>CM052443.1:10392786-10597904 GCA_028533085.1 Varecia variegata | reverse complement strand
ATGTTTTATGTGTTTGAAAAGTAAAAACTTAAAGCAAACATAACAAAATATTAGTGTCCATTTAATCTGGTGTTACTATTTCCTATACTTTTGTGCTTTAGTGTAAATAAATTGTAAAAACATGTTTATTTTCAGAAAGAAATCCGTAGCTCCTTGGTTCTTTCAATGTTGCAACAAATGTTAATGGAAGATAAGGCAGATTTGGTAAGAGAAGCTGTGATCAAAAGCCTTGGTATCATTATGGGATACATTGATGATCCAGACAAGTATCAACAGGTATTTTTTTCAGAATGAACCCCGTTTACCCCATTATAAAATTCCAAATAATATAGTATTCCAAATCTCTGATACTTCACAATGTATAGTAGGGATGACAGGTATGTCAACTTTAGTCACTTGGGGATGGCTGCCTGATTTCAGTTTTGAAACTCAGAAGAAAGAATGCTATGATTCGTTTACAATATCTGCCACAGCTGTGTGGCAGGAAATCAGCAACAAGTGTGCCATGTTTACCACCCGTTTGCTTTGCTTTGCTTTATCAATAGATACAAGGCATTTTCTTTAAAGAAAATAGGAAGGCTAGGATTATGGATGGCTTTCTCTCTTGCCTAAAATATTTTCTAAATTTATTGAAAAGTATATTTATTACTTATTAAGTTTTGTTAAAAGTTTATTCTTTTAAAAATCTATATTTTCCTCTTTCTTATTGACAGGGTTTTGAATTATTGCTGTCAGCCTTGGGTGATCCCTCAGAAAGAGTAGTGAGTGCTACACACCAAGTATTTTTACCAGCTTATGCTGCCTGGACTACAGAACTCGGAAATTTACAGTCTCATCTTATACCTACACTGCTGAACAAGATTGAAAAACTTCTCAGGGTAAGTCCTTCCTTTGTTTATATAGTTTACAGAAATTTTAAAGGTCTTTTCTAAACCATCTTAGAGGAATATTGGGCAACAGAGATAGAAAGTACCACTTAGCCGAACATTCTAATACATTGCCAGTTAAAGATTCTGTTGGACTGGAGCAAAGAGAGAGATTCAGGGAAGCTTTGCTTTGCTGAAGCTGAAGGAGAAAGAGCATGAGCTCCATTTGTTAGCTGAAACAACACCTTTGTGGAAATAACTCCTACATTGTTCAGAAACTAGCTCTTCCTTAACCTTTCTGAGGACTTAAATATTTTGTGTAAAATATCAGCTCCAGTTCCAGAATACAGAGATAGCTATAATACGAGCCTCTAAAGCTTTCTTATTTACATGATGTCAAAATTGCTTTAACTGTTTATTCCATTGCAATAGTTGATTTCCTCACTTTTTAAAATAAACATTTTTATTCTTCCCAAGTAAAACAATTAAAGAAATGATAGATACTTTTTGATCTAATTTTTGTACGAAAGGTTTCTCTTAGAGGCTAAAAGAGAAACTATCTTTTCTTTAATGCCTATTATGTGCCAAATCTATAAAAGAGGTTAGGAAGTAAGAGAGGCAAAGTAGCAAGAGCTGCTGCTAGGTTAGCAGTTAAATATTTCTATATGCCGACAGTGAATAATCTGAAGAAGAAATCAAGAAAGCAATCCTATTTACAATAACTACCAAAGAAAATAAATTATCTAGGAATAATTTAACCAAAGAGGTGAAAGATCCCTACAGTGAAAACTATAAAACACTGATGAAAGAAATTGAAGAGGACACAAAAAAATGAAAAGATATCCATGTTCATGGATTGGAAAAATTAATATTGTTAATGTCCATACTACCCAGAGTGATCTACAGATTCAATGCAATCCCTATCAAAATACCAATGACATTCTTCATAGAAATAGAAAAAATCCTAAAATTTATATGGAACCACAAAAGACCCAGAATAGCCAAAGCAATCCTGAGCAAACAGAACAAAGCTAGAGGCATCACGCTACCTGACTTCAAAATATACTTCAGTGCTATAGTAACCAAAACATCTTGGTACTGGCATAAAAATAGATATATAGACCAATAAAAGAGAATAAAGAACCAAGAAATAAATCCATGTATTTACAGCCAACTTATTTTTGTCAAAGGCACCAAGAATATACATTGAGGAAAGAACAATCTCTTCAATAAGTAGTACTGAGTAAATTGGATATTCATATGCAGAAGAATGAAACTATATCCCTATCTCTCACCATATATAAAAATCAACTCAAAATGGATTAAAGACTTAAATGTAAGACCTGAAACTATGAAACTACTAAAAGAAAATATTGGGGAAATACTTCAGGACTTTGATCTGGGCAAATATTTTTTGGGTAAGACCTCAAAAGTACAGGCAACAAAAGCAAAACAGTCAAATGGGATTATAGGGAGTTGAAATGCTTCCACACAACAAAGGAAATAATAAACAGAGTGAAGAGATATCCTACAGATTGGGAGAAAATATTTGCAAACTATCCACCTGTCAAGGGATTAATAACCAGAATATATAAGAAATTCAACAGAAAAAAAAATGCAAATCCAGTTTTAAAATGGGCAAATGATGTGAATTGACATTTTAGACATTTCTCAAAAGAAGACATACAGATGACCAAAAGGTATAGTATATGAAGAAATGCTGAACTTCACTAATCATCAGGGAATGAAAATTAAAACCACAAGATGTCATCTCTCCCGAGTTAGAATGGCTGTTATCAAAAAGACAAAAAATAGCAGATACTGAGAAAGGAGAACCTTTGTTGGTGGGAATGTAAATTAGTATAGCCATTATGGAAAACAGTATGGAGGTTCCTCAAAGAACTAAAAATAGAAATACCATATGGTCCAGCAATCCCACTGCTGGGTATATATCCAAAAGGAAGGAAATCAGTATGTCGAAGAGCTATCTGCATTCCCATGTTTATTGCAGCACTATTTTCAATAGCAAAGCTATGGAGTCAACCTAAGTATCCATCAACATAGAAATGGATAAAGAAAATGGGGTATGTATACACAATGGAATATTATTCAGCTATAGAAAAGAGTGAAATCCTGTCATTGGCTGCAACATAGATGAGTCCAGAGGACATTATGTTAAGTGAAATAAGCCAGGCACAGAAAGACAAGTATCATATCTATGGTACTCACACTTGGGAGCTAAAAAAGTTGATCTCAAGGAGATAAAGAGTAGGATGGTGGTTACCAGAGGTTGGGAAGGGTAGAGGAGAGGGAAGGATGAAGAGAGGTTGGTTAACGAGTACAAACATATAGTTAGATAGAAGGAATAAGTTCCATTATTTGATAGCACAATAGGGTGACTATAGTTAACAATAATTTATTGTATATTTCAAAAATAGCTAGAAGAGACTATTTGGAATGTTTCCAACTCAGAGGATGATAAATGAGGTGATGGATATCCCAATTACTCTGGTCTGGTCATTACACATTGTATGCATGTATCAAAAGATCACTTGTACCCCATAAATATGTGCAATTATTACATATCAGTTTTTAAAAAGAAAAAGAAAGAAAATGATTCCTGTGGCTCACTTTAATTTCTTTACCATGGCTTTAAAAATGTCAAAAGATAAGACCTCTCTGTAAAAGCTAGCTAGACCTTCTCTAAAGAAAAAGAGTCTGTAAAAGATGTTTTCCACAAATGAAAATGACTGATGTTTACCCTAAAGCTTTCCACGTAAAAGATTCTCCCACTTCTATAGTGCCTTAGTGCTTCTTTACATTTTCCATTTCCATTAAGTGTTATGTTTTGAGTCCAACATACAGGTCCTTAAATGTTTGATTTGCCACAGAAAGGAAGAAAGTCATACATAAATCCAATTAGCGATATAATTTCAAAAGACTAAAATTAGCTTCCACCTCCTTGTGTTTCAGGAAGGAGAACATGGGCTGGATGAACACAAGCTCCACATGTATCTTTCTGCCTTACAGTCATTGATCCCATCTCTCTTTGCATTAGTGCTGCAGAATGCACCTTTCTCCAGCAAAGCCAAGCTTCATGGTGAAGTGCCACAGATAGAAGGTACTGGACTTAGAAAGATGTAGAATAGTATCAGCTTAGCTTCCCAAAGAATTGTTTTTGGTTAAAATTCTAAACATCACTTTATGTAACAGCATAATTGCTAAAATGTGTCATTGTGTGGAATCTCATGGTCATAGATTGTATATCTAAGGTAAACTATATGGCTTCATCTGTAGTCTTTTTATAGTTTTTTGGGAGGCTGGAATAAGTGTTTACTTCCATGAATAGATCTGAGTCAACAAAAAGATTCATTTAATATTTACTAGTGCCAATTTGGGAAGCTTGTCCTTTCTGTTTCCTTTATATTTTCTTCTTCCCCAACTGTTTCATCTTATTTTCAGTAGAGGAAGGTAAATGTAATTACTTTTTCCTACTATGTCCTTGCTAGAAAAGAGTATTATAAGCAGATGGTGCAGAATTTTCTTTTTTTTCCAAAGAAGGAATGTGACTTACTTTCAGAAGTCCATGAAATTGACAGCAGATACCAGTATTTTCTTATCTCACTGTCCAGGTATCTAATAAGTGACCTTTGGTACTTAGAATGCAATTGATAACCCCATTGCACCTAACCCCAAGAATAAATGGCAGTAGACAAGCTATTGCTGTGTATGAGATACCTTTGCAGCCTTTTTAGGTTTGTGAAATTACTATGTTTCTTACTGGCTTCTGATGGACAAACAATTATAATATTGAGAACATCAATAGACATTTAATTCTCTAGAATCACATTATTCATACAAAGTAATCTATGGGCTACCTACAATCTTTGGAATATGTTGTAGTGTGTCCAAGGATATGTAAACCATGTGATAAAAATGGTATATACTATTTTCTTGTCTGTTTTATTTAGAAAATTGAGAATGCATGGTGTAGAGTTAATTTAATATTTTTAAATGGTATTATTGAGGAGAATGAAAATTCAAACTTTTAAGATAAGACTTCATAAAGCACTCACAGCTGGCCACTTTAGGTTCTACCCCTGTACTCATTAAGGCACTTCATCTGCCTACAGCAGGGTTCCCCAACCTATGGTGAGCTGTATAATTATTTCATTAGATATTACAGTGTAATAATAATAGAAATAAAGTACACAGTAAATGTAATGTGCTTGAATCATCCCAAAACCATCCCCCCTCCCCTGCCCCCAGTCTGAAAAATTGTCTTCCATGAAAATGGTCCCTGAAAAGGGTGGGGACCGCTGGCCTAGAAATTTTCCTGTCTTCCTAATTCCCTCTCTTTCTATTTGCTGTATTAGTTTACTACAGCTGCCTTAACAAAGTATCACAAACTTAGTGGCTTAAACAACAGCAATTTATTATCTCACAGTTCTGGAGGCCGAAAGTCTGAGATCAAGGTGTTAGCAGGGTAGGTTCCTTCTGAAAAGGAACTTTCCTTGTGAAGGGAAAGCTGTTCCATGCCTCTCCTCTAGCTTCTGGCAGTTTGCTGGCAGTCTTTGGTGTTTCTTTGCTTATAGATGCATCACCCCAATCTTAGCCTTTATCTTCACATGGTATGTTCTCTGTGTGCTTGTTTCTGTGTCCAAATTTCCGCTTTTTATAAGGACATCAGTCATAATTGAATAAAGGACTACTCCAACGTGACCTTATCTTATCTAACTACATCTGCAGCAACCCTATTTCCAAATAAGATCACTTTCTGAGATAGTAGGGGTTAGGACTTGAACATAAAAATTGGAGGTGGGGGCAGTTCTATCCATAATACTTGTTATTTGACAAATAATTCTTGAATGTCATCTGTTGCCAAGCATAATGCTGAAGATTAGACAGAGCAGTTTCAAAACACTTTGTGGGGCACAGGGGCTCACATCTCTAATCTCAGCACTTTGGGAGGCTGTGGTGGGAAGGATCACTCAAGACCAGGAGTTAGAAACCAGCATCATAGGGAGACCTCATCTCTACAAAAAATAAAAAAAATTTAGCCAGGGATGGTGACACATGCCTGTAGTCCCACCTACTCAGGAGGCTAAGCCAGGAGTTCAAAGTTGCAGTGAGCTATATTATGCCAATGCACTCTAGCCTGGGCAACAGAGCCAGACTCTGTCTCAAAAAAAGCAAAAAAAAAAAAAAAAAAAAAACACTTTCTTTACCATCCTAAATATATATTCCTTCTAATATTTATGTGACTTCTTGTAACTATCTTTTATTTTCAGTTCTTGTTGACTCAACTTGACTCCCTGACTTTTAACAGTAGCTATAAATATTATGTTACTATACCCTCATTTAGGTTATAGTATATTTATTATAAATGAGGATTTATTATACCCTCATTTAGGGTATAACCATATATCTATGTCTATATGTCTGTCTATAGATACATATAATTTGGGATATAATTTATTATGAATGAAGATTTATCTGTTTTCTCATAAAGATGGTAACCATACCAATTTAGTCTACAACATTAACTAATATTTATATCAGGCACTATTTTAGACACTTGGGATACACTCAGGAATAAAATAGACAAAAATTTCTGCTTATAGAGCTTACATTCTGGTGGAAGGGGAAAGACGTTAAAGATTCATAACAGCTGTTATTTTGCTGGATAATTATGGTTATTTTGTTGACAATAAAATGCTGATGTTTTGCCAGCCTATTAAAATGGCATTTTGGGAACTTTTCTGTGTTGTTATAAGTTAGACACTCAATTTTTTAAAAAATCACAGTTAAATAGAATATTTTGAGCCTCCTGAACCATTCCGATTGCTTATCCATAATCACTGAGTAATCCATCTAATTGCTTATTTCCCAACATCATTTTGCTTCTGTTGGACCTAGCTTTTAATTATTCTGTTATTTTCCAATAATTTATCAGTATTTTTTAAGGAATAACATTCATTCTATCATAGTATAGCAGACTGTGATCAATATAGTAGAATCCTGTTTGAAATTATGGCAGATATGCTTTGACATGATACAGATATATGAAGTACAAATATCCCTCACCATCCAAATCTGTATATATATGCATGTTTTATTAGGTCATTAAATATGAAATGTCCTATTTTGAATCAATAGTTTAGTTTATTGTATCTGAACAAGAAGAAGTACAATTAATCAAAGTATGTGCCTAAACTATCAACACAGTTTTCCCATCTTAACGGTAGCTTGCTTATGCCAGCAATGAAGAAGCCTGGAGAGGCAGTGGCTATGAAATCACAAAAGCATGTTCCACAGCTTGTTGAGAATTGAATATTTTTCCTTGCAAGAAGTGATCCCAAGCAGGGAAGAAGTGGTAGTCAGTTCCCAAGGTCTGGTGAATACGGTGGATGACAAAGAGTTGCCAAGTCCAGTTTCTGTAGTTTGAGCAGCATTGTTTTTTGTGATATGTTGTCTTGAAAGAGGATTGGCCTGTCTCTATTGACTAATCTTGGCTGCTTAATTGCAAGCATCCTCATCATTTCATCCAAGTGGTTGCAGTAGACATCCACTGTAATGAATTGACCAGGTTTCATGAAGCTGTAGTGGTTAATACCAGTGCTGGACCACCAAACAGACACCATTAGCTTTTTTTGATGCATATCCAGTTTTGGACTGTGTTCTGGCACTTCATCTTTATCCAGCCATCATGCTGAATGCTTGCAATTGTCAAAAAGAATCCATTTTTCATCACATGTAACAATACAGTGTAGAAATGGTTTGCCTTTATGCTGTGACAGCAAAGAGAAAAGCAAGCTTCGATACGATTTCTCTTCTGGTGCTCATTTAATTCATGTGGAAGCCATCTAGCCAGCTTCTTTACTTTGCCAATTGGTTTCACATGGCCCAATGTTGTTGGAATAGTAATGTCAAACCAAACACTTCATTGATATTTTGAGCTGTCTGCACTGCATTGGTTCCACAACAGAACTCACATTCAAAAATAACATAAATTTTGGACTTATCCATGTTTTCACAAAAATTGCTTTAAAAAAAATTTGAAAGATAATCACAAGCTAAAATATGCGTTTGAAAGAATAGAGATATATGTACCTTCACAATAAAAAGAAAAAAATAACAAGTGTCAAAGTGAAATGTCACAGATATCAACTGTCAAACTTAGTACTTAAGGAAATCAGACATTCCATACTTAATAACCTAGTATTTATAGAATTTTAAGGGTAAGTTTTTCAGTTTCCCCAAAAAGACTTTTAAAGTATATAGCATGGGACCCTGGTTACAGTATCTGTAGTACACTTTGCCTTATCTTACTGATCACTGGCTTTAATATTTTATAATAATTTGATGTTTATCAAACTGTGAAATTTTTTTAACAAAGCATTTAATATTGAGAATTAAATACTAAAGAAACCTGTTCAGCTGAAGCTCTAATGTATTTTATATATATCTCTGTTTTTTTCCTGCTATTATTAGTTCCTTACTCTCTGAAGGAAACATTTTATCATATTTATTATTTCATTGCTATAAACAGTCCAGTAGAATTACAGGTATTTCTATTTTTGTCCAACCATTTTCAAATCTATTTTTTATCTAACAGTCTTATCTTTGGGCCAATTTTAGTTTAACGTAAATGAAATTTTACTATTCATTAGAAAACTATTTCATTACAGTATTCCACTTATATAGTCTCACAAAATCTGCTTTACTTTTGAGATTTGTTGAATTTGTTCACATGTGAGAAGAATTTATTTCTTTTATTCCTAAAAAATGACGTGATTGATATGTTTGCTTTATATTTAACTTTATAATAAGTTAATTAAATATAAAGGGGGAGGATCTTATTTTCCTTTTGATAGAAAAGCTAAGTTTCCAAACTGCCATTTTCCATGTGATTTATTTTGCTTCTGTTATTTATAGTAACTAGGTTTCCTCGGCCTATGTCACCTCTTCAAGATGTGTCTACTATTATTGGAAGTCGTGAGCAATTGGCAGTGCTACTACAACTTTATGATTACCAGCTGGAACACGAGGGTACAACAGGCTGGGAGAGTTTACTATGGGTTGTCAATCAATTGTAAGTTACCACCTCCACACTCATTTGGTATACCTAAATCAGTGGAATGGAAGATAGCTCACTATATTTAACCTTGGCACTGAGGGACAAAATATAACAAAATTTTTAAAATGTAACTTGGCATCATCTATGGTAAACTTCTTTAGGACAGGAGATTCACCGCACTGGGTATGTAGTTATTTATGAAGGTGCCACTGTATTATGTCAAAAAGGATCTTTCCGCTGCCTTGTTTGTCCAATAGTGGTGATTGATTTTAAACTTCATCCAGACTTCTCATTTGGGGGGCTAAAATGGATGCCATGTTAGCCAAGCTCTTGCATGAAGCATCAGATCCATAGATTTGAATCTCATTAACTCTATACTCAGAACTCTACCTTTAAGTTTCCATGTATTTTATAACAAACTGTTAAAATTGACTTTAAAGTGTTTATACTATAGAATGTAGTATATTAAGACCTTTTCAAAGGGTTCCAAACAATTCCTTTGCTTTGCTTTCAAAGAACAAAATAGAAGATGTTGTTAGATTTTTATTGTTTCAGAAATTGGCAAGGAAACAGTAATTTATATGTATCCCCTGCCTATTTTTGTTTCCTTTCATATTCAGGTTGCCACAACTTATAGAAATAGTTGGCAAAATTAATGTTACTTCAACTGCCTGTGTCCATGAATTCTCCAGATTTTTCTGGCGCCTTTGCCGGACATTTGGCAAAATTTTTACAAACACTAAGGTAAAAACTTGTATTCCGTGTTTTCTTATATGCAAGAGACATAGAAATGTAATATGTTAATGCTATAAGAGAGTAAATAAAAGCATGAGCCATTCCTTTATCTTTTAATATCCTAGAATACTGTGATAGTAAAAAAATTCTAATTCCTAGTATTCTTTTTATTGATTTTCAGAAGATGATTTAGCTTAAACTTAGTGTATATCATATAAAATTTACTCACTGTGTATATCCTCATAGATTTTAAATATAGGAAGTGTCAGCCAGGGAACTCAACCACAATCCTTTGAATATGCTTCTGGCGCTTACTGTCTACCACAGGTTCAGGAAGCAGCTGTTTGCTCAGCATACTTTGGTAAAAACCTCAGGCGATTGTGGAACCACAGCAACTTATATATATAAAACTTGCTGCAAAGATACCACCTCTTAGAATAGCATGGACACTTGAGATAAATGCTATATATTTCAGTCACTACCAGGAGTATCATTTGTCATGTTTGCCTGTACAGGTTATTTTGTCATTTCAGATATTAAAATTGGAATGTCCTTAGATCCCAATCTCTTTAATCCTATTAATTCATTTGTCTCATAGCATATTGTTAAGACAGTTTTTTAGAGAGTTAATAAAAACATAAAAAAATGTGGTTGCTATAGTCAAACGTTAATCAAGACATTTATAAGGTAAGCATTTTAAGTATCACATTTAATTTAGTGTAACTCTTTACTATTAACATTTACAGCAAAACAGTGTGGTATAATGAACTGGACAAAATTCGGGTGTCTTGGGTTATGGCCCTATTACCTGCTGACTAATATCTAAGACCTTTAATAAATAAGTTAAATTATCTGGGCTTAGTCTTTTCATGTGTAAAATGAAGAAGTTGCTTTACTGTCTTTTAGTTCTATAACTATGAATCAGTAGATTAATCTTTTAACAGTGGTCTTCCTCTCACTTTAAGTTAAATATGTAAATTAGTATGCCTCACCTAGGGATAGGAGGACAAAAACCAGACTTGTATGTTATTGTAGCAAAGACAAAATCATTTTACATTTTTCATTAGCATCCAATTGTTAAACAAATATAATTTGATTTTACTGTTATCAATATTGGCAAAAATTGTTTGACATCTCCAAAACAAGTAGCTATTATTATTTTTTTAGAAAAGCAAGTGGGAGTCTGCTTATTGCACTTAACAGTAAGTCTTGTGTGGCCTGAAATGTATGATAACTTCAATAATAAAAAATTTAAGCAAGAATTTGCTCTAACTTAAATTATATATTTGATAATTAAATTTTAAGGAATTACAATAAAAGATTAAGATGGATATCACATGATGTATATGTTATTTATTAAACACCCTAAATGACTGAAATTTCCTTTCCTTTTTTTTTTTTTTTTTTTACTGTTTTTAAATACAGCAAAATGCTTTTAATTTAATGCAAGAAACCAAAGGCCATTCAGAAAATACATGTTGACATAAATTGAGTTTATTTTATTTTATTTTATTTTATTGAGACAAAGTCTCGCTCTGTTGCCCTGGCTAGAGTGCTGTGGCATCAGCCTAGCTCACAGCAACCTCAAACTCCTGGGTTCAAGCGATCCTCCTGCCTTAGCCTCCAAGTAGCGGGGACTACAGGCACGCACCACAACACCCGGGTAATTTTTTCTATTTTTGGTAGAGATGGGGGTCTCACTCTTGCTCGGGCTGGTCTCAAACTCCTGAGCTCAAGCCTTCCTCCCACCTCGGCCTCCCAAAGTGCTGAGATTAGAGGCTTGAGCCACTGTGCCCAGCCCTCAATTGATTTTTTAAAATATTTATCCTGAAAGGTGTTACCTCCAGTAACTTGTCTCTTATTTTATCCTAAGCCTCATAATTAAGAATTATTACATTTCTGACCACTTAATAGTCTATAAAGCAAAATAAATAGTAGTAGTAGCGGCAGTTAACATTTTATTTAATCAATTGGTCCATTGAACCTGAGACTTCTTGAATCTTTTCTTTGGGTTGCTTAGGTAAAACCTCAGTTCCAGGAGATTTTAAGACTGTCTGAAGAAAACATTGGTAAGTTTGTTCATTATTACTTTTAAAAACAATGGAATCTCTTTACTCCAGAAAAATACTATATTCAGTATATATAAATTGTATAAACAAACTAGCAAGTACAGTTGAGAAAGAAAATTTATATTATGGAGTTCTTGGTTTTGTAACTAATATCTAATCACATCTAATATCCTTCCCATAAAGTGTTAGTGAGATTAATCCTTGTCAATTTTTATTTTTATTTTTATTTTTTTTGAGACAGAGTCTCACTTTGTTGCCCGGGCTAGAGTGCTGTGGCATCAGCCTAGCTCACAGCAACCTCAAACTCCTGGGCTTAAGCAATCCTCCTGCCTCAGCCTCCCAAGTAGCTGGGACTACAGGCATGCACGAGCATGCCCGGCTAATTTTTCTATATATGTTTTTAGATGTCCATACAATTTCTTTCTATTTTTAGTAGAGACGGGGGTCTTGCTCTTGCTCAGGCTGGTCTCGAACTCCTGACCTTGAGCGATCCACACACCTCGGCCTCCCAGAGTGCTAGGATTACAGGCGTGAGCCACCACGCCCTGCCATTGTCAATTTGATTGTAAATATCTACCTTCATTGTAACCAGATTGACCTAAGGCTGAGCTTCTCAAATGGGGAACTTATACCCTTGGAGGTTTGAAGTAGTATATTCAAGATACTGCAACTTAAAAAATAAGCTGCATTTGATTCATAATTAGTTATTTAAAACTTTTAAAAATTAAAACAAACATAATGGACAATAAATATATGTATACATGTTTTTAAAATGAAACATGAGATTTTAAAGAAACCATAGGGTTGAATGGGCAATTCTAGTCCGTTTGTTGATAGTTTTTAGTCATTTGTCTAAAAGAGTCCAGTTATACCACTGTTGGTCTAAGAACTTTTTTTATGTGTAAATATTGTGTCCCTGTTATTTTTTTAGTTTCTAGGATAAATTGTGGACAATGTTAGAAGAAATGTATAGTACCCCCCTCCCATTTTTAACTTGGTTGATTTTTAATGTATAGATAATTCTTATCTAAATCGTACTTCAGTGATTTGACTTGAATGGTCTAGAAAACTCCACTTTTGGCCATTCTCAGAGGTAGTTAGAAAATGAATAAATGAATTCTTTTAAATTTGAAAACATTGATGAGATTTTTTTTGGACAAATTTCTTCTCAAAGATTATTTTCAGTAGCCTTTTAAAGGGTTGATGTTTGGAATGCCTAAATTGTTGTTATCTGTTTTAGTTTATTATTAATTCTGATGATAAATTAGTGAAAAAAATTAAATACTCTAAAAACTGACAGCTTTTGGCATTATTAGTTAGCCATGAATGTTTAGCTATTCAAATAAGAAGTGATTCTTAACTCCTGTATATACAGTCCATGTCTATGAATTCAGCGTAAGCTTAGATTCCTAGTCTCAGATTTATTTCTCTACTACCATTGTCATACTCAACTGACACAATACTCCACCCAAGAAAAAGTTATTCTTACCAAGATAATAAATAAACTTCAAATACTAATTAATGTAAAAATGGACTTCTCTTTTTTTGCTAAAATTTCTTCAGACCAGTTAGTTAAATACATCTTTTCAACGCAATTTCTTTATGTACTACTCTTGGAAAATAATTTATAACCATACATAAAAAGAAATATAGTAACAAAAAAATTATTGAGAGCATTAACAGCAAACATAAAGCACTTAACACAGTGCCTCATGATCAATAAATAAGAGCTCTTGTTGCTGGAAATTATAATTATCATCTCTGGAACTTTTCTTTTGAAATTGTCTACAGATGCTATTTAAGAAAGTCTCATACAGTAGTTACAGGGCACACACCTATGGGTGGATGCTTTCCTGTCTCTACTTAGGCTGGCTGATTCCTTCCTCCTCCCTGAAAATAATTAGGGCTCTGTCTGTCTAAAAACCCTATTGAAGGTATAGGAGGGCTCAGGAATTAGTCTAGTAGTAGCAACTAGGTAGAATCTCCTGTCTGGAAGCAGATTAAATAACATTTATCTAGATGCCAGCTTTTAGCTGAGTGCCTTTACATTTGAAACACTGCAGATTGAAGGCATAAAAATTTAGGAAGACCTGCCTGTGTGGGCACTTGGGAGACTCTTAAAGAAAGCTCTGATTTCTGATTATGGAAATAGGAATATAACATCTCATGTTAGTTACTAAACTTCTTTCTTATTTATCAGAAATGTCTATGCTTAATGGCTCTTCAAGAAGCATTAAGTTATATTTTAGACCAACCAACCAGTAGAAATGAGTTTTAATCACAATATTTTTCAAAGTAATGATAATATTTATTTGTAACCTAGTAAATGGTTATAATTTTAATTATAAATGCATTGTGACTTTTTTCTTTACACTTAAAATTAAATACTCACATTTTTTAAATTATTTTAATGATTTTAGATTCCTCAGCAGGAAATGGGGTCCTCACTAAAGCTACAGTTCCCATTTATGCAACAGGAGTCCTTACATGTTATATTCAGGTAAGGGGAAATTTCTTATTCTCTAGTAAAAGTGCTTCCTATTTCAAAAAATACCTATATGGCTTCTGAATGGGTGTATAAATGAAATTGTTACCCATAAAGGAAAACAAAATTTATTAATTTTATTCAATAAATAATTTATAATGGAGATCATATCTGAATAATAAAGGTCAGAGTTGAACAAATAAATTTAGAGGTTGTGAGCTTTTTGGTATTTTCTTAGAAGTGTTAGATTGCGCTTATTTAGCAGGGTTTCTTTGTGTTTCATGATGAGGTTTTCATAAATAACAAACAAAGCACATGTGTTAGGTAAACTAAACTATAAAATGCTATAGTTTATCATCATTTTTAGCAAAGTACTTTTTAATAATATAGGTTGAGTAGCCCTTATCTAAAATGCTTGGGACCAGAAGTGTTTCAGATTTTGGAATTTTTTTAGATTTTGGAATATTTGCATATATATAATGAGATATCTTAGGGATGGGACCCAAGTCTAAACACAAAATGTATTTGTTTCATATACACCTTATATGTGTAGCCTGAAGGTAATTTTATACAATATTTTTAATAATTCTGTGCATGAAACAAAAGTTTGTGTACATTGAACCAAAGGTGTCACTATCTCAGCCATTCATGTGGACAATCTGTGGTTGTTTGGCATCACATCATTATTTCTGACTCTGAATTTATATGCTACCAATTAACAATCATTTTCTTACACTTATTCACACATAAGTACTTAACAGTAAAAAATATGGTATATCATTACTACAGTGAAAAAAAATAATGTGTTCAGGGTAACTAAACACCAGAATACCTGTTAAACAACAGCCACAACGAATGACAGGCTTTCACTTGTGGCATCCTGGTTGGCGCTCAAAAAAGTCTCCGATTTTAGAGCATTTTGGATTTTCAAATTAGGAATGCTCAACTTGTACTTTATTATTCTTAATTGCTACTGCATAACAAACTTCCCCAAAGATTGTAACTGTTTTATTTGCTCATGATTCTGCAATCTGGGCTTCACTCAGCTTCCTCTTCTGCTGGTTGTGCTGGTGGTCATTCCTGTTGCTGAATTAAATGGGTTGGTTGATAGGGTCTCATTTGGAATGGCTGAACTCCACTCTCCGTGTACTCTCAGGGATTCTCTCTCTGCACATGGCCTCTGGAGCAGCAGAGCCAGACATGGTGGCTAATGTCTCCCAAGAATGCAAAAGCCTAATCTGCTAGGCTAATGCTTAGGCCTAGAATTAGCATATTATTTCTTTTGCAGTCTTTTGGTTAAATAAGTCCCAGACCCAGCCCAAATTCAAGAGGAGGGAACTAAGCTAGAGTGTGAACCAGCAGATGTAGTTCATTGGTGGCCACCAATGTAACAGACTACCACACTCTACTTAACATTGTTGGTTGTTGTTTTTTTTTGGTTTGTTTTTTTTTTTTTTTTTGAGACAGAGTTTCACTCTGTTGCCCTGGCTAGAGTGCCATGGCGTCAGCCTATCTCACAGCAATCTCAAACTCCTGGGCTCAAGCAATCCTTCTGCCTCAGCCTCCCGAGTAGCTGGGACTACAGGCATGCGCCACCATGCCCGGCTAATTTTTTCTTTGTATTTTTAGCTGTCCAGATCATTTCTTTCTATTTTTAGTAGAGACGGGGTCTCGCTCTTGCACAGTCTGAAGGAACACCTTTTTTCGATGAAAAAAGGAACACCTTTTTTCCTGAATTTTTGCCTGCTAATACCTAACTTCTTTCTTTTGCCCTTTGAATTCAAAGTACAGCAATTCATATTTATTGCACTCTTCTTTCAAAACAAATTTGAATCATCTTATAGTATTAAAATATAATTCTACAGTATAATATATTACTTTGCAGTAGAAGTTCCAATTCTGTTAAAGTAGCACAGTATTCTTCTAAATTTTACTTTTCTATACTAGTTTCTAAGACTACCTTGTAATATGGCTACTGTTCTGTATGTAAGATATTTCAAGTCATGTACATTAATAGATTGTCTCTATTGTTTTTTTTGTTTTGTTTTGTTTTTGTTTTTTGAGACGGTCTCGCTTTTGTTGCCTGGGCTAGAGTGAGGGCCGTGGCATCAGCCTAGCTTACAGCAACCTCAAACTCCTGGGCTCAAGCGATCCTACTGCCTCAGCCTCCCGAGTAGCTGGGACTACAGGCATGCGTCACCATGCCCGGCTAATTTTTTCTATATATATTTTTAGTTGGCCAGATCATTTCTTTCTATTTTTAGTAGAGACAGGATCTCGCTCTTGCTCAGGCTGGTCTCGAACTCCTGACCTTGAGCGATCCACACACCTCGGCCTCCCAGAGTGCTAGGATTACAGGCGTGAGCCACCTCGCCCGGCCTCTGTTGTTTTTAAATTCATGGAGATCAAGGATATTAAGCCCTAACACAGTGCCAGACACAATAGTATGCATACCATTCTACTCTTTTTAATTTTGGAATCTGTTCCAGCATAAGTGTTAAGTCAATATTTCTCTCTTTTTTAGCCTTCCAATGTTTTGTTGGTATTTGTATTTTGACCATAAATAGCATTTTAAAGCATAATAAAGTACCAAGTATAAGGCTTGGCTCATAGTAGGCCTTTATCTGTTGAATAAAGGAATAAGGACATGTCTTTTGAGTCACTATGAACTCTAAATATGTTATTCATATCTCTAAAGAGATAAAAACATTTCAGCTTGTTACAAAATGTTTAGTACCTTGAGGTAGCAATCACAGGTTGCCAGTGATTCTCATTTTAGGAAGCACATACCGACAGTTAATATTTCTCTCATGAAACAAAAAGTTTTGTTAAGATAAATCACAGTCCTATTTGCTATAGTAAACAAAAACTTGAATCAAATACATAAGCAGTATTACTTGTTTTTAAGATTTCAAAAATGAGGAATAAGATTGTATTAATAGTAAATTTTCAAAAAGCAAAAGAATTCATGCTCATTTAGAAGTCTATTTTATAGCTCTTATTTCACTCTTAGTTGTTTTTTTTTTTCAGATTTCCAATTCATTTTCCAATGTTATATCTGCTTTATGTTTGACATAGTAGGTAACAAATGGGTGAAGTCTCTTTTCCAACATTGTCCTGATGCTGTTTTAGCAGTGTCTATGCCTTTTTACTAAGTAGACTAAATAAACTGCCATGTCTTAAAACTGCTATAAGCATCCTTTTTTCAGCATCCTTTTTTCATCCTTTTTTCAATCCTTTTTCTCTGCTTCATTCTAAACTACCCTGACTATGTAGGATAAAAAGGCAGGTGGTAATCCAGTCTTTCTCATGGATCTACTGATACATTCAAAAACTATTTATTATTGACCTCCTATGTTCCTACTGACAACTTGAGTTTAATTTATTATATATTTATTTCCTGATGGAATGTCAGATTTCCTTGCCTTATAGATTCAGATTAATTGAACATAGAAAGTTATTTTTTTAACTTTCCTAATTTATTTTTAACAGGTTTGCTTTTTCTAGCATACTGAAGAGTGCTATTTAAAAAGAAAGAACTATTTTCTGATTATGAAAATAATAATGGTTAATTGAAGAAAGTTTGAAAAATACAGATTTTTTTTAATCAAGGGGTGCAACTATTTCTTTAAAGAACACAGTAGTCTGTATTTTACCAAGTTTGTGGTTTTTCACCACTAGGATATTGTAAAAATAATTACTTGGAAATCACTTTTCTACTATTAAGGGGATAACTGTTTTAGTAATTTGTATTTAACTATATAGAGCCAAAATTCATTGGAAATAAAATTGGTAAAGTAAATTTTAATAAAAGATTATACATTTTATTGTTCTAAATCAAGATCATTGAGTAAAACTTTCTGCAGTGATAGAAATAATCTGTATCTGAGTTGTCCGATAAGATAGGCACTAGCCACATATGGTTATGAAGTCTTTGAATTATAGCTAGTGCAGCTAAGAAACTGAATCTTTCATTTTACATAATTTCTTATTTAAATTTAAATATAAATAATCATATGTGGCTAGTGGCTACCATATTGGACAGCACAAGTCTAAATCAAAGAATAGAGATGATCTTTGTCCTCATACCATTCCGATCATAGATAATGCTTAATAAATATCTTTAATTAAAATGGCTTCCAAATTAGGATATTTTCCCCTTATTTGGTAACATTTCTAATTGTAGATAGGTAGTTATGGTATTTAGTTCTACTTGATTGTTTGGAAATTCATTATCAGTATTTTTCCTCTGTAGGAAGAAGACAGAAAACTGCTAGTTGGATTCTTAGAAGATGTAATGACCCTGCTTTCATTATCTCATGCTCCTCTTGATAGCCTGAAGGCTTCTTTTGTGGAACTGGGGTAAAAAAATAACAGCTTATAGTTTTTTAAAAGGCATATTGTAAAGTCTCTAAACTGGATTTATAGAGTACATATTTTAAGTCCAAAAGGATTGGCATACACACCTATTCTTTTGGTTTTGAGACTTAAGTTTTTTTGTTTTTTGCTTGTTTTTGGTTTTGCTTATTTGTACATTCTTAATATTTTATAATCAATACATTTTAATTTTTAAAAATGGGGGAAAGGGTGCAGACATATGTTTTCTCTGAAGCAGTTGGAGAAATAAAATCAAGTACAGATTTGAAGAAAAGTTAGTTTCCCAGAACTGAAAAAGTAGCCTCCAGGGAAAACCAGCTCATCAGGCTCCTTTTTCTTTCTATTTGATTTGCTTAGTCCTACATAAAACCACATCATCTGGCTGCTAAAGCAGTTTTAGCTCAGTCTTTACTGAAAACAGGCTCATGCATTTATTAATAGTATCACCTTAGATCTAGATAGGCTTTACAGCCAAAAATACCCTCCCATATAGATGGTTTGAGTTGACCTTATTTGATCCTATATCAGCCGTATGACATAAATAGGACATGTACTGCTTCCTCAGTTTTTATAAATGTAGAAACTAAGAGCCACAGAAGTTGTAACTTACCCATCTGACTCTTAATCCAGTGGTCTTTTTTTCCTCATAGATAAATTTTATGTTTCTTTCTTTATAATGTTAACTTGCATGCTATTAAAAAGAATAAACATTTCTGTCACAACTGCAAATGCTTAAAGAAGCTAAAAGTGTGACTTCTGAATATGCTAAAAGTTTGTGTTATATAAGGTTACTTCCTTAAGTAACTTTATACTTTAAGTGCCCATAGACTTTCAAAGAATCTTAGCTGTGACCTGTTTAACCATACAAAGTAATTTCATGTGTTCTGTCAATATTTTTTATCATTCATTTTATCATCCTTTTAAATATAGTTTTTCAATATACCAGTAAGGCACTGTGGCTCTCAATTTTAACATTGATTTTTTTTCTTCTAGTGCAAATCCAGCATACCATGAGTTACTGTTAACGGTTTTGTGGTATGGTGTTGTCCACACTTCAGCACTTGTGAGGTGTACTGCTGCTAGAATGTTTGAGGTATGTAAACAAATGCTTCTGTTTGTTCCAATTATATGATTTTTTAGAAGAGGGAGAAGGGACTATTTTTGTTTTTTTAAAGGCTTTGCATACCATATTATGTTGATATATATTTTATGGCACTGAACAGTGTCTAGTTGTGTACTGTGTGATGGGGCAGAAATTTAGCTTTGACATATTTCAGAATGTTTTCTAGCCTTACTGGTTCCTTGAATGTTATTTTTATTATCAGCACTATCTCCAAATTCTCTTTTAAATCTCATTTTAATCACTATCCTACATAAATCTTTCTGACTGTACTTTTCTATTTACTAAAGTAAATGAGTACTAAAATAAATTAAAACTACATGAGGTATTTTTCAAGTTATAAAATGTAGTTGGATTCATCAGTACTATCAGAAAAGCAATTATTGTAATTATGGAAATATTTATTTTGTTGATTACTCCTACTTCACTGTTCCCTCACATATCATATGTAGAATAACATCCAAATACATTAAGTGCCCATAGACTTATAAAAGGGAAGAGAGTGTTCATATAATTTACCTAGACTTTTTTTAATTGCCACTTACCCAAATTAAGTATGAAAATTAAAATATTTATCTTTTGTACCCATCCTATAGCAAATTATGTCATAGCCTAGTATATTTTCTATATAGAAATATTTTTAGAACTTTATTTGAGCAATAAAATTGGTTTTCTGTTTCTTGTTGATTTTGAGTCTTGCCATAGAGCTAGGCTGTCTGGGTTCAGTTTCCATCTCTGTGACCTAGTGACTTTGTAAATTATTTGGGCAAGTTTGAACTTCTCTGTGTCTTAGTTTCCTCATCTACAAAGTGAATTTGATAATAAAAAGTATCCATCTCAAAGGATTTTGGTTAATATTACATGAATTAATGCTTGTAAAGCCCATAAAACAGTGTCTGGAATATAATAATGCTTATAATAAATAGTAACTAATATTGTCATTATTTTTTAATCCATGGTATTATTTCACAAAATAATATAATAGTATAGGGAACATATACTTAACTAAAATTGTCCCTAATATGCGTGTGATTCTTACAGTATATTAAAGCATTTATTTCCATAAGAATTCAAATCTTCCTGAATTTCAAAATTACTCCACAATTTAAGATAAATTGCAATTAGAATGAAAGGGCACTAATGTATTTAAAATATATGCCTTCTAAAATTTTTAAATATATAAATTAGATTTGTGGACTCTAAAGAAAATTCCATTGTCGTCAAGAAGTTGAAAATCCTTTCTATGTTCCCTCAGTTATTACACATATGTGATCAAAAAAGCCGTAATCATGGGCTGTTTGTCAAGGTGAATGCCAAAGTAACAGTTTGGTTTTATGTCCAGTCAAGTTCCTTCTGGTTACAAATAAATTATTCAATATGCTGAGAAAGTTTCATTACAATGAAAGAAGAATCATTCTCCAGTCCCCTCCTCCCCTACAAAAGAAAAAAAATGTCATTTTAAATGAAGAGCTATTTCTTTACTATGCTCTCTTCATAGGATTTTATTCTAAGACCATGAAAGCTATTTCTTTCCCTTTGTCTCTAAAATCTATATATGCACTGGTAAAGCATACCTTAATAAATGAAAATAATTTAAGTAAATAAAATGAGGCATCCTCCCTTTTTATTTGTTTTGGGGTTTTTTATTTGTTTTGGTAGTCTGCCTTATTTCTTATGTGGCTTTTGTCTGGTTTTGGTTTCTATATTTGCTGTCAGTGCTGGTCTGGAAGCTATACCTATGCTTATGCAGTTTTCAATGTTCTCTCAGGTTGATTATGAATTTCTGAGTCTAGTTGGAGAGACTATTTCAAGATTTTTCAAATTCATTTATGATAAAAATTTCACTGAGCATGTCAAAAAAGTTATCAGTAAAGGAAATTAAATTTCTTTTTTTGTCAATGATCCTTATTTTGAACAAAATTGTATTGAAAGAATAAATATTGTTCATAAGATTTCTTTTGATACCAATGCTTTGTAATTTAGAATTATGCCTACTTCCCCTAAAAATGAGTTAATTCAAAATAAAAACACAGAAAGCAGGACACTTAAAATAAATTCTTTTTTAAAAAAGCAAGACCAGAAACTGTTCTTGCTTTTTAAAGTGAAGAATGCATATACTAGGAACCTAATACAAGATACTTGAGAAATTAAATATTAAATTTAGCTTAGTTTTTAGATGGCAGGACAAAAAGGGGGGGACCCATATTATTCTCATTGTTAAGTAAGAAGCCATATTACATTTTGAAGTAGCAAATTAATGATATTATTTTATAAGGGGAATTTGTCCTAGTGTGACATGATAAATTTCCCAAAAGATGCAGAAGAGAACTTCAAATAACTATTTTTTATATCAATCATAAGGAAATTGAGCATGTAACATTAGACCACAACTCAAAGAAGGCATAGGACTGTAAGTCAGATGAGACCAAGTTCATTTTCTAGCTCCACTACTTAGGCTTTAAAACCCTGGACATGTTACTTAACTTCTCTAAGCCTCAGTTTCTTCATCTGTTAAAATAATGATAATATTATATTTGTACTTATCAAGTATAAAGATCAAATGATATATTATGTGTATATAATAATTGATAAGCTCTTAAATTTACTTTCTGATTGTCTAGCTTAATAAAGAAATTGAAATTAAAAACCCCAGAGCAATGAAAAATTGTCCCCTAGATTATCCTCTTTTTTAATGCTTTTGGCAGGTGCAAGATAGCAGACTTTTCAATATACACTTTACTGATTCAAATCTAAGCTATCTTATTTACAAAATGATACAGAGAAGAAAATTTTAACAGTATTTGAACTAACTTGTCCTATTTCTTTCTTCCTGACATCTGTAATGTTTAAGGAAATAACAAAAGTTCTTTGTTATCTTATTCCTGCCTAATTATTTGTGGGTTTTTTTAAAAAATTATTTCAGAATATTGAATTAGATTCTAAAATGAATCCATTAGTAAATGGTAATGATTTATTGCAAAATTAAGAATCTTCACATAAAGTGAACTGTCCTCTCTCTGATGGGTTGTATAGGAGGAATGCTTTAACATAAGCCCACAATGGTAAATTTTTGTTAATAAAACATCCATGGCATCTTTGATCTTCTGTGAGGACTAGTTCTAATTACTAGGCAAACAGATTGGTAAGCATTTAGGATGAATACGTGCTTACATTCTGAAATTGAGAAGGGGATTGCACTTCTCTATTGAACTCATAAAATTCAGTAATACATATAAAACAAAATGCATACCATTCAATATTACCCTCCTGTTTTGCAATTTAGCATCGGCCACTAAATGAATTGTTTTTATGATTAGATTATAGAGATCTAATTCTACTCGTCATTTTTATTTTAAAGTCTATTTGAGCTTATAGAGAAATGTAAAACAAAGATTTGTTTAGATGTTAACCACCAAAAAGTTTTTTTAATTAAATAATTTCTTTTTCCAAATATATCACAAATCATATATTCTTGGAGTAGTCAGAATAAACTCTCATTTCTTGAGTGTCTACTCTTTGTCAGGCACAGTATTTAGGCACGTTGTATGCAAATCAATAGCACAACAGTCCTTTGAGGTAGATGATAGTATCACCATTTTCAGATGAGAAAACAGAGTTAAGAGATTATATAATATATCTAAGACCACATGGATAATAAGTGGAGAACTGGAATCTGAACCCAGATCTGATTCCCAAGTGTTAACACTTTCCAGTAGGCTGTATTAGATCTCTGTACTTCAAAAAGAAAGCTATATGATTTAGAAAGTTGGGAATTTTCCTGTGTGGTTTTTAAATTTACTTGCTATAGAACAATATAATAAGTGGTTTAGCAGTGGCTGCTAGCCATTTGAGTTTGGTTTAAAAACAGCCCAGTTTGTACCTCGTTGGTCATAATAAAACTACACCACATTTGAGTATTTTAACCATACAACCCAACATGTGTCTTCTTTTTTTTAAAAGTAAAGTTTTCTTTTAAGTTGATTTTAATTGACATTGAAATTGCATAGACTATTTGACCAAAAGTACAAACTGCCATTGAATTGGTAACAAAATCTGTTTTTGTGAACTGCTAGGCTATTTAAGCTTTATTTTCCTCCTAAGCATTCTCTGCCTTTGTAAAGCACTCTAGTAGCAGTATTTGCTTAGCTTCTAATTTTGGTTTTGCTTTTGTGTTTTCTCTCTTTCTCTTGGTTGTTCCTTTCTTCTTCCCGTGGCGCACTGTGTTTGCTCTTTCCGTGCATCACCTGTGAATACCCCCTACGCTGACCAATCAGCTGTTGGTGAAGGGGGTGAATGAAACTCTGGTAGCTCAGAGGGTTGTTCCTGCTCTCATTACTCTCTCCAGTGACCCTGAAATGTAAGTGTTGTCCCTGCCTTTTACATTCAGCATCCCTTTCAAAATGTGCCTGTCAAGAAATAGCCATCAGCTTTTAAATTTATTGAAGACTCTTTAAAAAAATAAAATTGGGTTATGCTTACTTGATTTTAAACTTTATCATATTACTATTCATATATCATGTTTTTTTAAAACCAATCTTCACTGTAAGCCTAACTTGGAGGCCATGTATTAAATAAATAATAGTATTAATAGTATCACTGGTCAATAAGCATTTCCAAAACCTAAAACAGGCTGATGGACTATTTCTTTCAAGCCAAGAAAGGATGCTCTGCTAATCTCACTAACAGGTTGTTACCAGTAAGCGTTAATAGCATGAACCAAAGGCTTAACATTTTAATGTCTCGTGTGGATGACTAAACCAAGAAAGGCCAATGAGTCTGCCTGCCCATCCTCAGTCACAGCTAACCCAGTTCTCATTCCAGTTTACCAAACCATTTTTTATTGCATGTTGACTGGTTTACAGCTGACTCTTCGAGGCATGAGTGAAGCGTTAGTTGACAAGCGGGTTGCTCCGGCCCTTGTTACCTTGTCCAGTGATCCTGAATTGTGAGTTTCACAGACTGCGACCTTAAGTTATCCTGTCTGTCTTTTTGAGCATTCTTCCTGGTCTGCTTTTTTTTTAATTTAATTTGTCATTGCTAGAGACTAATACAGTATATTTACCTTGTACTTACTTTAATATGCATTTTAATATTCATTTTTAATCTCAAAGTTTCAGTTTCTTTCTTTTTTAATTCTAACAGCTCTGTCAGGATTGCCACAATTCCAGCCTTTGGCACTATCATGGAAACAGTAATTCAAAGAGAGGTAGGAAATAATTGAAATTTATTTATATCTGTGTACTATTGAGGTGATGATGATGCATTACCATACATGTACCTGGTAGCAGGGGGCAGGAAGCCTCATACCTTTCATTTGTTTTGTAGTTAGTTATGGGCCAGAGAAAGATCTCAGTATTTGAAAACATGGTAGCCTAACCAACATATATTTCCATATCCTAAAGAAACTCTAGTTTTTTTTCTCAATTAGAAAATTAAGTGTAAGCCAGTGCTTAGATGTTCTATTTTAAGCCTCGTTACATATTGCAGTTTTGAATAATCCTTCAAATCAAGTCTAGTTTCAAAGTCTTCTAATATTCAGTAGACTTATGGCCAATCTACACAAATTCTTAGCTTCCCGAGGTCGGACGAGAACCCGGCGCCTTCAAGCTGCTGTGGCCGTAGACTACACAAATTCTTGATTGCCATTGTGCACAGATTTGAAGAATATTTTGCTAGATAACATTAGGAACACAAATCCATCTTAGTTTTACAAATGGAGGTGAGAAAGCACCTGTATTGTGATAATTGTGTCATTGATACCAAGCTGTAAAGGCATTTAGTGGACTGGTATCATCTTGTTACAGAGTATTACTATGCAAACCCTGTGTCTTGCTTGTTTCAGGAGATAACCAAGGTTATTCTCCCTGAAGGTGTATTTTAATTTTGAAACTGTGATTTCATTTCAAATTTTTTAGTTTCTATCTGCATCATTAACTATAAGACACATCTCAAAATTAGTATCAGAATTGTATTCTTTGTTATTATGTTGGACATGTCCATATGCAAATAAAAAACCCTGTAGATTAGAAAATAAATTATTTATGGACATATTACCTAGTCACTTAAATGGAAAACCTATTTTACCAAAAAAACAAAAATGTTAATAAAATTCCTTTATAGATTTTTTACAACAAAAATCAAACCATTTTGTGAGTTATAGAAAGAACATTTTCCCTTTTTTTCACTTATATATTTCACTGGTGAAGCAACAGAAAAAAAGCACATCATTTTGCAAAGCTTGCAGTCTTGGCAGAATTTCAACATGTTCTTAAATGCTAAAATAAGAATGTCTTTTAGGGAAATGTGAGTAAGATATAAGTCATTAATGACTCATTGCTTTTAGAAGGTGAATAATTGGGTAGCTTAACACTGTGATTTAAGAATTATAATTTAGATATAAAATAATCATAAACATCTATTTTTTCCTAAATATAGCAGAGGTTTTTTCTTTTGTTTTTACAATTTGTCAGGGAATATTTGTATTTTAAAAAAACAATTAAGAATTAACAAGCATAAATGAAAATGTGAAACCTTTTCTGAGCCAAAAAATTAAATAACTATTTAATTCCAAATTTCTACCATTATGGGGATATTAATCGTTTGAATCCACTGCTGTAAGCCATGTTTAATGTGTATCTTTCACTTTAACAATGCTACCCAGTTTTTAATATTCTATAAAATGACTGTACATTATCCAATTTGAAGTTGCTGGAAAGAGTGAAAATGCAGTTGGCTTCTTTCCTGGAAGATCCTCAGTATCAAGACCAACATTCTTTGCATACAGAGATTATAAAAACGTTTGGTAGAGTTGGGCCTAATGCAGAACCCAGGTTCCGAGATGAGTGTAAGTTGCATTTTTCTTCCTTTTTCTCTGAATTATAATGTAAAATCAAAGCGAGAAACCTCTCTGAGGATTTGTCATGTGTTAAAGCCTTTCTGTGCATCTTTCATAAACTGAAAGTTGAATGTAAAACAAGTTAGTTATTATGAATTGATCAGTATTGCTGTTAGTGGGTGATTTCTTATACTATGTACTGATTACTGTAAGACATGAACTCATAAATTTAATTTCAAGTTATTTTAGAAACATTTCATAATAACTGTTAATTGCAAAATGTTATGCTGCCTTTTACTTAAGAGTTTCTTTTTTATTTTTATGGAAATTTTTGTGTGTTTCTAGACATATTCTCAAGAAAAATATACATTTCTTCCACTTAGAATACCACTCAACATGACACATCACTTGTTTTAATTCATGGCTTGTTGATCTGTTAAACAATCTGCATGATTATCTGCTAAATATTTTATGGTTTCTACATTATCTCTTTTACTGCCTCGACCTTTATGACAATAATTCTTTGGGTATCACCAAAGCACCCCAAAATTATTACTCCAAATGTCATGTCACTGCTGTAATTTAGCCCTTTTATTTTTAGCAATTTGACAATCTCTAGGGAGGGCCACAAGTTGGGACACTTCAGGCAGTTTGATTTCTAGTACAAAATTGGATCTTTAACAGGCTAATTATTATTGAATATCCAGCTTGGTATTGTCTCTTACTGTTTTTA
This sequence comes from Varecia variegata, assembly GCA_028533085.1. NCBI lineage: Eukaryota > Metazoa > Chordata > Mammalia > Primates > Lemuridae > Varecia > Varecia variegata. The sequence goes on along the minus strand of CM052443.1, from coordinate 10,570,604 downwards.
TGATAAGAGTCATCAAAAAAAAAAAAAAAGATTAAGTCACGATTTGGACCGCAGTGTCCAAAAGATCTGTTGAGGGCATAGACACTGATCAAGCTGCAGGAACAGTCATGTGATTCTTTTTCACTGGGTAAGTGTATCTATAATTAATTAACCAACTAACAACAAAAAGTTATTTCCATATTTTAGTTAGCAATAGGGGTAATTCCACATGTTGCAACATCAGATTTATAGGTAATCTGCTATAGGTAGCTGCTCTGAACATGCCTTGACTTTGTTGCTCTGAGGCAAGGAGAATAACTTCTTGGCTCCTGGATTAAGGGATAGATTAAATAGGCAATGGGTCTTTTGGTGTGTGCCATGTGTTGAGTTAAAACCTCCCTAGAACATGATCTAACCTTTTTATGTACATTCAAAAGAAAGATTTATGATAATCTGGGAAGAATCAGTCGGATTCTTATAGGCTCTGCTCCAATTATTTTGTTATATCTTTGGAGTATTTTGTCCACAGTGATTCTGAGACTATAGTTATTTCTCAAATCAAATGTATCAGTATCTTAATGTCTCTTTCTAGAATTTTTTAAATATCTAAAAATATAGAGTAGATACCTACCTATTAAATTTATAGGAGTAGCATAAGAAGAATAAAGGAATTTTCTTCTCATAATGGTCTCAAAATAATAGTTAAAGGTTGGCTTGGGAAAAAATTTAGGTTAGAGATCCACACCGCTTGAATAGGTCTAGTAAACCACTATCCCTGAAGCCTCCTACAACTTACTATAGAACCGTATGTCTTATGTCATCTTTCATATTTTGGCACAACCAGACCTTTTTTTTTTTAAGACAAAAGTCAGTCTTTTTTTTTCTTTGGTATTTGTTTCCTAGTCAAGTAGCTTCTCTTTGCTTTAGAGCTTTACTCTGAGGAATTTAATGTCCTATATTAATAAAATAAATGGTAAAGTAAAACCCGTATCAAAAAGAATGCTATATTGTTATCCATCTATATTTATAGACAATTAACTTTGGGAGTTGAGAGGAAGGACAGAGAATTTCTGGGTGGTAATGTCTCCCTTGGAGTGACATTTTGTATACTTAGATATTCGCCCCTTTATCACTTAGCAAATATAAGACATTTATTCTTTCAGTGGGGCCCCTTGTTCTTTTTTTTTTTTTTTTTTTTTAGAGACAGAGTCTTGCTCTGTCACCCAGGCTAGAGTGTAGTAGCATCATCATAGCTCACTGCAACCTCAAATTCCTGGGCTCAAGTGATCATCCTGCTTCAGGCTTCCGAATAGCTGGGACTGCAGGCACGCGCCACCACACCCAGATAATTTTTCTATTTTTTGTAGAGACAGGGTCTTGCTCTTGCACAGGCTGGTCTCGAACTCCTGGCCTCAAGCCATCCTTCCTCCTCAGCCTCTCAGAGTGCTGGGATAATAAGCTTTAGGCACCACACCTGGCCTCTTTCCCAGTTCTTAATCATCACAGCACCTTTTGGTCTTGATTTTATTTTAAGGGCCAATTGTTTTATCTGGAACACTATACAGTCATTTTTGTTTTCAGCTAGGAGTATTTTACTTTGTAAGACTCTTTGAAAATGTTTGGTCATACATTGGAGATTTTCTAATGTGGTAGTTTTCCATTTCAGATTTTTTTTCCCCTAAGTTTCATATTTCAGGTCTGAGCCCATTTATTAAAAAGATTTTCTTTACAACTATTGGATCTACCCCAGAATATTTTTGACAGTTTTCTGAAATTTACAGTTTTATAAAATTTCCTGTTGATTTATCTTTATTTTACTTGTAATTTTAAATCTTTGTCTAGTCTGCCCCAAAGAAGAAGGCTTCTGCAGTAACATTATGTTAAATATTTTCTTTTTTTCTTTGCTACTCAAGGTCAGTTTTAGAATTATGCCCATCTAAGCTGGGTACAGTGACATACATATCTGTTGTCCCAGCTACTCAGGAGGCTGAGACAGGAGCATCACTTAAACCCAGGAGTTTCAGGCTATCGTGTGCTATGATTATACCTGTGAATAGCTACTGCACCCCAGCCTGGGTAACAAAGTGAGATCCCGTCTCTTTTACCCAAAAAAAAAAAAAAAAAGGAATTATGTCTACCTAGCTTATTATTACTAAATTTTCTCCTGGTTTTTAATCTCCTGCTTTTAACTGTAATATTTCTCTTCATCTGAGGTGTTTACAATTAAGCGAATTAGTTAATACAAATATGGAAGTCAGGATGATACATGTGTAGCGAAATCTTGAATTCTGGAGTAAATTTCTATCTTGTCTTCCTGAGAATTAGGAAGATCCTTAATTATAGCCGTTAACTGCCGCTACACTAGAGTTTAAATTAACTTCTGTAGAATTATTTTCTAGTCAAGCAATTTTAAGGGGATTTTGTACAGTGTGATTATTGTGTTTCTGGGAAAAACATTGAGGAAAGGTCAGAGAACTCAGGAGCAGAAGGAATAAAGGGGCCATGCATAAATAGATAAAGCTCGAGGAAGATAAGTTTCAGAAGGTGTGGCCAGAAATGAACTGGAGAGTTTTTGAGAGAGACCATCTTAGAGTCACTGTTTTGTTGAGGCATCAGCATGCTGATTAATGAAGCTGACAACTGCATGTTTGGAGTTTTGGTCTCCTAATTTTTTCTAGACCTCCTCTGAAGTATATCATCAATTTTGACAAGTCAAAAGCCCCCTAAATATGGCCATTGTTATTCTAAGTTTTTGTGGGTATTTTTGTCATTTACTAAGTTAAGCGTGGAAGTTGTGATTATATAGCCTTAGTTTATTTAGGAAGCAGGAGTTTTTCCAGGAAAAGATTGTAGCTTTTATATATACAAACTCAATGCAAACAAGAAAGAAATCACTACAGAAGGTCAGCAGTCTGTGCTTATGAATGGTTGTTTTGTGTTTCCCAACCAAGCAGAGACTAGAAAGGGGTTGTGTGATTGGTTATGTGATCAACAATTTAACAATCACTGACCTTGAAGTCATTTATTCAAAGAACTCTGGTTTTAGTGGGAAATTATATTCAGAAAACACAATCTTAGGCACAAGGAGTGCTCACTGCTACTGAATTGATTATTGTTTCTTGGGCCATCACTTACATTTAGCAATAGGTTAAAATTTTACATTATTCTTTGAGGGTATTAAACGCATCGAATGACTTAAAAACTCAGCTACCACTACTGTTTGATATTGGTCTTTGCTAAGAATTTGAGCCTGGGTATGGTGGCTCACACCTGTAATCCTAGCACTGTGGGAATCCAAGGCTGGCAGGAGGATCACTTGAGGCCAGGAGTTCAAGACCAGCCTGAGCAACACAGCAAGACCCCCCATCTCTACAAAAAATAGAATATTTAGCCAGGCACAGTGGTGAGTGCATGTAGTCCCAGCAACTGGGAAGGCCGAGGCAGGAGAATTGCTTGAGACAAGGAGTTTGAGGTTATAGAATGAGCTATGATGATGCCACTCCACTCTAGCCTGGTGACAGAGTGAGACCTTGTCTCCAAAAAAAAAGAATTTATTTGAGAAACTAAAGAAAATACTAATAATAGTATTATAAATAGTATTATAAAGAAGTGAAATAATTTGAAAAAGAAAAGTGTACTATATTTAATGGTAATATTTTATTTTTATAAATAACATAAGCAATAGGTTGTTTATATTTGTTTATTTGCTTTCATTTTTCAATTGGGAAACTGAATTATAGCAAGGCCGTATGACCTGTATACATCCTCATAATTAATTAGGTAATAGCGACAGTGCTATAATCTGTTTCTGCCAAATCACTTTTTATTTTGAAAAACATACTTTCTTCCCTAGTAAGAAAAAACAAGCATAGGATGTGGGTAATCTTTTGAAATCATCCACAATTAAAATGAAATTGTATAAGTTAAAATGATAAGTGTTTTAAAAAGTGTATCAGGGTTTTGTATACATGTTTTGGATAAAAATGTAACCTTTTTTTTCTTTTTTCAGTTGTTATACCACATTTGCATAAATTAGCTTTGGTGAACAACTTACAAATTGTGGATTCTAAAAGACTGGATATTGCTACCCATCTTTTTGAAGCCTACAGTGCACTTTCCTGTTGTTGTATCCTTGCTTCATTAAAGTGTATCTACATTTATATAACCAATCTTACAATGAACCTTAGTTGTTAAAGATGGAGTAGAAACTTTTTTTCTTCAACTTACATAAAGATTGTAGAAAATTTGGTTTGCCCCACTCCTTATTATAGCCATCTCATAATGTGAAAATATAATTTTAAATCCTCCGTCCTTATATAGTTTTGAAAACATTGATGAATTTCATAACCTGAAATTTTATTTATGTTAATCACCTATATAATTGAGCAAGAAATGAAAGGCAGCATGAATTACAGCTGAGACTTCTGTTAATCAAAAGAAAGTCTTCTATATGCCCTAGCATTTAGGTTGTTCAGTGAATGTTTAACTATCAATATCCAGTGGATTACTATGAATATCTCTTAGAGAAATATCACGCATTGGAAAATTTCAGGGCCAACTTAGCTAATCATCTCCAGTGATTATAGAACTGGGAGAAAACTTAGAGGTCACTTAGGCCCATGTCAACTACTATGTCGTAAATGATTAAACTAAGGCTTACAGACACTGTGGCTTCTTCTGTTTTTTACAGTTAAAAGCAAAACTGTGACTGGAACAAAGAACTTTAGCTGTCCTGTTAAATGTTCTGTTTACTATCCTATGCCTGGTAAAATAAAACAAAGAAGGAAGTAAAGATAAAGATAGGCAAAGTGAACTTCAACTTCTAGGCTCTCTTATTAAAAGGCAGAAGAGTTCAAGAAAGGGGAAATAAGAGATTGAAAGAAGAGTATAAGGCTGAATATTCAAAAGTACATGCTAGACAATATAATCGGAGAATTTTAATGAGATAAATATGTTCTAAAATATCACTCACACTCATTCACATTGGATTCTTGATTGGAATGTACCAATGGGGATAACTTTTGTTCAGAATAAGTCAAATAGACAAAGTAGAAAAGTAAAGCTATCTGTTAAAGAGTTACATATCCTTTTGGAAATATTAAAACTTAAATGGACACATAGTTGAGAATTTCTTTTCAGTAATCTACTATAATACAAGTGACTTAATCATATGGATGATATAATCATGTTTTTATAATATAGGTTATAAAGTGGGCAGAGACACCATATTTTAATAATTTTGTACCACAACTCTCCATATGTCTTCTATGAGTTTAATTCCACTAAAAGCAGAACTTATTCTTGATTTATTTTGTTGGCATTTTCAACTTAGAGAAGACAGAGGAAGCAAAAAGAGGAACTGATATTCTGAAGTAGCAAGGAAGAATTCTTGAGTAATGGAGAAGTGACAGAACCCTTGCAAGAAAGTAATAATGGCATGTCGGAGTTTGTATCTCAAAGAGAACACTGGTACATTTATTAGACTTTGTGAAAGGAGATGTTTAAAATTTAAGCAAAATGTTCTGTATAATCTTATATAGCAGAGAGTTTCTGAAGGAATATGCCTCAAGAAAAATGGGAAAGTCAAAAGTTCAAAATTTTTAGTTCTATAAAACCAAATTTTCTAAGTGGGAAAGGCAGTGGTTTCCAAAGAGCATAGAAATCTATATAGAAGGAATATTATTGTGTGTCTAGATATGCACAGAATATTACTAGAATAAATACGGCACAAAGTCTTTATATACCAGTACAGTAAGGGGAAGAACCATCTTAACAATAGTCCCTGTTCAGGTACTAAAAGTATTATTTCTACATGAGTCAGAACTTGTACTTGAGTCAACAGGATGATCTGGCCACTAATAAAATCACATTGTCCAAATCTTTCTGCTATTCCATTACACCTGAGCTGATCAGAACATCTTTTCAGCACCGGCATCCTGTTTTAATAGGGACATTAGAGAAACTATAGTATATAACATTTGACATAGTAAATCAAGAAGTCATATTTCAGAAAAGTTTGAAGGCATTTAGAAATGTTTAACCTGAAGAAGAGATGGCTTGGAGATGAAAATTTAATCTGATAATTATTTTAAAGGTTGTTAGGTAGAAGGACAGGCACACTGTGTAGCTAAGATACAGACTTAACACTAACAAGCAGAGGTTACAGAGAGGCCAGTTTTGTTTATAAGAAAAACTTTTTAATTGAGCTATCTAAAAATGCAATGATCTTCCTTATGAGATTATGAATGTCCTGCCATTGTTAACTGTCAAAGGCCGTTTGACCATCATTCACCAATGAGGTAGAGGTGACTCCTAATATTAATATCTGATAGAACTAAATACCTCAAAGTTTCCAATCCTTAAGGAAAAAGGTAGGTCCAACAGTGAGTAGAAACAGAGGAGAAGAGTGACTTCCTGCTTCTCTCCATATATGGCCATCTTCAGCTTCTCAATCTGTATCCCTATTTCTCTAAATCAGACTGTTAACTACTAGTCCAAAGGTCACTCACAATTATATCTTGGCAGTACCTTCCCCATATCTAGAAAACAAGACTACATAATCATTAGATTGCAGCCCTCTGATGTCTATAGAGATTTGGTTCAAACAAATGGTATCTATATTTTTAGTACCCATTGAATTTATAAATCACTTATAGGAGCTTTGTTTATGAACAATTTTTATTTATAAATGTATTTTCAAGGCAGTAGTTATACTGATTTTTTTTCCTTAATGAAATTCTTTTTTCTTTTCTTTTCAAAAACACTGATTAAATTATCCTTGTAGGGGAGCTCATTTACTGGCATTTTTCACTTTAATGTGGTATAATATTAAATAAGAGCTGTTTTTAAAAGGCTAGTGACTAGGATAAGGTCAGAATATGCCAGAATTGATGTTAATAACCAAGATGAATTGTTTTCTTGAGAAATGCTTCTGCTTTCCTGATACCTTTGAATGTCAAGATAACTCAAATGCAAAGATGACCAGGAACTATAAGTAGTACAAAACTTACAGTAAACATTCTTATCGTAGCAAAAGCTCTCTTACCTAATTCAGTCAGGACTAATAGTAGGTCACTTTAACAGGATGGCTAAAGCAAGAACCAGGAAAAAGGTATATATCTTAGATAACTTATTTTAACTTAAAATATATAAATATATTTTTTTTACCAATCTTTTGATGGAGGACTGAGGCATTTATTTTGTTTCTCAGATAAACCAACATCCACACTGCAATTATCTATGATACTCAGTTTAAGTTTCTTTAAAGAGGATCTAGAAACATTTCTGATACTAAGTATAGAATTTTTCTAGATTTTTATATTTTTCTAAATCTTTTACAGTTGTTTTATACATAATAATTGAACAGCAATGTTTTAGGCAGTTTGCTTGCTTTTATCAATTTTTTCCAAAACTTTCAACTTAGTTGTGAAAACATTAATTTTTTTACTTTTTATACTTCCAGATAACTCAAATGCAACATCTGATTTAACATGCAACATTTAAACATCTGATTAGATTACATGATTTAATTTTCTGGTGCTGGCCAAGCACAATGGCTCATACCTGTAATCCTAGCACTCTGGGAAGCCAAAGTGGGAGGATTGCTTGAGGCCAGGAATTTAAGACCAGCCTGAGCAAGAGCAAGGCCCCATCTCTAAGAAAATTGGAAAAATAGAAAAAATTAGCTCAGTGTGGTAGTGCACGCCTGTAGTCCCAGCTACTCAGGAGGCTAAGGCAGGAGGATCGCTTGAGCCCAGGAGTTGGAGGTGAGCTATGATGATGCCATTGCACTCTAGCCTGGGTGACAAAGTGAGACCTTGTCTCAAAATAAATAAATAAATAAATAACAAATAAATAAATAAAATTTAAAAATTTTTTTTTGAGTATTATTTCATACATTTACAGAACATGATCAAATTATGGAATGTTGCAGTGATTGATACCACTGACATAAACAGATTTGTGTGAGTAAACACAACTGACTGTTTATAAATAATCTATTCTGTCAATGCAGAGTCATACTTGAGGGAAGCCTCTGTACTCTGAGTGGTCAGCATACCATAGGCATCATTTAAGAGGACTTCTTTTTTTATGTGTTAGTAACCTGTGTTTTGTTAGACACACCAGTTTTGTTTTGTTTTTAATTTCCTTAACTGCCTTGTCCCAAGTCATTTCAGAGGATTTAATGGTTAATCACTTTTTACCTGGTCTCAGATGTTTACGGACTGACATGGAACATCTCTCTCCAGAGCATGAGGTGAGCCACTGTGATTGTCAATACCATGTTTATGTTTTAAAACTGCCTGTTGAGACTTTCATTCTTCTTTATGTGAGGCTTGATTGTGATATGTTGGGCTTAATTTTTTAAAATCTAGCTCAATGTCATTTTATTAATTTATCTACTAATTGTGATATCTTGAGCAACTCCTTCAACATCTTGAGGCTTTAATTCTCTAAAGCAAGGATAACATACTCTCCTTCACTTAATATAATGAGAATTTAATAAGATAATATACATGAAATTTTAACGTTACAATGTTCTCTCTGACCATCAACTTTCTTAGAAGGCAAAGTTTCTGTTTTCTATCTTTATTTCCTCATAATTCTTATTCTCTTTTTCTCCTGTTTCCTCCAAAACCCTGTTTATCATTTATTTTCTATTCTGTATCTTTAACCTGTTTTTCATTTTATGATGTTTGACTCTCCTCTCTTAAATGAAACAAAAACTCTCCTTCATTGCTCTCCAAATCTTTTTCTTCTCAAAAGTCCACACTCTCTCAGCTTTCACACTGTCTCTTGGCACATCATATTTACTACCTCACACTATTCCAATGAAACTGCTATCCCTAAAGTCACTCATGACCAAACTGCCACACTGACAGGGCTCTAGGTCTTTCTGCAGTATTTTCTGTTTCAAAACTCCCGTGGCTCTTGGAACCCCACTTTGAATCCTATCGTTTTCTGCTTCTTCCCAATCTCTCCTCCTTTTTACTTCACCTTTAAATTTTTACTTTTTAATTCATTATCATTACTCACTATGAACAAGCTCATTTATACATCGTTTAACTTGTCAGTATTATACGTTACTATCTCACAAATCTGCATCTTCTGGTCTGACCCATACTGTAGCCACAGAACTTTATTGCTCACTGCCTCATGTACATTCAACGTTTATGTCCCATAAGCATCATATCAAACTCAGCATGGCCAGTCCCCCTAGCCAAAATAACCAACCTTTTACTCTCTTTCCCTCATTTTGGGTAATGACAGACTGATTTCTCTGCAAGTCTAATGCCTGATAGTCAACTTAGAATATGTCCAATTAGTTCTTTAATTTCTTAATGTCTTTCTATTCTGTTCCCTTGCTCTATATTTGTGCCACTCTGCTAGTTCAAGAATGTCCTAATTTTTCTCCAATCTTACCTCTCTTTTATTTGATTCTCACTATAGCCAGAGTACTTTTTCTACAGTATAAATCTGTTCATGTTATTCTTCTATTTAAATCCCTTTAAAGGTTTCTTGCATACAAGGCCTTTTATCATCTGGCATGTGTTCATCTTGATAGCCTCATATCTCTCTCTCTCCTTCTTCCTTTCTGCCTGCACTCACTCACTCTGCCCCAGCTGTGCCAGATCAATTCATCATCTTCACTACATACCATCTTCTTTTGCTTTCATGCTTTTGCATATTCTCATTCCTCTCAAGAGAATACTATTTCATAATGGAAAGTGTAGAATATACATTCAAAGGGTATATCACATATGTGTTTGTGTAAGTCAGGGTTTTCCAGAGAAACAAAACCAATAGGATATATTAAGAGATTTATTTTAAGGAACTGGCTCATGCGATTGTGGGGGCTGGCAAGTCCTAAATGTGTCAGAGAAACCAGAAGGCTGGAAACTCAGGCAGGAACTGATGTTGCTGTCTTGCCTCCAAAATATGGAGGACAGGCTGGCAGGCTAAAAACTTAGACAGGATTTAAAGTAAATTCTTTCTGTAGGAAATCTTACTTTTTGTTCATAAGACCTTCAACTGATTGGGTGAAGCCTACCCACATTATCAAGGGTAACCTCCTTTATTAAAGTCACAGATACTGGTGAGGATGCAGGGAAAAGGGAACCCTTCTTATACACTGTTGGTGGGAATGTAAATTAGTACAGCCACTGTGGAAAACAATATGGAGATTTCTCAAAAAACTAAAATTAGAACCATGCAATCCAGCAATCCCACTACTGGGCATCAAAGGGATACCTGCCCTCCCATAGTAATTGCAGTGCTATTCACAATAGCAAAGATAGGGAATTAAACTAAGTGTTTATCAACAGATGAGTGGATAAAGAAAATGTGATATATATACACAGTGGAATACTATTCAGCCAATAAGAAAGAATGAAATGTAATTTGCAGCAACATGGATAGAACTGGAGGTCATTATGTTAACTGAAATAAGCCAGACACAGAAAGACAAATATCACATATTCTCTGTCATATGTGGCAGCTAAAAAAGTTGATCTCATGGAGGCAGAGAGTACAATGATAGACACCAGAGATTGAGAAGGGCATGGTGGTTGGGGGGATGAAGAGAGGTTGGTTAATGGGTACAAACATACAATTAAATAGAAGGAATAAGTTCTAATGTTTGATAGCAGAGTAGGTGACCATAGTTAACAACAATGTACAGTATATTTCAAAATAGCTAGACTTAAAATGTTCCCAACACGCAGAAATGATAAATACCCAAATATCCTGACTTGGTCATTACACATTCTATGCATGTAACAAAATACAACATGTACCCCATAAATATGTACAAATAATATGAATCAATAAAAATAATTTCATTAATCTTTTCAAATATTGAACTTTTGGCTGTGTTGATTTTCTCTACTGCTTGTTTTTTATTTTATTGATTTCTATTTTCATCTTTATTTCCTTTAGTTTTTTTTTCTATTTGTAACTTTTCTGATATATGAATTTATTGCTTTAGCTACATATCCTATTCATTTGCTATGTTGTATCTGTATTATCATTCAGTTCCAATTAGATTCTCATGTCCATTATTTCTTTATTGATCCATGGGGTTTGTTTAATTTGGTCGCAGTTGGAAATTTTCTAGTGATATTTTTGTTACTGATTTCTAGCTTAATTCTACTATGGTCAGAGACCATACTATGATTTCAGTCCTTTGATGTTTGTTGAAGTTATCTTAGTGGCCCAGCATCTGATCAAGATGGCATTTGAAAAGAATGTGAATTCTGTCTGTTAAGTTCATTCTTTTATATATTTCAATAAGGTAATGTTAGTTAATTTTATAGTTCAGTTTTCCTATTGTTGTATCAATTTTTTGTTATCTGTTCTACTAACTATTAGAAGGCATGTGTTAAATGTTACGATTGGGGATTGTCTATTTCTCCTTTTTTTTTTCCCTGTTTTGCTTTGTGTATCATAGATGCCCATTAGCAGGTCAAGGAAGTTCCTTTCTATTACTAGTTTGTTGAATGTTTTTTTTATCATGAAGGAATGTTAGATGTTGTCAGATATTTTTTCTGCACCAATTGAGATGATCATTAAGGTCATGATTTCTTGAAGAAAATTAGGTTTTTTCTTCTGTTGATATAGTGTATTCCATTAATTCATTTTGGGGTATTAAACCAACCTTGTATTCCTGAGAGAAATCCTACTTGATTATAGCATGTAATTCCTTTTATCTAGCTGGGCTCAGTTTGCTAGTGTTTTATTAAGGATTTTTACATCCAAGATAAATGCTAAATCTAAATCTGCAATAAGAAGCAAGCCTATTTCACCACAGATCACCCTACCTCCATCAGGGTAGGGTGGGACTGAAAATAGGTCGAATGGTCTAAAGACTTTAAAGGGATCAGACTCTCAGATTAGATTCCCTTTCCAACCTTAATGGAAAGCTAGATTTTTACTTTCTAGACTTGGGATATCAGGCATAACTGAGATCAGGAGTGAGGTGCCATACTGAAAAGAGGGAAATTAAGTGAAAGCATAGTTAATGATGAGATACCTCCCTACCTTTTGAATGCTAGCAACCAGGATTATACCCACAGGGAGAAAAGATCAATAGTAAGGATTGTGCCAGATTCATACATTAAGTGAAGCCTACTCATGCATGAAGAGATTCTAATCAGCATTTTAGTGCCCCAGTCTTTACTGGGCATTGTAAGATTACCAACCATTTGAGAAAAGGCATGAATACTGCAGACAGAGATGAAAAAATACAAGAAAGGAGAATACTAGAGGAAAAAGATAATGCAGGGAATAGAAGAAAAAGTATAAAACACTCTCCCCAAAAACAATAAAGCAAAAAAATAGCCAAGCAAACAAAATCTATAACCTGTGAGATGAGAGAACAAGAAAACAGAAAAGATTCAAAAAAGGATTAATCTGGAGTTCCAGCATACATATGATAAAAGTTCCATTCTCTCAGAATAATGCCCAAAGTCTTTACCGTTATCTACAAGGCACTAGAGGATACAGCTCCCTTCTTCAGAACATCTTTAGATTTTATTTTCTACCCTCTTTCCCTTGCTCACTCTGCACCCACCACTCTGGCCTCTTGGCTTAGGACATGAAAGACCTACCCCCACCCCAGAGCCATTGTGCAGCCTCTTCCCAGTGTTGAAGACATTCTTTCATCTCCTTCAGGTGTTTACTTAAATGTCATCTTCTCCATGAAGCCTACCCTGAACACCTCTACCTTGTAACATTCTCCACCTTGACCCTCCTAGTACCCCTTAGCTTGCTCAGGGTATTTTCCAAAGCCCTTATCACCTTGAAATATACTAGATAATTTACCTATTTTTGTGTATTTATTGTTTCTCTCCCTTATTAGAACATAAGTTCAACAAAGAGGGAATATTGTCTTACTTGCTCTTTTAGTGTCTAAAAAAGTACCTGTCACATAGTAGGTAAACAGTTTATTTACTGACCTCATGCCCAAAGATGGGCCAAGAATATTCTGGAGGGCTATTCAGTTTCTGGTGTGGCTGCAAGCAATAGGAGCAACAGCTTAGATCCCTCCACACTTTCTATCACTCAGTCTTCCTGCAAGAATGATGTTAATTCTCAGACACCCGTCATATCCCCGATTGTATTTTAGTAGCCACTAGCTCTACCTAGTCTCAGCTCTAGACGTTAAAATAGAACATCTTGCTTTTTGCAACCTGGAGAAAGCAAAAGACATAGAACAGAGCAGCTTTTATTGGGAAAGTATGTTTGTGACCATAGTTATGTATATATGTTAAATATATAGATAGATATATAAATTTTAGTTTTAATGTTAGGTGGTGGGGAAGCTAAGGGAATACAGAAAACAGAAGCCTAATGAAAATCAAAATACATTATTAAGTGATTGAGTTTTTTTAAAGCTATTTCTGTACCTGGTCTAGCAGTCTAATATGAATTCCTTTAACGAAAAAATTGCCAAAACTTTACATTTTTTAACTAACATATTAGCTTATGAGAATATTAAAAATTAAATAAATCTTTAGACTCAACCATAGTATTTTACTATGTAAACTGTAATTCACTAAAGTAATTTTTTTTATTTAGGTTATTTTAAGTTCCATGATAAAAGAATGTGAACAAAAAGTAGAAAACAAGACTGTCCAAGAGCCTCAAGGGTAAGACATTAATTTGTTTTTTAAGGCTTTATGTTAATCTTAATTTCTCTATTTAAATTTGCTATAGATAAGTTTAATGTTTCATTTTGTGTTATTTTGTAGTCACTTATGTCAACGATAAGAAAATTAAGTCAAGAGTTCTTAAATGCTGGTTCATGAATTCTCTCATCAGAATTATCTGGGGAATTTAAAATTCAGATGTCTACCCCATGTTCTGAGCCCTCCTCAACATTCTGTGTCAGCCTGGGGATCTGTATGTTTAAAGGCTTCCAACAAGATTCTAATATGTAGCTGGATTGGGGACACTGCATAAAGAATTGTAGACTTGGGGATGTTCTAGTCACATGCTTCCAACAACACTAATTATAATACAAAAATTTGGTAAAATTAAAATATGAACGTAGATGTGAAAGAGTAAAGTTGGGTATTCAGGAGAGGGAACAATTTACAAATGGAGTGTATGTACTCTAATTCTTACTGAAGTAACCTTGAGTGATTAATCTTAAATGGACTCTGTTAGACATAAAAAGCTCAAAAGTGTTTTCTTAAAGGCTGACTGCCAGGAATAAGTGTTTCATGCTTTCAATCTGAGGGGCACACACACACACACACTCCTCCCTACTCCCATGCCCAGCACACACACAGCCTTTTGCCTTTTTGATGTATCAAAATCCTTTCTTTATCCTCTTCGGATAGAAGGAGCTCTACTCCATATATAGCTACCATTGCAGCCATGGAAGGTTAAAATAAATAGAAGCATTCAAATCATCTGTATTATTACTGATATTTTTATAGAGAATTTCAAATAAACACAAAAATAAACAGAAAATATAATGAATTCCCAGTATCTGTCACTTAGCTGCAAAAATGGTCAATTCACACAATTTTATTGTATCCATTCCCTTACCTACTTTTTCGTTCCATACTCTATAGCTATCTTTAAAAGAATAAGTGTTATTTTTAGAAATATAAATACAATATCATCACATCAAGATAACAATAACTCCTTAATATCATCAACTGTCTGGCCTTTGTTCAGATTTCTAATTGTTGATAAATGTCATCAGTGATTTGTTGTTTATTTTTTCCTTATAGTTTGTTTCTTTGAGGCAGAATCCAAATGAGTTCTATACATAGCCATTGGTTGATATGTTAAGACTCTTTCAATGCACAGAATAAAAGTTCCCCTCTTATCACTTTTTTCTCCATATAATTTAATTATTGAAGAAACTAGATCGCTTCTCCTGTAGAGTTTCCCACAGTCTGAATTTTGCTGATTGCATTTCTCTTGTGGTGTTTAACATGTTCTTGTGTATCTACCATAAATTTGGTCGTTGGGTCTAGAGACATTAATCAAATTCAGGGCATATTTCTTTGTTTCTTTCGGCAAGATTGCTTCATCAAAGGAGGTATGTTTCTATTATAAGGCAGATAATGTCTGCCTCATTCCTTTTTTGGTGATGTTAACAAGTTAATGATTAATTCCTAGCTCCACTAATTCATTAGGTTATAAAATATAATATTCTAATTCTATCATTCCTGTGCCATTTATGATCTATAATCCTTCAGAAAAGAAAAACTTAACCCATATATACTACTGTTACCCAGTGGTGTGGTTTATACAGTAAAGGCAAGATAAATGTTCTTTTTCTTTATTTACCAGTTTTCAAAATAATGAAGTAATTCATTCTCTGGTGACCAATCAGGTGGTTTTTTAAAAGTATCATTATAAACTCATATATTTAAACATATTTTATGTAATTTGATACATTGCATTTATTATCCTGTTGATGCCCTAGCTATCCCAAGGCCAATTCTAGCCTTTTCAAATCAACTCCTAAGTCCTTTTGACATGACGCTTCCTTGCAATATGGTATGATAACATTATAAACCAACTTGTTAAAAATTCCTTCTTTGGAGAGTAAAGACAAGAAAGGGAGACAGTTAAGGGATGTGATTCAGTAAATATTTTGGAGTCATCCTAATGTAAGTGATATTTGAAACTTTAAGAGTTAAGTTTTGTAACTGAAGAGTCAATAGCCAAATACTGAACTGTATGGAGGATTATTTTGTGGGAAGAGTAAAAGCAGCAGGAGGGGAGCAGTCAGACATGACAAGAGAAACCATTGGTATACTGGCAGAAGAGCAGTGAGAAGGTTTTCAAGATGGGAGTTGTGGTTGGGTTTTTAACTGAGTGATTCACGGTACACACCCTTAAAACTACACAGACCCAGATGTCCTTGGTGACAGCACACACTTCAAGCTGTAGGTTCAACAGACATCTGCGGAGCACCTGCAGCTTTCTACACAATGTCCTTGACATGTTCAAAAACATCTTATTTAATCCTCAGGATATTTTACAATAGAAATTGCAAGCTGTGTTTTACAGATGAGGAAACTGAACCATCTTGGCCAAAAAGCCACAAGGCAATAAGCTGGGTTCCTGAGTCTATTATAGGACAGTTGTTGGGTCACTGAAAAATTTTCTGTTCAGTAGTGTGTTAAATTAGCAATCTTTAGTCATCATTTAGATTGTGTTTACTTCCTACACAGCAGGTTAGTAAAAAAGAAAGAAGAAATGGATTTGAAACTGTTGATCGAAATTAATGGAACTGGCAATTCAGGACATGTTCCCCCTGCCCAAAAGGAATATATTATATCATAGAATTATTATCAGTACAGTACAAAACTTCACTGTGATTTAGTTTACTCATTTGTGAAAATGGTGATAATATCTATCTTTCAGGATTGCTTTAAGAATTAAATGAAGTGATACTGATAAATAATAACTATACTAGCAATTATAGCATGATATTAGGTGCCTAGCACTATGCTAAGTACTTTACAATCTATAATCCTACTAGCCCTATGAGATAGGTACTAGAATTTCTTCATTTTAAAGATTAAATAACTTGCCTAAGGTCACCCAGCTGGTAGACAGAGCCAAGATTCAGTCCAGTGCCAGACTTGCTCGTAACCACTACACATATTGCTTCTTTTAATGTAAATGGTGAACATGAAAGCTCCTAATCAAGTATGGTGCATAAAACTGCCCTCCACAAATAATTAGTTTTCATTTTGTGATGCTAATTCTGAATGTATTTCTTAATGATATGCTACTAAAGAATGGAAAAAATGATATTTTCATTTTTTTAATTGCCTTACATGAATTTTAAAATTTCTTTCCTAGCTCGATGTCAATTGCTGCAAGCTTAGTGAGTGAAG
Organism: Varecia variegata; assembly: GCA_028533085.1. Classification (NCBI taxonomy): domain Eukaryota; kingdom Metazoa; phylum Chordata; class Mammalia; order Primates; family Lemuridae; genus Varecia; species Varecia variegata. The sequence continues at coordinate 10,553,751 of CM052443.1, read as the reverse complement.
ATACAAAGACCAAGTTTTTGAACAAAATGGGCCAGTTGACAACGTCAGGTGCCATGTTGGCCAATGTGTTTCAGAGAAAGAAGTAGAAGCAGGAAGGAAGCCCCCAGTAAACACTAAGATGGACCTCAAGCAGACTGGTTCCTTGTACTTGAAGTACTTGCCTTTTTTATTTCCTCAGTTTTATGTTGTTGCATTATAATTTTATCCTAACCTCCAAAGATATTTGCACTGCTTTTGATTATTGCTGTATATCTGTTGATTTTGGAGTTAACAACTGTGGTGATAGAAAATTGAGTTGATAGTCTGTACCAAGTCCCTCGTCTATGTTCTTGTGTTTCAGAATAATTTTTTATATATTATATTATATATATATAGTGAAGAAGTTTTTTTTAATTTTTGGATGGGATATTAGCAAATATCTGTATTATACACTAAGCTATTACAATGGTACTTAAAATAATGTAAATTTGAAGTCATTGTTATAAAGTAATAAAAGTGGAGATTACTTAAGTATTTAAATTATGAAAGAATAATGCAGACTTTTTATTGTTTCTTAACTGACTAGAAAGAGCCACCAGCATTACTCTGTGCCTTTAGGACTTCAGTTTGGGTATTCTGTAGGAATTGTGTACATTCCATTCACACAGTATTTCTTTAGGATGCTGTGATGAATTTGTTACAAATCCTACAGTAAATAGCTAATGATGAAACTTTCAACATTTCAGAGCTCTCATGAAATCCTTTAAGTGCTATTTAAACCTCCCCAGCACTTGCATGAGTATGATGGACTTACCTAAAGAAGACAGCACATAAGCATGGGGAGTGGTAACCAAGGTGAAATCTACAAACTGGTGTGTAGTAGATTTAAATGCTCAAAAATAAATATAACTGAGAAGACCTAATAATTGTGAAATTTTTCCCAAATTGAAATACAGAAGATATAGTTTAAATCTGAAATTTTAACACTTACTATATAAAACATTTTATTTAAGATATTCTCTAATGGTTTTAATTTTAGAGATTTTTTTCATTCTGTGTGTCACAGAGAAGTACTGAAAAGTTAAGGACATTTGGGGGCTGCTTTTTTCCCTCTAAAATAAAAATGACACTCGCTAAATTATTATTGGTTAATTACCATCTTATCCCTTAAAGTCGGTGACTATTCTTGTGTTTGATATGTATATTATTATACATAGAGTCTTAAGTCAGTGTACAGTTCCACTGGAATTCGACAGTTGTCTATACAGTCATGCAACTTGAAGTAGAAAAGAGTGCTGGGCATAGAAAGGGAGTGATTGGTTTTGAGGGGTTAATGTGAGGCCTTTTTGAAAAATGAATATTTTGATAAAGAGAATTCTCATTTGAGCACAGTTGATACACATAGGTGATTCTCATATTTGTTGTATAAACTGGTTTAATACACTTGAAACATAGTTGGATCACATTGACTTCCTGGGAAAGCTAGCTCACCACACATTCAAGCTTATAAAATAATTTGCCATAGGCAAAGCCATTTAAAAAGTTCATTCTGAAATTATTTCATTTACCTGCAGTGAAATAATTGTTGACTAGTCTTTCTGAAAACTGTTGGATTCTAGGCATTCCTGAGAAATTGAAAGTGGCTACCTTTCATGTCAAAAAATGTTGATCTATTATAAATAAAATGTTTTTGCATATTTGTTTTTGTTTGGTTTTGGCTATGTGTTTTATTTTCTCTTTGAAACACTATATCTTTAAGCAAAAAAAATGAGAGCATATATTCATGAAAATGTACTAGTATTTTAGAAATATAATCTATATAAATTACCTGTTTTTACTAAAAAAGGATTGTTGCTATAAAACTAATACATTTCAGAGATGATTCAAAGAAAAATGTTTAAACTCTGATTTGCTTTGACCTATAGTAGAATATCTGTATATTACCAGGAATGGATATGATGTATTTTTATTGTGAACATTTTTATTAATTAGTGAATACATGTATTTAATTGCTAATGTTTTTTAAAAGGCAATAAGAAGCAAAATTCACAATATATTTCAAGTGAGTCTCCATTATTGTGCTCTTAAATATCTTAATTTCATTGAGATTTTCACTTTGTATTTTTTTAGTAAAATATGGACTCTTTACAGACAAGACAGACACTAATCATTAAGACTGAGTGTGTTATTCCAAAATGGTCCTAAAACTCCCATACTCATTCTTTTTAAACAGCAGTAAACTTATGGTATGAGTTTAAGTATTCAACTTAATGAAAAGATAAATTTATAAAGTAATCAAAAGCTAATTTGAAATTATGCCTGTGTTTCCAAAGCAATCCAGAGATTAAATTTTTTCAGAAATCCAAAGGTGCCACAGTTACCAATTTAGTTGAATTCTTCCAAGAACAATTCTTGAATGGTGGCAATATCTATCTCTGTACATAGATGTCCTTGACCTTCATTTGTTTGTATCAGTTACCCCTTTTGAAAGATTATTTTGCTAAACATCAAATTGACTTTCAATCTAAATGAAATTATAACGTAAGTCAAGCCATCCTTGGTATAGATTACTTTTAGATAATGTTAGCTACTCTACTCTACACTGTAATTTTAATGGAGGTCTCAAGGTGCTATCAAATTTCTTTTTCTTGCAAAAAAATTGATTCAAATAGTCGCTGATAAAGTTTGGGGAGGTGAAATCAATATGTTTTGAATTATCTTTTCATGATCTCATTTTTTAAGACAGCCTATTTTGGACCATTATTTGAACTTTAAGGACATAACTTTGTCTAGATACTGCCTTGTTGATCTTTGAACTGCAATAGCTAACTACAGCTAACATTTTGTGCTGGTTACACTATCTACTGTTCTTTGTGTAAAGAATGTATACTTAAAGACCTTTGTAATCAGCAATTCTAATTCTTAAAATTCTCCAGATTGGCCAGGTAACAAAATTCCAACTTTAATGTTGGACGTTAACTCTCTTATAAGCAAACTATGAAATAAATTTAGCCTTTCATATGAATAGACATGTGTTTGAAAGTTCTAATGTAACTTTGAAGTGTGCTTGTTTTTGATACTATTTTATTTCAGTACTTTTAAAAAATAATAGATAAAAGATAAACTCTCCTAATCAAAAATAATGTATCTAGGCTGGGCGTGGTGGCTCACGCCTGTAATCCTAGCACTCTGGGAGGCCAAGGCAGGAGGATCATTTGAGCTTAGGAGTTCCAGACCAGCCTGAGCAAGAGCGAGACCCCGTCTCTACTAAAAAAAAAATATGGAAAGAAATTAGCTGGACAACTAAAAATGTATAGAGAAAAAATTAGCCGGGCATGGTGGCACATACCTGTAGTCCCAGCTACTCGGGAGGCTGACGCAGGAGGATCGCTTGAGCCCAGGAGTTTGAGGTTGCTGTGAGCTAGGCTGACGCCACGGCACTCTACCCTGGGCAACAGAGTGAGACTCTGTCTCAAAAAAATAAAATAAATAATGTATCTGGTAAATTTGTACATATTGGCAAAATAATTGGATTTTTAGACTATTTTCATGCAACATAAGGATGTTCTGCATGCATTTTATCTGTTAAATTAGCTCTCTAATCACAATCTCAGAGTGGCACATCTCATCATTTATATTTTCCCTTCAGGGCCAACTCCAGGACACTGTTTTGATTGCCTTCTTTGTGGTTTACTTTGCATATTTAAGAAAAATCTTAAAATAAAAATTCCTGTCCTCTGTAAGACCACACCAAAGTACGTAACAGTTAATGTAAACTTAATAGAGCATAAAAAACTAATTTATTATATTTTTGATAGTGTATAATTAATACCTTCAGTTCAGTGTTGTAAGGAATGTAAACTACTTTTCTCCAAAGAGGCTTCAAGAAATCTGGAAAATTCTGTCCAAAGTATATCTATACAAAGGACTTTATTAGTATTTAAATTCTTTTTATTCTGTTAAAGACTATCCATTATATTTATTTCAATGAGTTTATTGCATGAATAAATTTCTTGAGGGACTTTAATACAGTAAAATTTGTGTTGTTTATAAACTGGCATTTTGTGTTGTGTGTTATAGGTATTAAATTATTTGTCAGTGATTTTTTTGTAGGGTGTTATTTGTTGATAGCAATCTGCCTTTTATAATTTAATTTTAACAACTGCTTTCTTACTGGAGAAGTAATCCTTTCTTTAACTGTTGGCATTTTCAACCTTAGATGTTTTTAGGATATGCATTTTCAATGAAGCTGAAAATGTTACAAATATCTCTACAGAAAATGTACATTGCTGAGTAATATAAATCTAATAATTTCTCATTGACTTTATTACTTCATAGATGCTTTATCTTCATTTCTGATCATTACTTGCCAGTTCTTTAAATTCTTACCTTTCTCTGTTCATAAGCCTTCCTGTCATATATTAAATAATGAACCTTATAAGTGAATACTTTCATAATGTAAATCATTTTCTAATTTATTTTTTATATGGATTTTATAAATATGGTTACCTTTTTAACAAATTCTTTTCTTACTCCTAAAGCATAAGAATAATATGTTCTGTATTCCTCACAGGACATTATGAAAATTATATAATAGTAAACCTGAAAATGCTTTAGCACTTATAAAGTAGTATGAAAAGTTCAAGGTGGAATTAAAATTTTTAAATCACTTAATAAAAACATGGGCAACTGTGGATAATCCCCTCTCCCAGATTTTTCTTAGATCTAGTTTTCCAGTAAGCCAAATAGATTACCATGCCGGCATGATTCACATAAAATCGCAAAACGTAGAAACAACTTTTGATTGCACTTTTGCTTACTTTAACCTCTCCCAGAGTTTCTAACCTAGTGAATACTAGCAAGGTGATTTTACTTTTTATTTACCAAAACTTGTGATTAAACTGAGTAGTCAGCCTAAAATTTTTCCATTATATAATTTATTTAGGTTTCTGAAAAAGATTTACCCTTTGTACCTTCACTCATGTCTCTTTAGTATATGTTTGATTCTTATAGTAACAAGCTTCCTTTGACATTTAATTTGAACATGTAGGCTTTCTTTAATCTCCTAGCAACTAAACTGTTCATACTAGAGGGAGAAAAATAAGAACTGACATTGTTTGAAAATAATTGACTCCTATTGTTACCTAAAAGAAAAATAACCGGTGGCTAATAATGAAAAAAATTAGAATCCAGGTTTCAAAAGCGATCCAGGTAACCAAAACCATTTGTATCCTTAGTATTTTGAAAAAACAAAGAATCCAGGTTTCTTGCTGAGGCTATAAAAGTCTTCAGATCTATTTGGAGACCATTTTGTGTTCTTTGCCATACTGCTAAAACCCTTACAGCATTTTAATGTAATTTTTATCCCCAAGAAATCATGGAAAGGTGACAGAAGACTAAAGATGGACAGACATCCAGATTTTCAAAAAGGAGAAGCCAATAGATTTTACAAAATGTGGATTACCAATTAGTTTTCAATCTAAATAATGGCTCTTCAGGTTGGCCTTTTCTGACTACCCAATCTAACGTAACCCCCTGTAATTCCCTCATATCACCCTTTTTTTTTCCATGATTACTTGTATCAGCACTCACTTTCTTGTTTTCTATTCTCTATTTTTCTCACTGGACTCAGTGCCATGAGAGGGAACTATCCTTTTCAACCAGTTTCTCTTTAATACTTGAAGAATGCCTGGGTATATGATAGGTTCTCAGCAAACATTGATTGAATGAATGAATGAATTGTCATGCTTGATACCAGTTCCATGCAATATTGTCAATTAGATTAAAAGGATGGTTTATGGGCTATAATTAGATGTTCCCCAAAGCAGTATGAGTTTATTAAAACTACATGCCAAACAAACCTAATGTTCTTTTGATTAAGCTATTATATGCTGATCAGGACAATGGTGTAGTATTGTGCATCTTGACATCAGCAAAGTATTCATCTCTTTCTCATAGTGTCCCTGTTTATATCCAAGGTAGAAAATGTGGGCTAAATAAGAGTGTAAATAAAGAACTGTGCTATGTATGTATGAGCTTATATTCATATCTGGCTTTCTCGGCAGCACCCCTGATCAACAGACCTCACCAAGTTTACCAAGCAATTTGTAAACGTGGAGAAACCATTTTTTTCTAAAGATTATGGAGTAATTCATCATTCGTCATATATTTATGGAGTACCTATTTTGTGTTAGGCATAGGGATACAGTGAATAAGACCTACACAGAACCAACCCTCACAGAGCTTTTAGCCAGACCAGGAAACAAACAGGTTGAGAGAGAAGAGCTAAGAGGGATTTACCTTAATTAGGGTTATCCTCATGGTTTACTTTGGAAAGCTTCTCTGAGATGACATCTTACCTGAGAACTGGGAAGAATAGACTTTAACCACGGGAAAACAGGAAGAGAAAGCAGTAGAGCAGTATGTGCATAGGCTGTAAGGTGAGAAATAGTGCTGTGTTCAAGGAACAGAAACAAAAGACCAGTATGGCTGGAGTGAGAGTATCAGAAGATGAGATTGGAGAGAGGCATATAGCCAGCTCTGTGTATAGGGCTTTATACACCACGGTTAGAAGTTAGAAAGGGAAGCCATTGAATGGTTCAAGTAGTAGAATTACTTGATCCAATTATTATGGCTAGATATAATTCTACTATATAAGAATGCTTTGCAGGAGGGCAAGAGTAGAGGCTGAAGGCAGAAGCTAATGCAGTAGTCCAGTCAAAAGATGGTGGCTTGCACAAAAATGGAGGGAATAGGGCAGATCCGAGATAAATTTTGAAAGTAGAATTGGCATAACAGATTGGACATGAAGAGTGAAGGAAAGGGAAAAACCAAGAACATCACCTAGGATTTTAGAAGGAATAACTGAATAAATAATGGGTGATGACAATAGTGAGGAAGTGAAGAACAAGTTTAGGGAGTTAATCTAGTTTGTTTTAGATGTGCTAAATTCAAGATGTCTGACAGTTGCCTGTGGAGATGTCAAATAAGAAGTTAGCCAAGACTGGATCTCAGGAGAGGTCAAGACTGACTATTATGGAGTCACCAATATTCAGATAAAACCAGGGGACTGGATAAGACTGCTTGGGGAAAGAGTAACAGTAGAGAAGAGAATCCAAATGAACTCTGGGACACTCTCCATATCTGGAAATTCAGCAGAGCAAAAGAAACTACTAAAGGTGTCCGAAGGAGTGGACGGTGAGGTAGGAGGGAAACCAGAAGAGTGTGGCTTCATGGAAGCAAAGATAAGGGTGTTCCAAGGAAGGGTTTGATTAGCTATGTCAATTGCTGCTATCAGTCAAGATGAGGATGGATCTGACACCCACTGGAAGATTAAAGTCATTGATGACTTCGATACTAGTTTCAGTGGATTGGTGGGAATAAAAGCCTGATTGGAATGGGTTAAGGAGAAACAATAACCAGAGATGATAGCTCTCTAAAGAAATTTTGCCAAGAAGAGGAGCATAAGCACTGATAGCTAGAAGGAAACATGGGGTCATGGGAGGGTTTTCCTTAGTTTTGTTTTGTAATGGGAGAAATCAGATCACGTTCATATGCCGATGAGAATAAGCCAGTAAAGTGAGAGAGGGTAATGCAGCAGCAGCAGCAATGGGCAATAACTGTGAGAATGAAATCCTTGAGAAGGCAAGAGGGGGTGAGAGTCAGAGCACAAACGGAGGGTCGGGCCTCCACTGTAATGAGAGAAAGCAGAGAATAGATACGCTTGCAGGTAACTGGTAGATTTAGTGGTGGGAAGATTAGGGGGTTTCCACTTAATTCCTTCTATTTTCTCAGTGAAGTATGAAGCAAAGACATTAGCTAGGCTGGCATATGGGAAGTATTGCAGGTTTGAAGAGAAAGAAGGTAGAAATGGCTGTCTTCAAGAATGGCAGCATGAATTATGGAGGCAACTGTAGGATTGCCAAGCAATTTTGAGAGCCCATTTGAAAACAGTAATTATGAATTTGATGAAAGGCCAGTTAACACAATGGTTTTTCATTTTTCTTTTCCCCAGCCAGGATCAGCTATTCCAGAGCAGATGCACAGATTAAAGTATAATCAGGGCTGGGTTTTTCCGGGTGTGTAATAAGGAGAACGGACAAGGGCGTTAAAGGTGCTTGCAAAGGAATGAGTACAGTGATGAACCATAGGATATAAACTGGGTAAGGGAAAACGATATTGGGGCAAATGTTGGAGGAAAAAAAATAATGTGAGGAATGAGTTTCAATAAAGTAAACAAATGTGTTATAGTGAGAATATTCAAGTCGGTGAACTGGAAGGATACTGCCTTTGGAAATAGGAATAAGAAGTAACTAAGATACCTGTTCTAGCTACAGACTCTAAGGTACAGAGGTTTGGGAGAACAAAAATAAAAATCCTCCACTTAACACAGAGCAGGGAAGGTGGTACCAGGATTCTATTAGTATAAGATGGAAAAGAGACTCTTCAGGGAAGAGGTTGAGGATATAGGTGAGATATCTGAAGACAGAACATGGATTTCCATGGGCCCAGTGGGTGGTGGGAAGGGTTAGAGATTAAGTTACTTTAAGGACTATTTAGAGTAGCTCAGGGGTTAGAGCCCAAGTTAAAGGGAAAAAAAAAACAACTTCAGCTTCTAGTGAGTAAGGCAAACAGATTTGTGATGATGTGTTAGACCTGATAGTCTGAGAACCCAGATTGTTCCTTTAAACTATTATAGAACAGTAGGTTCTGTTGGGCCTCCCTCCTGGAGATCAAAATGGTAGGGCGGCCAGCGAAGAGAGCGAAGTCTTTCTAAGATGACAATTTTGTTTCTGTTTTTGTTTTGCCTTCATAAAGATCTTGGTTGTCTCTCCCTGGAAATTTTAGGATCTTCTCTTTAATCTTTGTATCAAAGTAATGTTATAATACTCATAGGGTCCTGTTTATTCAATCTGAAACTCATTTTTATTCCTGGAAGCTATGTGCCTAGTTAAAAATTCTTTGAGAAGAAAGTGAATATAAATATTGGGAGGAAACTAGCAGTCTTTCAGAATGTCCCTTTTTTCTTTCATATTTCCTACTGTATCATTTGTTCTGTTTTAAAGAGTTCCTGGACTTTATCTTCCAACTCTTTCATTGTGGGGCTTTTTATCCTTTTGGCATTTATGCTTATTTAGAGAACTCTTTTGTGTTTTCTGATACTTTTTCGTAGCATTATATTCCTGTTTCAAGGATATAAAAACTTCTTTAATCTCCTTGAGAATACAAATTATAATTTTTTTTATTTTCTAGTTTATTGCTTATCTCTGTTTCCTTCAGGGTTATTTTTCTATTTGTTCATCATTTACTCTTTCATATTGGGTATTTCCTCAAACGTGGTCACCTTTCATTATTCCTTCATATTTAAGAGTGAAATAAGAAGCTAATTGGGATCTTTGTATGTTAGATATTGGGAGAAAATTCTCTATAGGTCTCTAGTTTTTGCAGGTCTTGCTGACTTGCTTTTTTCCAGACTCTCTCTTTAAGAATGCTTATAGAGTGGGCAGCCTTGGAAGATAGAGATAGTATTTTACTCCAGAGCAAAGAACAAATTTGTTTTCTGTCCAGAATAATAATGCCTCCCTCTGAGGCAAAAGTCAGGCAGGCTTCCCATTGTTAAATATTCAGGTTCCCTAAGCTCAGGGTTCCTCTCCTGTCCTGCATGTTCAGGCATCACATCTCTTTGCATTGGAGTTCAAGGAACTGAAGAAAATGCTAATAATTTGGTTACTACTATTGCTATGAGTAACAAACTCTCCTTTGTCTCTGCCCCAGGAACCTTGTGTTTTCTGCCAACATCCATGAAACAGGCCAACTTTTTAGCTTGCAAGTAGGGTAAAATCTCAGATCCTTCACAGTTCTTGTTAGTGGGTAGGGCTTATCTGACAAGCTTCCCTACCCAAGAGAAATCTCTGCCATGATATCTTCATGAAAATGTAGTAGGCTACTTCCTCAACAATAGCCATATAATTACCATAGTGAGCTTTAAGTAATCATTTCTTATAGTGTCCCTCATTATAAATCAAGAATACCAAAGCTGAATTCAGGAAAGGAAATCCACAAGGGATGAAGATAATGCAGTCCAAGTACACCGCGCTCTGATAATTTGATTCAAGGTCAAAATTCAGATGTGTACCTCAAGGGATCCATCATCAAATAAGTTTGGAAAATGCTCCAGACTAGAGCCCTTTCTTGTCTGAGGTGCACATCAGCATATTAAAGATTCTGAGAATTTCTTCTCAGTAAAAAAAAAAAAAAAAAAGGATTTAAATTTGTTTAATATAGTCTTTCTCAAATTTATTTTGCCAAAGAACATTGTTTTTATTTATTTATTTTTTTAATTTTTTTTTTTTTTTGAGACAGAGTCTCGCTTTGTTGCTCAGGCTAGAGTGGGTGCCATGGCGTCAGCCTAGCTCACAGCAACCTCAAACTCCTGGGCTTAAGCGATCCTACTGCCTCAGCCTCCCGAGTAGCTGGGACTACAGGCATGTGCCACCATGCCCAGCTAATTTTTTCTATATATATTTTTAGTTGGCCAGATAATTTCTTTCTATTTTTTTAGTAGAGATGGGGTCTTGCTCTTGCTCAGGCTGGTCTCGAACTCCTGACCTCGAGCGATCCACCTGCCTCGGCCTCCCAGAGTGCTAGGATTACAGGCGTGAGCCACCGTGCCCGGCCAAGAGAAAAATCTTAAAAGAAGCAACAATAAGACTGATAGTGGACTTAACAGAAAACAAAGGAATGATATCTTTAAAATGGTGAATGAAAATAACTACCACCCTAGAATTCTATAAAGGTAAGTCCCCCCACCCTTATTCACAGTTTTAGTTTCTGCAGTTTCAGTTACTCGTGGTCAGCCACAGTCTGAAAATATTAAATGGAAAATTCCAGAAATAATTCATAAGTTTTAAGTTGCACACCATTCTAAGTAGCATGAAATTTCAAGCCATCCCACCTCATCCCGCTTCATCCTGTCTGGGACGTGAATCATCCCTTTGTCCAGTGTAATCACACTCTATACCCTGCTAACCCATTAGACACTTAGTAGCTGTCTCGCATCAGATTGACTGCTTGTGTTCAAGTAACCCTTATTTTATTTATCCTTCTTCAGTAAAATGATGAATAAATTGTGATGCATTCATCCAATACAATACTATACAGTCATAACATGGATGAATCTCACAAACTTAATATTAAACAAAAGCTATACACAAAATTATACATACTACATATAGACTCCATTTATATGAAATTCAAAAGCAGACAAAACTAATCAATGATATTATCATTCAATCTAGAAGGATGAGGGGTAATGCCTATGGTGAGCAAAGATGGGCTATTGGGGTGCTGATAATATTCTGCTTCATGATTTGAGTGCTGGCTATTAGTCTGTTTTCATTTTCTGATAAGTCATCAGGCTGTACAATTTATGTCTATTATACTTCAATATGACTATTATTAAAAAGAAATCATTCTATCTCAATCAAGATAGCAGCATCAGTTATCTATTGAGGCCATTCTGAACCTAACCAGTGTGAAAGTAAAGCTTTGCCCTCAACATACAGGATAACACTTGTGCTTCTGTTCATGTGTAAGGGACATACAGCCACCTCCTCCGAATGTGGCATCAAATCATTAGAGCTGAGAAAAAGGAAAATAGAGGAGACGCAAATTATATCCCTGTTTCTACTTGATACTTGTAACAAAATATCCAAAAAGTATGTGATACCTACTGGTTTTACTCATACAGTTTAGAATTTCATTGATTTTGAATACCTTTGAAATCTGTAGAACTAAAAAAATTCTAGTCTACCAAAGTAAGCAAGATAGGTGCCCACGTATACAGTTCAGAAGTTTTCAAATTATGTTTAGGTGTCATTATGGGATAGTACTGCACCTTGATTTATCTGAGTCAATACTGATTTATGAATGGTTTACTTTTATTTAAAAAGCGTTTTGTAGGCTATATGAGAGAAAGAGCAAGACATTACAGGGTAGGTAATAAAATAAAAACATCTCTATTTATTAGTAAGTTTTTAATGTATGCAAGATTTGTAAAGTCTTATGTTTACTTAATTACTTTAAGTCTTTTATGTATTCTCTTTAGCTCCATATCCAGTAATAGCGACTATTTTCTTATCACCATGTGAAAAAAATTACAAAAACTGATGAATTCTTATTCTGGCTGACGTTTATAAGCATTTTATTTAAAAGATCGTGACTACGTTTTCCAGTGCTTAAACTGAAGACCTGTTAAAATGTAATATAATACTTGCAAGCCATCCACTAGAAATAGAAATGATAGCCACATTTTTATTTTACCTTTTTAATTGTGAAAACTAAAGAGTTCATGCAGAAGTGAAGAGAAGTGGGGATTTCCAGTGTGAGGTGCACACTATCCATATAAAAGAGTTTTCATATAAATCTATGATTTCTGTATATGTATGATATACGCTTTGTTTTTCTCCAGTACAAATAAGAAAGTTCATTGTCAGCTGACTACTTTTTAAAAATTGAAAACATTTAACTTTAATAAATATTAAAGCATCTATTGTTTAAAACATTTTTACATTTAGTACATATAACCAAAATTTAATTGTACACGTGCTTACAAATGTGAGTTTTTAGAATCAGAAGCAACATTTAAGCTAGTTTCTGCAAATGTTGATCAACTGTCTTAGCTATAATGTATGCATTCTTCAGTTGATATAGAGAAATAGTATTTGAGTTAAATTTTCTCCTAATAATGCTATTATGTATAAGAAAGGTGAGACATCCTCAAGCTCATTTTAATGGGTTTTGTTATTAACAAACAGTATTATACATTAATGTTTATAAAAATATTTGAGTGATAGTTCTGTAAATATAGAAATAGTAGGGTTTTTTTTTCCTTTTTTTTTTTTTTTTTTTTTAGACAGTCTTGCTTTATTGCTCTGGCTAGAGTGCCATGGCTTCAAGCCTAGCTCACAGCAACTTCAAACTCCTGGGCTCAAACGATCCTCCTGCCTCAGCCTCCCAAGTAGCTGGGACTATTGACACACCCTACAACACCCAGCTAATTTTTCTATTTTTAGCAGAGACGGGGTCTCGCTCTCGCTTAGGCTGATCTTACACTCCTGACCTCAAGCAGTCGTCCCCACTCGGCCTCCCAGAGTGCGAGAATTACATGCGTGAGCCACTGTGCCCAGCCCAGAAATAGTCTTGAAGAGTATTTAATTTAAAAAATGTTTTTAAAATTTGTATTTAATATGTTAAAATGGGCATTCTACTGTTCAAAAGTGCTTCCAAAATCAGCACACTCACCTCTGGGGCTTTCCAAGCAGAAGTTTAAGTCCCCTAATCTTTTTTGAAAATAGAAGGGGGTAATGTTAGAAATGTGCCAGGAATAAGGCTTGGTATTTTTCATGAAGTGCCACGGTGAAAGTACCTTCTCCCACAAGTCAGTTCCTTTTAGCAAAATCATAATCTCATACAGCCTTCCTAACCACTGCTTTTTCCAGAAAGTCTGTCCCCTCATTCAAGATAACTACAGGCCAGATAACGCAACATCTGTACTTGAGACCATTCCTGTATTTACTTCATTTAGAGTGTTAACATCTATTTTCCAAGTTTATACAACTGTCAGTTAAAAAATGCAAAAGTACTTTTTCCTCAATGTAAATAATTTAGAAACATCAAAAACAAAATGAGTAGTTTCTCCTTTTCCTTCTACAACTCACCTGATGTTAAAAATTTGGTGCTTGGCGAGGCAGGATTCCTGCTCCAGCATCAGACAGCCAGGATTTGAATCCCAGCTCTGCCACTTTATTGGCAAGCGACCCTAAGCAAGTTAATAACCGCTGTGACTCAGTTTTCCCATCTGTAAAATGGGAGTAATAATAGTACTCCTCACAAAGCTGTTGTGAGAATTAAATGGATCTGTAAGTGTGAGTATGTTATTAGTGTTTGCTGTTATTCTTTCCAGAAAGTTTATGGTTATTTATTATACAAACAAGGTATGATATTGCTCCGTAACTTTCTTCTTTTACTTCATATATCAAGAACATCTTTCCAAAACTACTTAATTCTCTTAAATAACTGCATTGTATTCTAAACTATGATGGACTATAATATTTTCCACCATTTGTCTATTAACATTCGCATTTTTTTATTTTGTGGTTTTACAAAAATGCTAACAGTAAACATCCTGGTGTTTCTTTCTTTATGTATTCATATATTAGATTCCAAGATATGGAATTGCTTCATTAAAGGATATTTGCATTTTTAAGTTTTTTAATCAACACTCCCAGATTCCCTTCCAAAAACCACCAAAGTGACTGGGCAATGCACCAATCAGGCTTCACAGTAGGAAGTTTATATGCCAGCCAAGTAGTATGACTACAATACGCATGGCTACCTTTTTAATGGGAACGGGAAACGGAAGTATGCTGTTGTAAAGCTCTTACATACACAGTGGCAGAATTTTATCTGAAGGTAGACTATTATTTAATATATTGATATTAGAAACCTAGCTGCCACTAAAAAAAATAAAATAAAACAAGGAGGTATATACAATAAGCTAACAATAGAAAAGAAATGGAATCCTAAAAAATACTCAAACAATTCAAAAGATTGTGGAAAAAAGGAACAAAGGTAGAACAAATAGAAAATAAATAGCAAGATGATAGATTTAAACATCATCATATCCATAATCACATTAAATGTCAATGCTCTGAATACAGTCCAATCAAAAGGCAGAGATTGTCAAACTGGATAAAATGGAAAAAGCCAAGAACCAACTATATGCAGTCACTTTAAATAAATAAATATAGCTAAATTAAAAGGATAGAATGAGATATGTCATATGAATGCTACTGATAATAAAGGTGAAGTGGCCATATAGTTAAAGTCAAAGTAGACTTCAGAATTTGAAATTGTTACCACTGATCAAGGGGGACATATAATAATGATAAAAGGGTCAATTCATTAAGAAGATAATAATCCTAAATGTTTATGCCTTTAATCAGAGCTTTAAGAGTAAACAAATCTAGTTATTGTTGGAAATTCCCATACTTTTTCTCAGAACAAATAACAGAAAATCAGTATGGGTATTTCAACCTATTTGAAACACTTTACCAGCAACAGCAAAATACATAGTTTTTTTTCAAGTGTACATGGAACATTGACCAGGATACACCAGGTCTGGGGATAAAAGTAAGTCAAGTAGATAATTCTGGCACGTTAGGAATTCAAAACAGAATATGTTATATTGACATGGGACAAGTATCTGCATATAAGCAGTTACTTACACAAAAGAGTGAGTATACATATGTATCCAACATTGACTTAAAATGTGGCGAAAGACACGATCCTAAGCAAGTAATGACCAACAACAAAAACAATAGGATGCTGTACCCCAAACATATGGCTAGTTCAGTATCTGAAAGGGACAGCGTGGTGGTGGGGCAAGGCTAGTGGAGCTTGGTGCCAACCTGGAGAGCTTGGTAGGGGCCGGGCGGAGAGGGGGTGAGGAGCAGAGACAGAGGGTCTGCGGGATGAGCAAGAGGAACTGGCTGCCGGCCAGAGAATTCTGAAGGCAAGAACAGCGCTGTGTAAAGGAGTGTTTTGTGAAGCGTAGTGGACGGCGTATTGTGTTGATCCTTTAACTGTAGCCAGTGAAATCTCCAATAAGGACCCTCGTCCCGTTAATTCTCGGTGGTTGTGCCCCCACCTTCGGAAGGCCCCTCGTGGAAGGGCTGAGGCCAGCCCACAGGCCCGGGCGCTGGCAGGCAGGGGCCAGTGAACGTGAGGACACCCTAGGGCGGGTCGCCGGCCGGCTGTGCGCAGGGGTGCCGCGGCGGGCAGCCTCCAGAGCCGGGCGAGGGTAGGACCCTGGCGGGCTGACTCGCGCGCCCACTGCGACTGAGCACCTGGGCCGCCAGGGCGGGGACCACACAAAGGAGGCACTGAGCGCGGCGAGCGCTCCCGGGCCAGCGCCCGAGGTCCCGCAGCGGAGCCGGCGGGCAGAAGGCGGCGGGCAGCGCGGCCACGCCCCGCGCTCGGGCACCACCTGGCGGGCAGGGCCGGGCCAGGCGGGAGGCGGGCGGCGGCGCGCGGGGGGCAGGTGCGGGGCGGGGCGCGGCGCGGCGGGGCGGGACGACCGGGCCCCGACGGCTGCCGCGCGGGCCGGCCGCAGAGGCCGCAGAGGCGGCGGCGCCCAGCCAGCCTGCACCGCGCCATGGCCCCGCGCGCCCGGCGGCGCCGCCCGCTGCCCGCGCTGCTGGCGCTCTGCGCGCTGCTCGGCCCGCTGCAGGTAAGGAGTCGCGCCCGCCCTGCCCTGCCAGTCCCGCGGCCGGACGCCTTCTCGGGAGCCCTGGGTGTGGACCCGGGCGAGGGCGCCGCGACGCGTCCTGGCACCTCCGCCTCCCGAGAAGCCGGAGCCGAGGCTGTGGGTGCGGAGACTGGGGGCGCCTGGGGGAGGCGCTTACGGAGTTGGATTGTGCAGCGGGGGGAGGGCAGACGGAGGGGTATTGGGGTGCAGACGGGGCAGGTTGGCGGGACCCCAAAACCCGGACACGGGCTCTTCCAAAAGCCCCCCCTTAGTCGAGACTTTGGCGCTATCGTTTACTCTCCAAACACCTCTTGAGCACCTACTAAGTGCCTCTGCGGAGCAGCAGCTGCGGGGAGACAGCAGTGGAAGTACAGCCCCTTCTCCCTGCTAGCGGCATCGCGGACAGCACCCGCGTTAGACAACTAACTATTCCGAAATACGGTTTCTCGCAGGTGGTCTCCTTTCCAAATTTCCACCCAGAAAGAGACCTGATTCCCTTGATCTCCGAACCGAGGGGTTGCCTTGGGTGCAGAGCCCCTTTGGGGACCACACACCTCTGTCCCCACACTTAGGGGCACCACTTAGCTGAGAAAGGGCTTGGGCAGGAGTTCTAGGTATCCTGGAAATGGTGTGGCTTCTCAGAAGAGATTTCTTTGCCAGACCACTCAGTACAGTTATCAAGTAAGTAAAGCCAGGTCCTGATTTTCTGTCCTGGAGAAGAGACGTACAGCAAACCCAGCCCAAATACTTTAACAATCGTTAATACGCACTGGAAAGTTTTTCACAGGGAAGAGTGTCGCTGGCTTTCTTGGTTTCAGCAGTGTCAGATTTCCCTTCTGTGTTAAAATTGGCTTAGGCTGCTAACATCCCTGGGTAGCAGGGCACCGAACCCAGTGAAGCCGTAGGGAGGTGCGCTTGGAGAATGAAACATGTTTGGGGTGAGAAGAGAGGGGAAAAACTTGACAAAAATAATGGGAGTGCACTGTAGACTGACGCAGAAAATTCTGAAGATTCATTCTACTTCATTCCCAATTGTATGGGTCTCTTAGAACGGCTGAGGGTAAGAAAGCGGAAAAGCCTAATGGAATTATTTTAAGCACTTCAGGTGTTGCTTAATTAAGTGTTGGACAGGTTGAACAGGGTGCTACCTTATTTGAACTAAAGGACCAGGGTTTCAGTGAACAGCTAGCCGCCTCAGGAAAACCTGCCTGACCACGCAGTTTAAAAAGTATCTCACGTTGCTGTTGCAAAAACTACATACGTACATGTGTGCATTGAATGCCTTAGGTTCTAATATTAACAGTGAATGCCGTGGAAACTTGTTTATGTTTCAGAGAGACCTTTCAACAAGTGCCGTTTCCCCTCCTTTTCCCTTTAAGCCATTTTAATTATGCGCCTTTTAAAATCGTATCAAAACTTCTGCATTGGTAAGTTCCAATTATAAAGAAGCAACAAATGGCTTCATCTAGGAACCCTCTGGTTCGTTGGCTGAGCTATGGATTAAATTGACATAAGACAGATTAACAGGACAGAAAACATATTGAATTACAGACGTAGGCACTAGAATCTCACAAAATATGAGACTTGAAGTTCATACAGCATCCTGAACTACAGAAAGGAATAGGAGCTTGGGGCTTCTGGGGTTGGTGGGGACCCGAGTTATGGGGATTCGAGGGGAGGAAATGTTGAATAAAGGTTGTTTTGTTAGGCAGATGAAGTCTCTCAGGTAATAAAAGTTGTCGCAGAGGGCCCTCGGAAGAGGTAACTGTCTGGGCGGCATGTCAACCTCCAGCCTCCTCTCCTGTGATCCCAGTTAATCTTCCTTGGTGGATAAGATTCCCAGGGAGGGGATTCATGACTATCCAGTTCCTTTTGGAGCGTTTGTCTTTAGGCAGATAAGGGAGGGGAGCTCAGAGAAAGCCTCTGCCTGCACCTGCTGCTGTTCCCCAGGTGCCCTCAGTTCAAAGTAATAGACACACCAAAGAATCATATTTTGGAGTGGCATCTCCTGAACTCCTTTACAATCAGGTGAGATTGGGATGCTCTTCTGTGTATGTCACTTGGTGCCCAACCTCCCAATGGGAATTCATTTTCTCTGAAAGGTGGGGCTAGATGCAGTGTTAAAATATCCCCCAAAGATACTGTGCTTAAAAGCACTCTCTGTATTCAGGTGCTGCTGCTTTGGCCAGCCGGTTGTGTTAGTTCAAAAACTTAGGAATTGAATTGGCGATCCATTGATGTCATTAATGATCAAACACCGGGCAGGGCTTGAGGAACTGCTTAGCATGGGAATTGATTTTGCAAAGTTTTTGGGAAAAACAGCTTCTAGAAATTGCTTTGTCCACCAAGTAATGTATTTAGTTTCATTTACATTATATTAAATAGATTCAGACTTACCTGAAGACTATTAGTTTAGCCTTTTAGAACATTTCTGTGATTATATCTCTGCCTGCCTGTAGTTGCAAGGGCATTTGTTCTCAAACATAATAACAGTATTTATCTACAAATAAAAGCATTTGAGTTTTTAGGTTGATAGTCCTGCTGTTTATTCCAAATAAAATATAGAAGCACACTATTTTCCTTAAGGTAATTGATTATACACAGCTATGTTTATCCTGGATTATCTAAGACCTAAGGGCAGGTGCACTCGTTCCCAGGACAACAAACATGGTGTGTAGAACACTGTGCCAGTGAGGAACAAGACGAAGGCATATGTGTCTTCGTGAGTCACAGTCTAGTAGAGAGGGCGAAGCTGTGATAATAGTAAAGTAGCATGATAAGACAGGTGCAGAGGGTGGCAAAGGAAAGAGAGGAAGTTTAAATCAGAGAAGACTTCGAGAGGAAGAGGCTTCTCAAGGGGTCTTTGAAGGATGGGCAGGAAGTCAAGGGTCAGAGAAGAAATGATTCCAAGATGTGGGTGAGAGAGAAAGCTTTCTAGGTCGAGAGGATGGTGTGAGTGGTTTAGGTGGAAAGGAATCTTGCCAGGAAAAAAAACACGTTTTTATGACCTTAGAGATAGCACAAAGCACTTAATTCAGGAAACGCCACCAAACAGATGGGGCATTGAACTTTCATAGTTTTGAGATAACTTTTGCATGGCCCTTATTGAGGTCATAAAGTAGACTAATCAGAAGCAGAGAGAGGCCATGGGGCCCTGGAAAGGCTGTGGGGGGACCCCCCCCAGAGGAAATTCCCTAGGTGGGGCTCAGGGCTGTAGGATAGGTGCGTGCTCTGCACCCTCTGTCTTCCTGCCACTCCCTCCCATCCTGGAGGGTGGACTTGGATGTATATATCAATACCTTGTGTGGAGGACGCACCCACACAGATCTGTGGGCTTTTACTTCATTTTGCTGATAGATCTTTCATGTGCCTCCCCTGTTATTTCCTGTCCACTGCTTCCCCCTATAATGGCAAATCTGTAATATGAACACACTCTCTGTGTTGATAAGGAAATAGGAGCTTGCTTTTTCAGTTATCTACCAGAAATTCTTATACCAGGAAAACTGAAATAATAAAAATGTGTCTTTGATGGTCAATAAATCAGTGTTTTATGAGGACATGAAAAGGGGAGTTCCAAACCAGGGCCTCCTTTGCAGAGAGTGTTGTTTTAAGAAGGTATAGTGTGCACTTTATCTGCCTCGTCAGTATTAAAATTTCCCCCGTTGCATTTTCCTATTTTTGAAGTGCATGGAAAAAAAGTGTTTTTCCCACATGATGTATCCGATGGACTCCAGGAATGTTGCTTGAGCTATTATAATTATTATTATTTTGCTGCGATGAGTGTGCATCCCACCCTGATGGCCCTCAGCTGATGGCTCACTGCCCAGGGCATCTACCCACCAGCCAGGTGGCCATCGGCCTGTCTTACCTCTGAGCACACAGGCCCCTGACTCGGCCTCTGTCATCCCAGGACTGGCATGAGTAGGCTTCTGCCCGCCAGGTGATTTTTCCTCCAAGCACCTTTCGGTTCTCTACCTGGTTTGTGCGAAGTCCTTTCTGTGTGTTTCCCTGTAGTTGCAACGTGTGGGTTTCCTTAGTGTCCACTGCTGGAAGCATAGTTTAAGTTCAGCTCATCCCTTCTGCCCCAAAGCACTGCGCTTGAAGAAACCAAGAAGGAGCAGTGGGTTTCAGCAAAACAGACTTGGTCTCTCTGAAGTTCTTAGTGAGCTTTTGAGGTTTAAAGCTGAGTGGGCGTTGAGCAAGATTACGCACAGCCCCATATCTTGTGTCCTGATTCTGTGAGATGCTCTAAGTCTGTTTCCTGCCAGCGAGACCAACCTGCCCTTGGCAGCGCTCCCCGGCAGGCTGCCTGTCTGTCTCGGTCACCAGAAGCTCATTGTCAGAGGGCTGGCTGGCGCCGCTGTTCTCACGGCATTGCGTTCCAGTTGCAGCGTGTTCTCAGACCACGGAGCCCGTAGAAGCCCCGGTCAGCAGTCGGAAGTACATTCTTCATGGCTGTGTGATGACTGCTTTATGCCTGTATTTGTTTTGTTGGCCACCGTGGACTTTCAGCCTTTGATTGCTGTGGGCTGTCACATTCGATAGTGAGAAATGAACCTGAACTTGTGTTAAATGCATTCCTTGATTGCAACAAATCAGTGAATGTGGGACACTCTGCAACGGGCTAAGGAGACAGAGACCAAGGAGCACAACCCCTGTCTCCAGGAGACTCGCAGTCCAGGCGTGTGCACACAAAGTACAGCAGGACACTGCCCGGGGAGCGTTTTCAACGTGTGTTGGGCACGTGGGACGAGGAGGGCCTTAACCTGAAAGCATCAGGGAGGATTTCCTCCTCTTCCTTCCCGTGTGGTTATGTGTGTCTAAAGCACTACAAAAGCACAAGAGAGCGGCCTTTGGGCAGGGGGGCCAGATGGCCAGTGCTTTGCTGGTGGTGGGAACAGCAGGTGGAGTGTTTTTAGGGCATTATAGAAAGTACAGTATTCCTGGACGGCAAAAGCCAGCACTCAAGGGCTTTATGTGCAAGCAAAATAGTCCAGATTTAATCTTGTTGAACAGTGAGCCGGGGCGGGCCATGATCAGATTTGTGTGTGGTGGGGAAGAGTGTCCGGGGGTGGGGCCGGGGCCAGTAAGGAGGCCACTGCCTTGGTTCAGGGAACAGTTAGAAAAGGCTTGAATCAGGTCAGGGCAGTGGTGAGAGAAGGAGAAGCCCAAGGCAGGGGTGATTTCAGAGCCAGCAGGGCTGTGCAGGGTGCTGAAGGTGCCGGGACAAAGGACATGGCTGGTTGTACCTATTATTAAAAAAAAAAAGACATGGCAACTGTCAAGACAGAATGGCTGACCGCATCGATTATAATTTTCACAGTTTATTCAGGAAATTACTTAGCCCAAATTACAAAGTTGTTTCAGGTTCAAGTGAAGGACTTTTTTCCCAAACAAAAAAGAAGGATGAAGCTCAGACTATTGAGTCTCACCTTTTTTTGGATTATCTTATTGGGAGGCAGAGATAAAGTTCCTTACACCCTGTAGAGGTAAACAAGCTAAAAGCCCCAAGGCGTTGGGCTGGGCAGGAAATTTGTGTGCTCTGGAATTTAGAGAGCCATTTCCTGGCCTGGAGGTGTCTTGGAATGGGAAGTTCAGGATAGAGGCAGAGAGCTCTAAACTCAGGCTGAAGAGAGATAAGCAGCAGCGGTCAGACCAGAGGCAGGTGTGACCTGACCCCCAGTTCTTCCCACACTGGCCTCAGATATGTCACCTGACCCCCAAAGAAGCAGTGTTTACGTTGGACCAATAGCTGGGCAAAAAATTTTTTGCTTGCATGATACACATTTTCCTGGCAGATTGCTGTTGCCTCAGAAGAGTTTCCCGCTTCCTCTCTGCCCAGTCCCTCTTAGACCTCCCCCACCCCCAAAAAAATCCTAACCCAGCGGGTGACACGGAGGCCCATGTGGCACGAGCCAAGTCAGAGAACTGCCAGGTTTCCAAATGGCAGGAAGAACGGACTGCAAAAACTGCCCTCTTGGTTCATCAGAGTAATAATAACTTATTACATTTCCTGTTCAGAGTGTTGAGAGTACTAGAGCCACTTCCTCAAACTATCAGAAATTTGAAGACTTTCCATTAAAAATGAGGAAGAAAAACTCTCTTTAGCTTTTGGCGAATGCAGTGGCTAAACCGGGCAATGGGGAGAGGTCGTGCGGCCTGCCCGAAATCCTGTTAGCACCACGGGGCTGGCCGGGTCGGGGCTCGTATTCGGCAGTGGGGAAATGAACCACTTCCCCAAGGTATCGATCTTTTAAAAATATGTATTGCTTGTCTAATGTAGTGAGCACCTAACTCCAAAGCGTATCACTCCGTAGCACAAACAGCTGTCAAGCTCACATCCAGTTAAAGGAGACCTTCAAAGGCCCTTCCTCGTCTTCTCACAACTCCATGCTCAGATACGCAGGCGGGATCGCACCTAAAACTTCCATGGTCTGAGAATCTTTTCCGTTTTTAAAGCTTAGCAGAGATTGTTCACATCCGCGCTCGCTCACCCGTTTCATTGTTTAATAATTCCTAATGTCAGGAACTTCCCTCCAACAGACCTGAATCTAACATGTCACAATTTGACCCCATATCCTCCAATTTGTTCTTTAACAGGGATAAAGACCGGTTGGTTAATGTCTTCTTTATTTTAATATTTCTATTGTTGAAAATTGTCAGCCCACAACTTCCCTTTCCCAGGGTTATTCGCTCTACTTCCTTCAATCTCTTTGTAAGCTTTTCATCCTTTCAATTCAACAGATACTTATTTTATATTTGCTAGCAAATAATAAAAAACCAAACACCCGCAAGGCATCAGCCTTAGGACCTTGCAGCCTCTGACCTCCCGTCTCTGTTCCTTGCCAAGCGCCACGGGAGGAGCAAGTGGTGCTGGGGACACAGCGGGAAGGGTGGCGCTGGGGTGGAGAATCGGGCAGGTGGTGTTGGACCTGCTGTGGAAGGATGGGTGTGCTTCTGGGAGGTGCAGAGCGGTGGGGGTGGGGGTGGGGGGCACGGAAGGGGCAGAGGTGGGGGCGAGCAGAGCAGACACGAGAAAATCCTGTCCCGCCTGATGTCTGGGACCAGGGAAGGATGAAGCCAGCTGGGAATTGCTGTGTGTCTGTCACAAAGGGCTCTGCCCTGTAGACCAGGAGTTCTCAAACTCTGGTCCTGGAGCCAGCAGCAGTATCACCTGGGAACGTGTCAGAAATGCACATTCTTGGGCTCACCTCGCACCCACTGAATCAGAAACCTGGGGCTGGGGGCCAGCGGTCCTCAGCTTGACAACCTCTCCTTGACAACCTCTCCTTGACAACCACTCGAGTGTGAGCACCACTGCTGTAGACCATGGGATTCCATGCAAAGGTTTGAGCTCAGCTCTAACAGTATTATATGATTAATATGTTAAAAGTGCCTGCTACTTGCTGAATTGCTCCTCTGTGCCAGGCATGTGCTGGGTGCTTTACGTAGGATATGTCTATTGCTCAGTCTACCTTGCTAGTAAGATGAGAAAACTGAGGCACAGAGAGACTAATTAACTTGCCTGGGTTTGCACAGCTAGTCAGTGCAAACGAACTGGCAGAGCTGGAACTCCTACCAGGCGTCTGCTCCAGCGACTGTGGTCTTAACCCCTCAGGTAAAGTGCTTGTACAGGTGACTATATGATGGCATAGAAAAAGAGACCTCCTAGAAGGGTGGGACAGAAGTGAGCCGTTTAGTATTTTGGGAACTAGCGTAACCAGTCTGCATTTTTGGGGGTCTGTTTTGTCTGTTTGAGGATGTACTTGATGAAGGCTTTCTACGACTATTCTTAAGCAGAAATGAAAATGCTGTGTCTTTAAGGCTCATCGAGCTAGAAGACAGGCACCCAGGGTACCTTTAGCACAAGCTCTGTGTGCCAGTTGATCCCTGACTCAGGAGGAAAAGCAGTGTGACATCTTGAATCATCTCCACCACTTCCTGAAGCCAGGGCACCTCTGACTCCTCTGCCCGGCTCCTGTCCTCCGCACCGCGCTGCAGCCCTGCTGTGCACCAGCCCCCATGGGCACAGCTCTGCCCTCCGCACTGCCAGGCCCTGCTGGGGCTGGGTGGTGGGGGCAGGGCCTCGGAGCCCCAGGGCAGCAGCCAGTGAGAGGGTAGATGTTCACCCTCATAACTTTTGGAGGCAGTTCTGTTATATTTCTAAAGGTTCGCTATGTCTTAGTCTTATTATAATTACAGTTAATTTGCGGACTCCTCCCTTGACCCAAATGACCTGGGCTTCTATATTGACACGTCTGTACCGTGGCACAAATCAAAATTATTTTCCATTACTGACATTTTTCCAATTCCTTAAAAGGCACTCCCTAAGTAGGAGGAGAAAAGTTCAAATAAGAAAGAATGTCAGAACATACATAGCCTCTGGGTCACGGTCAGTCCCGAGCTTTTTATTCAGAGTGAGATTGGGAGACACTGGCGGGGTCTGGGCAGAAGGTAGCAATGTGGTGTACTGCTGCACGGCTGCCAGGAATCTAGAAACAGACCCCAAACCCATGACATTGGGGTACAAGGGAGGGGCAATTTCGTTCGGTGGGAACACAACTGGAATCTCTT
This sequence comes from Varecia variegata, assembly GCA_028533085.1. NCBI lineage: Eukaryota > Metazoa > Chordata > Mammalia > Primates > Lemuridae > Varecia > Varecia variegata. Next base: position 10,528,889 of record CM052443.1, on the reverse strand, counting down.
CTTAAACCTTAACTCCTTAATTTCTAATGGGCGCAAGGTTTTAAAATGGAAAAATGAAGCCATAAAAAATCACCCCCTTCTAATGGGCTCAAATTTTCTATGCCCCAGTTGGGTGGTCCCTGTGACCAGGACATTGGGGTCTGATTTACTGTAAAATTGCAAGTGACCAAAGTGCCAGAAGGCATAACCGGTCATCTTCACTGTGCGGACCAGTCCTCTCCAGTGAGGGCACGCAGAAGTGACAGGCGCCCGGCTTCTCTGACCTGGGGGGTGAGTCCACATGGAGGTCGCACCCAGCGCCAGGAGCTCCACATTCCCAGGTGCTGGTGGCAGGCAGAAAGAGGCCAGGGCAGCTGTGTTGTGTTTTCTTTCCATATTAGGAAAGAGAATTCAAGCCCAAGAAGAGATTTCTAACTTGATTTTGCAACCCCCTTGCCCCAGGGTATCTTTGATTTTGCCCCAAATTGATGGAGTCTTTCCAGGTTCATGCTTGGGAGTGTGCATTTGATTCAGAACGAGTAGGAAACTGTTACAGTCCTCTGTAAAGGGAAGTTGTGAGATTGCAATCGTCTCTCCTGTGAGGATGCAGGAAGATAAGAGAAGTCAAGTCTCCAGCGTAGTGCCTGGCACATGGTAGGTGCTTCATGAGGGCCAATTCTTCCTTTGTGCCCCATTCAAGATAAATCGTGTCTGTACTGAGTGATGGGAGAGGTGGCTTTCAGTGTCTGTCACATAGACAGAGATGACTATACCATGTTTGAGAATGCGAGAAAGTTCTGGCTCTTGGTCTTTAACGTCATCCCCAACCTTGCTACTCAAAGACCAGCCTCAGCAGCACCTGAGAGTGTGTTAGGAGTGTGGAATGCTGGGCCCCATCTGACCTCCTGAATCAGAACCTGCATTTTAAAAAGATTTCCAGGCAATTTCGTGCACGTGGAGAAGCCCTAGCTTTCACCCTGAGGGCCTGGGGCGGTCAAGGAAGGGAGGGTGGCAGTTAAGGGGGATAGTTCCTCCTTTAGCCACGCTGGAGGTCATGGCCTTAGCAGCTTGGTGCACCCCCAGGATGGAGGTGGATCCTGAAGGTCCTTGGCCTGCGGCAGACCAGTGCACTCTTAGACGCTGAGCACAGGGGTTGTTGGCTTTTACTACAGAAGAGAAAGCAGTTCTCATCTCAAATGACTAAAAGCTAAAAAAAAAAAAAAAAAAAAAAAAAAAAACCAAGAATGACAATAAAAAAGGCTTTCACACTGGGAGAATAAAGGGGCATTCAGGGGAGGCTGTCCAAATGTTGAGTGATCATCTAAGGACACGTCAAAGCCACCCTAATTACTGTGTTTAGGAAACAAACCTGCCTTGCACCTTGATTTCAGGAAGCCCACAGCTGCAAACTTTCTTCCCTCTTTATCTCTCTGGAAGACAAAGACACTTGCAATTAAAGTTTTGAAATGCCAGGTTATTTCTTCATTTCCCCCTGGGCCATATGTTTTCTTTTCAAGGAGCAGATAATAATGTATTGTGAGGAAAGTGAGACAGCGGGTGAGCAAAGATCAATGGACCTTTGATAGCTCCTGTCGGATCTGCACAGGGCTCTCTCTCCCCTGTGAGGAGCACGCGACTGGAACCAAGGTGCTGGGGACATGCTGGTGGGCCCAGGAGCAAGCAGCTTTGGAGACAGTGTGTAAAGCCAGTTGTTTAAAGTTTGCTAAATCAAAATGGTGACTATGTCGAGACTCCTAGTAGGATGCAGTTACTCTATATTTTTAAGGTTTTTTTTTTTTTTTTTAAATCAAACCTGACCTAAGTCAGATTTTTTTCTGTACATAATCTCTGTTCCAAAAAAATCTCGTGGTAGAATGGTTAAGATGGTAAACTTTATGTGTATTTTATCACAATTAACAATACATTTTTTAAAAATCCTGTGGCATGCCTACCTGGTAATGAAAATGGCATGAAGTGCGTATTATTTGAATCTTTATAGGGTAACAGCATGTCCGCTATGATCCCAAAGTCAATACCGCACAGCCCTGACCCTGTGGGTATCTATTAACTCACGTCTGTGTAACTTATGTAATCAGTTGTGTGACCTTAGGTACCACCCTCCGCTCACTGCACTTAGTCTCACTGTCTTGCCTGTCCTTGACCAAGCCCTGCACACTCCCTGCAGGGCCTGTGCAAATGCAGAGAATATTTCTTCTCTCGATAGGTGCTGTTCATTTGACTTGTTCCCTTACTTCATGCAGGTCTCCCCCCACATATCAACTGCTCAAGGAGGCGTCCCATAATAATCCAGTCACCTTACTTAGATTGTTCTGTTTTTTTTAACAACAATTATTACAACCAGATTTCATATGTATGTTTTTTATTGCCATTCTTCCCCCCTGGACACTCTCTGTTGAGTATCCATCCACCGTATGTGTCCACAGGACCTAAAATTGTCTCTGGCACATAGTATGTGTTCACTTAATATTTAAGGAATAAATTAATATATATTTGTCCCACTTTTCGGTTGTGATCTCACTGGCCATGTCTTGCTTAAATGCTAAAACCCTAGATTATTTTCTCAAGAACCATGCAGTAATGCTGTTTAGAGCAGGAACATTTTTCTTAGAAAACTAAGGAATTCTTTCAAGATGGTGAAAATGGACCCAAGAATCCTACGGCCCTCTAATGTCACTCATGTTCTGTGTCATAGCCAGTGCTGTCAACAGCTGAATCAAATCCTGTGAACAGGTCCAGGCAAAATTAAATTATCCTATGAAAAATGGGCAAGGGGCTTGAATAGACATCTCTCCAAAGAAGATACACAAATGGCCAGTAAGAACATGAAAAGATCCCCAACATCCTTAGTTATTAGGGAAATGGAAACCAAAACCACAATGAGATACTACTTCACACACATCAGGGTGGCTGTTACCGAAAAAAAAAAAAAAAAGGAAAATTAACACGTGTTAGGATATGGCGAAATACCATGCATTGCTGTGCTGGTGGGAATGTAAAATGATACGGCCTCTGTGTGTAGAAACCAATTTGGGGTTCCTCCAAAAGCTAAAGAATTACTGTATGAGCCCTAGGTGTAGACTGAAAGAACTGAAAACAAGGGCTCATACAGGTATTTGTGGACCAGTGTTCACTGCCGCATTATTCACTGTAGCCCAAAGGTGGAAGCAACCCAAACGTCCATGGACAGAGGAATGGATAAGCACAGCGTGGTGTACACGTGCAATAGGAGATTAGCCAGAAAAGGAGGGAAGTTCAGGTGCATAATACAGTATGGATGAGCCTCGAAGACATTATGCTAAACGAAGGAAGCCAGACACAAGAGGACAGATACTGTATGAGTCCGCCTAAGTGAGGTGCGTAGAGTAGTCAAATTCATAGACAGGCATTAGGATGGATGGTGGTTGCCAGAAACTGGGGGAGGTGAAATGGAGAGTTATTTCTTAAAGCTTATAGGGATTCTGTTTTGGGTGATGAAAATGTTCTGGAAATAGTGGTGACAGTCATACAATATTGTGAATGCTCTTAGTGCCGCTGAATTGTACACTTAATGGTTAAAGTGGTAAATGTTGTGTTATATATATTTTACCATAATAAAATTTTTTAAATTACTCCAAAGTGAAAAAGGCATTGGAAGGACAGGTGTAAAAAGAGCCAGATTTGGCATTTCAGGGTGGGAGACAGCCCTTTCTCACCTCCCTGAAGTGAGCTGCCTTCTTGGCCGCCTACGGATTTCACCTTCCCCAGTCGCTCTTTGTACCTCCACTCCCGCCTGACGTCCCAGCCCAGGCTCAGTTCTTGTCCAGGAGGAGTTTGCACCTTCTTATCGCCCTTTCTCCTCCCAGCAGTCTTTATGGTAGCTCCACGGTGCTGCCAAGTCCTTCCCGGGCCCCATCTGAAGCCAAGAAGGATGGGACACTGGTCAGAGTTCAGGGCCACGTTCCCCCTCCTTCCCTGTCCCCAATCAGCAGGAGTTTCCACTGCACCGGGTCTTGGATTGCCATGTGGAGCTCTTTCTATGACTGTTTTCTTTCTTCCCTGCATCTGTGGCTGTGTCTCTTGGTACCAAAAGCTTTGACAGGGCACGGAAGGGCTCTGCCTTTCGTCCTTTAGTCCTGCATCAAGCCAATACCTCGTGCAAGTGTATGAGAGCTCAGTGAAAATGACTTTGATGGTGGGGTGACAGCAGAGCTTTTTATGGTTTTTTTTTGTTATTTTTTAAATCAAAATATTAAGTGAGTACAAATGTTTTTGTTACACATATAGCTTTGTAATGCTCGAGTCAGGGCTGTAAGTGTGCCCGTCACTGGAATAGTGTTCATTGTACCTGTTAGACAGGTTTTTGCCCCTCCCCTTCCCCCCTCCCCCCTGCTTGATTTCCAGTGGCTTTTACTTCCCTCTGTGCCCATGTGTGCCCGTCGGTTAGTTCCAGCTTATTAGAGAGTACATGTGGTGGTCTGTTTTTCCATTCTTGAGACACTTCACTTAGGATAATGGTCTCCAGTTCCATCCAAATTGCTGCAAAAGATGTTAATTCATTTTTTTATGGCTGAGTAGTACTCCATGTTATACATATACCACATCTTATTTTTTTTCTTTTTTTTTTTTGAGACAGAGTCTTGCTTTGTTGCCCGGGCTGGAGTGAGTGCCGTGGCATCAGCCTAGCTCACAGCAACCTCAAACTCCTGGGCTTAAGTGATCCTACTGCCTCAGCCTCCCGGGTAGCTGGGACTACAGGCATGCACCACCAAGCCCGGCTAATTTTTTCTATATATATTTTTAGTTGGCCAGATAATTTCTTTCTATTTTTTTAGTAGAGACGGGGGTCTCGCTCTTGCTCAGGCTGGTCTCGAACTCCTGAGCTCAAACGATCTGCCCGCCTTGGCCTCCCAAGTGCTAGGATTACAGGCGTGAGCCACCGCGCCCGGCCTACCACATCTTATTAATCCACTCATGAATTGATGGGCACTTGGGATGATTCCACATCTTTGCAATTGTGAATTGTGCTGCAATAAACATTCGAGTGCAGGTTTCTTTTTTTATAAACAGCAGGGCTTTTTAAAGGAAATGATCGAATTTTATCTTCTGGTCTGTATTATGTGCAAAATCATTTTTCAAGATAAAGGCAAGTGACTCAGGCAAAGAGATGAGTGGCCTTACTCTATTATTTTCACAATGAGTAAATCAACTCACAACCCCTTTTGGGGGGACACTATGTATGTGGGGAAGGGACTGATTCATATTTATAATTTCCAGTGAGATGGGAGTTGACCAGCTGCGATGAATGCCTTCAAGTGGGAGTTTTCAGCGATTTGCAACCTTTTTGGCACCAGGGACTAGTGTCATGGAAGACAATGTTTCCACGGGGATGGGGAGCTCAGGTGATGACACGAGCAATGGGGAGCGGCTATAAATACAAATGAAGCTTCCCTCTCGCCCACCGCCCACCTCCTGCTGTGTGGCCCAGTTCCTAAGTTTCATGGAAGACAATTTTTGGGGGTGGAAGGAGAGCTCTGAGGCCCAGTTTGTAACAGGCCATGGACCGCTACTGGTCCACAGCCGGGGGTTGGGGACTGCAGGGAGTTCTGAATACTCTTTATCACTGGACACACATTCATAAAATGCATTTTAGAATATTCCAAATCCTTTAGGACAGGCCAATTATAATACCGTTTGTGATAGTTCTATTTCTTCACAATCTTCTCAAATGAACCAGGCACATCTTTTCACGTTGTACTAATCACAAAATACATGAGCCTTCCTTTGGGCAGCAGAATTCTTTTTTCCCAGTGCTATGTGTAGAATATATTTCTTAGAAATGAATTATACTCTGGGAGTTTTCTGTTAAAACCTCTGATTCTCTGTATCCACTTCTGTTATGACTTAGGCCAGCAGTCCCCAACCTTTTTGGCAACAGGGACCAGTTTCATGGAAGACAATTTTTCCACAGATGGGGAGGGGGAGATGGTTTCGGGATGATTCATGCACATTACGTTTATCGTGCAGTCAAACCTCTCTGCTAATGAAAATCTGTATTTGCAGCCGCTCCCCAGTGCTAGCATCACCACCTCAGCTCCACCTCAGATCATCAGGCATTAGATTCTCATAAGGAGCTGCAACCTCGATCCCCTAAGCACAGTTTACAGTAGGGTTCATGCTCCTATGAGAATCTAACGCCGCTGCTGAGCTGGCAGGAGGCAGAGCTTATGCCATGATGCAAGCGATGGAGAGCGGCTGTAAATACAGACGAAGCTTCCCTCCCTCGCCCGCTGCTCCTCTCCTCCTGTGCAGCCCCGTTCCTAACAGGCCATGGACTGGTACTGGTCCGAGGCCCAGGGATTGGGGACCACAGACTTAGGCCACGTACCTAGCCAGTATAACTTGGGCTCTCCAAGTTTTTAATGTGTTCCATAGTTGACTGGTCTCCCACCTGGGGCAGACACACCCCGGGGGGGGGGGGTGCCAGGTGATCCACTGGGGTTCATGGGAGATCCTAAAACATTGCCCCTTTATGTTCTTTGTCTCTTTAATTTATAACGTGTTATCTTCACAGGTGCCTGTGCAGTGTTGTTCTAAAGCATGAAATGATGGTCTGCTTTATACAAAAGAAACAGGAGTGTGATATTTTCTCTGTAAATGTGTTAAGCCTGAAATTCTATCTACCAAGTTTATTTAAAATGAGAATGTCTGGACTTTTGGTCATAACTTGCTTATGTCCTGGTTAGCAGAAATCGCAGATACAATCTAGCAGCAGCTTTATCAGCAGACAGATGAGTCAGCTGTCTCTCTGCCTTCACCTAGGCGGAGCTGAACTCCCACACACTGACTCGGGACACTTGCCACGACTTCACATTGATGCCTCAAGTTTCCAATCCCGTGAGAAAGCACTTCTTTATTTGAAGTCAAACATGCGTCGTCTTCCGGTTGTCCCACTAAAATGCTCTGCTGTGCGGCTTTTGCTGGTCACAGCAGGTTAAAAGTAAGGAAGCATGATGCACTCAGGAGTACTGTTAGTCCTTCAGAATATTTCTTGGGGTGCCTAGTGTCTCTGCCCCACCTTCTTTCCCTGTTCTGGTCATACCCTTTTCCCCTCGGGGAATGACTGGATGTCAGTAGCATGTACTTACTATTCTGCTCAGGTGTGCACAGAAATATCCCTCTCTGCTGAATGCAGACCACTGGGCCGAGGGCCCAGCGACCTAATTCTCCCAGCAACCTGCTAGAGAGGTCTTTAGCTTCAAAGACAGGAAGCAGAACCTTATTGCTTATGGAGTATTGGCACTTGCCAATGCCAGGTCATTGACATGAAATATTAATACTGCATCTGATTCTCAGTGCACGGGGATGGGCACAGTTATTAGCCCCATCACACAGGTGAGGAGACTAAGGCTTAGAATTGACCTTTTTTTGGTCCCGAAATTGTAGAAATGTAGATAGTTTTATTAAAGAAATGTCAGGCATTCTTCTATCCAGGCCCAGCTGGAAGCCCAATTCTAAGAGCTGCCCTGGGTAGAAAAATCTTCCTGCTCTGAAGCCCACCCTGCCCTTGGCCATGGGGACCACCTCTGTCTACCCTCCTAACCAACATTACAGGTACCACGTCCCCTCCTCCCACCGGAGTTCTCCCGGCCCTTACCTCTCCTCTGCTACAATTCTGTATTCTGTCATTTCAGACTTTTAGTTAGGATTTAATTTTTCTTTTTTCTATAAATATCTGCCCTGTCTGACGTCAGAGCTACACGTGATTCCTACGTCGTTTCCACTCCCAGTGATGAACGTGAACTGCAAGCATGCGGATGGGATGCTTTTTCTTTGCATTAACAAACACAGGACTGTGCCGTAATCAAGAATAGAAGTCCAGATGAAATGGAGAAGATATCTGGAAGCTTCCAGGAAAGTAGCTAAGAAAGGGGCAAACCTGGAAGGCTGTCCCAGAATATCTTGATTTAAAGGGTCTGCGTTTCGACTCACTAATTGGACGTTTGTAAATGGCAGAACTGAGACCTCCTCTCTGGCCGGCCGTCTCAGCTGGCTTTCAAAAACGACATTCAGAGAAATGGACAAGAAGTAGAGCATTTGTTTGTAGGTCACTTTGATCTATTAATGCTACCCTTTGTTTATCGTTTGTTTACTTCTGAGAACAAAATGCTTCAGAGAGAAATAATTTCTTACCGTGAGACCGGCATAGTAAAGAAACTCTCTTAGTGTTCTGGGCACACAGGACACTAGTGATTTATTCGTATTCTTTCTACTCTGGGTAGGATCAGTTTCGGTAGTGACTTTCTTTAAGGATTTTTTTTTCAAGGTCAGCAGGACTATTAAGTAAGGTGTTATTTTCACATTTAATAGTTTCTCTCTTAACAAAAACCACATCTTGCAGTTCTACTGTAATATTCAGAAATTCGATACTATCCTTACTGAAATTATAGCTAGATTCTCAAATATAGTCACAGAGGATATTTTATAAAATCTATGGAAAACCCCTCATTCGGTCTTCTGGGTGAGGTCCTTTTCCTCTTGATTTGACAGAAGGGGCCAAACCTCTTTCTGCTTTGTTATACGTCAGCATGAATTTTCAGTAGAGCAAGAAAGTAATTTTAGTATCCATAATGACTTTCACTACAATTGGGTTAACAGCATGAAAAATAAATATTTAACCTTCCCTTCAGTATTCTAAATACAGAGCCATTCGTCTCTATAGCTCCACCGGCAGAAATGTTATGTTTCTTCAGCTTATGGTTTTTCAGAATTAGACCCAACGTGGCTTTGCATGGGGAAATAAATCCGCATAGCCTTATAAAGAGAATTTTATTTATTTACAACTTATTGTCTCGCCCCTCCCTTCCAAAGCCTCACACAGATTGTGGGCATCTAATTCTAGAAGACTCTGTCACCATTAAGGTAAACACCAGCCTGTATGCTCTGAAACAAATGTACACAAGACACAAAAAGATGCAAAAAGTAAGGCAAAAGAAGTCAAATTATCTTGCTATTTTAACTCCCTTTTTTCAGACTTATCAGGGAACTTGCAGGGGGAATTTGTATGTGAGGAGGACGTTTGCTATAAACAGACTCTAATATTCCTTACCAGTTCAGGAGAGATCTATTAGAAAACAAAGGTTAGCTGAGGTAAATTCTGTGGACCAAACAGAGTATTTGTAGCTTGTTGATTAAGGACTGTAGCCAGTTAATACAGGGCTGTTTTTCATAGGACTTCTAAGTACTTTAAGCCAAATCATATTCCCCAAAACACAAGAACTGGAGACAGACCTGACCCCAGCTGGCCTCCATGGCAGCTGTGACATAGAATAGTCCCCCATTTGGATCACGAATCAATTCTCCTTTTGCTTTCAGAAGGATGCACCCAAAAAATGACATTGGTTACCTATGGGGTGGGGGTGACTGGGAGAGCCGTGGGAGGGAGACTTTTCCCCAAATAGGGTGTTGGACATTTTGAATTTTGTATCATGTGACTATATTCCCTACTTAAAAGATGAAAAATTGTAAGTGTTTCTGCTTTATTTGCTTCATGAAGGCAACTATGATGCAAAAGCTTTGACTCTGTTGTTTTAGAAGGAAACAAGTCAGTCTTAAAGGTAAGCTCAAAAAAAAAAAAATCTCAGTAACTTAAAGTTTGTGCATCTCAACTCAGTTGTCAAAAGGCTTCCTTTGCTGCATCTTGGGCAAAGAGAGGCAACAGCGTGGCTGACAAACTCACCCCAGTAACCAAAAATCTGCAGCCTTAGGCCTAAATTCCCCCATTCCTTGGGAGACTACTTAAGAACACTTAAGCAGGGACATGTTTTTATCAAATTATTGCTTTACTAGGATTGCTACCAATAATAATAGCCACCACCTTACAACCATGGAGAGCCTGGTCTTGGAGGATGGAGACAGGCCCAAATTCTGGGCAGTGGGAAGGGAAGTCAGAGGCACGGAGAGAGGGCAGGGCAGGACCGCTGCCAGGAGGGTCTTGAGCCACCTGCAGGCTCTTGCCAGCGGCTGGTGGGCAAGACAGCCAGTGGTGAGATGGTGGGCATCAGAACTAGACATGCCGTGGGCAGAAGGACGAGTCAGACCAGGAGGGACCAAGCTGTCTGGCTGAAGGACATCCATTCATTCGCATACTAAAAATGACACCCAGAGGATGCACCTGACAGCCCATCCAGGTAGAGGAAGTCAGGCGTAAGGAGATCCACCGCAGGCTAACAGGAAATGGAGCCCAAGCAGATGGGACTCAGGCAGAGTCTGGGAGTCCGGAGCAAGGAGAGAGTCTGGCCTGCAGCATCGAGGAACAAGTACGTTTGACCTCAGAGGACGGGCAAAGCAAGCGAGGCTAGAGCGTCAGAAGAACTGGGTTTCCTAATATACACAAGACTGCAATGCACAGGGCAAGCCTGGGAGCCCACTAGTGGAACTGAGGCACAGGGTTGGAGTGAGCCCAGCAAAGGCAGGTTCCACATAATGTGCAAGTACTGGGGAGCCACAAAGTCCTTTCATAAGAGGAGCCATCCTAGAACTGGATCTGCAGGTGGAGGGAAAGAAAGCTGGGAGCAGAGAGCCGGGAAGGAAGAGGACAGGGATGGTAAAGGCATGCTTTGTCTTCTGCACGTGTGGACATCCTAAAGAGTATTCCAGATTTTTTTCCATTTACCCCGAAACCACATTTCCTTAAATATATGTATGTTGCCCTTTAAGTTGCATGTATATTGCCATTTTAAAGGTTTGAAGGTATACTTCAAAGTATACTACGTAAATAGAGAACAAAGTGGATTGCTGCTAAAGCTGTGCCTTAAATGAGATAAAACCGTAACTTTCTGCCTCACCATAGCAGATTCTCGCAGTCGCAAAATTTCTGCTGCTGCTTGAAAGATCTGTAATTCTATAGCTCTGTCAAGTAGACATGTCAGTTTGGGGGAGATGAAAATGTTCTGGAATTAAATAGCAGTGATAGTTGTACAACCTTGTGAAAATATGAAAAACCACTGTATTGTACACTTTTAAAGGTTTGATTTTATGGTATGTGAATTATATCTCAATTTTTTGAAAAAGAAGGAGGTGTGATCAGGTGAAAAATCATAGTAAGGTATAAGCTTAGGAGAGAGAAATGGATCTTAGGGAATAATCTGAAAATCTGTTTAAGAGTTAGGACATCTGGTCACTCCTGGAAGCAGTGACTTCCCCTTTTTTTTGCAAAGAGGTGCAAAGCTCCTGGGTTAGACGATGGGTGGGGTGAATGAATCACAGCCACACTCCTAAACATGGACATGAACTGTTCACAAATCCAGGTCACACAGTGCTCAAAAGGCACTGGGGCTTGGAGCCCAGGACACAGACAGTGGCATCTGACAGTGCCCCTAAACAGCTGCTTCGGGGGAGCCCTTTACCAAATTCCCCTAAAAAGTACCTTTCTGTGTGTGTAACATAAGGTGTGTGCTTATCTCACAGAGACTGTGCCACCTGATGTGTCAGAAGCAGCTGATTTTGTCATCTGAAATACAGCCCAATTACGTATTCATTCCGTTCGCCCTTGTCATCAGCGTGGCAGCAGTGTTCACAAATCCTTAGGCTCAGATAAATCCTATCTGTCAGTCTGCGTGGCCACGTGTGGTTCTACCGCTTTGCCTCTGCTCTTTCTGCTTTTCTTTCACGTATACACATTGCCCGGAGAGACCCAGAGAGGGGCAGTGTCTGCCTCCAGGAGAGCCATTGCTAATGAAAACAAAAAGAAAAGGAGACCAGAAGGGAGAGGCGTGGTGACTTCTTTTAAGCCATTCCTCCTCATTTCCACCAGGCTCACTGTGATGTCCCTAAGCCCTTATCACCTGGTGGAATTGGGCTTAGGAGCATCCTATCCGTGTTAGCTGGGCCCAGGAAACAAGTCCAGGTATGACCCTCCTGGCACCCATTGCCCCAGTAATACGCTGGGACCTTCTCACCAACCTCCGAGTCACCGTTCCTGCCCCCAGCCCTCCTGATAAGCCCTTTGCCTGGCCAGGGTGAGCTCAGAGAGGTCTGTCTTGGCTGCATCCCCCACACCCACCCACCTAGCCTTGGGTTTCCTGGATTTGGTGTGTTCTTGATAAAACTTCCTTCCAGAATTGAGGTATTTTGAAGATGCATGGCTGCTTCCAAGCTATGTTATTTCTATCTCCTCCATCTGAGCTCTCTAATGTGCAGATGAAGCCCCCTTCTGACTGCCTTTGTGACACTGGGCTCCAGCCAGACTGAAGAGCTCTTATTGCCACCCCAAAGTGCCATTTCAGACCTCACTGCCTCTGACCTGTTCGCATTGTGTAAAAAGTCTTCCCTGCCCCGCCCCCTACCTCCACCTGCCAGTCCCTGCTTCTTCGTCTGGCTGATTTCTGTTTATCCTGTAAGGCAGGGCTCGCTTCCAAGGTCCCCTGGGAAACCTTTCCTGGCTGTTTCTGTGTAGCAGCCACCCTGGTGCCTGTTCACCACTGGACCTTAAGCCCCCTGAGGGGAAGATTTGTAATTTTGCATCCAGGGACCCAGCCAGAACTTGACTGTTGTGTGCATGAACTGATGTCTGTTCAGCTAAACCCAGCTCTTCAGTTTCACTGTTCAGTCTCTAGCATGCCTGCTTATCAACAGGACTGTCATTTTCTCACTCTGAGAATGCTGATGAGGAAAAGAGCTTTCCTGCAGCAAACTGATAAGAATCTCTGGGTGATTACAGTGGCCTGGGCTGCTTTGTTTTCTTTAGTTTTACTTAGAGGGCAGATTCAGAGATTAGTATTTACATTAGAATCATACTAGTTTGAGCCAGAAAGGGAACCCGAGGCTCAGAAGGCTTAGGCAGCTTGTCCAGAGTCCTCAGGCAGCAGGAAGCTCCTGCAACACCTCACCTCTCCCACTTTTTAAAAACTCTGTGCATGTGTAATATTTTAAAAGGTAAGCAGTATCAAACATTTTTTAAAACTCAGAGATAGCTATGACACCAAATTTGACATCCCCTGGTATAATCATATTACAGAGCCTCATTCTGTTCCTATGGTTTCATGACTGAAGTGGGCTGAGTGTATTGACCACCGCCTGACTCCGGAGTAGTGGGACCAGTTTTGTTTGTGGCTTGTGCAAAGCAGTTTTTAACTTTCTGTGTATAATTTGTAAATTTCCTTTAATCCATCATATTACCATGAGCATTGCTGAAATGGTTTCAACTATTTAAATGGGTTTTAATGCTTAAACGGCTTTCAAGCCCTGTGCTAAAATGTTGGTTTTATACATTCTTAGGGGGAAATGGGCAGGAATAGGAAAGTGACATTTTTGGAGGTGATATTACATAGAGCAGTTTCAGAACTGTTTTATGGTATTTTCTCATGCTTTATAGAAATGTAATTTGGTGATTCATTTTTTGTTTTATCCAGAAAGAACTTGTGTGTAATCGCTACCTGATGTCGCTGTTCTTTTCAGGTGACTGTGCAGCTCTCTCCTCTGTGTCCCAGCGAGAGGCATTATGAGCTTCTAGGACGATGCTGCAGCAAATGTGAACCAGGTACACCTGCTTCTGGGCCACCTCCCCTGTCCCTCAAAAGTGGGTGAGGCTTTTGCTATTTTTTTTTCTGTCCTGCCAGCTGAAAAAAGAAATTGGATAGACCTTTTATGGCAGTAGCAAGTGGTAATGTCTGTCACTATGAAGACAAAAACTTTTTTTCTCAATAAAATAAATAAAATCACTTAAAGATCAAAAGCAGTTGTAGAAACTGGTACTTAATTTGTACTAAAACACAATTTTCCAAAACATTATACTATTTCTTGAGATAGCAAGACATTTCCTTAAAACCATATTTTAGCACTTTATGATTCAAACTTTCAAAATGTGAAATGCCACTCTTGTTTAAAATTGTTTTCCTGGAAATTTTATTTTGGGATAACCATACTAGAATTGTTGCTACTGAAAATTGCCGAAACCCAATCATACCTTCTCCCATATACTTGCTGAGGAACAGAACGTGGCCTGGCCACCACTTTCCCAAAGTTGCTCTGCCAGGCGTGTGGCCAAGTATTTCTGCAGCCCCAGTGAGGTCCCCGGTTCACTGGGTCCCCACTCTCTCCTTGTTCTGGGGAGGGGAGAGATGGGCAGATTACCTTATAATGAGACATTTTGGATATTTCAGCTACACATATTTCTTGGATGTGCAGAACCAAGATCCAGTGGTTTTCTTTTCCAAGTATGTGTGTGTGTGTGAGAGAGAGACTCTTAGTCAAACCAAGTTGACCATGAGCCCATAGTATGTGTGGGAGAGAAGTTAATCCCAGATTGAAAGCAGAGAGGAGTTTGAAAATGGGAGGGGAAGGGGGCAATGAAGTTCCTCTTGCTTAGCCCCCCTCCAGGGAACCCCTCAAGTTTTGCATGGCCTAGTTTAAAACCATAGCTCTGCTCCTTAGCAGAGTTTTTGAGTGCAAAGAGTGGTTGGTCTTTTACTTGGAAGAACTAAGAGACTGCTACGACTGCAGGCTCAGCAACCCAGGGGAGGGTACGTAGCCAGCTGAGCAGCCTAAGGAGCCTGGGTGCTGCGTGCACTGTGGCCTTGTATCACATCGTCTTCGGGGGCTTCCTGGGATCATGGGCGTGAAAGTTGGTCCAATAGATTGGTGCTGTTCTTGTTGTCATTTTGCTTTGTGGTGTTTGGTTTTTGTTTCTTGATGGTACATTTCTCCTCTTCCAATTTAAGGAAAGTACATGTCTTCTAAGTGCACTACTACCTCTGACAGTGTATGTCTGCCCTGTGGCCGGGATGAATACTTGGCTACCTGGAATGAAGAAGATAAATGCTTGCTGCATAAAGTTTGTGACACAGGTGAGTTGGTCACACCAATGTGTCAGTGGGAAGGGTGGAAACCCAATGTTTGTCTTTTACCCCTCTGATCGCCTCTTCTTTTTTATTTTTTTTGAGACAGAGTCTTACTCTGTTGCCCTGAGTAGAGTGCTGTGGCATCAGCCTCACTCACAGCAACCTCAAACTCCTGGACTCAAGCTATCCTCTGCCTCAGCCTCCCTAGTAGCTGGAACTACAGGTGCACACCACCACACCTGGCTAATTTTTCTATTTTTAGAAGAGATGGGGTCTCACTCTTGCTCAGGCTGGTCTTGAACTCCTGACTTCCAGCGATCCCCCCACCTCGGCCTCCCAGAGTGCTAGGATTACAGGCGTGAGCCACGACACCAGGCCTGATCTCCTCTTCTACATAGACATTTTTAGGTACAGCCTATGCTGTTTCTTTTGGGGGGACAGAGGAAGAAGCTCTGACCAAAAACCCCCGGAAAGATGTGTTTTAGATCCCTGAAGCCTTGTGTTAAAATTCTTCACTTAGAATGTTTGTTCTGGAATGTGTTCATGTTGCAGTTTACTCATGGAACACATCTTACAGTTGACACAATGTTTCCACAATGTTCCCACATGCTTTCATTTTCAAAACCCTGTGAGGTCGCCATAATTAACCTATTTTACGGATGGATAAACTGAGACTTAGAGAGGTTGCACAACTTCTGCAAGGTTAACAGATGAGAAGCAGGACCCAAAACCGTATCATCTGACTCTTACACCTTTTTCCTAAACTATAACTGTTTTATTAACTCTGCAGTTTCATCTCCTTACCAGACTGCCTTAATTTTTTTGCCTTGAGTGTTTTTTTTAATTATAATTTATTCATAAGAATCAGGATCAAAATACATCTCTGAAGCTTCTTAAGTTAGAGGTTCCTTTCTCTTTTTTTCCTTTTTTCATTCAGTTTATTTGTTGAAGAACCCCTGTTGTTCATCCCGTGGAGTTTCCATGGTCTGGATTTTGCCAGCTGTGTTCCCTTGGTGTCATTTAACATATTCTTCTGTCCCCTGTATTTCCTGTAAATTAGTTGTTGGATATAGAAAGCCAATCGCATTGTGCTTTCTTTTTGTTTTGTTTTGGGCAAAACTCCACACATAATATAGTTCTTACATATAACGTTGCAGTCATATAACTGCTGTCTCTCTTTATGATGTTAGCAACTGCTAATGAGCATGGTCTAGATCCATTTGTGTTAGGGGCTGCAGAAAGGTGATGTTCTCATTCTCTTATTTCTTCTTCTTTTATTAGCTGGCATGCCTTAGAAAGAGACACTTCCCCCGTCAATGCTGTTACCCTGAAGTACAGTACATATAGGAAAGGTAGAATAAATGCTTATAACTTTATCACTTTTCAAACCAGTGCCTTATCAAGCATACTCCTAAGGATTCATATTAATATTGTGAACTCTTTAATTTAGATGTATTTGAGCTGTTTCAATCTATTGCAGTTACTAGTTTTACTGGTGCTCAGATTGTCACACATCTTCAAGGTGGCTTCAAGTCTTCTGATACAACCCCAGGCATCTTTAAGAGCACTCTTGCTTCCAGGCCTACCTTAGACAATCCCTGTCCGAAACTACAATCAGCTAAGGATTCCTAAGGATTCCTGATGGCTTTTAGTGGAACATTTTATTTAGCGACCCCAGTCTCGTACTAGGGAGACACCCTGCTATAGGAGTGGTCCTTGTTTATGGATTTTTTTTTTTTTTATTGGACAGAGCTAGGAACTAAGTATCGTTTTTAACACCATAATTTTGCTAATGTGCTAGAGATGGCTAGCAGATTTTGGCTGGAGAAGATAACATGGAAACTCCACTGAGCAGAAGCATCTGATCAAGTCGTTTTTATTTCCCACTGCTTAGTAATGACCTTGACTCATTGCTGTCTCTTGGAAATAAAGATTCATTCTGTCTAATGCCAAAATTGATTAAAACCTGATGTGTTAAGATATTTTAAAATATGTCAAAATTACTCATCACCCCACAGGCTTATATTCGCTTACATTTGCATGAGATTCTGGGAGTGCTGAGAATTTTCCTGAAAAGTGGCATGTGTCCATGTATGTCCCCATGCGTTAGGTACATGTTTCTGCATTTTGGCCTTGGGGCTGCAAAGCCGATCTGGGCCTTGGAAAGTGGGCACTGAAGGGCATGGGGACATCTCCAGGTTCACCATGTGTGAGTCTAGTGGGAGTGGAAATACTTGAGATAATGAAGCGGGGAACAGATTTCTGGTTTGTTTCTTTTTCCCTTGGAACTCCTCTAAGTACTCAGGAATAGAAGGTACAAGTCCAGGTGAGATGGAGCCCTATCGGGCTATCAGGTCTGTTTTAGATACGTTACTGTTTTGTATCTTGTGCAGTTGATTCTTGTTATTCACAGTGGTTATGTCACTGAATTAGCAAATCCTGAACGGTTGCTCCTGGGGGAAATACAGGCTTAGGTTAGGTTCCTGTCACAACATTTTCATCGACTGATCGACATATAACCTTCTTTCATGTGTGTTTCTGTTTAAAGACACCCTATTTGAAATGTGTTGTTGATTCATTAGCACTCTCGGCCCTCAGGGCCAACAGTGCTGTAACTCGTGCCTGGACGAAGTTTATTTAACACACGTGTTTTCTCCGTAAGGCACGTCAGAGCCTTCTTGCTCTCGGGAACACTAGAAAGCCCTTTAGCGCTACTCTTGGGGGTTGTTTGAAACAGGGAAATCACCAACAAAAAGCAAAATAAAAATGAGAAAAACGTGGCACTAGATGATAGACTGCAAAAAGGACACCTGTTTACAGTACGAGAGCTGAAACGAGAAGGCAGAGTGTCACCTGGTTCGACCTCAGGGACCTGAGTGTGGAGTGACTCAAAATTTACACAGTTCTGGGCTCATCCATGAATGACTGCAGAGTGCCCCGAGTATTGATTTTGAGGTTACACACAAATTTTATCCAGTAGGTGAACTTGCAAGTATGAATCTGCGAATAATGAGGATTGACTCTGTGTGTGTGTGTGTGTGTCTGTGTGTGTGTGTGTGTGTAGTTTACAACAGACCAAAGGGGACAGGAGATTTAGAGTAAGAAGGCGAGCGTTTTGCTATGTGTTGTACAAAAAGAGACAAACGTCCAAGTATTTGGGGAGAGCGATTCCCAAGCATGTCATCCGGCCCACTTCTGTGTCTTCCTCACTTATCTCACCTCACCATGACTCCCGTTCTCACGGGGGACCCTTGACGATCCCAAGATGAATCCCAAATCTCCAGAAACCCCATTCTCTTAGGTCCAATCTAGTATTGGTATTATTATTGGTATAATAATAGAATTTATTATACTAAAATTCAAGGAGCTGTGTACTATGACTATTCTGTATTAGCCAAAACTATTCTGCATTCAATTATCATAAATTCCCTCTGCCTTATCATCCTACTAACATGCAAATTGACTTTTTTAAAAGCCCACAAAACTCTTAATTATCAGAGAGAGAAAAAAGCCTACTGGGACGGGTTGGTGCCAACACGGGAAGTGCCAGGAGGAACTTGGGAGTTCCTTAAACAGCGTGTCCTTGGTGATTCATGCTGTGAGCGAGCCGGGTGGGCTGTCTGGGTGCTCTGGGCCGGGGTGTTGGACAGCTGGGCGACGTGGACCGTGTGCTGTGCTCCCGCCTCATCCCTGGCCGCTGACCTGTCCCTTGTCTCCCGCAGGCAAGGCCCTGGTGGCCGTGGACCCCGGCAACCGCACGGCCCCGCGGCGCTGCGCCTGCACGGCCGGCTACCACTGGAGCCAGGACTGCGAGTGCTGCCGCCGCAACACCGAGTGCGCGCCGGGCCTGGGCGCCCAGCACCCGTGTACGGTTGGGTTTGCGCTGTGTCGGCCCTCCCAGAGCCCTGCAGTTGGGGCAAAGCGGGGAGCTTTGAGACAGCTTTAGTAACAGCATCATTAACACCCCAGGGCGCCGCATGGCTCTGCAGGAACCCGAGGGGACCCCTTGATTTTCTCCGAGGTCCAGGCGCAGGCAAGACCTGAGAATGCCTCTCCGGCCTAGATTCTTCGAAAGGCTTGGGAGCAGTCGGCACACGTGCCTTGTCACTGCCGCAGTGGCTCTGGGGCTCCTCCATCTCTGAAACCCTGGGGTCCCCACTTAGGAGGGAATGGGATAGCGTAGGGGCAGTCAAACTTTAAAAAATAATTGTCTACTCCCTTATTAGCATTTTGAAGAAACCATGCAGTGCCCACCCCGCCCCCAGGCACATTTTTAAGTTGACATCTACAATTTTTTATTACAAATTTAAAGAGTTGCTAAGGATTAGTTACTAGGGAATTGTAACAGCAGTAACGCTTTAAAAAATATTCAGTGCAATCTAAACACCCTAGCGATTTGATACCCCACCATCATTCATTGTAAAATGCACTGATCATACTTAACTGTTGGAAGTTTTACAAGTTCTCTTCTCTCCTTTGATTTGTATCCATTCTGTCTTCCCCACAGAATTCTATCCTAATATGTGTTTATGCTTCGAGGTCTTTTACAACCAGTCTTTCATACTCATTTACATCAAAAATATGCACTTACTTGAAATCTCAGTTTTTAAAAATGTACTGACTCAAGGTTCTCAGGGCTGAAAACATTTCTTCTGGACCAAGTTGTCACAACTGGTCAAAAATAAATATATTTTGTTATAAAAGTAAAAGCTTTTGAACTTTATAATGAGTGGGATTTTTTTTCCAATTCATATATTCATGGTTGATATTACTTATAGCTAAGGAGAGACTTTATAGGAATATCCCTCAATTCTTTTAGTACCTTCTGACTTATGTGTCTAAGATCACCTAGTGATGTGATATCAGAAGTTATTTTTAATGATCTATCAGTAGAGAACTTAATTGAGTCCTTAATTTTGTTGAAAGTAAAGAAATAGAAATCCCTTTGACTCACAAAAAGTATTTCTTAGTATCATTTGCTTTCCCGACTTCTAGGTGGTATAACAAAGCAGGTTTTCCAACACCTAACAAGTGATTATTTATAATCATTAATCATTCGTTTAGAGGCACCTAGTTTTAACACAATACTTGGACAGGGTTGGGAGGATTAAAATATTATTCATTTCAATTCATACTGAGGAGCATGTCCTTGACAGAGTCTAACTGACAGTCCTTATTATGAAATGCATTGACTAAACCAGACATGCTTTCTCTTGGAAAAAGTCTGACTTGATTTTTTCAATTATTAAAATAAATCTCCCCATTATAGTCAACTCTCTCTGAATTCTGATTCTAAGATGGACAAGGCCCAGAGCCTTTCCTCAAGTTTGTCACCTGCATGTCACATCCAGGTTGCTAATAGATGTTCTCTCTGCCTTGCACCTTTGGAAGTGGTGCATTCTTTGACAACAGGTGGAGAATAGAAGTGAAGAGGTAGATGAATGACAGTTTCACTCCTGCCCTGCCTTGCAGTATATTTGAATTCAGGACAATTCAACCTGGTCCTAAAGGCCCCATTTCTGTTTCCCTACTTTTGTCCTTAATAGATAGGGAAAAATAGAAACTATACCTGGGTGCTCTGAATGCAAGAGGTTTGCCAGGACCAATATTTCTACTTGTCATTTTGTTTGGTATCTCAGAGGTTTGGCATCATAGGAGGATTTGGGGTAGAAAACAAGTGTACCTTCTTTTGTAAAGTGGGATTGTGAAAGGGAGAAGGGAGAAGAGAGCCTGCAGGGTGTTTTGGCAGGTCAGTGTTACCAAAGAGTCGTGTGGAAGTCAAGTGTATGGAAATTAATGCCCTTAACCCTTTGTATGCCTTGTAGGCCCTTAGCCCTCTTTTTGAGGGCTTCTCAAAATCTTCCAGATTATGTTCATCTTTTAAAAAGCTATTTGAATTAATGTGAGTTATTATTAATAATAGATGTTAACTGAGCTTTTGTGAGTATAGTTTAAAGGCAAATTAAAATGCTAGATTAAGGTGGCAGGTACCTTACTCATTGAGCTAAATTGCAGAAATCAGGAATGTACTTCTACCTGACTTTGTACAAAGAAAATTTAATTCCTTATTTTCGTGTTTTATTCATGAAAATAAATCACAGAATTGCTACTAATTTCAGGAGTAATTTGTGGTTTGGGCACCAGCCAATAGCCTGATTATAATGTTACGTCGTGGCCCGTGTTCTCCATTGGACTCACCAAAGGGTCATCACATGCTGGCTGCAGTAGAGCCAATAGACATAGGAGACCTGGGACATCCGTGTTTGATAATGTATTATAGTTTATGAGGAACGTGAGAGTTAAGCTTGCTAACCAGGATCAACTCCTGCTTTCAGCCCTGTGGATCAAGGCAGGGCTCCAAAATCTACCCCAGCACTTGTGTTTATAAATAGTTGTATTAGAGCACACAGCCACATTCATTTCTTTTTGTTTGTTTGTTTTACATATCGTCTATGACTGCTTTCATGCTACAGGCAGGCACAGCAGAAACTCTAAGGCCTACAAAGCCTAAGATATTTACTGTATGGCTCTTTACAGAAAAAATTTGATACCAGCCCTTGGTTTCAGAGAAAGAGACCTGCAGGGTTCTTTTTTTTTTTTCAATTGAGAAAACTTTGTTGACACTTCAATACTCATACTAAGATTAAGCTCACCAGCAGGGGTCAGGACAATAAGTTTCCCTTAAAAGCAGTAATGGGGCTGCCATGCCCTGCAGATGAAGGCTCATGTAAGCCAGGAAGGCAGAAAGGGGCCAGCAGCCAGGTGCCTGGGGAAAACAGGAGGTGGACAGCAGGAGCCATGGGCACAGACTCCCAGACTAGGAAACAAGGTGTGGCTGCAGGGCAGTGGCTCTGAACAGCAATGGGTCAGGACAAGAGCTGGCCAGACTTGAACCTCAGATACGGGTGTTAGTGGCCTGGTGTTGAGCCAGTTACCTTTCTGAACACAGTTCCCTAACTCACCGCTGGCGTCAGAACTGGTTCACCCACACAAGCCAGTGGGGGCTGAAGCAAGTAGACCTGGGTGTCGAGAGCAGGAATGGGGAGACGAGGAACAGAGGGGGCAGCTCCTCATCCCTGGGCCTCTGGAACATCATCCTGGCCGATCTCTAAGTGTCCTTGTTTGGTTTTTGTTCGTTTTTTTCTGTTTGGTTTTTTTGACAGTGCAGCTCAACAAGGACACGGTGTGCAAGCCTTGCCTTGTAGGCTACTTCTCAGACGCCTTTTCTTCCATGGACAAATGCAAACCCTGGACCAAGTAAGTGACAACAAAGGAGCCAAAGACTTTGCTGATCTTAAGGAACTCAACCTCCACTGTCTCGTCTGGGCTGAAAACAGACAGATTCCATTGAGTTAGGCTTCCTCTTGAAGCATGTTCAAAATGAAAAATGTCAATTCAGCGTTGGAAAAATAAACCAGTCAAACCAATTCTTCAACCCGATATGCATGATGGGAACTTCGTGTGACATTTTAGATTCAATAGTCTGTGACTTAAAGTTGCAGCTTCTTTTTTCCTTTTTCTAACCTTATGTAGTTGAAAATGATTTATGACATTTATTATCATTCAATAACCTCTCCTACTTTTCCCAACTTCCCAACGTCACTGGTTTATTCATTCAGAGGTTTGCGTGTGTGTATTGTATATGTGCATGTAGAAGCCTCCTGTTTATATAAATGTTTGCACACTGTAAACACCTTGGGTTTTTTTTCATATATATATCCTGAAGCGTTTTCTATATTAGTTAACCCAGATCTTTGTAGCTTTTTAGAGCTGCAGAGTATTTCATTGTAGAGATGTACCATGATTTATTAAGTTCCCTATTGATAGTCATTTAGATTGTTTTTAGTCTTTTGCAGTACATAATTTTGTAATGAAGACTCTCACATGTGTACTTTTTCACTCATATGTGAGTATATCTGTAGTGGCATTCCTGGGTCCTTCACGGCATGCTTGATGTTGAATGCTAAAAATCCATGTAATGATTCTTTCAGTTCCCAGTATATTCCATATTAAATGTTTATTTTCTGATCCATGCATGCAAGTTTTATGTTGAAGAGGATTTTCTGTAGTTTTCAACTTCAAAAGAACCATCATCAAAATCATCAAAAGTGCCGGGCACGGTAGCTCACGCCTGTAATCCTAGCACTCTGGGAGGCTGAGGCGGGTGGATCGCTCAAGGTCAGGAGTTCGAGACCAGCCTGAGCAAGAGCGAGACCCTGTCTCTACTAAAAATAGAAAGAAATTATCTGGCCAACTAAAAATATATATTAAAAAAATTAGCTGGGCATTGTGGCACATGCCTGTAGTCCCAGCTACTTGGGAGGCTGAGGCAGTAGGATCGCTTAAGCCAGGAATTTGAGGTTGCTGTGAGCTAGGCTGACACCACGGCACTCACTCTAGCCCGGGCAACAAAGCGAGACTCTGTCTCAAAAAAAAAAAAAAAAAAAAAAAAAAAAAAAAAATCATCAAAAGTGTATTACTTACCCATGGTTATTGAAGCTACTGGAATGTTCTTTACTGAAGACCCTGATCCACTGTCTTGTTGACCACACTCCCAGAGTAGTTCTTAGGAACACAGGGAGTGGTTGCTTTTGTTGGCTCAGTTTTCCCACCCTTGTGATGTGCTGCTCCTCGGCGGAAGGCCCTGGGAATGCAAAAGTCCAGGAAGACATGGGTTCTTCTCCAGAGAGAGCTGGCAACCCAGTGCAGTCTTTCATTCGTTTGTTTTTTTTTTTAAGCAAGAATATAAAATCAAAGCACTTAACTGCTTTCCCCCTCACAGCTGTACCATCCTTGGAAAGACAGTAGAACGTCCCGGGACTGAGAAATCAGATGTGGTTTGCAGTTCTTCTCTGCCATCTAGAAAGCCACCCAATGGTATGTTTTAAGAGAGCTTGTTGGTTGGCAGATGTGCCCCAGTATCGTCAGCGCGTCTCGACCTCGCCCGAATGACATGCTGGATCTTCCCCTGCAGGATTCGTCTTCCCTTTTCATTCCATCCTGTCCGTGGTCAGCTCAGTATTTCATTTTTATCAGCATTTTAATTCCAGGTGTTGTTTCCTTGATCATTTTCTACATTGGATTGGGGATAACTAATAACAGCTACCTATCATTATTTATGGAACATTTTGTAGATTAAATTAATCTTAAGTACAGCTTCAAAGATTGACAGAAAGTCGATGGTTAATGCTGGAGGCTGGCTACTCCGCGAGAGTGAGACCATCCTCAAAGTCATCAAAAGTCTATCACTTAGCTGTGGTTAAGACACGTGGTGAGACGGTGTGGAGGTGGGTCCAGCTATTGGAAGAGATGTCGTAAGTGGCAAGAAGACCTTTCTGATGTAGGCCACAGAATAACAGGGTTAACGGGCTTTGACCAAGAAAATCAGGGTTTGGATTTGACATTTTGGGAAATAGGAAGATGTTCCAGCATTCTGGATATGGAGTTATATAGTAAGAGCACAATTTATAAAAGACCATTTTGCAGATAACATTAAAAAATAAGGGAATAATAAAAGGTTATTTTTAAAAAGAGAGGAGAGGACAGATAGGAGTCCAGGAAACCAGAACAAGTAAACCAGCAGTTCATAACGTGAAGATTTTTCTGGGAATGACGTGATCAAGGAGGGATGAAGAAAGTGGTCAAGTCCACATTGTGTCATAGACCAAGCAGCAGGATACATCACAGGGTGACCGTGTTGTGTTCTCAAGACCAGCGAGACCTGGTGCCATGCCGCTGTTAGGAACGAGATAGGACCAAGGTTTCCTTCTGCCTGCAGGGGCGTCCACCTGGGGAGGCGGAGGGGTTCTGGAGCGAGGCCAGGGTGAAGCCGGGCGGCATGGTGAGCGCAGTAAGAGTTGTTCTGAAGTGGAAAACATCACAGTGGCCCCAGCTGACCTCGCGCCTGGTGAAGGCAGCGTGACCAGGGCTGGGCTAAATTGTGGGTCCCACCCTCAGTGTGGGGTGCGCTGGCGAGCACAGGTGGAGCTGGGGAGCTTCCCACTTAGCTCATTCCAGACCAAGATCCTTGATTCTGGGGTTTGCCTTACAGGGTTTTGTTTTTAAGCCTAGTAAAATTAAATAATCTCTAATGCCATATTTCTCAACTTTCTTCCAATACAGAACCCCAGATTTACTTGCCCGGTTTAATTATTCTGCTTTTCTTCATATGTGTGGCAGTAGTGGCTGCTGTCATCTCTGGTGTTTACTACAGGAAAAAAGGGAAAGCACTAACAGGTATTGTGTGTGTGGTGGGTTTTGAAAATTAATCTTACAATAGATACATTTCTAGGTAAATGCTTTGGAAGATGAGGAGATTGTCCACTGGCTGCCTTTGGT
The DNA here is from genome assembly GCA_028533085.1 of Varecia variegata. Taxonomy (NCBI): domain Eukaryota; kingdom Metazoa; phylum Chordata; class Mammalia; order Primates; family Lemuridae; genus Varecia; species Varecia variegata. Next base: position 10,503,735 of record CM052443.1, on the reverse strand, counting down.
GATCTGCTTACATAAGTGCCTTGAGGTGTTTGCACTTAAACTAAAGTGAAACGCCCTTCTGTCTTATTATTCTCTAGCGAAAACAAAAACAAAGACAAAAAAAGCCCCAAAACCCAACATTGTGTCTGTTTGCATACATGCAAACAAGAATATTCGAGCATTCGGGAAACTGACGATTTGTAAGCTCTGTGTTTAACTTGTAGAGGTGATGCAGATCGGTGATACAGGGGGTTGCATTTATCCTATAATACACCAATTTTTACTGTACACATTTAAAATGTAGACAGAATATTCAGATGAATGGTAGGGGGAAGTTTTGATTGGGGTGTTACTTTGAAATGTGAATCTAAAATTATGATTTCAGATTTATCATGTGAATCTAAAAGTATATATTTAGTAAATTTAGGTGCTTATTCTTAGAATGGACAATAAAGTATTATTTCTTGGGAATAATTTTCTCATAAAAAATTGTTGGTGATTTTAAATGTCACATCATGCTTGGCATTATACTACAAAGTTAACTGTAATTTTTATGAAAGGAAAGGATTCAAGGCTTTATTAGGTTTCCTAAAGATATTTCTTAATCCTTTAATATTCAAATCATTCTATTTATTTATTTATTATTATTATTTTTTTGAGACAGGGTCTTGCTCTGTTGCCTGGGCTAGAGTGCAGTGGCATCATCATAGCTCACAGCAACCTCAAACTCTTAGGCTCAAGCGATCCTCCCACTTGAGCCTCCCGAGTAGCTGGGACTACAGGCATGCACCACCATGCCCGGCTAATTTTTTCCATTTTTTGTAGAGATGGGTCTCGCTGTGTTGCTCAGGCTTATCTCAAACTTCTGGCCTTAAGTGATCCTCCTGCCTCGGCCTCCCAAAGTGCTAGGATTACAGGCGTGAGGCACCGTGCCCAGCACAAATCATTGTCTCTTGGAGCACCTGTTGTTTCACCATCCTTTTCCATTTTCAGTTGCTCACTTGTTTACACCTCTCCTTTGCTGTGATTTGTTCAGTTCTCCCATATCACATCCATAGACTTCATAACGCCCAGCAGATCTTGCTATTTCTAGTACCATTACATGACCTAATGTAAACTGGGCAATCAGAAGATTAATTAAAGAGGAAAGGTTAGCTTCCTCTTCATCCATTCATCTACACGTGTTAACTGGCCACCAGGCACTGGACTGGCACTGAGGTCTCAATATGGAAAAGCATAGACACAGCCAATGCCCTCCTGGAGGAAGCATCTCAGTGGGCAGGGAGGGGCTCGGCCCACAGCATGCAGCTGAGTACCGGAGAGAAATTGCCCAGCACCAAGTAGCAGGTGACAGGGTCTGCCCGGCCTTGGGGTCAGCCAGGGCTTCCCAGAGGAGGAGATGGGTGAGCTGAGATCTGAAAGGCAATTGGAATTTACTCTGGTGTGCTGAGGGCATTGGAAGAGGCTAATGCAGCTGTAGCAGAAAGTCAGGGAACCAGTTGAGGTGGAAGCGGAGAAGAGGGCACGGCCAGACGAGGCAGCCTGGCAGGACTCGGTAGAGCGCAATGAGGACAGCCCGCGGCTCGCACGTAGCAGACAGACTTGGTGGTGCAGGGAGAGAGGACGCAGGCTCACCAGACTGGAAAGTGTTTGCAGTTATCCCAGGGAGAGATGATCATGGTAGTTATAACTGGCTATCACCTCTGTGTATAAGTATTTCTTTTTAGTACCATTTGTGATTATCTAGACTGATTCCTACAAGGAAACAGCTGCAACTGTCCTTTTGTTGGGAGTAATTTTTCTGTGATATAATTTCAAAATGATAGAAAAGAAGCAAGAATGATGTTGATAGCAATAGCTAACATATATTGAATATTATCATATGCCAGCACAACTATATGCATTTTACATATACTGAGTAAATCTTCACAACAGCACCATGTGGCAGGCACCATTATTTTTCCTATTTTATAAGGAAGAAACTGAGGCTAAGAGAGGTTAAATAAACTGCGCAAGGTTACATAAGAGTCTATGGCATAAACGAGATTATGTGTAGACTGTGTAGCTCAGTGCCTGGCACACTTAAGTGCTCAGTATGTGTTAGATGTCATTAGCTATTATTATGAACTGTGATTATCTTCCCATGGAGAACTGATGACTCCTAACTTCGGTCTTTATAGTGGATACAACGTTACATATTCATTACAGGTGGGATAAAATTTTATCTTGGTATAATATAAATTCATAGATTTGACCTTTTAGATTTCATCACTTCTATTTTATAAAAGTTAATGGAGATGTACTTTGTATATGCCAAAGAACATATTCTTTCTTCTGAGAAGCAACCAGGGATAATGGAAAAGATTTTGGGACCTGCTGGAATTCAGCAGGGTCTAACAGCCCTTCATGTACACCTCGGTTTTATTGCACATACATTGGAGCTAGTTTACTAGAAAATTGGTCTCTTGGACATGCCTTCTTTGTTCCCTACGATGCCTAGCCTAGTCCCTCGTAATCAAAGAAATCTTGAGAAGGGAATGAGAACGTCTGTCATCGTAACAGCAGCTCTGACAGCCCCCACATGTGCCCAGAGGTATTAAGTGGATCATGCTTTGCTTTACACAGAATGGGAAGTTGTGTTGTGATAGGAGTAAGATGCTTTCAGAGCCTTTAAATCAGTTGATTCATTTTTAAATGCTTCACTCCCAGGGATGCTCACTGAAAGTCTTGCAGTGGACAATGTGGAAAGATAATATTGAACTGACATAGTGGTCAGTAATACTGAGCCTGACACAGAAAGAAAAATAGCCCATGATCTCCCTTATATGTGTAATCTTTAAAAAAAAAAAATAGATAGAAAATGCAACAGTGGTCACCAGAGGCAGGGGAAAGGAAATGAAGGGATGTCAAAGATACAAAGTAGCAGATCTGTGGGGTGAACAAGTCTAGAGATCTAATGTACAACATGAGCACAGTATTTAATGATATTGTATTGTATTCAGGATTTTTGCTGAATTTGTAGATTTTAGCTACCTTGCCATACACAAAAATAATAGGTAACTATGTGAGATGATGGATATGTTAATTTGCTTCACTATAGTAACCATGCTACTGTTTTATTCCATGACTTCATGTTGTGTATCTTAAATATACACAATGAATTTTATTTTAACAAAAAGAAATAGGAAATAATAACATGAAGCCTTTGTTCCTGCTTTGTTTTTCTAGCTAATTTGTGGCACTGGATCAACGAGGCTTGTGGCCGCCTAAGTGGAAATAAGGTAAACTTAAAAGTCTTTAGTGCCTCCGTTAAGTATTTTCAACAGTTAGGCTGATCCAGCCGTATTAGTCCAATATCGAGCCCCCTGGCTCAAGGGACACTTCCGTGTGTGGTGATTAAACCTCAGCACCCAGATGGGTCCCCTTAGAACACCCCAAAGCCCAAGTCCATGCTCATCCTAAGTGCCTGTTTTCTTGGCTTTGATGCCACTTGTCATCTCTGTGTAAGTGCGTTATTTCTTTAGTACCAATCTTGACTGTCTAGTATAGATCTCTAGGAAGAACGAGATGCAACTTTCCTTGACTCTGTAGTTATTTGGTAACTTTTTACTTCAACATAACTTCAAAATTACAGGAAAGTGGTAGAAAGGCCTTCCACACGCCCTATACTCAGACCCACCAGTTGTTTTCATTTCATTGCATTGCTTTATTATTTGCGCTCTCTCTGTATGGTTTGGTCTTGCACCATTTTAGACTGAATGGCAGACAGTGGGTTCCTACGTCCTTCTGTACTTCATTGTGCATTTCTTAAGAACAAGGATGTTCTCGCATATAACCATAGTACGTTTATCAAAATCAAGAAACTTAACGGTGGCACAATACTGTTAGTCAATCCACTTTTAATATTAAAATTTCATGAATTATCCCATTAAATCCTTTAGACCTACTTTCTTCAGTATAAAAATATATAAATTTTAAAGCATGAGCTCAAGCTGATTTCTCCAATTCCAGTCCCAACACCACAGGATTCATCCTGGTCTTTCTGTTTTCCATATCTGACTCTCCTTCCTCAGCAGTATGAAACCTAGCCCCTATTATTCTCGAAGCATTTCCTCATTTGCTCAATACTAGAAGACGTACAGAGTGGTTTCAGAGTTACAGCAAAACAGAGCTACAGAACCGAGTTCAGTATTTATAGTTGCTTTTGTTTTTTGTATTTATATTGAGAGTATATAGTCAAAATACTGTGTTCAAAATTTATGTGGGTCAGCTCTTCCCCTTGCTTAGATGTGAATATGCTATTTATTTGAAATGCAACTAGATTCATTTGTTTCTGGGTGCATTCCATTATAGCAGCAGTCCCTAACCTTTTTGGCACCAGGGACCGATTTCATGGAAGACAATTTTTCTACCACCCCGGGGGGGGGGGAGCTGGGGGAAGGCAGCAGAGCTCTATGGCCTGGTCCCTAACAGGCCACAAACCAGTACCAGTCCACAGCCCTGGGACTGGGGACCACAGCATTATAGGATTCTCTTGCACTCTGTAATTTTAAATAACATAAATAAAGTGCCATGGTGAATGTTCCACCTGTACTTGTCATGGTGGAAATAATTAGCATAAATACCATTTTTGGCAGTGTTTAGCCAACCATGTTCTAATAACTGTGGGTATTAATGCCTCTGCCTTCTGAATTTAAATTGGCAGGAGTCCTCAGGTGACAGTTGTATCAGCACTCACACAGCAGCCTCCAGTGAGCACCAAGTGTGTGAAGGTGTCTTACTGCTGACTCTGGCAGAGAAGGCGTTTCCAGAAGACATGTGCTATCCAGACAGCGGTGGTGTCTGTGGGGGAGCGTGTGCAGGAGGTGGTCCCTATGCTCAGGACGAAGACGTCGGGATGCTCTCCTTGGTCAGCAAGACCGAGACGGAGGGGGACCCCTTCAAGCAGATTCCCATGGAAGACGAATACATGGACAGGCCCTCCCAGCTCCCAGACTGTTTGCTGTTCCTGACTCAGCCTGGAAGCAAGTCCACACCCCCTTTCTCTGAGCCCCTGGAGGTGGGGGAGAATGACAGTTTAAGCCAGTGCTTCACAGGGACAGACAGCATGGTGGATTCAGAAAGCTGCAACTTCACTGAGCCCCTGTGCAGGACTGAATGGATTCCTGTGTCCTCTGAAAAGTACTTGCAAAAAGAGGTGGAGGGTGGCAATTGCCCCCACTGGGCAGCCAGCTCCAACTCAGCAGATGGCTGCACAGGCTGCAGGAACCCTCCTAGGGAGGACCATGAACCCCTCATGGGTTCCCCAAAATGGGGACCCTTGCCCCAGTGTGCCTATGGCATGGGCCTTCCCCCTGAAGAAGGAGCCAGCGGGGCAGAGGGGGGAGACCAGCCCCAGGACGGGGCTGATGGGAGGCCTCCAAGCTCGACGAGGGGAGGTGCTGGGTCTGGAGGCTCCCCCAGTGATCAGCCACCTGCATCCGGTAAGTAACTTTCCTGGTCTCACTTCTGAGCAGAAAGGCCTGTTCTTAGCACAGGGTTTGGGGGCAGATATTACAGGCCATTTAGGGAAGAGGAAACTAACATGGGAAAAATTCAGCTTGAGTGTTTTCTCTTAGTAAGCATTTTGCGGCTGGTGTGGTGGCTCACACCTATAATCCCAGCATTTTGAGAGGCCAAGGGTAGAGGATTGCTTGGGGCCAGGAGTTCAAGACTAGCCTGGGCAACAAAGTGAGACCCTATTTCAAAAAAGTTAAAAAATTAGTGGGCGTGGTGGCATGTGCCTGCAGTCCTAGCTGCTCTGGAGGCTGAGATGGGAGGATCGCTCAAGCCCAGGAGTTTGAGGTTACAATGAGCATGATCACGCCACTGCACTCTAGCCTGGGTGACAGAGTGAGACCCTGTCTCTAAAAAAATGAAATAAAAAATAAGGGTCTTTAGAGGATGGGTTTGGATTCAGACCACACGTCACATTGTGGATTGGGCCGTGTGACTGCGTCTTCTACCACTCAAGCTGTTTCTGCGTTTGTCCCGTACCCGTCTGCATTCAGGCTTCTCATGCTAGGATTAGACCCCAACCTCAGCATCGACCCTCTGAAAGACAAAGTCAACATTGACACCTCAGGACTGGCTGAATCAGAGAGTTCCCTCAGATTTCAGGTTTTTGGTTTTTGTGTTGAAAGCATCTTAGGCCTCTAAAATCTCCTCCAAGAAAGCTCTTATAAATTTCAGGAGGACAAATAAAATTGTCTAGTTAATCCTTAATTAATTAATATTCATTTTGCGTAGTGTGTTGCTTCTATACCAAATTAATGGTACAGTAAAACTGTCCTTTAATGTTTTATATGAGAAGCCCCTTTTATAACCACTATGTATAATGAATTTAGGGAACTAGGAGGAAAATTTCAACAATTTAACATCATTATAGAGATTTATCACTGCAACACTGCTTGAGCATGAACAACCCACCAATTATAATATTATAACTTTTTTTTCATGAGGGTAAAACACCATCTGCTTTATTATGTAGTTACAAAGGACTCTGCAGCTGACAGTGAGGGCTTCCTCCAGCTCTAGGAATTATTTGTCATGCGAGGGTCAGGGATCTCTTTGAGAATCTTCTGTCAGCTATAGACTCTCTCTCCAGAAAGTGAATATATGGATACATGCTATTTAAGGGGCTTTATAGAATCCTCTAGCTCTCCAAAAAAAAAAAAAAAAAATCCCATCCATGGGCCACCCATTTCCCATTTCCAGAGATGCTTTTTCTTTTCTGCCTCTTTATTTAGACTACCCATGGTGCTAGCAGCCAGTCTGTGAATTATTCTGTAACCCTGAGGCAGCTAGATCTGTGCCTTAAACACAGACATTGTTTTGCCTCATGGTAACGGTGGTTCCTAGCTTTCGTCTGTTCCCCAAGCTTTGTGGTTTTGCTGCAACTAGACAAGTTCACTGAGGTATAAATTCTGTAATATCAATTCTCCATCAAACTGAAAAGAGCAGAAAAACTGGTAGATTTTTCCTTCAGAAGACCTCAGAAATTTTTTTAAGATTTTAAGGAATTTGCATGACTAAAAATTGGGCTCTGTTGTTCCTTTGCATTGTTCTGGTTCTTCTCTAGTGGTTATTTTCTTCCCCCTGGTTATGCAGACACCCAGAACACTAGTTATGTGGGGGCAAGAAGGCTGAAGCTGCTTCTAGGGCAGCAGCCAGGCCTTGGCAGCACCGCCCGGGGCAAACCGGTTTTTCAGTTGGTGACACCAGGAAGATGATGTTTCCTCGGTGTGGAAATCATCAGCAGTTCTTGGAGGAACAGTGGTGGCCAAATTTAAAGAATGATTGATTATTGATTTTTTTTTTTGGTACCATGAAACCAAAAGCCAAACGTCTGCTCTCTTGTAAAAGAGTTAAAACAGTGGCCTAGTCTGCTTTTCATTATCTTTTATTTCTCCAGCACCAAACCTCTAGGCATAGAGGAAAGGCATAAAAAGTGTGTCATCAGCTAAGTGGTGTTAATTTGCTTTTTCTGTCTTCCGTCTGGGGCTCGGCCATGCAAAACATCCGCAGAGAGCCTGCTGCGGTCGGCCCAGCGAGCAGGCCAATTTAATTTGCGCCTGAGGAGAAGCAGCAGCCAGATTGATTGCCGTGGCTGTGCTATTCTTACAATTACTGCGGCATCAACAGGCCTTCTGGTTTCTGGTCAAAATAGCGCTTTCTCATTCTAGCCTTTTTTTTTAATTGTCATAATTTATGTTCTGTAAAATGTGTGAAAGAGGAGGGAGCTTGGGGTGAGAAGGCGGGGCCTGATCCTGTTTGGACTGAAGGCCTCTGTGCTCTCAGGGCTGGAGGGAGGTGGCCTTTTTTATTGGGTTTTTATATGTGGGTATTTGTATGTTTTTATTTACAACCAAATCAAGTGGTTTCTAGAGAAATGACAGTGATTGGGGATATTCTGTGCAGGGAAGCATGTCTCTTTTTGTCCTAGCCTCTTTTTGGAGAGAATGATGGTTTTTCAAACAGCCCCACAAGTAGAGATAACATTTAAAAAGAATAATAATGTTGCAAAGGATATTTTAGCAGTGTTACAACTCTTAAAATACAGTAAGAATTATTAATGAAGACCAAGAAAGGGGGGGGGAACATACTCTTCATTATGCTTTAAATAACCATGCCTTAATTTAGGTCTTACGTTATGCCTATCCTGATGACGTGATGGTTACCTTGGTTACAAGCCCTCTCACCTGGAGTTGGCAGCATTCTCACTGTGCCCCCAGAGAACTGTTATTTCATAGGAAAGAAGTAACGACTGCTCGTGATGAGTGTGTCAGTGGCTTGGTTTTGGCTCGTGAAGTCATTCATTTGGTTCAGCCACTGCTGAGCTGGAGAGAGCTGTTTGCTTACTGGGCCCACAGCAGTTCCGGATGAACACCAGCTACACATTTCTTTTTTTTTTTTTTTTTTTTTTTTTTTTTTTTTTTTTTTGAGACAGAGTCTCGCTTTGTTGCCTGGGCTAGAGTGAGTGCCGTGGTGTCAGCCTAGCTCACAGCAACCTCAAACTCCTGGGCTTAAGCGATCCTACTGCCTCAGCCTCCCGGGTAGCTGGGACTACAGGCATGCGCCACCATGCCCGGCTAATTTTTTTCTATATATATTTTAGTTGGCCAGATAATTTCTTTCTATTTAGTAGAGACGGGGTCTCGCTCTTGCTCAGGCTGGTCTCGAACTCCTGAGCTCAAACAATCCGCCCGCCTCGGCCTCCCAAGTGCTAGGATTACAGGCGTGAGCCACCGCGCCCGGCCCACATTTCTTTTTCTATCAAACTTTATTGAAGGTCCACTGAGCCATGGAGACTTGGAAAATGCCAGAAAACAACTAGGGGTTAATGTCAGGGAGTGGACAACTTGAAAAGCATCAATCATCTGAGAAATGCAGGCCATCTGCAGCCTGCCCCTCGCTGACCTGAGTCTTGGGGTCTCTCTCACCGAGCCCGGATACCTTTGCAACCTTAGCAATCAGTTCTAGGCACAACCAGTCGGTAGGAATTCTTATAATGTGATCTTTCTCCAAAGGTGGCTTAGTCATGGCATGGTAAGTGAATAGATGTTTATGTGCTCATTCATTCATCCAGTGAGGAATAAATGGAGGAACAAGAAACCATCATTCCCTGTTCCTCTCCCAGGTCACTCTCAGTCTCCCACTTCTTTGGTCTGCTCTAGGGAGCTGAGGGAGAATGAGGACATGGGAGCACTGGCACTAGCTGTCCTAGGCGCACCTAGTGTCCTGGGCAGAGGAGGCAGAATTGACAGAGCAAAGGTGAGCTGGTTCATCTGAGTGGCATAGACACTCCAAGGCAGTCACCTGGCAGCCAAGGGCACCGGAGGTTGAAGACACCTGCCTGACTCCCTGTCTCTCCCCACCCTCAGTTCTCATCCCTGGACCACACTCTCTTGACATGACTGTTGTTGACCATCCACGTCCATCCTGAGACTACAGACAAAGGTTTTCCTACCAAATGCACCTCCCCTTCCCTTCTACAACCCCAGCAATGGACAGTCCTCTAACTTTCTTCCTGCCCCTAGAATGCCATCTACACCTTGTATTTCACTTTTAGGTAGGTATTGTAAGGACAGGTAGTAGTTCACTGGCCCTGAAACATTAAGTTCAAACTGCTATTTTATAATTTGGTTATTCAGTGATAATATTCAGCATTCATTGGTGCTAAAAGTCAGTGTAGTATTTCAAAGTAGATAAAAAATGTGGTCACTGTATACTTTGCTTCATTTAGTCCTGCCTCTCCTCTTTCTGTACAAATAGGCTTCATTTTAGAAGGATTGGGTCCGTAAGACTTTCTAAGTAATTTTCTAGCATGATTCAGAATGGAACTATTAAATACTGCTTCCCTTCTCTTACCGTCATATACCCAGTTTCTTCCAAATGCCTGAACCAGAGCTTACATTTCCATAAAAAGGAAAATCACATGACAAGCATATGGGTTAAATATAAAATAAGTTTTAAAAAAAAAAATTCCAAAAGAACCCAATATAGCCTGGGTAGTTTGAGTGTATTTGTGTATATTTTTAGTTCTGTTCCTTGGAAGAAAATCTACAATGACAATTTGGTGGTATTATTTGGCATAGTTCTTGTGATTTAATATTCATATGTTATGCATTTTAAACAACATAATAAGCTTTTGAGAAGAAAAGGGTGTATTATCTTGCTTTTTAAAAATGGAAATTCTGTCAGGGATTGTGTTTTTAGAACTAAAGTTGTTCTTTCTGCCTGAGAAATGCAGATTCCACGGAGCCTGCTAAGGGAATTATGGACTGAGCAAAGTATAAACATCTTTCTAATTATAATGGGACTCGTCGTCATTGGTGGTTTCTGTTGATTTGCATGCTATTCTGAACACTCTTAGTTACCTGAACGTTTCTCTAGTTAAGTCACATTAAATATTAATATCAATGCTAAGTCTACTAATCCATTTTAAGTGTTAGAAACTCTTCAAAATTCCTAATTTAATAAAAATCCCCATGTTATTCCGGCTTTTAAATCATACTTTTGGGTAGCCTTTAAATATAATTCTGTCAGTCTCATTGTATTCAGAGACCTCTAAGACTGTTTGGATATCCTGACGGTTACAGTTTTATCAGCGATATGACAGACATTAGTTTCGAGGTACCGGTTAAGTGCTTGGTGTAGATCTTCTTAGCTGCTCACAGAGAGCCTGTGGGGCAAGTTCCTCGCCAGGATCACACAGCTAGTAAGAAGCGAAGCCATGATTCAGGTATTTGATGTGAAGCTTGTACCTTAAACCAGCACACCATCTCCTCTTGAATCAGTGCCAGTGATAATTGATTTCATTTGTTTACTGTGCCTTGGAGAATCCTCAGTGTGACACAGACTAAGGACAAACGCAGGCCTGGGATAAGAGGCTGCTCTGGCTGAACAAGGGGCAGTGGCCAGGCCCAGAAGGTTGCACAGGGGGGACACTAGGGCCATGCAGTGGGTCATGGTTACCTGCCTTGTCATGAGACCACTCTCTTCTGCCAGTTGTCTCTGGAAGTTACTATTTTCACTGTCACTGTTTTCTTTTGTGGGAAAGCCCTTTCTTCCACGTGACTTCTATTCCATCTTTTTTTGGAAGTGAAATAAATTTTAAATAAAGGCCAAGGGTAGCCTTGAAGGGGAAAACTGTCAGAAAGGCATCCTTAAGACAGGCAAGGAGGTGACAGGCCCTTGGTTGGCTCTAAGGACTAACAGTACCTAGAAAAACCTCAGGCCTTTATTATTTTTGTATATAGACTATTTTTTAGAGCATTTTTAGGCTTACAGCAAAATTGAGGGGAAGGTTCAGAGACTTCCCATATTCCTCCAGCTCCTACACATGCACGGCCTCCCCACCCAGTGACTATTAACATCCCCCACCAGAGCGTGCATTTGTTACAACTGATGAACCTCCATTGACACATTAGGATCCACTCTTCCTGTTGTACATTCTATGGGTTTGGACAAATTTGTAACGACATGCATCCAACATTATAGTATCATACAGAATAGTTCTACCATCCTAAAAATCCTTTGTGCTCCACCTATCTATCCCTTCCTTCCTCTCCCTGAACTCCTGGCAACTACTCATCTTTTTACTGTCACCATAGTTTTGCCTTCTCCGGAATGCTGTATAGTTGGAATTGTACAGTATGTAGGCCTTTTCGGATTGGCTTCTTTTACCTAGTATTACATATTTAAATTTCTTCCACGTCTTTTCATGGCTTGATGGCTCCTTTATTTTATATATATAAGTATATATATATATGTGTATATATATATATTTTTTTTAGAAACAGCGTCTCACTCTGTTACTCAGGCTGGAGTACAGTGGCCTGATCATCATAATCTTGAACTCCTGAGCTAAAGCAATCCTCCTTGACTCATTCTTCAATCACATTGTTTTCTTTTTGTTGAGTTGTAAGAGTTTTTTGCATAGTTTGGACAACGGCCCTTTATCAGATATGGCTTTTGCAAATATTTCTTTCAGTCTGTGGTTTATCTTTTCATGACTGTGCAGCTCGCTGACACAGTGGCCAACGGATGTCGTCATCCCAGGGCCTTGCCCTCTCAGATCAGATGTGAACTCTTATTAGACTGGAAACGCATCTGTTCTGAAATGCAGAAAGCAAATTTTAAGGAATTATTGCTTTTAGCAAGGACAGTTCAGACTGAGGTGTATTCCTGGGTAAGGATATTACCAACTCGTTCTAAGCCTTGATAGATACTAGTGCTATATTCAACTCACAGCTGACTTGTGTGATGAGAAATGAGACTGTAGAGTTTAGTGTAGAATTATATAGACGAGTGTTCTAACCAAAGGCAGTCATAATGATTGATGATTTCAGCAGAGAAAACAAAAGTTGGTTAGATTTCCAGAGAAAGTGCCCTTTCAGTGTTCAAGATACATTGAGATCCTCCAACAAGACAGGCATGGAAAGATAATATTACTACTCAGCGTATTTCATGACTCTTGGTGTCCTTGGGAGTTCCGTGAGCACTGATATTACTTTCTGGGAGTAGTAATGCCATCATTGCACCTGATTCTTTGCTATTTCCCAAGCATTTGCAAATCCATCATCTTGTTTGACCCTTATGCCATCCTGCTGGATATTGATGTGATCATCTGTTCACCTATTTAACAAATATGTATTATGCATTTGCTCTGTGCAGCTTCACTTTGCCAAGCTAGCATGGCTTGATAATTGAGGCAAACAGACCTGGAGAGTTGTTAGGTGGCTTGTCCCAAATTCTCACCGCTAGTGAGGGCCAAGCTGGGACAAGACCAGGGAGCTTTTGGACCCCTGCTGTCTCCTCTGTGCCGCACCACATCTGCCCCTCCTGTACTCAAGCATCCATTAGTACCTCCGTCCCTGCAGTCACCACTTACCTCTGCTCTTCAGGGACTAAAATGCCGCCATGACATTGACACTATTAGAGCACTTTCAGGTGAGGCTGGATTATGACAAGCCATGGAAAAAGAAGGCTGTTAGACAGTTTTCATCCTTGAAGCAGCATCAGTGTGTAGAGGGGAAAACAAACCAACAAACCCCTGGGATGCTCAGATGTAAAGTGCCTGTAAATTAGCATCTGTGATGCGGCCAGCCAGGTCTGGAGAGAGCGCTTAGTAAATTCTGGATGTGCAGTGTTGTTTCTGTTACTCTTGTTATTGTGGAAGCTCTTAATCTCTCCACTTAACCCACAGATAAACCTCAGCCCCCTTTCCCTCTGTGAAGGAAGCCAGCTGAAGCCCACTGACACGCACAACTAGTGGGTCCCTCTAGAACACCTGGGCCCTTCTGCCGCCGCTGCGTGGCCATGGCCATGCTTACCAAAGCCCAGGGGTGCTCCCGGTTCTGTGAGTGTGAGCTGATCTTGTTGTAACTTAAAACTCTGTTAACTGTAAAAATACGAGTTTGATAATCATGAGGATTATTTCTCTGAAAACCACTGAATGCTTTGGGACAAGTCAAAGAATGAATTACTAAAACGTTTTTTTCTGTTGAAGTAGAGGTGGATGAGACAACTATGAAAGATGGGAGTAATAAAACCCCAGTTCTACTGGCAAATCAGTAGAACTTTTAAAAAAAATGTTTAGTCTGTATCAGTTTACTATCTCTCACAAAATTCAGCATGGATGGACTTGATTGAAGGTTGTTTTTCACATTAATTGTACCATTGATAAACACTTGAAGAAAAAACTTATTTGAGAATCTCCTGATCTTTCTAGGTAACTTATTTACATCCTAATAGTCAGGAATTTTAAGGCCCTAGTTTTTGTCCTTCCCTCTCCCCCGTGGTCCTCCAAGAATAAGACTCTTGACTCGATCTATGAATCAAATGATTCTGGAATGTTTAAACATATCACTTAGGCAAAAGGGTTTGAGTTCCATTTCAGAAAAAAATAGAAAACAAGAACAAATATAGATCCTATAGAACATTTAGGATTTCAGTATCAAAGATATTGTTTGCCATGGGGCAATGGCATGGAATGAAATTCTCAACATGAAAGATTTAACACAAAATCTTGATGTACAAGATGATATCAAAAAACATCATCTTTTTACTTGGGCTTAAACTAATTGGAGGTTCTGACAAGCAAGAAATAAACAACAATGGATTCATGATGATGATTTGTTGAAAAATAAAATTTTAAATGATGGAGAAATCATATATATCATGACACAAACAGATAAGTCTATGAAGAGGATAAAAAGAAATGAGATTCAATTTAAAACCATAAACCAATCATGCAATGGCTAGAGATGTCCTCTATAGTTTTACATTGTATCAGCAGCTGATGATGTTGTAATAATAAAAAAGTAGAACTATGTCAAGAAAAATCTTACTTCTAAGTAACTTAAAATTACTAAATGTATGTTTTTAATCAGAAGAGAGTATTTATGGTAAATACATATTATTTTTTGTTTCTCACTTTGACTTTTTCTATTAACTAAGTAGTGATCCCTCAAGCAGGAAGACTTCTGTGTTGCTAAGCCCACTTACTCTGCTGCTACAGTGAGAGAAGCCCTTTTGTCAGCCCTTGGTCAGTAGTGGCTGAGTTACTTGAAAAAGTCATTTTACAAATTCATATCTTAAATGTTTTTTAACTTAAACCATATAACTTATATTCACACACTGATTAATTTTAGTGTAAGACCGTATATATTGGCTGATTATAGTGTCCTGAGCCTTTTTAACATTCACCATGCCATCTTAATTTCCAGTTTCCATTGTTTTAGTGTGAAATGAGAAGCTACAAATATGTGTACAACAAATTTGAAAGCAAAAATCCTTCCGGACTTTTAATGTTTCTTTTTCTTCTTCTTTTTCCTTCTTTCTCACTTCTCTATTGTCCCAGGAACAGTCTCATCATCATATTTGTCCAATCTGGGATATTTCCGGTGATAATCTCCGCACTGTACATTTGGTTTTGGTTTTCTGTTGGCGGGAGTGGTGGTGGTGAAGCCAGTTTGCTTCTGTGCTGCCATTTTGAAACTGGAAGTCCCTCCTTTTTTTCCTTTCTTTTTTTATAGTTTCCTTGCCCACACCACTACACCACTTCAGCAGTTTATTGCTATTGTTTTTTTGTGTGTTTGGTTTTTTTTTTTTAGTCACTTTTATTTGGGTCCTTGAAAAACATTTACTTTAGTTTGCTTAGAAACATTTCCCATTTTTTCCACACTTACATTTCACTGCTTTGCATAGTAGATATGTAATTAAGTTTCTTCATGAGTTTATCTGGTGAAAACAGACTTGAGAAGTAACTCAGCAACTGGTGGGAACAGAAAGGCACAGACGTACTCGAGAGCGAGCTTAGCGTACGCGGTATGTTAGGAGCACCTGCCGGTGTATTTTAGAGGCACGGAGAACATGCTGGTTAGTTGCTAAATGGAATTACCAACCATCCTCATGTTGACTGGAGGTTATTAGGCACATAAATCCATGCCACTGCCCATCTTGGAGTACAACCCATACAACTGCTTATGGTAGAAATAGCATGAGTCCCAAACCTCTCTTTGTGATTTTGGATTTGAAATCCCTGTGTTTTCATGGTCTTTTCACTGAGCCGCAGCCTTGGCATCTCTGCAGGTACCCTGTGGGTGGGGCAAGGCTCCTGAAAGGAATTTCCTGTATGCCTACTGGTATTTTACTCAGACCGTCCAAAACAAGCCTTCCAAATGTGGGGGAAATCTCCTCATGTGGAGTGGTAACAGAAACTTCATTTTATTTCTATAAATTACTATTATGCCCAGTCACTACAGAGAAGAAAAAAGGTAAGGAAGGTGAATAGTGAGCAGGTGTTTTGCTGCTCACGTCCCCTGATCGGACTAAAAGGTTCTGTTTGTGATGCCGAGTGTTGGGAAGTTCCTAGATCTGCTTGGTTTGTGGCACTTATTTTTTGCCTGGGAAATTTCTGGAGCTTCAGTCTTTAAAATGGAAGAATAATAAGAGGTAGGAAACATCACCTTTCCTAATATTTGTGGAACTTTCTATTTTTTTTTTCAAAAGGTCCATTAATTAAAGACTGGCTACATCTAGTCGCCCACAAAGAATGATGACAGAAGCCCCTGGGGACAAAACACCCTTGAGGGTTCAGAAAGGAAGAGTGACTTACAGGATTTTTTTTTTTTTTCCATTTTAGTTTTGTGTATCTCTTTATTTCCAGGAGTAAATTTTTCTAAATGTTAAGGAAATTTATTATATGAACCTATAATATAAAACTGAGCCCACTCGGCCCCAAGATGGGCTGTTGGGGACCTCCATGGCAGGTGGGAGGCACCCAGGGTGGCAGAGGCCTCAGATGTGAGTCCAGCTGGAGAGGAGGGTGGCCCGAGGTGGGCTCGGTGACCGCAGCTGGGCCGTGGGCGGTGCTCGCTGCATGTTGACCGCACGTTTGCACCATCTGAGTCTCGTCTGTGCCTGGACGGTCCAGGTGCGCCCTCCTGCCAGTCTGGCCCCGGGCTTGCTGCATTTCTCCTCTCCCCCTCTGGTCTCTGCTTCCTGCCGCCCTCCCTTCCCTGACGAAGTCTGGCCTGGCGAGGTGACTAGCGCAGTTCGCAGGAGGGACGACAGAGCTGCCCGGTCGCACAGGGGACACCCGTGACGCTGCTGGGCCGCCTGTGCGAGGACCGCCCCCTCCACTCGTGGCGAAACTTTCCTCTCACAAGACCGCGTCCTCGCCCGGCGGCGCTGACTCACGTCTCCGTGTTCTGTCTCCCTCTGCCCCGTAGGAAATGTGACTGGAAACAGTAACTCCACGTTCATTTCCAGCGGGCAAGTGATGAACTTCAAGGGCGACATCATCGTGGTCTACGTCAGCCAGACGTCGCAGGAGGGCGCGGCGGGCGCGGGCGCGGCGGAGCCCATGGGCCGCCCGGTGCAGGAGGAGACCCTGGCGCGCCGCGACTCCTTCGCCGGCAACGGCCCGCGCTTCCCGGACGCGTGCGCCGGCGCCGACGGGCTGCGGGAGCCGGAGAAGGCGTCGCGGCCGGTGCAGGAGCAGGGCGGGGCGGAGGCCTGAGCGCCCGCGCGTCGGGAGTCCCCTGGCCCCGGAGCCACCCGCCTGGACGCGCGGGACACACCTGCGCCCGCAGCCAGAAGCTGCCCCCCGTCGGTCCCGACCGCTGCGCCCCCTCCCTCCCGACACCCGCCAAGGATCGGTACATGTATGGAAAATTCCCTGACGTTCCGTCCACGTTGCTCTTCAGGGAGACAGTGGCTGTTCCAAGAGTAAATCTATCCCGTCTGCTCACTGTTCTCCACGGGCACGTACCCACGCACCACACAGGTGCACCTGCTCCCTCTGGCCGCCCACCCTTGACTTTCTTTTGCGGATTTTCCCCGCTCCCCTCCATCAGTAATATGTCCCCTATGGCATCTGTTTTTAGGACTGCCCTGTCCTATTGAGGTCTGTATTTTCTCCCCTATATTTGTATTTCACTTTCACACCATTTTTTGATACTTTTTCCCCCACTTTTTAAAGCTATTTAAGCGTTTTCTTGAACATTCTCCTTTACATATTTTCTTTTGTGCCACTTCGCACAGTGTTTTGGAGATGGCTTTCTCGGGGGTGTCTGTACTAACCACTTTTGGGGAAAGGCTAGAAATATGAAGCCGGATCAAGGTGCAGGGAACACGTGGAAGAGACTTTTATTTTCTGAAAAATGTTCTGTGTTCTCGTTTTCCTAAGAGAAAGACAAAGGGAAACCCCATTGCTGGGATGTGTTTAAGTTTGTGTGGATCCTCAAACTATTCAATGCGTGACCTTGTTTCCAGTGCGGCTTATTTATCTACACTAGCAGAGGCAATTAGGTACTTAGTAACGAAATCTCTAAAAATCCAAGTTGCTGCAGTTTGATGTTCTTATTCTTGAGTCTCTGGAAGAGACACAGAAAGCAGATAGGACACAGGGCTAGCTTGCACATAGAGTGCAAGGAAAATTCAAGGAAGAAAGGATAAAGTTGAATTTTAATTTGCATTTTCTTTTCCTAGCTAAGAATGGGCATAAACAGGTTTTCCTTTCTCCCTAAATCATTGTGCATCTATAACTTCGCCTTGTAGAAGTGGAAAACATTCCCACTATTTTCCAGTGCATTTAAATTAAAAACCAAATCCTCAAGTTGTGAATATAAGAAAACAGTGTTTAGAATGAGTGCTTTTCTCTTGGCATCAACCCTGTTGTGAGGAAACAGTATGAATCAGATTGAAAGGAGTCACCTGGGTTGGTTTATCTACTGTGGCCAGTGAGCCAATGCTCACTGTTCTCAATGCTCACTGTTCTCAAATACTGGAGAAAAGTTAAAACACAAAAGCAAATTAAAATTAATCTTGCACATCTGGTAGGTTAGAAGAGCACTAATACTGGTCATTGTCCAGACTTTATTGGCCACAGATGCCCAGCTGAAGAGAATGACCATCAATCACCTGGTTGCAGTTCTCCTGGAAATGCTGGGATGGTAGCAGCTGATTACTAGTTTTAACGGAGAAGCAGAAGACGGCTGTGTTATTTATGAGACCCCTTAGCTGACATAAAGAACCGCAGGGAATAACTGCACTGCCAGGTTGATCCACTGGTGGGAATTTACCGTCTGTTCTGCCCTTTTAGTTAACATCCATCCACAGAGATGTTATAAAAATGGAAGAAGCTATTATCCCTTTTGATATGGAATATATTAAACAGACAAAGTTACAGTTCACAAAGTGGAATGCTGAGCTAAAAACCCAAGTTTCTACTGTGACTGTCATCTCACTGAGACTACTTCACCTTTCTGTGCTTTCATTTTGCCTTCCATAATAAGGCAATAGTGATAATTTATAATAGTTTCCCTACCCAGAGACATCAAAAGGATGCTACAGTGAATATTAAAGTGCCTTGAGCTCCTTCAATCAAAGGTGCTGTAAGACTCTACGTTCAGAAAAAGGTAATATTCTTTCCCACACTGATCCCTACTAATTCTGTATTGATCCAAAGGCAACTAAATGATCGGAAATGTATAGCAGAGATAAGTTTGTGTCTGTGTATTACAGAGATGTTTGTGACAAATGTAAATGAAATGAAAGCAATAATGAAGATTATTTGGGGGACATGATGAAGAGATTAAACTTATATTTGACCATAAAATTTTTTTTCATGGCTTGTTAAAACAGAGCTCATTGTAAAATCATGATCCAACTTATTCCTGTCTTTATGGTGTGCTGTGGGGTCAAAGGTTGGTTGGTTTTATTATATCTTAGTGGTGGTTCCTTGATAACAGAGTTGGGACAGAAAATACTTGCTTTGATGATATATCTGCTGTGGATCTCATAAGAAAGTTCTTTAAAATACAGCTTGGATACCCAGTGAAAAAGCTGAATGGGAAATGGAATGGAATGTTTCCTACTCACATTTAACTCAGCTACCAGAAGAAGGAAGAATGAATTTCTCTCTCTCTACCTGCAAATGCAATGACCAGTTTGAATGTGATGAATCTTCATTTGGCTGGGAAAAGGGGATTCTTACTGTGTGACAAACCACCCTGAGACTTAGTGGCTTAAAATAACCACCATCTGTTTAGCTCACAATTATGTGGGTTGGATCCACTCAGGTGGTTCTTCAGGCCTGGGCCCCACTGGCGCAGGCCTGCTCACTCATTTGCAGGGAGCAGGCTGATCGGGCCAGCCCGAGCTCACACCACACCGTCCCCAATCCTTGCAGCCAGCTAGCTGGGCTTGTTCTCATGGTGGTGTCAGGGTCCTGAGAAAACAAGCAGAAATCCACTAGGTGTCTTGAGGCCTAGGTTTGGACTAGCACCCTGTCACTTCTGCCACATTCTGTGGGCCAAAGCAGGTCACAAGGCAAGTCCAGATTCAAGGGGTGGGGAAGAGACCCCCTCCATGGGAAGAGTTGCAGATGGGCACAGGGAGGGGAAGAATGGGGGCCCTTTTGCCATGTGTCTGCCACAGGGGCAGTGACAAAAGAGGAACATTTCCCAGGCCCTAACAAGTGAGTGGCTCCTTCTCTGGTGACAGAGTTCCTTTGGTGCACAGCCCTGTGGATTCCTGCAGTGGGGAGACGCCCACGTTCATATTTAAGTGCTGTATCAAAATTCCTTCTGAAGCCAAATATAGATGATTTGGAAATTGAGTCTACTACTTCTGTATTCCTTTGGTACAAAAAAAATTGAAAATTGACTACTTGTAAAATCAAGGAAACTGGTGAGATACCTTGAGCAGAGAAACCTGTTACGTAAACAGATAAAAGATCTAGTGTTCACCCTTTACCCTGATTCAGCAAGCTCTTTTTATGATTATGTGCTGGGCAAAAGGGCGAACCTGAGCAACGGCATTGTCTTTGGTGGAAGAAACGTAGTTTTGAAATGTTTGCTCTTTGACAGTCTCTGATGGCATATGACATCCCTTGTCCATCTGCTTTGGAGAGCTATGGGGTGCTCTGGGCACAAGATGTATAACCCCCTTTGGGGAGAGGGGACAAAACCTTCAAAGCCCTAAATACTCCGTTGGTGAGTTGTCATTTTTAGTGTGTTTTTAAAGCTTGGCCCTGAGCACCCTGAGAAAGGAGGTGAGGGCAGCTGCGGAGTCCGGAGCTGGGGGAGACAGGACGCGGCACTCACTGCTCCGGGCGCCAGAGGAGGCTGCAGGGAAGGAGTCGTCTGTGGAATTCCCAATCGCCATGTCTGTGCTGGTGAACAGACTAACTTGCAACTGCTACAGGCTTGCTAGAGAAGAGGTGGGACCTGATAGGGGCACAGGCAGGCCCAGGTGGCATCACTGAAGACACACCTAGAGGGGCGGGGACACAGGGCACAGCCACAGCAGCCCCGCTAAGGAGCTACCTCCCTTGGCAACACAACCCTGTGTCCCTCAAGGTTTGAACAAGGAGGAGCACAGAATGAATTTCCAAGTGGGCAGGGACACACCTACATGACTGTGCCTCTCCTGACCCGTTCCGCCATGGCTTCTCAGGACTCTTGCGAGTCCGGTCTTCTCTCTTTCTACCGCCCTACTTACTCCAGTTATCCTGACCCCAGGTTGGAACTCACCAAAAAAACCTTTGATGTCTTGCACCTGTAGTCCCAGCTACTTGCGAGGCTGAAGTGGGAGGATCGCTTAGAAATTCCAGGCCAGCCTGGGCAATGTAGCAAGACCCTGTCTCTTGAAAAAACAACTTTAAAAATAAGATTACCAATAGCGTAAGTGTTAAAATTACAAATTACCGCCCTCTCACAGTAACTCTGTGCTAGCCAAGGAGTGGGTGGAGGTACCCTCTCGCCCTACGTGATGGAACATGCAGAAGTTTTGCAGTCAGACCTGGTTCACGACTCAGCCTGGCCACTTATGGACTGCCTTTGTGCAGCTGCCTCACCTCTTAGCCTTGTTTTCCACATGTGAAGACTGAAGATAAGAATATTAGTTTATAGGGCTGGTGTGAGGATGACATGGGATGAGGTACAACCGAATACCAGCAGAGTTTCTAGAAGATACCGGTAGTAGGCATCCAACTGTTTCACACCACTGTCCTTCTCTGTCTCTGACACCTGTCCATTGTGGGCACAGAAGCCATCAGACTACGTGACTATAACTGAGCTCTGACACCCACCTCAGACACCTTCCCACCTTTGAAACTCAGTTGAAGGGGCGCACGTTTTCCACAGGCAATTGACGACACTGCGATGGTTGACCCAAAAATTGTCTCCTGTTGACATGGCGCACGAGGCAAGTGGACTTATGCAATGTAACTTCACATTGTACTGGCTCGAAAGATGACAGTTAAAATGGGCCCTGGTGGGCCTTTCTCTCCTAGACAAACATTTGGGCAGAGTGAGTGAAGACTACCGGATGTGTAGGTTGAAAGTTTACATGCTTTTTTCTCTTCATGTTCCTGGGCCTTTCCCAGTTTGCGAAGAATAATAAATTGGCCACCAGCTCAGGGGAGTGGCATGACAGGCCTGAGCCCCTTCAGGAAGGGACCAGAGTCTAGTAAAAGCTTTCACTGTAACCCAGGCTCTAGGTTTCTCACGGGCAGGTGTCACCCAGGAAACAAAGGCTGCACAGACGTTGGAGTCATGAGAAAAACTACATTCTTACAAGGAGACTCTTACAGGCTGCCTTCATTTAGGCAGAGGCAGTAAAACGTCTTGCCCTAAAATATAAAAGCAAATTCACTTTTGTTGGCTTTTACGACCTCTCTATTTCTATGGCAAAGAAGCCATAAAAATGCATATTTAAAGCTCTTAGAAGAGCTTTCTCTATTTACTGTATCAGTGGAAAAATAAACAATTTCTTACATCAGCTTTAATGAGTGTTATATACAGTAAAATTCACCCTTTATAGATGCACTGCTGTATGAGTTTTGACAAAAATATATAGTTGTGCAACCACCACCACTGCAATCAATGTATAGAATATTTGCAGCACCCCAGCGTTCTTGTTTCCCTTTGTAATCAATCCTCTCCCCTCTCCCCTCTAGCCCCTGGCATCCACTATCTGCTGTCTGTCCTTACGGTTTGTCTGTTCTATTAATAGATTAATAGATTGCCATGTACATGGAATCGCATGGTTCATAGCCGTTTGAATCTAGCTTCTTTCAGCATAACGCACTTGAGATCCATCCAAGTTGTTGGGTACCTTGGTAGTTCCTTTTCATTGCTGAGTGGTATTCCACTGCATGGATATAGCACAGTTTATTCCCCAACATTTGGGTTCTTTCCAGTTTAGAGAGATTACAAATAAAGCCACTATAACAACTTGTGTGGACATGTACGTTCATTTCTCTTGAGTAAATATCTAGGAGTAGAATTGTAGGGTGACATAGTAAATATGTTACCTTTATATGAGACTGCAAAACTGCCCTCCCAAGTGTCTACCATCTTGCATTTCCGTCAACAGTGAATGAGAGCTGCTCCACAGCTCTCATTTGCTTATTTGCTTTGAGGTTCCCCATTCTAATAGGTGTAAAGTACATCACTGTGGCTTTAATTTGAAGTCCATGACTGAGCATCTTTTCATGTGCTCATTTTACCATCTCTATCTCTTATTTGGTGAAATGTGTTCAAGTCTTTTGCCCATTTTTTTCGTTGCTTGTTTTCTTATTGAGTTTTGAAAGTTCTTTATATATTCTGGATACAAAAATACATAGGTTTTTAAGGGCCTTTCTGTTTCAATGGCAAACTATGGAAAATGCATATTTAAAGCTTTTAGAGAATTCTGTGTTTACTACTATTAGCAAAAACTAAAGACATTATAATTTTTCATTTTTTAAAAAAATTAAGTCTCAGAAGATGCACACCAGTAGTGTTTATGCAGAGTAAATGGTTCCACAGTAAAACTTCTTTTCACAGTGGGACTCCTACTGTCAGGACCCAGAGCTCTCACTCACTTTCTGGGCTACTATGTCCTGTAATTGTCCCATAAACCTTCCTGGAATGCAGCAGTCACCCTTCTAGGGGCCTGTTCTCCCACGGAAACTGTTTTGTAATAATCATGCTGATATAAATGTCTTCTGTTGGTTGAGGAAGCATGAAATTTCTATTGATATTTTCTGGTTTCATTATTTTATATATTAATATAGTAACAACGAGGGGCAGGGTGAGGGAAAAAGTAAAAATGAGTCCAAATGCCATTATCCTCTGCATCTGGAAATGGAGACAGCAAGTAGCCTCAGGACAGATCTTGTTATTACAGGAAAGGTCGCATCGACGTATGGCCAGTTGGTTTCTGTTGGCCTGGGTGTGAACAGAGCTGTCGTGCCCCAACAAAAATGCCCACCCGGTTGTCCCTTGGTCTGCAGAGCCTGTGCTGGGTGACAAGGAAGGCACACTGACAAGGAGCCCCTGAAAGAGTTGACAATTGGGGACTTCTCTGAAGGATTAAGTGAGGTCCCCTGCCAGGGGAGGACACCAGGGTTCTAAAGGGGACACCTGGACAAATGGCCTGACGTGGAAGGTTGGTAGAGAGCTGGGGCAGGACAGGGGACACTCCTGCGAGCCCAGCCGCCTCTGACTCAGCTGATGGCGCCACTGCACCTCAGCCTGGGCAACAGAGCAAGACTGTGTCCCTTAAAACAATAAAAATAAAAATAAGCAGAACAATACCCCATTGTATGTGCGTAACATTTTTTTAACCCATTCTTCTTCTTTTTTTTTTTTTTTTTTGAGACAGAGTCTCACTTTGTTGCCCGGGCTAGAGTGAGTGCCGTGGCGTCAGCCTAGCCCACAGCAACCTCAGACTCCTGGGCTCAAGCGATCCCTCTGCCTCAGCCTCCCGAGTAGCTGGGACTACAGGCATGTGCCACCATGCCCGGCTAATATTTTCTGTATATTTTTAGCTGTCCAGATCATTTCTTTCTATTTTTAGTAGAGACGGGGTCTCGCTCTTGCTCAGGCTGGTCTTGAACTCCTGAGCTCAAACAATCCGGCCTCCCAGAGTGCTGGGATTACAGGCGTGAGCCACTGCGCCTGGCCTTAACCCATTCTTCTATCAATGGACACTTGCATGTACAAATATCTCTTTGAGACTCTGCTTTCAATGCTTTTGGATATATACCCAGAAGTGACATCGCTGGACCATATGGTTTTTCAATTTTTAATTTTTTAAGCAACTGCCATACTCTTTTCCATAGCAGCGACACCATTCTGCGTGGGTTTTTAAATCTCATCGAAGTGTCCTTCCAACAGGTATTTTAAAGACTGACACCTGAGTCAGCCAGGTGCCAGCTCTTCTGAGCCGGGCTCAGATTGTTGCGTATATACTGGCAAGGTGGCTGCCTCCCAGCAGGGGGCGCCTTTCGGGAGCGGAGAGTCAGGGAAACCTCCGCACAGCTGAAAAACAGTTGGGGGAACTAAAAAAATACTTGAAAACAAGAGTCAGGTATGTTCAGCCTAAAACATCCGCCTTGTATTTAGTCAGAACGCTTGGTTGGGGCAACAGGAATTCCACTAAAACCAGATTCAGCAGAAAAGGAATTTAGTGACTCATATAAATGAAAAGAGTAGGTATTGAGGCCATTCCAGACTCGGCTGGACTCGGGTTAGACCAGGTCAAGCGACTCCCCTCCCTCCTCACTTCTCAGCTCTCCTCATCGCCAAGACCCTCTTGTCCAGCAGCCTCTGTGTGTGGTCACTGCTACCCACAGCTCAGACTGACAGCGTTTTTATAACTGTATGTACAAAATCAGGACATGCAAAATTAAGACTTTTTTCCAGGACAGAGTCCACACTTTCATTAGCTACTCAAAGGAGTTCACGATCCAAAGATGGTTAGGAACTACCTTCTCATTCCCGAAGGATCCGTGGAGGGACATTACGGTTATAATTGAAGCTTGAGATTTTCATGAAGTCAAGCATTGTAAATTACATTTCTGTCTCCTCAGGAACTTCCAAGACTGTTAATCTCTAAATGTCATAGTTGCCTAGGTTGTAAAACTGGTGCTGGGCTACAAAATCTAATTATATTTTCAATAAAGCTTTGAGTGTGCAAACTACATCACCAGTATTTTTATCTTCCCAAAAGCAGTCTCAGAAAATGAGCATTGAAGGTGCTCACCATCATAAGCCGAGTAGATAATACGTCTTCTGTTTTATGCACAGTTTGAAAAAATTTGCAGAAATCTCTTTTTTCCCAAATAATTTGGCACTTCCAGTCCCACATTGCTGCCAACGGTAAACATAATCTTCCTTTTGATCATGTGAAGTAGGTATTGTTGTCCTCCCCATTTTACAGATGAGGAAACTGAGGCACAGAGAGGTTAAACCCACTGCTTCTGAGAGGCAGCTCCAGGATTGCTCCAATCATGACACTAGACTGCAGCTCCCGGCAGAACATAAAACAAGACAAAAGTCTACCTGAGGGTGATCGAGGTCCTGGTCTTGGTAGCCAGGCTGAGCTGAAGTCAAATCCTACTTTGGCCACTGTCTTAGTCTGTTTTTTGCTGCCATAAGAAAATACCTGAGACTGGGTGATTTATAAAGAACAGAAATCTACTTTGTCACAGGTGAGGAGGCTGCGCAGGTAAAAGCACGGGCAGTTTCTGTGGTCTGGGGAGGGCTGCATCTTCACGGCAGAAGGCAAAGCTGCCGACGGGATGTGGTGCGCAGCCTCTTTCATAAGGGCCTGAGTCCCATCTACAAGGGGGGAACCCTCCTGGCCCAACCTCTCCCAGGTCTTAATACCACCACACTGGCTGTTCCGTTTCAACACGTGAGTTTTGGAGGGGACACATTCAAACCATACCAGCCACTTTACTGACATACTAGGGGTAAGATAAAACCTGCCTCTTTCACAGAGTTCATGAAGATTAAATGAGACAGTTTGTGTAAAATACCGGACAAGAGCCTTGCACACAGTAGGCATTTAAGAAATGACAGTTATGACAATTACTTGCCCAATATTGACTGTCCCCCTATAAGAGTGGAAGGTGGCAAGGCCTTCTGAAGGCACACAGGGCCACTATGGACATTTTATTTTATCTCTTTCCATAATTCAATTTCTGAATTATAGGATTTCTCAAACTTGAGTAATATACAAAACCCCCTTTAAAGGGGAAAGAAAAGATTGTGAGTTCCAATGTTGAAGCGATTTCATCTGAAGATGTGCAAAGAGAGGAGAGCAAAATCGCAAATTAAATATAAACAAAACTGTGAAATAGAATTCAAATGAACAATGTTAATTTAGTGAGAACTTACTCTTGGCTGGAATTAAATCGCCATCTACCACCCGATTGAGAATGGACGCCTGGGCCTGGCGACTGTGACTGAGGTCGTGTGGTCCCACCTGGCACAGCCCCCTCTCCGTCCCCAGCCTCTGCCCCGCTCCCCTCCTCAGCCTGCAGTGACCAGGCCGTGCTCCCACACCCCAAAAGTAACACTGGCCAACCTAACACTGGTGCCGAAGTTGCAGCACAGGCCTTGGTTAGGAAAAGAGCAACTAAAAACTCCAGAATTGGCTGATTTAAAAAAAACATTGTGATAAAATACACATCACATAAAATTTGCCATCTTAATTTTGAAGTGGACGGGTAGCCTATTCATATTATTGTGCAACCAATCTCCAGAACCTTCTCATCTTGCAAAACTGAAACTCTATCCCCTTTAAGCAGTAACTCTCCACTCCCTTTTCCCCACAAGCCCTGGCAACCACCCTTCTGTCCCTGTGAGTTTAATGACTCCACGTACCTCACACAAGTGAAATCATACAGTATTTGTCCTTTGGTGACTGGCTTATTTCACTGACCTTGTCCCCAAGATTCATCCATGTTGGAGCACGTGTCAGAATAGAGCTGGCTAACTTTTATTGTTGTTGTCATTATGTTACAGCAGGTGCTCCCGAGGACAAACCAAGCGGCACACGGAGAGTCGGAGAATCACGGTTTATTCGCCCGCGGGCTCAGAGGGGTCTCGCCACCAAATTCTGAGCCCCGTCCCAATTTTTCCCACTTTTATTAAGTTGGGGTGGTCCGACGGGTGGGGTCTCAGGTGGCTAATGCCCGCCAGGTAATAGGTTAGTTGATGTGTCAGGTACAGGTTAGTATTATGTTGATGTACCAGGTGATAGGTTAGTATTACGCTGATGCGGGTCTTCCGTGAGGGGTGGGGTCTCAGGTGACTAATGCCCGCCAGGTAATAGGTTAGTTGACGTGTCAGGTAACAGGTTAGTATTATGTTGATGCACCAGGTAATAGGGTAATTGATGCACCAGGTGATAGGTTAATATTATGCTGATGTGGGTCTTCCGTGAGGGGTGGGGGTCTCAGGTGGCGGATGCACCAAGTAATAGATGGGGGTTTTCCTTATCAATTAAAATGAAACAGGGTAAAATATCCTCGCGCAGAACTTGTAGACACCTGAAAATAAGTTGACAAAATTCTTATTCAGGATGACAGAACCAAGGGAAAGAGCACAGAGCCTGAGAGGAGCTTGAATTTGGCTGGAAAGGCAAAAAAAAGGGGAAAGTTTTAGGAAAGGTGAGAGTTGCTGCCAAAGGAAAACTTGTTTAGGCTATTTTCTCGGACAGTGTATGCCGTGGGCTCCTGTCTCCGCACAAAATTGTCAGGGCTGAATCTTTACTTAGGAGAAGCTAAGTAAGAGGTTTAAAAATCTATTATGGATTTCATATGTGTCTTATTGAGTATGTTGGCTTTAAATACAACCGCAGCCACAAGCAAAGGTGCTCAACATCACTGCCATTAGGGAAATGCAACCACACTGCAAGGAGGGAACACTGCACACCTGGTGGGACGGCAGGACGGCTGCGGTAAGGGGGAGGCAGGATAACGAGAGAGGATGTGGAGAAATTGGAAACCTCGTGCCTTGCTGAGGGGGGATATAAAACGGTGTAACTGCTGTGGAAAATAGCTTGGCAGTCCCTCAAAAAGTTAAAAATAGAATTCCTATATGATCCAGCAATTCCACTTCTAGGTGTGTTCCCAAAAGAATTGAAACCGGGACTCGAACAGATACCTGTACCCCAACATTCACATCAGCATGGCTCGCAACAGCCAAAAGGTGGAAACAACCCACGTGTCCATCAACAGAACAAGGGCCAAACGGAGTATGTTCTATCCATACCAGGGAATATAATTCAGCCGTAAAAAGAAATGCAATTCCGATCCATGCTGCAACACGGTGAACCCTGACGACATTACGGTAAGTGAAATAAGCGTGACCCAAAGGGGCACATACCGTATTACTCCACTCATGTGAGTTACCTAGAGTCGCCAAACTCACAGCAACGGGCAGTGGAATAGCGGTGAGTGGGGAATGGGGAGTTATGGTATAGCACACACAGAATTTCTGTTTGAGATGATGAAAAATTCTGGGAATGGATAGCGGTGATGGTTGCATAATATTGTAAATGCACTTAGTGTCACTGACTTGTATACTTAAAAATGGTTAAAATGATAAATTTTATGTATTTTGAACTGAATTTTTTAAAATGAAAAAACAAATGCAGCAAATGTGTTGTTTTACAAAAAAATGTTGAAAGCCCCAATACCTGTTGTAGTGTGTACAGTGTTTCAGGACGTTTTCACGTTTGGCCCCGGCATCCTCCCTGTGAGATGGACTGGGAGGTACTAGGGCAGTCTTGCTGGGCACAAACTTTTACAAAACAAAAACTTTTACATCCAACATCCTCACTACCCAAGCAGTAGATAAGATAGCAATGGGTCCCATGTTCAAGAGGTATTTTTAAACACTCAAATGAGGTTGTACTTTCATTAAAAGGAAGTTTTCCACTTCCTTAATGCTGCTTTAAAAAAAATGTGAAGATTCCTGTGCTCTGGGAAAAACCAAACCCATAATTAGAACAATGGCAACCTTGGACTGTTCTCATTTCTCTTGGAGGAAATGATTTTTTAAAGTTGTTTGTCTACATGATACATATGGATTATCTACTTTCCGAATGACGCACAACCAATTTAGAATACTGAGTTGCCCCAAATTTCCTTCTAACTCATTGCCCAAGCCAGCTGATTTTGCTTTCCACATAGTTCAGGCATGCCGCAAACTAATTTTAAATAATTAGCATTGGTTCAGATGGAACGTAATTAGAGAATTAACGCCATTATAAAAATAATTATGTAAAACAGCATAAAAACTAACACTCACAGCATGAAGTGTTCACCATCTTTTTGGAGCATCAGTTTTGCAGCTCTTCTTCATTAGCCTGGGAAATGGAAAATAAAATGAAAATGTGTGCAGCCACAGTGTGATGGGAACAGACGCGGAGGAGGAAAGTCACCTGGGGCAGGACCCTTCCGCCCTCCCTGGCCTCCCTGGCCAGCAGTGGTCCGCAAGCCAAGTAAACATGACTTGTAAAATCAGCACTTTAAGGGTAAAACACAGAGGCTTCCGTGAAGATTTTAGCTAACTGTCCTTAGTAGCATTGTTGATTGTTTGAAATACCAGGTAGACCGCGGCCTGCAGTTTTAGTCTCCCTAGAATGGTTTCTAGAGGTATCTCTCGAGGTTTTCAGCCTGAAGGCTGTGCAGGGACTAATGGGAAGCCCCCAGGAAGGTCCTTGACTTGGAACTACTGAAGCCCCACAGACGATGAGAGGTGGAAGACAAAAGCTGTACAAGTGGCTGTATGATTCACTGTATCCTTAAGGAGTCCAGCAAAATTGTTCCCTCAATGATTGGCACCAAATAAAAGGGAATGGTATGTGGTTAGAGTGGAACTAACATTAGTTAAGCAACTACTATGTGCTGATCATTGCCCTAGAGTCAGTTTCATGAATTTTCAAATTTAATCCTATCAACCATCTTAAGAAGGAGGTATTATCTCCCACAGTTACTTATAGCTGGGGAAATTGAGGGCCAGAGAGATTAAGTAACTTGCTCGTGTTGCTATTTTAGTGATCAAACTCAAAGTCCCACCAGCCCTGTCTGACTCCAAAGCTTGTTCTCTTCCCACTACCCACAGCTGCCCCCTCTAAAACCTGACAGAACCCCTTAAATATCCCGCCCTCTCTAGGGTTGCCAGGAAAATGCAGGATTCCCAGTTAAATTTTCAGATAAAAAGCAAATACATTTTTAGTATTTGTATGTCCCAAATATTGCATGGGAGCTACATATATACTAAAAATTATTCCTTGTTTATCTGAGATTCAAACTTAACTGGGCATCCTGTATTTTTCTTCCCTAACTCTAGCAGCCTAGCCCTCACTTGTGCTTTCTGGCCACATGACGGAGATGTCAATATTCTGAAGTTTGCTTTGTCTTATTAATCATTCAAAAAGAATTCTTGCCATTGTATTTTTCGGGTGGTGGCGCGATGAGGAAGGGTTTTATGGGAGGGGTCCGTGTGAGCACAGTCCTGCGTGGGAAAATAACGAGCACTTCCTTTTTCCAGGATCACTGAACTGTTAATGTACTGCTGGCTGGACAGGTACACTTCCAGGGTACCTAGGTGTCTACTGCAGAATGTTCCAAAGTGTGTTTTGTGGCACCCTAGCCCATAAGCTATTTATTTTGTGGGCATATAACTTTGGAAAAGGCTACAAATGGCCCCCCTCCCTTGGAGAGTCCTGGCCACATTTGATTATTAAAAGATCTGAGAAAACCTACAGAAAAAAACCACTGTTAACTCTGGAACTTAAACATTGTCAATCTCTCTGGAGATAACAGGTGGAGCCCCTTCCTGTGGGGTGACAAGAAACCCCATCCTTACTCGGTGCCCTTCTGAGACTATGTCTGAGAATCTTCGAGTCTTGTTTGCATATGTATTTTTTTTATTTTGGAGGCCTGGGCACAGCGTTGAGTCAGCGGCACTCGGTGTAGCAGCGAGCTTGCATGCTTGGTCTGTAAGTCCTGGGAGGTGTCTGCTTTCTGGGCTGGGCTGCGCTCCATCTCCTATACGTCACCTCTTGCCACCGTGTCACCTGCTTCCCCAGGCTTCTGGGCTCTTCCATATTGATTTGCCCCAAGCACAACACTGGCCTGCTTCCTATTTACCTTCTTCCAGCACAGAAAAGACAAAGAGCACTGGAACCAGACGGTCCCCAGAGCCGGAGGGTCGAGCACTTCTGCACTGGCCCCCTGTCACGGGGAGCGCTGGTAAATGTTGGGCAATGTTTAGAGACCCTGACTCTAAAAAAAAAAAAATTAAAAATTAAATATTCACTAGTAGCATGGCCCTGCAGAAATACAAATACCATAAATGAATCCGACCTGGGCCCCGATACTGGGGATTTCTCACTGGCAGATTTCGCCGCAGCCTCTGATATTTTGTCACAGCCACGTCCAGTCCCGCGCCCCAGCCAGTTCATCCGAGGCCACGCTCTTCCATCCTCTGGACTTCCTTCCCCTGCCCTCCGATCTGCTCTGTTATTTCTCAGCACAGTGGCCAGCGCCTGCTCGGGAGCATTTTCTCATTCACAGGCCTCCTCCCCGGGCTCCTGAGAGGGTCCCCGCTCTCGTGCTCTCTCCTCCTTCTCTCCTCCCTTCCCCACCCCTTCCTCAGCATCCCGACTTCTTCCTGGCAGCAGCCCACGGGGTTGGGAGGCCAGAGCGAGGTCCCTCCCTGTTGTCCTGCCCAGCACAAGTCACCAGACTTTCAGGATCCTCAGAGCAGGACCCGAACAAGACAATACAAGTCCTCCATGCTAATATTGCTCATTAATATGTATTGTCATATTTAAAGTGTCTGCCTGGCTTGGCTGTCTTTCTAAGACCCTCTCCTCACTAGGATAGGAGGAGAAGCAAGGAAGGCTATAGGAGGGCAGCACTTTGGGAGGCTGAAGCGGGAGGATCAGTTGAGGCCAGGCATTTGAGACCAGCCTCAGCAACATAGCAAGACCCTGTCTTTACTAAAAACAGAAAAAATTAGCCGGGCATGGTGGCACACACCTGTAGTCCAAACTACTTGGGAAGCTGAGACAGGAGGATCCCTTGAACCTAGGAGTTTGAGGTTGCAGTGAGCTATATGATGAGACCACGGCACTCCAGCCTGGGCAACAGAGTGAGACCCTGTCTCAAAAAAAAAAAAAAATGAAAAAAAAGAAAAGGATAACCCCATCCTCCCACAAACAATAGTTGGTTGAATAAACAGTAAATGAATGAATAAATGCAGGAATGAATGATTGATCCAATATCCATTTATCTCATACCTTGTAGGAGACCGGAGGCCTCGGTGTGAAGATTGTCCTGTCTGCTTTCCCCTCTCCTACATCAGCTCACACCATATTTTGCTGATTTTGGATTCTCGATGTACTGAGAGATAAGCTTTGCTACTAGAGCAGTCTGTCTTCTCTTTCAGAATGCTGGAAAATGTGAATTACCCAAAATGTCAGGCTGGAAGGTTATTTCATAATTGATGTGCCAGCCATCTCAGCATAATTTCTCAACTGTAATTGTCAAGAGCTCCACAATTGCTTCTGCTAAAGTCTTTTCATTACCACACACCAGTCATATTTCTGAATACTAATTCAATTTCGTGATGCATGCTAGCCCCTTCCTGTGTAAGATGATGTGTGATAACCATTAGTTAGCTTGACTAGCATGTGTGTTAATGTCAAACCCGTGCCAGGAATACTCTCTGATCTCTCAGGGAAATTCTAGGTCCCTGAGCAAAACTTTTTAAAGAGTTCCCTCTTAAAGGAAAAACTTCTCAGACATACCCTCAGTCGGGCTCCTTTTGGGGTTGCCTGGGTGGTAACTATGCTTCTATTTGTCTAACCAAAATACATTTTAAGGGGGATTTAACTGAATAGTCAAAAGTTAGGGGAGCAGGGTTAGCCCCCCTGAAAACCACATGAAGACGATAATATCTATAGTCTGGGATGCTTTGGTAGGGACCAGCAGCCCAGGGAGAAACTGGGGGGGAAACCCCACTGTGGTCACCTTCTACTAGGACTTAGCACTTCTGACTCTAGACTAAACCCTGAAATGGGCAAGGCTCCACCAACTACCAATTTATTTGAATATCAAGCTACAAGGACATTGAAATCAATTATGCTGGCGGTAGCAATTAAGGTGTGTCAAGTTAACTCTGGTATCTAATGACAACTCATAACCGTTGCTGTTACAACACCCTTATCATAAATGGTACCCTCATTAATAACCAAACTCAATCCACATCTGCCTAATGACCATCCAGGAGAGGTCAGCCCCGTCAGCACCCACACCTTAAGCAAATGCATCTCTCTTACAGCTTTCTTAAGTTTTTGGACATTTTTCTTCACACTTTGACAATTTTTCATTCATCACGATCACTGAGAAAAGGAAATATAATAAAATCTGCAAAAAACGTCAGAAGAGCAACAACTTCAGAAATGAAGTATGATATTCTACATTGTGCTGACAAGGCTCAGACTGTTGACAAGACCAGATACAGAGATGGCTTGTGTGACGTCAACAGGCCATATGACAGATTAATTTCCAAAGGTTAGAAAAGGAAGCCACTCAGCTAGGGTCCATGTGAAAAATCAGCAATATTATCAAGGATGGAGGTGCAACCTTCTAGGAGATGATGGAAGTGTTCTGAATCTGTGTTGTCCAAATGGTAACCACTGGCCACATACAGCTACCGTGTGGCTAGTGCCACTGAGCAAATACATTTTCAACTTTAATTAATTTTAAATTATCAGTTTCTTCTATGCTTCAATCCACCTTCCCTTCCATTCTCAATACATTCCATTAAAGAAAATCTCAGATCTAGATCATAAAATCCTCAAGGGAGAGAGGTTTACACTTTTGGAGTGATAAGTTCTGAGAAACTGAGGGTCACTTCATACCTGGAAACCTAACTATAAACCATCTATGTATGGCTAAAGCAGTCTTGTGTGTAGCCTAATCTGCATATAGGCCAGAGATCACCTCACCTACACCAGGTGCACCTTATCCATCTTAGAGTTATACCGGGCACAGTATACAGTGCACTGGGATATATAGGGTGCACTACACAGTGCACGCAGATGTGAACAAAATGCTGACTAAGCATCCTCGGACTCCAGGCTGGCACAGCCGGGGCCAAGAATATTTTTGAACTCAGTGCAGAGGGACCAGAGGGAGTTTCTGCCCAGACATCTCTAGGAGCTATGCTGACAAACTCCTTTGGCAGCAAAAGCACTTATTCTCCACCTGGCAATGGGAGTCAGGCATGGTATGCATGAAAGAGCTCCCAGTTCAAATTGTTCCATTAAGCTGTGTGTGCAATTTTCAACAACGAAGAAAATAGATGATGGAAGCCAATCTCAAACAACAAATTATTTTGCCTCTTGGTTGGTAATTTTTTTAATGAAAACACTGTTTCCTTTCAACGCATCTAAAACAGTTTAGAAGAACTAGCAAGGAAAGATGGCTTGATCATGGGCTAATTGAATATTATAGTTCAAGGGACAAGCATATATTCAGAAGCATTAAATAATATTCTCAGTAAATTATTGTATGTTATGAAAAAGGAAAGCTAGGGTTCTTGACAAGTACTCATTTACTTAGGAAATTCTCAAACATTCAAGAGAAGTAAGAATAATAGAGTGAATGCCTATGTAGCTATCAACCAAGTTCAATAATTACCAACACTTGGCCTATCTTGTTTCTTCTGCACTTCAACCCACTTTCCATTCCATCCCCAATGAATTATTTTAAAGAAAATCCCAGACATCATATGCTTTCATATTTTGAAAAAACCCTTTAGTTTGTATCTCTAAAGATAAGGCAGTTTTAAAACATACTAGTAATACAATATTATCACATCTAAAAATGTTAATAATTTCTTAATATCATCAAATAAATAGAAAAGTCTAGCTGTCATCCCTGTCCCCTTCTCTCTGTTCCCTCCCTCCTTCACAGTAATATTTTTTAGTTTTGATTTGACTTTCAATTTTTATATAAGCAAATAAATATATGTGTGTATTCATTCTTTCCCTTTATAGAGAAAAAGGTAACCTATTATACACATTTTCTGCACCTGGATTGCACTTAAAAATAATTCTGACTCTATGTCCATGTGTAGAGAACCTCTTCATTCGTTTTTATAGCTGCCTAGTACCCTAACATGTGGATGTACTTTAGTTTATTCAATCGTTTTCTCTGTTGATGGACATTTCGGCTATTTCCAGTCTTTTGCTCTTACATATAGTGTTATAAGGAAAAGCCTTGCGAATATACATTTCTTTTTTTGAGAGTGTATTTTTGGAAGAGATTCCTAGAAGTGGGATTGCTGAGTCAAAAGGTAAAGGCATATCATTTTGCTAGCTATTGTCGAATTCTCCTCTATAAGGATTATGCCACTTAGCATTTCCACAGAAATGAGTATCTTGTCCCTCTTTTGGATTTTTGCCACTCTGAGAAATGATAAATCTTTGTCAGTGAAGTTTCTATTTTCATTTCTTTTTCTGTGATCCATATGCTAAGAACTTAATTCCAAAGAAATAAGATTCCTTTTGGACAGTAACACCTTTGGGATTATTAAAGAAGAAAATCATCTCAGGCTACATTATATATTGAATAAAGAAATTTTTCTTGCAGATGGGCTTGAATTGTTAAGTTTTCATTCAGAGTAGCTCAGCCATGGGGAGTTTCTGGAAATGGAATAGTCAAAATTCATAGAGCTAGAAGCCTCAAAAAGCACTTTTTACCAGCATATGCTGTCAAATACCTTTGGTGGCATTCATACCCATCAGGTAGTCCATGGACATTTTCTGAGAAGATTGAACCTAACTTAGAAATTGTAGGTTCTTGGTACAATAAAGAAAACTAATGCTTCATCCTGAAAAAGTAGCCAAGGGGGAAGAAAAACCACATTACGTTCAGTCAAAACTTTATGGAACTTTAAAAAGCTCCATCCCACCCTTCCCATGCAGAAGTCACCCCAAAGGAATATTTATAGCATATCATTTACTTTACCTGTTTGGATTTCAACACTGAATAAGGGCTTGCAAAAAAGAACTGAGTCTTTTCTTTTCATTTATTTTTGATTAATTTTGGCATTTTTATTATCAAGTGACTCTTTTAGGTGAAATACTCAGTGTTATGTGTTTACAAAGAAGTACTCATGGAGGATTCATTTCTCTTGCATTTAATTTTACCAGGTTGCCACCTAGCATGCTACCAATTTATCAAGCATTAAACATTTAGGGATGATCTTCTGTGGGCCAAGAACGGTGCTAGAAGCTGGGGATACAAAGATGATGGCTCCGTGGTTCCCTGGCAGAGGCAGCTGAAAAGTGAACATGTAAACTAATAGAACCTCTGACTTGGGACCAACCAGGGTGTATTGTCATTGTTTACATGTATTTCCACTAGAAGTGTTCGCTCTTTTTTTTTTAAAGAACAACTTTATTGAGATAAAATTCACATTCCATATAATTCATCCATTTAAAGTGCAAAATTCAATGTTTTTTTTTTTTGTATAGTCACAGAGTTGTGCAACCATCACCACATTCAATTTTAAAACATTTTCATCACCCCAAAAAGAAACTCCACATCTACCAACAGTCACGCTCCATCTCCTCCAACCTGCCCCTCAGCCCCGGGCAACCACTAATCTTTTCAGTCTCTGTAGATTTACCTATTTGAGGTATTTCATTAAAGGAAATGAAAATGAAATCATGCAGTAGGTAGTCTTCTTACACTTAGCATAATGTTTTTCAGGTTTGTCAATATTGTAGTATATGTATCAGTATTTTATTCCTTTTTATTGCCAAATCATATTCCATTGTATGGACATAGCACATTCTCTGTTTACTGTTCTCTTATTAGGTGACATTTATATACAGTGAAATGCACAAACCTTAAGTGTGGCTATCCTACATTTTACTTATCCACGCATCAGTTGATGAACAAGAGGGTTGTTTCCACCTTTGGGCTGTTAAAGAATAATGCTGCTCTGCACATTTGTGGACAAGTTTTTGAGTGGACACCTAGTGGAATTACTGGGTTTAACCTCTTGAGGAATGAGTTTACTCAGGGAATAAATGCATCTTTGTGTTTCCACTATAAAGTACAATAGTAGAAATTTAGTAAGCCGTCAACTTCTTGCTCAAAATTGGCAATCCATCAATTTTCCTGTGTTTTGGCATGGGGAGTGGCCGTCTTTTCTGTCAGCTGGCCTAAACTCTAGGTCAGGTGATCATCCAGCCCAGTGTTGTGATGTGATATTATTCAATTCACCTTTTTCCATCTTTTTTTTTTTTTTTTTTTTGAGACAGGGTCTTGCTTTGTTGCCTGGGCTAGGGTACAGTGGTGTCATCATAGCTCACTGCAACCTCACACTCCTGGGCTCAAGCACTTCTTCTGCCTCAGCCTCCCAAGTGGCTGGGACCACAGGCGTGTGCCATTGCACCTGGGTATTTTCTATTTTTAGTAGAGATGGGGTCTCACTCTTGCTCAGACTGATCTTGAACTCCTGGCCTCAGGCTATCCTCCTGCCTCAGCCTCCCAGAGTACTGGGAGTACAGGTGTGCCATCTTATTTACATGGCACCATGACAGACTTTGCCAAAATTCACATACATGAACTCTGTGAACTCTCTCCACTCTCCCCCAATTTGCTAATCTAGTAGTAATCTGTGAAGGAAAAATGTGGTCAGTTTGGCACCACCTATTCTAAATGCTCATGCAGAAAGCCGAAACATTGGCTGCTTAATGATAGGTTCTAATCTTTAGCCAGGAATTAACACCAACCTGTTTATACTTCCCAGATTCCACCATTCCCTCTTTTAAAAAAATTATTACCTTGGACCCTTTGGGGATTTGTCATTTCTCTCTCATTGCCCTGGTTCTCCAGACATCCCCCTGCAGTAGCTCCCTGCCCCCTGGAATGTGACTCATCTGAACTTGGGGGTCTGTCTGCTCTCACTGTCTCATGCACTCAGAATGTTAAAGCCGTGGGCTCCTCCCTCTCTGGGTTTTACATCTCTCTAAGCTTATTTTTATTATACCCTTCCTGGCAGAAAGATTATTTTCTGTGATAGAGAAACAAAGGTGTTATTGAGTAGTTCTGAGTAGTTCTGTATTCTTTCTGGCAGGTGTTTACACGAGACTCTCCCTGGAGCCTGAGTCCTCTTCCTTGTTCCCTGGCTCTGACAGATCAATAAAGCCCTCTGGGTTGGGCCCAGAGTTTTGCACAAGCCCTGATCATTGTAGTCTTTAAAACTTCCTCATGTGGTTCTTAAAGGTCCAGGCTCCTCTTGTGGATGTCTCTGGATGGTTGGCTATAGGACCATTTACCTGGGGACACTGTCTTGGAATAATTTCTAGGTGGCGAGAAACCTTGTTTCTCTTTCCAGCAGACTGGCTAGCTGCTCTCCGTCTCAGCCACCACCACCTACTTTCCCCCAGACTTTCTTCTCCCACTTGGGCACTGCAGGAAGGAACCTAATACTTTTGAAGTCATCAAGGCAATTTGGCACTGATTAGGGCAGGAAAACAGGGGGTTAAAAATAATGGAAAAATGATGAGAAATCGTCAACATCTACAATAGTCATCCCCCAAATCTACCATGACTCAGAGAGAGTATACTCCATCTACTATCTACTCCAGGTACACAGTCCATATAGATTAGATATAATCTTATCAAAGCCACTAAGGCCATTTTAAAGATGTCCATTGCATCTTTGCCTTCATTAGGCATATAATTTTTTTATTCGATATTACATTGTTATAGTTCTTTACAGTTCAAAAAAAAAAAAACATATTCCTGTGGTTTCCAGGGCTATAGTGTCTATTGTCTACAAGTGGATTGTTAATTCAACCATCATCTAGAATCACTGCAGATTTCTTTTCACTTTTAAAGTCTAGAGAAACACTATGATGAACAGGCTAGTCCATAGACCCAGTTCTGTGTGTTTTGACTCATTAGTAATCTGGTTCTGGTTCTATAGCTATTTGGACTTTGGGTGGGGGATGGGGTGGTGCAAAAAGGGGAAATGGGTTCACTTGCACATTTATAAAGAGTTCCAGATCATTTGGAGAGAAAATAGGCATATCTCCACCTAGTGGGCAAAAGCAAAATGTGGGAACGTTGAAATGGGTTTGGACCATTAGGTTCTAGTCTAGGCACTTAAACCTGGGCTGCTATTCTTGTAAGTCAACGATTGGCAAGACGAAAAAGAACTAGATTGGTCAAGAAAAATCCACCAGGATTACTGTGGAAAACATTCTATGAAGACAGTTTAATATGAGCTTTGGAATCATAAACTCAGATTTAAATTGCAGCTCTACTACTAAAGAGCTATGTGATTTGGGACAAGAGGCTTAGTTAGCCAAGTCTCCGCTTCTTCATCTGTAAAATGGGAATAATAATATTTACAAGATAAATTAATTTTAATAATTAAATAAAATAATGCATATAAACTAATTAGCACAGTGGCTGGCACATAGAAGGCAGTCAGTAAATGACAGGTTATTATTATTATGTCTGTTCGAAAGGAGGGGTAAAGTATTTCCTCTAAGGATAGAACTTACTTGTTGCATACATGCATGTGTTGTTAGCAACAAGGCAACATAGATTACAAAGGCATAAGGAATCAGAGTATCATATGCTTTAGTGCAATAGGATCTATTTAATTATCTGCTGAATAAATCACGTATAAAGCAAGGAGGGATCCTGGATAAAATGACTCAGAGGAAAATTTCTACATATTTCAGGTTGACCTTCCATTTCAATGGAAATGCACAGATAGTGTTAAGCAGGTCAGAAATCTTTCCTCTACACCCACTAAAAATAAAGCCCCCCCCCCCAATGAGTTAGTGACAAATATCAACCAGAAAGTATTCCAGATAAATAACAGATCCTTATTGCCTTCCTAAGGAAAAGTCACATCTGTTAAGATAATACTCAGTATAAGGTATCCTGGCCTTGTCTGGTGCAGCACACATAGCCTCACACCGTGGAGGGCCGTGTGCACAGGAGTGCAAGAACTCAGGGAGATGGCAAACAGCAGGGTTGGGGAGTCTCTGCTTCAGTCTCCTCCTCCTCCTCCTTTTAACTGGTGTTGATCTGGTAGTTTTCTACCTGCTGTCACCCCCTTCTATTTCTTGTGGGTTGCATGTGCCCCCCAAAAAGATAAGTTGAAGTCCCAATCCTCAGTACCTATGAAAGTGACCTTCTTTGCAAATAGGATCTTTGCAGATGTAACCAAGATGTAAATTAAGATGAGGTCATCTGGAGTGGAGTGCACCCCTAACCCAGTATGACTGGTGTCCTGTAAGAGGAGCAGGAGAGACACACACAGAGAAGACCACGTGAAGACACCAGAGAACACCATGTGATGACAGAGGCAGGCAGAGACTGGAGTGATTCCTCTACCAGCCAAGGAACGCCAGGGATTGCCTGCAGCACAGAAACTAAGAGAAAAGCCTGGAACAGATTCTCTCCAGCGAGAACGTGGCTCTGCCAACACCTTGGCTTCAGACTTCCAGCCCCCATAACTGTGAGAGAATAAATTTCTGTTATTTCGAGCCACAGTGTGTGGTACTTTGCTACCACAGCCCTGGGAAACGAATAGGCTATTCCTAGCCAAGCAGTTGCCTCACGGCTGCGTGGTAGATGTTGATCTGCGCCATTTTTCATTCCCTGAAATCCTAACCTCATAAAATTGTAGCAAGCTGCAGCTACACAAGAGAGGGGGGATAACTGAAGCATTTGTGTTCAGAGGGAAAAATGTAAACATTTAGGTTCTCTGCCATGCCGGCCCCACCTGGGTCAGGGGGCAGATGGAGTTTTCCTCTCCGGAGGGCTGAGAGCCAGCTTCTGACGCCTGGCACCGCCAGGTCGTCTGTCTGCTTCTGTCTTCAGGAGGAGCACGACATTGATTTAATCTGCCAATGCCTGATTTTTGCAGAACCTTCCAGCACCCTTGCCTTCCTCTCTCCCCTCCTTCCCTGGCAGTTCCAGCCCAGGCACTCTGCCTCGGTACCCACTCACCCCTCTGCGGTCGAGAGTAAATGAAGCTCAAGGGCTTTGAAATATCCTTGCTCAATGAACGTGCGTCCTGTTTAAATCCGTGGTATGCTACCTCGGCTTATTTGGATTTAGGAAATGCTCGATCATCCTGTTGACTCAGCGCCTAAAATAAGAGGCCGATGCCAGGCCCCGTGCGCAAAAGGGACGCCCCGGGCCGCGCGCGGCTGCACTGCAGCACGCTCCCGCTAGGGGGCGCTCCGCCGAAGGCTGGGCCCCGGGGCCTGCGCTTTCCTTCGGGCATCCGGCAGCTCCAGGAGCAAACTCCCAGGATGAGGGAGCAGCTCGGGAAGGCGGATTTAGAAGACAACGTTATTTTCCCTTAACGTCCTCCTTCGTCTTCAGATTAGACAGAACCTCCCACTGCCTCCCTCATTAACAGCCTCAGCTGTGATCAATTCCTTCTACCTCCCTCCGTCCAGGTCAAGAAAGGGCTCACGATAAACACACGATCAAACCGTAACATCAGATGGCAACAAGTAAAAAAAAAAAAAAAGGTCATTTGGAGGCCCTCGGGGCTATGGGGCTTAATATAGGCACGAACTGTCAGTCGGGGTTAGCCTGGGGCCTGCACTTGGGGGGCAGAGGAGGCATCGTCAGCACCTCGTCGGGGATGCCACCTGGCGCGGGCTGGCCCGAGAGAACCGCCTGTGCTCGTTAATATTCTTCTGGAACAGAGCGAGCCCAGCTGAGAAGCACAGGATGGTTTTGACACCGTGACAGGATAAAGTGCATTTCCAGTTGGACCCGAAATACTCAAAACTGAAGCCAACTTCTCCCATCAGAATCGCTGGGTTTAAACCCAGGAGTACAAAGGGGACTGAGTATTACAGGGATGAGACTCGGAGAAGAGCTCTCAGGTTGCCATCGTCGTATACCTTAAACGAGACTTCCCCTCTGTGTCGTGTATAGAAGAGTTTGCTTTTTCTAAGTGACGAAATTTCTGTTCAACATCAATCTGGTGACATCCTCCTGATTCTCAGTTTCCTCAACTGTAAGTTGGAAAGGATAGTTCTTTTCTTGTGGTGCTATGATGAAACTTGCAAATAAAACACGAAGCTTCCTAGCAAAGTGTGTGGCACATAGCAAATCTTTCAATAAACAACTCTCTCTCTCCTTCTTGCTGCAATTCTAGGAAGTTTGGAGGACTTCCCTCCAGATATTGCCATGATTATTACACACCAGTCACCAAAGTTGCAAGTATCTTGGTGCAGA
This sequence comes from Varecia variegata, assembly GCA_028533085.1. Lineage (NCBI taxonomy): Eukaryota > Metazoa > Chordata > Mammalia > Primates > Lemuridae > Varecia > Varecia variegata. Next base: position 10,461,095 of record CM052443.1, on the reverse strand, counting down.
CTCGTGCTGTGGGCACAACGGGGGCAAATGCTCTCATCTCCACTTTCACTATCTTCAGAGTGGATTATTGATTTAGGGGCAGTGAGGAAGGGAGCGTGTGGCTTCTGCTGCCCTCCAATTTGCCTGTGGAATGGCTCTGGGAAAGGACTCAAAAAGACAAACCGGGGTGCTGACTTCCCCAACACAGCCTGTATCTTTAGCCGCAGAGGGGAACTGCACCGTCCAAGCCCTCCACGCAACACTGTGAAAGAGATGAGTCTGGTCTGGGGTGCCTTCAATTTCCTTTCCTGGACCCCTTCCTTTCCTCTCTCATCAAGGTTGCAGGACCCCATTTTATCCCCCTTTTTGCTCTATCAAAACTTGATCTCAGGGAAAAAAATTGATCATCAGTAACTTTAAGGTAAGGGACATTTTTGCAACACTCTCTCTACACAAGATTCTTCCTCATTTATTCATCACCAAGAAGATGGAGGAAGTGTTTTGGAAGGCAGGGATCTTCTGGTACCCCTAAAATCACCCCAAAGGAAAACTCTGCCCTTCACTCTATCTACCCTAAAAGTTAAAAGGATTGATGTTCAGAACCACGGATCCCACCCAGGAAGTGCCTCACCCCTAGAGCACTCACATTTGAGAGGACCATAAAAATGACCCAGTAGGCCAGGCGCAGTGGCTCACACCTGTAATCCTAGCACTCTGGGAGGCCAAGGTGGGAGGATCCCTTGAGGTCAGGAGTTTGAGGTTGCTGTGAGCTAGGCTGACACCAGAGCACTTTACCCAGTCTGTCTCAAAAAAAAAAAAAAAAATAAGACTTGGTAGATTTTCAAATACCACTGTGGTGGAGAGAAAGTATAGACAGTCCCTAACTTGCAATGGTCTGACCTAATTTTTCAACTTTATAATGGGTTTATTGGAGATATTAAATGCATTTCCAACTTATGATGCTTCTGACTTATGGATTGATCTGGACATAACTCCATTGTAAGTCAAGGAGCATCTGTAATCAATGAGGCTTCTGAGATTCCACCTCCAGGGGAAAAATGTTGGTAGGAAGGATTGGGGACCACTATTTACTGCTTTTTACCTCTTAAAGCCCAGTGTTTTAGAACAAAGACATTCTGGTTGGTCTTTCAACATCATGGCTATGAGGTTCATCCCAGAGAGTGACTTTCCGGAATTATGGAGTTAAAATGACCATCAGTAGAAGTTCAGATGGAAGTTCATATATGGAAAATCCCAAGAAGCAGAGACAAGTAGTTGAAGAGTCCTAAAATAATACCTTTGATTAGACACCTCTCAGGTGCCACCTCATATTCTCTTGGTTCCGCACGTATCTGAAACCCTGACTACGAGTTTTGCTCCTGTTGCAGAGACTGGCACTTCACCAGGCACAATGACTCTGTTTTGCCCTATTCCCAGGTGGCATGCTTTTTGTTTAAGCCCTTGGGCGTCCTTGTCATTGTTGAGATGCCATGGAATGTGCTTGGCACCCACATATATGCAAAACAGAGTATCAGGGAGTTAATACCCATGAGACAAATTTTTGACCCATAGGCAACAAAATCCAGCAGACAAATCTCTCTCCCTCCTTCCTCCCCCTTGCCCTGAATGGCCTACCCAAAGGCACAGTCATTCATGCAGCCTTTCTGGAGACAGTACGCTGAGACTGAACAATCAGTGGCCCTTGGTTCAAAGTGGTGCCCATCTCAGTAACACATGCTCTTGAATCTTTACTCCTTTTCTTACTTACTCTCCTTTCCTCACTCATTTTTGGCTTTATCTGTATTCCTTGCTATGGTCTGAACGTTTGCTTCCCCCTAAAAATTCATATGTTGAAATCCTGACCCCAAAGGTGATATTATTATAAGGTGGGGCTTTTTTAGAGGTGATAGGTCATAAGGGGTCTTCCCTCATGAGATTAATGTCCCTATAGAATAGGCCCAAGCGAGCTCATTCACCTCTTCTACCATGTGAGGACACAGCTAGAAGGCACCATCTGTGAATTAGAAAGTGAGTCCTCACCAGACACTGAATCTGCTGGCACCTTGATCTTGGATTCCCAGCCTCCAGAACTGTAAGAAATAAGTATTTGTTGTTTATAAGCTACTCAGTTTATAGTCCTTTGTTACAGCAGCCCAAATGGACTAAGATATGCCTTTAAAAAAAAGTATTAACACATAAATTTTGCCTCCAGTTCAGTTTATAGAAACTCAGGCTGAGATAACTGTTCCTCATGGAGTACAGTCAGCATTTTATATTGCTATAAAAGATAAACAATGCTTTCTCAGGACAAGTTTGGACTCCTATAACCCAATTTTACCAAGTCAGTCTATCACTAATACCTCTCAGTCCCTGATTTGATCACGGTGATCTGCCTATACTCTAGCTTTCTGCCAGAAGAAAACTCAATACTCTTTAAAAGATGATAAAAACATTCTAAACCTAAAAAAAAAAAAAAAAATTCTAAACCTCTTCAATTTACACACCGTGTGTAGACAGTTTTTAATCCAAAATTATCAGCCCTGCCAGATTACAGAGCCAAATGACCAAAAGCCAGGAGAAAAAGCAGGCAAAAGAAACAGACCTATGGGTGATCCAAATATTAGAGTTATCAGACATGGATTTTAAAATAACTATGATTAATATATTCAAGAAAATAGTTTTAAAAATGGAAACTTTACCAGAGAACTGGAATCTATGTTTTAAAAAGAATTAAGCAGAATTTTAGAACTAAAAAATAAAACAACTAAGATTAAAAATTTAATGAAAGTAGTTTATAGAACACTAGACACAGCAAAAGAGAGTTACTGAAGTGGAAAATAGGTCAAGAGAAAAGTATCATTTCTGAAACATAGAGATAAAAGGATAAAAAAAACAGAAAAGAACATACTTGACTTATGGAACATGGTGAAAAAGTTTAATATATGTAATTGGAGTCTCAGAAAGAGAGTAAGGAATGAATGGAGCACATGAAATAATTGACAAATTAGTCTGAAATTTTTCAAAAAATGAAAACATTAAGCCACAAGTTTGAGAATCTCTAAAAACTCTAAGTGGGATAATACAAAGAAAATCACACCCAAGCATATCATAGTCAAATGGATAAAAATCAAGTACAAAAAGAAAATCTTGAAAGTAGCGTTTAAAAAAGGGTCTTTTTTTTCTGGTTATAGAATTATAGGTTGACATTTTTTCCTTTGAATATTAAAAACATATTATTCCATTGTCTTGCTTCTATGGGAAAGGTTAACAGTCAGTTTCATTGTTGAAGTAATTGTTGAAGGAAATGTACCTTTTTTTGTTTGATGTTCTCCCAGATCAAGGGAAGCTGGATTTATTTTCTCCCAAGAAAGGAGGAAGACAAACAACTGTGTTTAACCTTCTCTGTCCCTGGCGCTTGTGCATCCTCCTAGAAGAAGCCTCATGCCATGACTTGCATGTATCCACAGCTTGGGGGGCCTCCAGCTCTGTTCTTCACACCTCTAGAAAGTCATGACAAAGCGAGGGAATGCAGGGTGGGGGCACTGCAGTGATCAGATGGAGAAATTTTGTAGGAGAGTTTTCAGAGATGAAGACTTGAAAGACATACTTGAAGTTTGCAAATCCATGAAAATTATGACTAACTTTGAAAACTGAGTGTTGGTGTTGTTGGTATGTTTTACTAAATTCCAGACTGCAAGATGCAAAGAGTAATCTTTGAGAGTATGAAGAAGGTAGTTTTGGGCAAATGAGAGCGAGACCTCTTACACGAAAATGAGTCCATTTATCTTTTTTTGTTGTTGTTCTAGGATGTGATAGGAATTCAAACATATAAAGAAGTTCAAGAAAGGTTAAGAGTGAAGTAAAAAAATAACAGGTTCTTAGCTGGCCATTAAAGGATGTAAGAGGTGCTGGCTTCAGAGGTGGTTGCAGGGCTCTGAGCGTGGACAGAAGCTGCTCCCCGCCCCGCCCCCCCGGGGTCGGCTGCAGCAGGAGTCTGTCTGGTCCTCGACTCTGCTCAGTCCTTATATACGGGGCTTCCTGGGCCGGTTCTGCCCTGGTTTGCCCAGCTTTTCTGGGAGGCTGTTGGAAGCATAAACATGTTTTAGAAGTCTCTCCTCAGCAACAGGGTGGAGGTTTGTAACAGTTGAGTATTTGCTACTAGAATTCCTGAAAAATAGCAACAAATATCCGTAAATAAATATTAGAAATTAAATACATAATGCTTGGCATTTAACATATTTTTAAAACATTGTTTACCAATTTCTTTCCTCCTTGCCAATTGTTAGAGTTGCCAGACAGTTCTTTAAGATTTGGCCTGGCCCCACCTCTCAAGTTATGACCCTGGCTCCAGGAAAACATTATCTGGATTCAGACCAACAAATTGTATCTTTATGTTTGCTTACATAACCAGGTTGTATCCCATGTCTGTGTCAAGCATGTAAGGAAAAGGTAGCCTTAGGATGCAGGACACAGGCTTGCCTTTGACCGCTGAGAGGCAAAAATAGGGATGGCAAGTACAGAGCTCCACTGGCGGTATCTCTGATCCCTCCATTGCTAAGAGGCATTGCTTAGCGCTCTTAGCCCTACTTCTCATGGGGCAGGAACAAAGCCTCACAATCCTTCTCAATGTAACTGTCTAAGAAAGGCACTTTTAGAGTGGGCACTGAGATGAAACTCTAATCAGAGCTTAATGTGGTTCCTAGAGGGAGGGCCAAAGTCTTATGACAAATGCTAAATTATTTAAAACAGCACAGAGTCTCTTTCCAAAGAGACAACTGGTTGCCCTTAAAATTCCTCCCAACTCCACTCTTGGCTGATGCCTAAAATTGTATCATTAGAACATTCACCCTTGGAGTGCATAGCCTGTGTCCCTGTAGGGCAGACACTGTGCTAAGTCCTATACATGTCTTTACTAATAGACAAAATCTATTTTAATTTTCAGAATCTGCTATTATGCCCATTTTAGAGATGGAAAAATTGAGGCTCAAAGAGTGAATTTCCTTAGGCAATACAGGTACTAAGTGACAGAGCCAGGAACAACAGAATAGGTCTATTAAGACCCCTGCTTTCTGCACTATATCACACAGCCTTCAAGGGGTGAAGAGTTGATGAGGAACTGGGAAAAGAGAGCACACGAGGCAGAGGGAATTAAGTTCCTGAGAGAGAAGAGGCCAGCAGAAAGCCTGCAAAGATAAATCACCCAGCTTCCACAGTCCTGCCTGGGGCTGGTCTTGGGTAGAAACAAGAGAACCTAAAAACGAAAGCTGACATTTCCACCAGTATCAAGGTAATTGCATCCAGCAGGATTCAGCAAGCTTCCTTTGGTCAGCCAAGCAGAGAGGTGGCTGGCAAATATCTGCCATGTGATAAAGGTAACCATGGTAATATAACTATCAATATTGGTGCTGTTTTTAATGCAAAATTCTATGTTGCTGTAATTCTCTTGATAGCAATGCATGTCACCTTTAACTGGCAGACACCCCTCACCGCCCCCACCCCCCCCACCCCCGCCACCGCAATGCTATGCCCGCTCTAGCAGCGGACCTAGTGTATTTGACACCTGGAGTGGATTGTTTTTAACAACTCCCCTACCATATGACAAAATTAGTTTTGGTAATAATCATGAAGTTAAACTAATAATGATTGCAGGGAAAGAAATACAATGAAATTTTTCTTTTATTAAACTTCACATATATAATCATGGCAGATAAATACTACTATATTATCAAAAAAGGAAAAAAGTAAATACTTTTAAATTGTGCTCATTTTTTTTTATTTTGAGAAAAGGGAAAAAACTTATACCTACATGTTGGTAACACATAGAACATTACACTTTTTGGTTTTGAGATTTCTGCACATTTGTCAATGATTTCATCAAAATTGGTCTTCCACACATGTTCGCATTTAGTAGGCAGTTCAGCCAGATTTGTCAAGGTCTTCACTCTTCATTGATAGAGGAATACTTTTCGTTCATTTTAATTTCTGAAGTTTTCTTTCCCCGGCAGCCAAAAGCATTCAAGGAGTTAAGAAAGGTCGTAAGCGTAAAGATAAATTTGACAAAGATCCGTATAAATCCCTGGTCACACCTGGTTCCAGAAAGGTCAATACAATCCACATCTTTGTTTCTTCGGGATCGATTGTTCTAGGAGCTTTCAAATGTGTCCACAGTTGAACATTTTTCACTAAAAAGCCATCACCAGGAAATTTATCTTAAGTTTCTATTATATTTGGTTTTCAAGTTTTTCTTCTACAAAAATAAAGTGGCCGAGTGACAGCAAGACTTACCTGAGCCATTGTGCTCTTGTCCAGTTCCTGGTGAAACTGAGGCTTCCAAATGCTGCCCCTGAAGTTTCTTCTGGCAACAGAAGACAGGCACCTTTGCTCATTTCTCCTAACATTTCTTTGAACGTTGATTCTCTTTGCTACGTATTAATAACTTCATTTTCTCTTTCCCCTGCCCTGCATTTTTTTGGCTGAAGTAACAGGCTTTTCTGTACAATTTCTTTGCACTGATCTACAAGGAACACTGTTAAGGTTTGGTGTACCTGTCCGAGGCACATTCTGACAGTCTGCAAATATTTCTGCACAGTTGCACAGAATGACAGAATTGAAGTCACTCAAATTCCATGCCTCTGTCTCCGCCATCACTCCCAGTGTTCTCTCCTCATCTGCTGTTTGGAATAAACACTGGTAGCTGAGTCCTTGTGAATTAACAACCAAATTAACTTCCATGTGGAATACAATCTTTACTACAAGAGAGAGAGTAAAAATGTACTAATTTAGGCTTAAGTATTCACTATGAAACTCAGCAGTGACCACAATTGTTTGGAACTTGGACCAACAAGAGATTATTTGGGGAGGAGCATTGTCACTAACATTGCGTAGAATTGCCAGCACTGGTGGAAATAAAAAGCAGACCAATTTTTAGATGGTTTTATTAGCGCTGTGAAATTCTCTGCAGACAACCCCTGACCCTTATTGTCTGCGCTGGAGGAGACTGCAGCCACTTCCCGCCCTTGCTACACCACGGATCTGGCCACTTCACTTTTAGGCTAGTACGGCCTTTTTCTTTTCTTTTCTTTTTTTTTTTTGAGACAGGGCCTTGCTGTTGGGGTGCAGTGACATGATCATAACTCACTGCAGCCTCCAGCTCCTAAACTCAAGCGATCCTCCTGCCTTAGCCTCCCAAGTAGTTGGAACTACAGGCAAGCACTACCACGCCTGGCTAATTTTTAAAATTTTTTTGTAGATACAGGGTCTTGCTGTGTTGCCCAGACTCATCTTAAACTGCCTCAAGTGCTTCTCCAGCCTTGGTGCGCCCGCCAAAGCCCTGAGATTATAGGCATGAGCCACTGTGCCCAACTACTACAGCCTTTAACTAGAAAATTCACTGGCCTCAATGCCGCAGGTTAGATCTCAGGAACATCCAATGCTTTCTGATCCTACAACCCTATAGCTTCTGACTGTCCTAAGAATTCTTACTTGGCACAACAAAGTGACTATAGTCAACAATAAGTCAGGGTATACTTTAAAATAACTAAAAGAGTGGAATTGGAATGTTCCTGACACAAAGAAATGACAAATGCTTGAGGTGGTGGACACCCCAATTATCCTGATTTAATTATTACACTTTGTATGCCTGTATTAAAACATTACACATACCCTATATATACATACAACTGTTTTGTACCTATAATAATTAAAAATAAACAATTGAAAAAAGAATTCTTACTGATTTCATTATTGACTGGATTGAATAGATTTAAAAACTGAAATCGCACAGGTTTATTTTCTCCTGCTCAAGCAACAGCCCCTTTACCTGGGAAGAGAGCCCAATGTCACCTCCCTCTCGTCTTCCCTGTCTCTTGAGCCCAGCTCGCCCCGGGGAGTACGGGGTTTCCTTCTGGGGCTTCTCTCTGGCTCCCTGTGTGTCCTCCTATTCCTGGCATCTGGAAGGTGGAGTTCTTGTCCCTTTTTAGCCCCTAATTATTAATAGCTTTGGGATCCTGGCAAGAATGACTTTTCCTCCTGCTTTCTCATTTAAAAAAAAAAAAAGAGCAAATGTTTGAGTAATTTCTAAGGCCCCTTGCAATGTCCTCAGGGGCTGGCTGGGAGCTCAGATGACCTTGGCGGGGCTGTCCTAGGCTCCTGCAGACTGTGCCGAGGATGTGAAAGGTCAGCTCCTGGAACCGCTGCTCCCTCTTGCAGGCGTGGCCACAGGCTGTTCCTTGTCCCCCGCCCCAGGAGCCACTGCTGACTTTTCAGATGATCGTGTTTCGTTGTTTGGCATTCTCAGAATCACTGGGCCCTGGAGACTTCCAGATGTCTCTCTTTAACATGCAGAGCCGGACTTCCTGGGCTGTGCCCTCCTCATACAAACATTCTTGTTTGTTGTGGCCCGGTCCTCAGAATGGGCGGGACTGATTTCTAAAAGACAACTGCCTGGGGCCACACTTCCTCTCCGAGCACGCCTCACACCTGTCTCACTCCAACCTGTGACGGAGGGTGGGGCGAATCGTTCTGCCCATTTTACAGATGGGAATCTGAAATGCCAAGGCTTGGAATAAGCCGCCCGTGGTGCTGCAGCTGCCCTTGGGGGCAGAACTGGGACTAGAACACCCTCACCGCCTACTTCTTATTCACGCGCCAACCCCAGCTCCGGCTAGCTTAGTGCGGGCTTGGCTGAGGCCCACGAATGCTGGTTACACAACTGACAGCAAGCACGCACTCGGCTAGAGGGTATAAATAGACCCAGAGCCTTGCCTCTAAGAATTCATGATTCAAAAATCACAAGATTTGTACATTGAGTAACCAGATGTCTTTAGAAATATGGAAAAGTAGTAATAGCATAGAAATAGCTTGTTTCTATGACTCCGTTTATTTGTATGTTTTTCTATCAGGGCCTAACAATCTGTTACCTATGTCTGGCAACGACATATTTAGGAAATGGTCCTAAAAAAGCTATTCACCGGGGGTGTTGAATTTGTGGCACATGCCCTGATTGTCCCTGTGGACGTTGGTGCCACACTGTTTGAAACAGAATTTATACACCTGACGTCTAAAATATATAAAAAACCATTTGCAGAAGTGACAGCAGTTTACTATGGAAATTATTTTATTTGCAAGGCACTCCTCCTGGAATCCCTTTCAGAATTCCTGGGGCAGATGTTCTTTGTAAAGCCCACCCTCCACCCCTAGCCAGATGGTTCTAATGTGTCCTATTCCCTTGAGAATGGCAGCTTGAGAAATAACCTCTCTCAGGGATATTTTCCATTTCTCAGAGGATTGCGTCTTGAAGATTGAGTCAAATTGCTTAGAAATGATTCACAGGGAAATTTGAGCTGTAGGGGTGAGCGGTGAGGGAGAGAGTTTGAGCCCCAGTTACACTCTTCATCCCTTCTATGACATCCACGTTCCCTCCCCTTTCAGGTCAGTCCCACTGTCAACATGAGGTCAGTCCAGAATTTTAAGTACCTGAAAGGAACCGCGAGTCCTGTGCTGGGTTGAATAGTGTCCCCCGCAATAGCGTTCACCAGGAACCTCAGAACGTGTCCTCGCTTGGAAACAGGGTCTTTGCAAATGTAACGAAGGGTGGAGATGAGATCATACTGGATTAGGGTGGGCCCTCAATCCAATGACAGTGTCCTTATAAGAGACAGAAAAAGACACAGCAACACAGAGAAGAAGGCCACGTGACAACAGAGGCAGAGACTGGCATGGTGAGGAACGTCAAGCATAGTAAACAACCACCAGAAGCCAGGAAGGGGCAAGGGAGGATTCTCCCCTAGAACTTTCGGAAGGAGCATGGCCCTGCTGACTCCTGCTTTTGGACATCCGGCCTCCAGAACCGGGAGGGAGACATTTCTGTTATTTCAAGCCACCAGGTTTGTGGGAACTTGTTGCGGTAGCCCTAGGAGACAAATACACTTTCCAAATAACATGTCTGCTCCTAAGTCTTTACTTAGGTTCTGCTCTTGGGAGGGAGGAGACCCAAACCAAAACAGTAGGGATAAACATCCTCATCTTACAGATGAGGAAACTGAGGCACAGCTTCACCCACAAAGCAGCTACAGGGTCCAAGCCCCTAGCAGCTATGTTGTAGCTCAAATGAGGCTGAAGCCCGTTCTCTAAGCGGTCTGCTGTAGAACATCAGTGATTCTGAATGTAAACTGAAGACCCACACAGCTTTGTAAGCTCAGCAGCCCAGCAAAGGGCCTGAGAAATACAGAAGCCAACGTGGGCTAGTTGGAGATAGGGGCATAAAAATGTGAAAATGTGAGGCCCCTTTTGTAAGCAATGGTTGCAGTGATAAGGAATGGGGTGGTCACAGAGGATGGGGGAATAATCTCTTCCTTACACCTGGAGAAACTGACCAACAGCCTTAATCACCAGGTACTCTATTTCACATGTGTGGCATTGCTTGCGAGGATTCAGTTAATTAGAGCGTTTTGCCTGAGAAAATTGTTTTAACAATTAATAGCTGGGAAGAAAACACAAAGGTACTTTATCTGTTGTTTTGATCTATTTTTCAAGGTAATATTTCTTCCTATTTTTTGAGAGCTTCTGAATGAGACCCATATTTTGTCTTCAGGGAGGAAAATCCTCGAATCTTCTTGCCTTTTTCTTAATTTACGATTATTACTGAAAATAATCGAAAAGCACTGGCAGCCTATGCTGTGTATTTTCATAAACTTAAATAACTAGCTGGTCAATAATTCTTTGTCTCCTTTGGAAAAGAAAAATGCCTTTTCCAGTAAAGAAGTGTCCTTGTTAATGGTGACTTAAATCTCCATGGTGTTGTTCATTCCCCTCTGGTGGCCAGGGGAGAAGCCATTTCCAGAGGACTGATAGATTCTAGACACAACCATCACCTGGTCTCCTCGTGCTGCCCAGCTGGCAGGGGCTGGTGTGTGACAAGATCAGGAATGGAGTGAACAAGAGTGACCTGAAAAGGTGGCCAGACAGATCATCTGATACCAGCGTCTGACACCAGTGTCCTTGGCTGGCTGCAATCCCTCCACCTTCTTCTCTGGCACGAAGCTCACTTGTGCCCAGTGCATCTGCCTCTTGGTTCCCGGGACTCTCTGAGAATGACTCAGAGGCAGTGGGGAGCTGAGGAATGTCTGCAGGCTGCCAGGGTAGCCATTCAATCTCTAGAGGACGATGTGCAGATGGAGAAGGAGAAGGCAACCAGGCCTCTGGCTAGGGGTTTCCGAGAAAGGCAGCAGCTCACGCTGCACAAAGGCTCAGCTGACCCAGGTAGGTGGAAATCCTGTGACTGCTCGAACCTCCTTCCCGGTAGGTCCACTATCTGTCCCGTAACAGAACGAACTAAACGGAAGTACAGAAAACGGCTGAATTGTTGCTGCCGGCTGAGATGGGTTCTAAGAAGAGCCCTTTTGCATTCTCATGATAAGCACCAAACTTACGCTTTCACGGTTCTGGAATCAGATTTAGATCAGCTGGAGTGATTTACGGACTATATTCCAAATAGAGGTTAACTTGCGCCCCGGGCTTCACAGTTCCCCGGATGCTGTGTAGAAACTCAGCCACTCCGGGAGGATGGTACGTTCCTAAGTCAGACGAGACCCGTGGAGCTGCCCGGGCAAGGGCTGTCATGCAGGGAGAGGGGGACAGTGCTTAGGAGCCCCAGGGCGCACTCGTGATCCGGTCTGGGTCTAGATCCAGCTCTTCCCCTACCTAGCTCCCAGCTGGGAAACGTCCCCGTAGCGTACCTCCAGCACCTCCACGACGTGCGCTGTGCTCTGTGATCGCCCGGCCCTTCCGTCCCCAGTGTTTCCTGCTCTTACCCTCGGACCACTGCGCAGGTGCCCGATGGTTCTCTTGGATGGTGCAAAACGGTTCCTACCCCTTAGAAACTCATAAATGAGAAAGAAGAGAACTTATAGATGGGTGGTCTCTTCCCTCCCAAATAGTAATCATGGAAAACAGCCTCTTTTCCCTGGAAGATGGAGAAAATGAGTCAGAAATAAGGGGATGGCAGCTCAGATCGGGAGAGAACTTCGAGGAGCACCTTCAGGAAGGCTGTCAAAGAAGGTGAGGACTTGCGGATTTCCTCTCCGTAAATGGTCACAAAACTATAGAAGCAAACTAGTAATCGCGTTATCTGATATATGACGGTGTCAACTGCAGCTGGGAAGGGGTGGGGAGAGAAAACTACTACCCTCGGCTTCCAATTATGCTATATAACAGCTTAAATTCTGTGGAGTAAATAATTATCTCTGTGGGTTTAACAAAAAACAAAACACGGCATAATACCCCTTAGTCATCTGTCTGAGGTAAGGCTCTAATATACATTTAACACATGCATTTTGTTATTCAGCGCCCTGATTCAGAGCAAGCCATGAGCTATTCATACCTCCAGGGGGTAAATGACTCGTTCTTTCGATAAATTAGGTTTTTGTTTTCATTTCCTGTTAGAATCTTTGTATTCAGTTTTTAATGTATTTTGAACCAAAGGCAGGAACGGAGTGGGGTATGCAGGTTTCTCGTCACAATCTGTGTGAGAATTTGGTGTGTGTTACAGAAGGGATTGAAACTCCGGTGGGGTTTGTGCTGGGTCCAGGTCAGGAGGAAACAGAGGTACATTAACGTTGCTTGGAGGAAGTAGGAGGCAGACGGCGGAGCTCTGGGCACACTGATCTGTCTTTAGAAGCAGCAGCTAGTCAGCCCTCTTTTGACGTCTGTGCCGGGTTGGAAGCAAAGGCTTTGTGGACAATGTTAGTGGATGCAATGTTGGGATAAAACTGAGAGGTAAGCGATATTTCCCCTTTTGATTATAAGAAGTCAAATCAAAGCCTTATGTGTGTGGCTGGTGTCAATTCAGCTGTCTCCTTGCCCAACGATGACAGTGCTCTCTAATTAGAAAGTGAAGGAATGGGGTCCTTCCAGGGCACTGGCCCTGCATGTGAGGTTTTCCTATCATGGCGTCTCTCTTGGCTATGACTACGTCTGGATTCTCTTGCCTACATACTGCAGATTTAGGGAGCTGAGATTGTCTTGGCAAGAAACGAAGGTGATTAGGAGAACACCACTCGGGAAAAACGCTTATGTCTTGGTTTGCTACTAAGTTAGTCTAGTTCCTCATGGGAAGAGAAGAAAAAAATGTAGGTTTTGTGCTGCCTTCGTCTTTGCTGGCCAATCCATCTGGTTCTATCTTGAATCTCCTGGGGGTGTGAATGGACTGCTGAGAGTCTTCTTCTGCGGTGAGTGTTGGCTGCTGTGGCCTTAGGGCTGCTCCACTGGAGAACTGTCCTGGCAGAGAGGAACTGCTTTGCCTGGGGGGTTACTCCTGACCCACATAAACACCTGGCCCTGCAGGCAGCAGTCTGTGACTGACTTGTTGCTCGGGTACAATGACGGACACAAGAGGCCAGTCCCCTTACATCAAGATGGGACAAATCAGGGTGCCGTCTGTGTGCTGGAGCTCCCCAGGAGACTGTGTTCTCCAGTGAGGGCCACATCCTTGCTTAACTTTCTTCCCTTCCCTATCCTGTTCCCTCGCCTTTTCAGGGGAATGCTCCCGCAATAAATGAGGTTCACTAGAAGCCCCAGCTTAGCTCTGCTTCTGGGAAACTGACCTAGGATGGGGTGCTTGTCAGAAAAGATTCCTTGACTCCACCCGTAAGAGGAACTCAGTAGGCCTTAGTGAGGCTTGGGAAGCTGCAGTTTTTTATTAAGCACGCAGGTGATTCTATGAAGATGAGCCCAGGACCACACCTGGAAGAGTAAGGGCCACATCAAGACTCACCCTGATGAGTCAGGGGTTCCTCTACAAAGGACCAGAGTCTGTGCCAGCCTGCAGAGGGGGCTGCAGGTGCTTGGGGTGGACACTGTGACTTCGCCTTTGGGTTTACTTGTTACGACCTTGATCTCAAAGAAAGCAGAATTTTCTTTGAGCAGAGTGACCGTAGGCTCTCCAAATTCCTTGGGGAGTTTTGTGCAAGAAGTCATGATGGCCTGGACAAAACATCATAGCCTCTGGCTAGAATCCTGCATTTAGGGATGGAGGCCTGATTTTTTCCACTGGTGAGAGAGGTGCTTAAGACCTACCCCAGCTGAGTCAAGAGGGTCGTATCTGCCCTTAACAAGATGCTTCCAACTTACTCCAACATGTAGCTTTGTATAGGAAGGGTGCTGAGCGCTGAGCGAGGCAGCTGACACCAGGAAAACAGCACAGTATCCAAGAAAAGGCTTGTTGCCAAAGCCAAAGCTTAAGGCAGCAATAACAACTTTGATTTATAATGGGGACTATTTGGACATAATTACTAAAATATTGATTGCACATTCAGCACTCTGCTTAAATTAAAGACAAACCAAATCTGGTAACAGCACCAAAAGAATCTTATTGCAAACAGTCACCATATAGCCCTTTTCTTCAATGATTTGGTGGAATTTTATAGAACTCAGTTCAATTTATTGAGCACTGCATTCAATGATTGTGGCTCAGCCATTGTCCTTACAGAGTTCCTGGCTGAAAACATAAAACAGTGACTATAACAAAATGTCAGCTCTTTAAGTAGAGAGCGAGATAAAAACAGGGATGAGGGTGCAAATAAATCCAACAGAAGGGGTCAGGGCAAACCTCAAAGATAAAGAATTAGAGGGAAAGGTGGACCCCAAACACACAAAAGGAATTCCAGACAAGCCAACATGGAAGGAAGTTTAGGGATTGCTTGCAAGCTGAATTTTACAGTTAAATGCAAATTTAAATTCGTAACCACTAACTCCAGGTGGACTCCTAAAGTGTGATCACTGCCTGGCCTCATCCTCTATTACGCTGCTGAGCCACCAGGACCTGCTCGCCATCAGCTCTCAGATCACCCTCCCCGACCTGCCTAATTTGCTGTTTTAACTACCCATGGATTTTTTTTTTTCCAATTCTAATTTTCATGTTTTAAATTTCCATTTTTTTCTTTTTTCAAAATCTTCTGGGTCATTTTTATAGTCTCTTATTGCTTAATTATTTTTGTGTTTCCTTTTTTCAGCCTTTAAAGATTTTATCCATTGTTATTTTGCATTTTGAGTCTGATAATTTCATTACCTTAAGGAAGGGGATTTAATTCTGTTCGTTGTTTCCGCTGATTCTCACTCATGGTAGCCTGTTTGCTTGTGTTTTTCATGTTCTTTAATGCAGAACTAGTTTTGTTGACCTTAATTTATGGGATTCCTGGAGGCCTAAGATGGGGATAAAGGGGCAGGGGACACTCTCTCACCTAATGCAAGAGTCTCTATTTCTGCTCTGTACCCGCTTTTGCCTGGGCCCATGGCTTAGACTAACCAATGCATGGCTGATCCTGGCATCCCAGCTCAAGACAACTCCATCATTTACATTTGCTTGTTCCCTGTCAACCTAAATAACAAATAGAAAAAGGCTCTTTAAAAGAAAATGATGTTTATTTTGGAATAGAGCATTGCAATGGGAATGCACATGCCACAGTAAACTATGTGTGTATTCAGAGAGGTGAAGGAAGACAGAGGTTTTTAAAAGAAAAAATGAGGATTACATAATTGTTTTGAAATAATTATCCTTGGCTACAAAGATCAGTAACAAGGGTGGGCAGGCAGTCCAAGGTTGGACAGGCCTGGCAGATATAATATATCTTGCCAGGCAGATATATTCTATCCTTGCAGAAGTATTTTTTGTGTAAGGTTGTCATGGCCTTTGTGCCAGGTTGTGGTTTTTGTAGAGTCTTTTTCACTATCAGGCACACAAGTGAGAGCCCTCTCTTCATGGCCTTCCCTGGCACTATTTGTCAGGGGTTTCTTAACATGGGAAACCCCATTTTGATTCTGACAACTTTCATACCCCCAACATTCCCACTCTGGATTCATCTCACTTTTCCTCCCGTACTTATATGAGCCCAACAATTTGAAAAGTCTATTTTATATGGGAGTTAGTTGTATACCATACTATAATACTAGGCTTCCTTTTGCTATTTCCATTTAATCCTTTGCTCTGTGTTGGGCGCGGGGCAGTGCTGAAACCGCGCCTCGTCCCTCTGTTATCTCTCAAGCACAGCGCTTTGTAAATAGGAAGTGTCTGTTATATAACTATGGATTTGTTGGTTAATAGTTGAACATCAAGTCAGGCAAATTAACATGCTTCGCAGTCATGCCCCTTTCAAGTCAAAGCTCTGGTCCCGCGTGGGGTGGCCTTTCCTAATTATTGGAGCTTGTGTTATTCCAGAGCGCTTCCTCCCTTCGCTCCCGAGTGATTAATGCAATGTTGTGGGTACAGCTTCGCCCACCACCACCTCCAAGCCTGTTGCCAACTGCGGCTTGGACAGGCTGGGCCGGCATCCCGGAGGCCTGTTTGTTTGTCCTCGTATTCATTACTCTTTGGCTCCCCTCCCATCTGCTGCCAGTGCAGAGTTATTTATATCCAATCAGAGAAGCCTTGGTGAGCTTCGCTGTGATAACTCACATCCTCAGAATGCCTTTCATCCCAGAGGACTTTACACATGGTATCCTCGCAGGAAACCCTTCCCTGCTGACCCAGGGGGAACTCCTGGTTTCCCTGGGAAGTGGCAGCTGCTGGGCCGTCCGCTTGGCCGATAAGGCCTCTGCCTTCAGATGGAGAGCCCTGGCCCACGAAACGCACAGTGGAACTTGCCCAAAGAGGTCGTGACAGCTGAGTCACAGCAAAGAGCATTGGAACTGCCATCTGGGGACTGGAGAGTGCCCACAGGGAGGGAAGCCAGGCGCTGACTCATGCCTCTCAGCCCCGCGTTAGTTACTTGCTGCGTGTCAAAGCTTCCAGAAGAAGGGGACGCTGCTTAGAAGTCACCAGTCTCCCCGCTGCCAGCCTGGCCTGTGAGCTCTGCGGTTCTGAGGCCGACGTGGCATTCCCCGTCCAAATGATTTAATGTCATCAGTGTCACATTTGGGCTATAATTCATCGGTTCTCATTTTTTCAACGCATATAACTTCGTTACATGCAAAGTGTCACCGTTAGACGCAGAGTAGAGCTCCAGTGACGGTCTTCTGACATCTGGCAGTGGTCTAACTCAATTAACAAATTAACATGAGTCTGCAGGCACACAGGTCTCTAAAGAAATTAGATCAGCTCTAAAAGAAATCAGGCTGGGGTGGTGAAGGTCAATGCTCACTTTAAATGAAATTGAGCAAATTATTGACAAATTTGTGCTCTTGTTGGGGCTCCCAGCAAGTAGCATCAGAGGTAGGACTTTGGGAAATGAGTCAAAGAAAAAATGTACGGCCTGGCAAAATTTTGTGCAGAAAAGAAATTTTTAAATCAAATTTATTTACAAGTCACTGGCACACTATCAAATTGGTGTGCAGGGAAGCCGCTAACAGGAAGTCTACCTCCTCCTCACAGCCTCCAGGAAGGGTTTTTTTTCCAGGGGATTATCATTGCATTGCACCACCAGACCGGTGTTGAAATTCAGTGGGTGCAGGGAGGTGGCAGGTGTGGGCGGTAAGTTTCAAAACATTCCTTTTGAAACACCCACGGTGCCTGGATCACAGGTCCTGTGGCTGGCAGGATATTCAGTGCTGATTACACATCCATGGAAGGTTAGTCTGCTTCTCCTGCTACAAGAAGACTTTGCAAGTTCTGGAAGAACAAAACTCTGGCTGCTGCAGCTTCATCTCTTTTTCTCTTAAAAGCAGCACTTGCCACAGTGTCTTGTCATTGGTTAAAGTTTTCCCTTTGCTCTAACAGATTCCTTTCTCACTCTCTGAAGTTTAGTCTGAATCGATATGACAATTTGGACTTTCAGCTCAGGACAAGCAGATGTTAACTGTTCTGTCACTTTCATTTCTGCAGAAAGGTAAACAGATGGTGGTTTGTCGAGATTCTCCAGGACTTGATGTGGTTCTTTGATAGAGAGATTGTTCTTGTAGACTCACAGTTCATCCCCCGAGATAAAGCAACAAACATGATTTATATCCCACTTTTGTTCACTAGTGAACATTTTAAGGGATCTTTTTTTTGTTTTATTTTTATCACAGGATATAAAAAATCAGAAAATTTTGAAATTTGTTATTTCTGTTTCTTTCTTGTTCTCAAGCCTTTGATGCCCTGTTCTCCTTCTTAATTATTGACAATTGACCTTGCCTCTTATTTTACCAAGAAAACTGAAGGAATCAGAAAAGAACTGATCTGTCCCACCTCCCCAGTCTACTAGGCTCCTGCCTCTGTCCCCAAATGCTTCAGCTTCACTCCATCACGCTAGTGACCTGTGCCTCCTCATGTGAATGTCCCCTTCCTCCTACTCACAGACTTTGCTCCTGGAATGATCTGACGTCTTGTCTGCACTAGGCTGTTCCCATGAGGGGGCCCCATCCTAAAAAAAATAAACCCTCTTGCCTCCGCGTCCCCCTCTAGCCACAGTCTTGTTTCTCTGCGTCCCTTTGCAGGGAATTCTGTTTCCTCCCATTTTCTCCTGAACCCACTCAAACCATGCCGAAGTTTTCAACCTGCACCCTCATGCCAAAGTTAATGGTGGCTGAGGGTGGCTACGGCGTGTGCGGCCCGTGGTATCTCCACCAGGCCAGTTCTGCGAAATGCTTTAGGACATTTTTCCTGTTTCAGGAACTCTTGTCCAAATGTGGTTCTTCAACCCTCTCAATGTTACTGGCACCCTTTCAATAAATTCTATTTTGGTTTCAACTAGCTAGAGTTGGTTTCCAATGCTTGTAGTGAAGAATGCTGAACTGCTTTGCTGGGAGAGCTACATGGACGTGGTTCTGTAGATAGAGTCATTTCTGAACTACAGAGGATTTGGGGGATTTGCCTGGGCCCCTCACCACCAGGGAGAACGGAGAAGGGCGGTGGTCCCATCTGCTGATGGTTAAAGAATGGTCTGTTGTCACCATCCAGACACATCAGCCTCTCCTCCCGGCGCTGCCCTTCGCCATGGCTTTCTGCTTCTTGGGGTAGATCACGACTGATGCTCATTCTGTTCAGATTTGCCCATTTAAAAACAGGGCGAACAACCTAAGAAGCAAAATGGACAAATGATATGAACACAAAGGAGTTCACAGATGAGAAAACACCAATGGCCAAAAAACATAAAGATGCTAAAACTCAGTGGTAATTAGGGACATGCAAATTAAAACCCATCAGGTTAACACAATTTTAAATCCAGTACCGACCACTGAATTGGTGAGACTGTGGAGCAGTGGGAACTTCAGGACACAGCTCTCCAGGCGAGCAAATGGGCACTACCTAGAAAAGGTGACGATGTGCAGACCTGTGATCACAGCTATGCAGAAGCCCAAAGGGACTTGCACAAGATGGTGCACAAACATATATGTGGCATCATTGTTTTTAATACTGAAAAACTGGAAACTACCTAAATATCCATCATTAGGAGATTGGATAAATAAATGCTATATATGTACAAAGGAGTATGATGCAGCAGCCAAAATGAATGAATTTGAGCGACATGTTTCACAGATACCATGTGGGACAAAAAAGCAGGCTGCAGAAGGACGCGTCCTGTATCCTTACCAAAGTTAAACATCACGGGAAGCAGCGCTGTATTTTGCTTAGGGCTACCTACATGTAGCAAAGTGTGAAGAAATACATGGGGATCATGAACACTAAATTATAAACAATTGTTATGTCTGGGAAGAGGGGTATGAAGGAGAAAGAGAGGAAGGTAATAAGGAATGAGCACGAAGCTCACCCTATTTGGAAGGTTTTATTTAATAAGCTGGATTGTGGGTCCACCTTTTCACGTATCTAAAATATTTCATAGTAAAAAATTAATGAGGCAAAGGAATTAGGAAAGATGGGTCGGCCAGAGAGGTTTTCCCAGGCCACTCAGGGGCGTCTGCAGGCCTTGCAAGCACTGGTTTCTCCAGACGTGGCCTCGAGATGTGTTGGGGCGCTGATGTGGCCGACATTTCCACCACTGCTGCCCAGTTTCCTGGTTCCTGAAATAATGATTCTGTTGATACCAAATATCTGCCTCCTGCAGCTTCTAGTACATGATTTGTCGGGAGGAAATGTGAGCAGCCAACAGTCAGTTCCATCTCCTTTCCCACCTCCTTCCTGTTATGGATTGGGTTTATTTAGGGGAAAAAATAGGTAACTGATTTCTGGTAATGCTCTCTTCCCTCTGGGTTCTTGGCCTTGTACTCACTAGCCTTCTCCAGCAGCAGTAGGAAAAAAACCCAAAACATTTAAGTAAAAGGGGGATGTGGCTATTGTGAGCTTAGTAACATAAAAATAATGGAAAAGTTAGTTCTCCTCCATACTGGGACATTGGTTGTTGACCTCTCATTCCATGAAGAACTGTCCACCCAGATGTTGGGCAGCTGCAATACAAGCATAAGATTTCACTAGGATGTGGAAGGGACACAAGTAATAACTTAGAGTATTTATCAAGATAATTCCAAATGCCCATGCCTTTTAATCCAGCGATTTCACTTTTAGAACACTAACCAAAGGTAATAATCAAATATTATCAAATATGTATGTCCCCCCAAGTTACAAAGCAAACCTAAAGTTCCCAAACAAGGAGACAGTTGATAAAAGTATAGAAAATCCAAACAATGTATTATTGTGCGACCATTAAATAAGATGTATATAAGTTTTAAATGATAAGGAGAAATATTCATAACAGCACATTACCTGGAAGAAGCAGGCTATGCAAGTGTAATCTACAATATCAGCCCTTAATATAAATCTCTCTACCATCTATAAATCTACACAGATACTTGGAAGAAAAATAGAAATGAAATATACAGAAACATCAGCAGTAGTGATTTCTGGGTAAAGGGATTATGGCAATTGAAAAATACTTTTCCGCTTATCCAAAGTTTTATGCAATGAATATATATTACTTTTAAAAACTAGGGGTAAAAGTTATTAAAAGACAGACACTTTGAGCCCCCCAGAGCAGGATTTCCATGTATATCCCCCACCAAAGTGGCTGAGGGATGGAACACCCAGTGGGGCTGTTACACAGTCAAGGGCAGAATGTGTGTGTGTGGGGGGTGGTCATCCAATGTCAGCCCTCAGGTGATTCTGGAGTGTCCCCCACTCAAGAAGGAGGTGCCCCCCAGCCACCTACCCCCTCACTCTTCTTCAGAGTGGCCTTCATGGGGGATCCTATTGGAATCCAAGACATGAGAACCCAGGTACGCTGTCCAGGGCAGGAAGAGTTGGCCTCATGGTTGTAACATCAGAATTCTTCGCAACCCTTCCTTCCCAGCCCTCCCAAAAAACTATCCCACTTGGTCACCAGCACCCAGAATTCCACTATGGACATTCGTTCATTGGTTGAAGGTTTGGTAACTGCAAAGTGTTTAGGATATTTGTGGAAAGGATTTCGACTAAGTGACCTCTAAGATCTAACGCTAAAATTCCATGATACTGCACTTTTTTCCTTCAGTGTGAACAAATTCCAGGTGGTTTCTTGAAGGGCAGTTTGGCTAGAGGGTGAATAGGGCATCTGTAATCTGAGGAAGGAGGAATGAAAAACAGGGTAGAACTGTAAGGAGGATGCAGACCAAGTTTGGGGTCCTCACTATACCTGGGCTTCTCTACGCGCTGACTTTTCTCTTCTCCAAGGGGCAGGGGAGGGAAAAGAACTGTCTCATGGTCTGAGGTGAAACCCTGACATCAGCAGCTTCCCTGCGGCTTCTGGTTGGAGAGTGAGAAGCCGCAAGACTCTCCTGGGTGAGCAGTATGGGTTGAATTTTGTCCCCCACAAATTCCTATGTTGAAGCCCTAACCCCCAGCACCTCAGAATGTGACCTTATGTGGAGATAGGGTTATTGCAGATATAACTGGTTAAGATGAGGTCATACTGGAGTAGGGTGGGCCCAATCCAATATGGTTGATGTCCTTATCAAAAGAGGAAACTTGGAGACAACATGCACACAGGGAGAGTGCCTTGTGAAGATTGGAAATATGGTGCCACAAGCCAAGGAACTTCCAGAAGCTGGGAGAGAGGCCCTAGTGACTTCAGAAGGAGCAGACCCCTGCTGACATCTTGATCTCAGACTTCTGGCCTCCAGAGCTGTGAGAGAATATACATTTCTGTTGTGCCAATCCACTCAGTTTGTGGTGCCTTGTTATGGCGGCCACAGGAAACTGGTCCAGTGAGCCTGCAGGAGACGTGGGCTGGTGAGGGGGCCCCAGCAGGTGTGCAGAATTGTCTCCCTGGCTGCGTGCAGCCCAACAGCACTGGCCTCTGATCCCGTCGGGAGCACTGAGGGGCCCCGTTTCAGAAGGGAGCTGACCCCCCGCCCCCCCGCCAGCCAAGAGAAAGGGTTAATGCAATCTCCTGCCACACCGAGCCTTCTCCCAGAGCAGTTTATTTAAACTGTCAGTCCATTTTTATTACCCATGACACACCATCATACAAGTGACTCATAAAGTAGGATATAAAAGGAAGGTAGTATCATTTTTAATCCCTTTAATGTAATATAATGGGGGAATCAATCATTTATTACAGCAGACAATTGAAAACCACTCAGAAAGAATACTCTTTTTCCTGAAATTGGCAGTGGAAGTTTCGTTTCCCACAGTTTTCTGAACTCTTTGCATTTTTTTAAATCTTTGGCAAAGGAAGCATCAGATCATTTGAATAACAGGTTTTGTTTGTTTGGGTTTTTTTTAAGCTTCTTTATTAAATATTGTCCTAAGAAGCAAACTGCAAAGCAGGCCTGGAGGTGAGGCTGGCACCGCAGATGGCGGCACCCTGGGATCCACACTGCAGGGTGGAAAGAGAATACATTACCTGCTAGTTACCCAGAAGAGAGGGCTCAAGTCTAATTTATTAGTCATATTTAACAATTACTCCCTCATTTCTACTGAGGAAATATTTTGTGAAGGGAATTGAAACGTCACAATGACTCAAGGGATAGACATGTGTTAGCTAAATTTGCGGCAAAGGAGGGCAAATGAAGACACAGAGACAAGGCCGGGGCGCCAGCTGGGCCACCCAGACTGGCCAAGCTCCTGACCCTGTGCCTGCCCTGGCCAGCGTGGCCTGAGCAAACAACCCTGCAGCTGCTCACAGCAAGTGCTGGTGTCTACCAGTCAAGTGTTACAACCCCAGGGACATGCTAATTACTCTTTAAGACTAGTTCCTGGCTTTGCTTCAAAGAGGACTTCCTGGCCGCTGGTAAACCCATGCTGGTCTCGGCACTGCTCAGGCACAGCCCACAGAAGAAGCTGAAAGAGATGTGGCTGTCACCAGCCACCATGCTGTCTGCAGGACTATAGCCAAGGTGACACTGTGGCATGTGGCCACCAGCTGCTGAGGTTGCTTCCTGAATAGAATTCATACTATGTAGGAGGCTTCTGCTGCTATGCCTGTAACCACGCTCACCCAGGGGAAATTGGGGTCTGTTCCCAACAAACCCCAGAACCCCAAACCTAACAACAACAAGGGGACTTGTAAAAGCTACTGGGAAAAAAAATCTCTGGTCTTGGCGGCGTATTATGGATTCAAATGGCAAAGCACAGTCGTGTTTCCAGAGAGTTTTTGGTTCAAGGATAAGTGTTGATTCCAAGAGTCTGTCCCTACAGCGTTGGAGCCCAAGGGAGTTTCCAGTAAAGAATGTAATGTGCTGACAAGAGGTGTACGACTCTGGCACCTCCTTGGTGGTTTTCTCAAGCCACCTCCTGCCATTTTTGTTGACAAGGGTGTAAAAATTGGCTAGAAGTTCCCAGAATAATCACTGCACCAGCACTGGGACTGCTCTTGCTCATGTCTCCTTATGGATCTCTGTGGGGACAGGATGATGGTGAGGTGTGCTGTGCACAGGGTTCCTGTGTCTCATCAGATCCTCCTTTCTGCCCCCCACTTTGGGATGCCTGCCAATCTGGAGGACGCAGACCTCCTCTCCTTTCCGTCAACAACTTACTGGGTGCCTGCCGTGTGCCCACTCCAAAGCAAAACGGAACAGTTGATTATAGTTGGTTCTGAAAATTGTCTTCCCCTAGATCCACATATTTCATATAGAAGCATGTCTCAGTATTCAAACCTATTCATTTTCTGAGTTTTAGAAAGTGATAGCTAGAGATAGCAATGGATACTCTTTTCTCCAAACAGCTCTATTTCAAAAAATTGTATCTAAGTGATCCAATCCGTGAGTCATGAGGAATAGGACATATCAGATGAAGAGAGAGAAAGTGCTTCCAGAAGAGATAACAAACTAACATCCCAGCACAACGTTAGGTATCTACCCAAGTCTTTACTTACAACTTCCTGAAACATTAATTGGATACAGAGTCCCTCCCAGGAATGGGTTTTATTGTATTTATTTTATTTTTTTGAGACAGAGTCTCACTCTGTTGCCTGGGCTAGAGTGCTATGGTGTCAGCCTAGCTCACAGCAACCTCAGACTCCTGGGCTCAAGCGATCCTCCTGCCTCAGCCTCCCAAGTAGCTGGGACTAGAGGCATGGGCTGCCACGCCCAGCTAATTTTTTCTATTTTTTAGTCATCTGGCTAATTTGTTTCTATTTTTTAGTAGATACAGGAGTATCACTCTTGCCGAGGCTGGTCTCAAACTCCTGACTTCAAGCGGTCCTCCTGCCTCGGCCTCCCAGAGTGCTAGGCTTATGGGCATGAGCAACTGCACCCAGCCGATATGTATTTTTTAAAAATGTTTTATTGCTTTGAATATTAACAAATAACAGAAATACAAATCTTAAAAAATGATGCAAAATTCCCATCCCCTAACAAATCAAATACTTCATTTGCCAAGTTTCCTAATAGTCTTTAAAAAAAAAATCTGTGTTTTATACATAATTGCACAATACAGAGCCAATTTTATTTTCCATTTTACCTTAAATCATAAACGTTTGTTTCTACCTACTTATCAGTGTTTACCAATTCATTATAATCAGTCTAGTAAATATACTCTAATTGACCTATCATCATTTGCTATTACAAATATCTGTAATAAGGGTCTTCATGTGTGTATTGTTTATTCCTTTGTTGAAATATTTCCTTTGGAAATTTCCTAGAACTAGGGTAATTGGTCTAAAGGGCATTTTTACTTTATTTGTTTTTAGTGAATTGAAATGCATTTTGTTTGGAAAATTTCACAATAGCATTTGAAGTCGTGGGGAACGCGAGGGTGTTGCAAAAGCAGCAATGGTGATCCCAGAGTGCCTGACACTGAGTCTGCTCAAGCTATATCTGTGGTCTAGAGACACACCAGGCTGGCTTTCGTGCACGGAGGAGTACTTTTAAGAGGCAGACAGAAAAAGAGTGTCACGTTAAAAACAATACAGATGTGGCATACAAATGACTAGACTAGAAAAATGATCTTTTGCCTTACTGATTTTTTTCTGCTGCTGTACAGCATGTTATGAAAATGAAGTTCCCAGTTTTCATTTATCTGTGACTCATCAGAAAATCTTTTCCACTGCATTCAGAGCTAGCAGCAAGCCTTGTAATAACAGGTGCTTAATAAATATTTGTTGAATCGAATTGCAGGGAACTGAATTTTTATAAGACTTTATTGTATTATTCTGTTTTTATAGTGGACAGAGCATGAGCAAAAAATACACTATTGTTGCCATAAGCACAGAGATGAGAGTTGCTTGTTACTGCAGCATTACCTAGACTGTCTGGGCTGATAGAACACGGTCAAGTGCTTTCTTTGAAAAATAGTTAAATATATGGAGGTATCTGTTGTAGCATTACTTATAATTGCAAAAGAAAAGAAACTACTATAGGAGTTAGCAAATAATGGAATTCCACTCAATTTATTATACAATCATTAAAATCAATGTTTATAAAGACCTTGAAAGTACATGGAAAATTCTTACAAGATTAATTTTAAAAGGAAGACCAAATTGTATATATATACCATTAACATTACATTTCAAAAGCTATGCATACGGAAAAAGAATGAAAGCAGTGTAACAAAATAACAATGATAGTTTTAAATTTGAGAGAATGGAGTTGATTTTTTCTTCTATTTTTCTACTTTTCTTAATTTTCTTTGTTTTTAAGAGTACGTATTTTTCTTAAAATATTTTGTAAGAGACCATTTTCCCTGTGGACCACTTTTTTCCTATCTCTTTCTTTTATGGTAACTCATTCAATCATTCAGCCCACATTTATGGAGCATCTAATATGTGCACATCCTCATGGTTCTACAGCTACGAACAACAAAGACAACTGAATTCCTATTCTCGGAGAGCTTACCTTCTAATGGAAAATTATAAGCAAAAAGTATCTATAATAATCATTTTGCTTAAATTATTTTTGAGACTTTGGGGGAGGAAAGAGAGAGGTGTCTAAATGAGAAACTTGACTTTCTTCTTTTACCACATGTTTAAAAACCTGGGTTAGTCATTTTCTGCTTTAATTAAAGTCATTTTCCTAACACTTTTTTAAAAAATCTGCAATCACTGTTAGAGTTGTGTCTATGTTTTGCAGCTTCAGTTAATATTAGTAATTGTTATTAAAATCTAGAAAAGAGGTCCCAGGAAGAATACTGCTGTGTATTAACCAGTGTTTCATTAAGCTGCTGGCCATGGACACATACAGTATGTGACAGGTACACATTTAGTGGAATCCAAGTGCCACAGAAATACTCAGCCTGATTCTGCAGATTTAGAAGCAGAAGCCAGACTCCAAATAGCAGAGAGGCACAGTCCCACCGGGCAGGAAGCGAGGAAAGCAGGGATTTTCTCTGTTGCTCTTAAAGGTGTCTGACTATGCTCTTCAAAGCCAGCAAAGAGAATAGCTCTGATTAACAAGGGTTTTTCCTTAAAAAAGTATAAAACACTTAGAAATTAAAAACTAAAAAGAATGAGGGTGGCACTCCATCTGAGTTTTTTAATAACTTTTATTATTTTACCGATTATAAAAATAATATATGTTCTTCATAAAAAGTATGAATAATGCAGAAAATTAAGAAGAATATAAAGCTCATCTGTAATCCTGCCACACAGAGATAACCGCTGTTGTTATGATGGTGCACCTCTGTGCAGTCCTTCTAGAGCAGGGGCTGGTAAGCATTTTCAGTACAGGGCCAAATAAATATTTTAGGCTCTGCAGGGCCTCTCTCTCCCTCTCTCTCCCTCTCTCTCCCTCTCTCTTTCCATTGCAGCTTCTCTGGCGCTGGGGAGGGACAGCAGCCATAAACAACACCTAAATGAATGAACGTGGCTTTGTTCCAAAAAAACTGCATTTACAAAAACAGGCAGCTGGCCTGACTGGGACTCATTCGTACCTTGCTGCCCCCTGTTGTATTAATAGAACGTTCAATTTGGAGAGGAGCAAGCATGAATTGCAAAATTTGTATTTCCCCATCCCCTCCTTGTCCTCCCCATCGTCATCATCCCAGAGGAAGGACCTCATTACTGTCCACTGCATCCAGCAGTCAGCAAGTGTTTACTGACAGCCAACTACTTAGAACCCGAAGAGTGGTGTAGAAACCCACTGAGTTCCTGCCCTCCTAGGGCTATGGGCAGTAAGCAAATGACTGCTAATACGCGAATAATGACAAGTGTGCACAGGAGGGCTCCGGGTGCTCTGGGAGTGTGTGGTAGGCAGAGCTCACCTGATGAAAGGTTCTGGGAGAGCTTCCCTGGGAGGTCGATTAAGCTGAAATCTGAATGATGAGTAGGGTTACCGGGGCCACGTGGTGGCAGGAGAATGTGCCAGGCAGACGGGACAGCAAACATGAAGGCCAAGATTTGGGACAGTCCAGACAGCCTGAGGGACTGAAGAGAGGCCTGTGTGGCCAGAGCCCAGAGATACCAGGTGGGAGGAATAGGCAGGAGCCAGACACGCAGGTTTTTTACACCAGGGAAAGCATTTGGACTTGATCCTCTGGGCAGTGGGAAGGCACTAGAGAGTTTTAAGCAGAAAAGTAACAAAATCAGCATTATTGCAATAGATCCTGACCTCAGTTACCCCACCCCACCCCGCCCCCAGCCACTAGGAAATCTCCCTTTCATTCCCTTTTATGCATTGCGACAGAATAATCTTCAAGTATCCTCATCTTTCATGTCCCTGCTAAGAAAGATGTGAAATCAAGTCCAGACTCCTGGGCCCAGCATTTAGAGCCACCCCATCTCCTGACTCTCCCCTGACCCTTCCTTACTCCTTACCCCCCTTCAAACGATGTCATTTGCTATTCCTTGGACATATCGCCTATTTTCCCATTTTCATGCTTTGGCTCAAGCGGCTTTCTCCACTTAGAATGTCTTCACTTGTCTCAGTCCATTTGGGCTGCTGCAACACAAAACACCATGGATGGGGTGGCTTATGGACAGCAGGAATTTATTTCACAGTTCTGGAGGCTGGGAAGTCCAAGATCAAGGTGCCGGCGGATTCGCTGTCTGGTGAGGTCCCACTTCCTGGTTCATACGTGGTTGTCTTTTTACTGTGACCTCACATGGCAGAAGAGGCAGGAGAATTCTCTGGGGCTTCTTTTATAAAGGCACTAATCCCATTCATGAGAGCTCCACCCTCAGGACCTAATCACTCCCCAAAGGCCTCACCTCCAAATTCCATCACATTAGGGATTAGGTTTCAGCATATGAAGGGAGGGTGGAATAAACAGTCCATAGCATTACTCTAAATTCCGTAATCTAGGGCTGCCTCAAATGTACCCCATAGTGAACCTTGTGCATGGTTCAGGTTCAATTACTACATGTTGAGTGAACACCTGATTTCAAGAACCAAAAGGTAGAGAACCTCTCTGCTCTAAACTTCCATAACATGGTACCTTCCCTCTTTCCACATACATCATTTATGTCTTGTATGATAGTCACTTGTGCATTTATTTTATATGCTTTCCTTGATGGTATGAAGGAAAGGGACCATGTATCTTTTCCAACAATAACAAGAAGTGTTATTTGTCAAGAACTTTAATTTATGGCAGGTGCTATTTTAAGTTTTGACATACATTATTTTATATAATGTTTATGACAATATGGAAGACTTGTGATAATATATTACTGTTTTACAAATGAAAGTTGAGTTACTTGTCCAACGTCATAAAGCTAATAAAAGATGATGCTAGGATTTGAACCCTGGGTAACTGACTTTAAAGCCCCTGCTCTTCTCTGTGGAAGTTTCCATCATTGCTTTGTTCTTACAGTAAGTCCTGGCTGAACAGAATGAGAAGAGGAGGACTCACTAGATCTACGCCTACAGAACAATTCTGTCTAAAGCTTGACCATCCCTCGCATTTCCTGCCTACCAATTTCCTACTTAACAGGGGCTAATGAATCTCTTTCTAGTGAAAACGGTGACCCACAGAAAAAAGATCCACAACACTGGTGTGGCCAGGTTTTGCAAATAAAAACACAAGATGCCTGGTTAAAATGAGTTTCAGATAAACAATGAATAATTTTTTAGTGCATGTCCCAAACTCATTGCTTATCTGAACTTCAAATTTAACTGGCAACTTTAATCAACAACTGAGGAAAAAGTAAAAAGAACCTCATTATTATGTTCCATAACATCAGAGAGGAAAAATAGAACTGGTTCGAATTTTTTTTCCTAACAAATTTAATTTCCAAAATTGAAAAAGTGTAAAACCTAAAAGAGTAACTCCAGCTGCTGTAACAAAATACCATAGACTTGGTGGCTTAAACACCAAACATTTATTTCTCACAGTTCTGGAAGACGGAAAGTTCAAGATCAAGGCACCAGCAGATTTAGCGTCTGGTGAGGGCCTGCTTGCTGGCCACAGGTGGCTGCCTTCTTACTATGTCCTCACATGATGGGGAGAGAGAGAAACCTAATAATTTACCTCACATTCTTTTGGATTTTCTGATGTACAAAATCATATTATCTGAAAACAATTTTATTTCTTTCTTTACAATACTTGCAACTTTTGTTTCTTTTTCTCACTTTATTGCACTGGCTAGAACCTCCCCCTCAATATTGAGGAGAAGTAATGATAGTAGTCATCCTTGTTTTCTTCCCAATTTTAGGGGAAAGGTGTGCTACTCCATTGAGTATGATTTTTTCAAGAGGTTGTTTGCAACTACCTTCTGTAGTAGCTTTCCAAGACTGCCATAACGAATTATCACAACTACGTGGCTTAAAACAATGAAAATTCACTCTCTAACAGTTGTGGAGGCCAGAAGTCTAAAATCAAGAGGTCAGCAGGCTTGTTTCCTTTTGGAAGCTCTGAGAGAGCATCTGCTTCTTGCATCACTGCTAGTTTCTGGATATTGTGGGCATTCCTTGGGATTCCTTGACTTATAGAAGCATCACCCCAATCTCTACCTCCATCTTCCCATGCATCTCTGTCTGTGTCTTTTCCTCTTCATTGGATTTAGGGTAATCCTAAATCCAGCATGACTTCCTCTCAAGATTCTTAACTTAATTACATCTGCAAAGATCCTTGTCCCAAATAATATTACATTCACAGGTTCTGGGAGTTGTGACTGGAATATATCCTTTTGGGAGCCACAATTCAACCCACTACATTCTCTTTAAGAAAATTGCCTTCCATTCCTAGTTTACTGAGAGTTTTTAAATAAATGGATGCTACATTTTATCAATTTTTTTCTCCATCTATTGATCATCCATTGCGTGACTTTTCTTCTTTATTCTGTTGATGTGCTGAATTCTATTAATTGGTTTTCAAATGTCAAACCAATATTGCAGTCCTGGAGTAAGCCCAATTTGGTTATGATGTATTATCCATTCTCTGTATTGTTAGATTTAATTCTCTATTTTTAAAAAAGATTTTTGCATTTATGCTTCTGTGAAAGATTGGTCTGTAATATTTCTTTCTTATACGGCACTTGTTTGCTTTTGGTATCAAGGTTACACTGGATTCATAAAATGAGTTGGGAAATGCTGCTTCTTTTTCTATTTTTCGGAATATTTTGTGTAAGATTGATATTCTTTATTTTCTTTTTTTTGAGACAGAGTTTCACTTTGTTGCCTGGTCGAGTGCCGTGGCATCAGCCCAGCTCACAGCAACCTCAAATTCCTGGGCTCAAGCAATCCTCCTGCCTCACCCTCCCAAGTAGCTGGGACTACAGGCATGTGCCATGCCCGGCTAATTTTTTCTATTTTTAGTAGAGACGGGGTCTCGATCTTGCCCACAGGCTGGTCTCGAACTCCTGAGCTCAAGCGATCCTCCCACCTCGGCCTCCCAGAGTGCTAGGATTATAGGCGTGAGCCACCGCCCCCGGCCTTATTTCTTTCTTTAATATGTAGAAGACTTCACCAGTGGGGCCATCTCTATTAGCAAAATCCTAGTGTTTTCTTTGAATAAAAGTATTAAATTCTGTTTCCTCAATAGATATTGAATTCATATTTTCTCTTTCATCTTGTATCAGTTTTGGGAAGTTATATGTACCTGGATTTTGTCCATTTGATCTAAATTTTAAAATTTATTGGTATAAAGGTATGCATGACATCCTTCTATTATCTTTTTCAAGTTGTTAAGATCTTTAGCAAAGTCCCCTTTGTAGTCCTGATATTACTAATTTGTCCCTGTCTCTTTTTTCTTTTTCAGTCTTACCAGGGATTTATCCCATTTTTGGTCTTACCAAAGAACCAACTTTGGCTTTATTGATTTTTTTCCTATTGTACATTTGTTTGGCATTTTATTAATTCATGCTCTTTATTTGTTTTTCTTCCCTTCTACCATCTCAGGATTTAATTTGCTCTTCGTTTTGAACTTCTTGAGATGATTAGTTTATAAATTTTTCAGCCTTTCGTCTTCTCTAACACATGCACTTAAGGCTATAAATTTCGTTCTAAGTACATCTTAGCTACATCTCATAAGTTTTGATTTGCCATGTTTTTTTTTTTCAATTCAAACATTTTTTCACTTCTGCTATGGTCTGAATGTGTCCCCCAAATTCATATCTTTATGACCATCCTTTTGAGCTTCCGTGAGCCCTTGGGCCACCCCTCATGTACCCTTACATTAGACCCCCTTTATCAAACATACTCTTCCCTGTATCTGGCTAGAAATGTTGCAAAAGGTATAATGAAAAGCCAGATAACATTTCTCATTTCTTCTTTTTAGATTATAAAATATCTCAAACACAAAGAAAGTATAGGAGAGTGATGTCAGCAAAAATGGCAGAGTAGGATCCATCCCACTGCAAAAACATTGAATAAATAAGCAAAAAATGCCACAATCAATTTTTTCAGAACTCTGGAAAATAGTCAACTGCATTAGTCTACAATGTTGGTCTCCAGCAACCAAGTGAATGCTGAATCAAGGCAAAAGTGACTTAAACATGGTAGAATAGCTTTGTGGTGTTTTAATGTAACCTTGTCCTACTCCTCTCCCCTCCCCAGCATGGTGGCAGTTTTAAGATGAGGCCTGTATTCCTTCCTCTGGGAGGAAGTTCCAGAGGGAGCAGAGCAGACCTTGTTTCCAAGGAATTGTGTGTGTTTGGGGGTTCCCTGAAGCGCTAACATTGGGTGCTTGCTTTTGTTTTGCCTAACACAGAACTCTCTCAGTGCAGAAAAATGGCTTAAGCAGAGGGAGTTCCGTGAAAACAATAATAGGCAAATAAATAAGCTGCTGCTACCTGGAGCAAAAGATTACAGTTGAGTCAACAGTAGACATGCCAAAGCCTGGGAGGAAAAGTCAAGAAGAGAGTTACTTTGGGGAATAAGGGCTTGAGTAATCTCCTGCATGTGACAGAAAATCTAGAAAGCCGTGTATATGTCCAGGATAGGATGCATGCCCAGAAAAGAGCTGAGAAAACCCTTAGCTCTCACCTCTGCCTGACCTTTAGGCTCAGTGTGAGCAAGAAGTGAAGGCCAAGGCAGAGTTGCAAATGGCCTGGCTCTATGTTCAAAGAGTGTCTCTAACACAGAGCCAATCTGCAAAGACCAGGAGAATATTTTTTCTTTTGCCACTATGGGTTTAAGGAAATCTCTGTCAAACCACTAGCTGACCAAAGGGGAAAGGAACAGAGCATTCAGAGACCGTTCACAGCAGGCAACAACAATAAACCCTGAGGGAAGTAAAGAATCTGATTTCTAGAGTTACTACATTTAAATGTTTAACATGTCCAACTTTTAACACAAAATCACGTGGTACACAAAGATACAAGAAAGTATGGCCCATTTGCAGGAAAAAAAGAAGCCAAATGAATAGAAACAATTCCTGAGAAAGCACAGATATTGGTCTTACTAGACAAAGATCATAAATCAGCTATCAAGTGTGGTCAAATAGCTAAAGGTGACCATGGACAAAAAATTAAATGAAACCGAGAAAATGATGCTGCAATAAATATCAATAAAGAAAAAGAAATTATATAAAGGAAGCAAATAGGAATTCTGGAACTAAAAAATACAATAATTGGAATGAAAAATGTATTAGAGTGTTTTAACAGCAGATTTATGCAGGGAGAAGAAAGAATCAGTGAACTTAAAGACAGGTCAATTGAAATTATCCAGGCTAAGGGGAAGGAAGAAAAAAAAATGAAGAAATGTGAACAGAGCCTGAAGAAATGTGGGATAACTTCAAGTACACCAACATTATGGGAGCCCCAGAGGAAAAAAGAGAAAGAAAGGGGCAGATAGAATATTTGAATAATAATGGCCCCAAATTTCCCAAATTTGATTTAAAAACATGAAGCTACATATGCAAGAAGCTCAAAAGACTTGACTTATGAAAGAAAGAGATCCACACTGAGACACATAATGAAACTTTTAAAATACAAAGATGAAGAAAATCTTGACAGCAGAAAGAAAGAAGAGAAACATTCCCAGATAAACACTGAGAGAGTTTACTGCCCCCCTAGAGCTGCCCTACAAGAAATGCTAAAGGGAGTCCTTCAGGCTACAATGAAAGGACACTAGATAATCCCTCAAAGCCGTATGAAGAAATAATAACAACAATAATAAGAATAAAGAACAATGGTAAAGGTAACTGCACAGGTACTATTATATTTATGGTTTGTTGTGCCTCATTATTTTTGCCTAACGATAGGCACATAGACCAATAGAATAGAATGGAGAATACAAACCTGTACATCTGTGGTCAGTTATTTTTTGACAAGGATGCCAAGACCAATCAGTGGGAAAAGAATAGTCTTTTTAATAAATGGTTCTGGGACAACTGGATATTTACATGCAAGAGAATAAAATTGGATTCCGTTTCACATCATAGACGAAAGTGAACTCAGAATTGATCAAAGACCTAAATGTAAGAGCTAAAACTATAAAACTCTTAGAAAAATCACAGAGGTAAATCTTCATGATCTCAGATTTGTCAATGACTTCTTAGGAATGACACCAATGCACAAGCAACAATTAGACTTCATCAAAATGAAAAACTTTTGGATTCTAAAGAATACTATCAAGGAAAGTGAAAAGACAACCTATAGAATGGGAGAAAATATTTGCAAATGCTATATCTGATAAGGATCTAGAATCCAGAATATATAAAGAACTCTTATGACTTAACAGCTAGAAGACAAACAGCCCAATTTAAAATTGGGCAAAGGATTTCAATAGACATTTCTCCAAAGAAGATACACAAACCATGAAAAGAGGCTCAACATCATTAGTCATTATGGAAATGCAAATCAAATCCACAATGAGATAGCATTTCATACCCACTAGGATGGCTATTTTTTTAAAAAATGGAAAATGACAAGTGTTGGTAAGGATGTGAAGATGTTGGAACCTCCATACACTGATGTTGGAAAAGAACTAAAACAGTGCAGCCCTGTGGAAAACAGTTTGGCAGTTCCTCAAAAGGGTAAATATAGAATTATCATATGATCCAGCAATTCTACTCCTAGGTATGTACCCAAAAGAATTGAAAACAGGTATTCACACGAATTTATACACGAATGTTCAATGCAGCACTGTTTATGATAGATGGAAACAGTTTGGAGGTTCTTCAAAAAGCGAAACATACAATATGACTGCTACATATACACTTAAAATAATTGAAAACGGGCTCTATTTGTGTGCTAGTGTTCATTCCAACATTATTCACGGTAGCCAAAAGGTGGAAACAACTCAAGTGTCCACAACAGATGCATGGATAAACAAAAGGTGGTACCTATACAATGGCATATTATTCAGCCATTAAAAGAGTTGTAGTTGCACAACTCTATGAATGTATTAAAAACAATTTGTTGTACACTTTAAAAACTTATACTCAGGACTCAAATTGAAGCTCATTGACTAACCCCAAAGTTGATGACCAATATACAGCTTACTTTGTTATTTCTGGGAGAGAGTGAATGAAAAAAATGGTATAGAGGGAGGGTGCATTCTAACAGGAGTAGAAATTTAAATTAAGGTACTGAAGTTCTAGATAAATTTCCAGCATCAACCCATGGGTCCGAAATAAGGTTTGGGGTCTCCTGGAATAGCATTTGGCCGTCCCTGAAGGGCAGGCTCATCAGCTTTGCTAAAAGCCATTATAATTTGCTTTCAAACCTGTTCGATTTCAGCTAGGAAAGTGTTGCGGTTAACAAGTCTGAATGTGAAATGTTTATAAACCCCAATATAGCATTTACACTGCTGCTGAGATATGGTGATAGTGTTGAGACTAGCTCAGGGCAACACTGCATCATAAGGAGCGTGACAGACTTAATACGCGGCTTTTCTCATCTCACACTCAACTGTTCCTTCTACTTTTTAAATTAAATATTTCTGCTGTAGCATTCTTTTATACTCTTCCCTTCCTTCCATTCCACCGCTTCCATCCTTGATGCCTTTCCCCTCCACCAGCACGAGATCATTCCAGCGTATCTGATGAGCTCTCAGACGTTCAGAAAAGCGATTCTTGGAATGCCATCTGGCTAACCATTAGATATGTCCAGACAGACATTTTGCGGATTATCTCCAGGAAGGAAGAAAAATAGAAGAGAGTCTCAGAACTATTTATACAATTATCCTGCAGGCTGTGGCCTGGAAAATAAGAAACTAGGACTTTCAGGTTTTTGATTGCGTTTCTTCTTTCCTGTATTTCATGAAGTTTAAATTATAACCATCTGTTTCAGAAGATATAAAAATCCTGGCTCCATCTTCTTTCACGTTACCAGAATACTAACCCTTCAGGGAACCTTCTATCGATGGAGGTGCTCAGTGACGACTACTACAGTGAAATCACAGTGTAAAACAAGCACCAAGCTACAGCTCATCGCCTCGCTACCTCATTGGCCTCCTGCATCTAGTGGGGAAAGGGGCATCGATCTCTAGAATGCATTATAATGTGGAAGTTCCCCTGTGCAGTTGTGGGGACACTGACATATTTTCTGTTTGTTTGATGATGGTGTTGAGGAGGAGGATGGTGATGACAGTAAAATCTCCCTTTTTTCCAACTCTTATTAGAGATCATTATTTTTTTCTCTTTTTTTAATTTTTAATTATTATGGGTACATAATAGTTGCATATCTTTATGGGATGCATATAATGTTTTGATACAGGTATACAATGTGCATTAATCAAATCAGGGTAATTGGGCCATCACCTCAGGTGATTTACCATTTCTTTGTGTTAGGAACATTCCAATTCCACTCTTTTAATTATTTTAAGTATACCCTAACTTATTGTTGATTATGGTCATTTTGTTGTGTTATCAAATATTGTTCTCCAGTTCTATCCATGTTGTTGCAAATGGCAGGATTTTATTCTTTTTTGTGGCTATATTATATTCCATGTTGTATATGTACCACAATTTCTTTATCCATCATTCATCCATTGATGGACACTTAGGTTGATTCCACATCTAAGCTATTGTGAATAGTGCTGCAATAAACATGGGAGTGCAGATAGCTTTTTGATATATTGAATTCCCTTCCTTTGGATATATACCCAACAATGGAATTGCTGGTTCATATGGTAGTTCTATTTTTAGTTTTTTGAGGAACCTCCATACTGTTTTCCATAGTGGTTGCACTAATTTACATTCCCACTAACAGTGTACAAGGGTTCCCCTTTCTCCACATCCTTGCCAGCATTCATTAGTGCCTGTCTTTTTGATGAAAGCCATTTTTACTGGGGTGAGCTTATGTCTCATTGTAGTTTTGATTTGCATTTCTCTGATGACTAATGATGTTGAGCATTTTTCATATACCTGTTGGCCATTTGTATGTCTTCTTTTGAGAAATGTCTACTCAGATCCTTTGCCCATTTTTAATTGGATTATTTGATTTTTTTTTCTATTGAGTTGTTGGAGCTCCTTATATATTCTAGTTATTAATCTCTTGTCAGATGGGCAGTTTGTAAATATTTTTTCCCATTCTGTGGGTTGTCTCTTCACTTTGTTGACTGTTTCCTTTGCTGTGCAAAAGCTTTTTAGTTTGATTTGATCCCATGTATCCAATTTTGCTTTGGTTGCCTACGCTTTGGGGGTTTTACTCAAGAAGTCCTTGCCCAGACCAATGTCCTGGAGCATTTCCCCAATGTTTTCCTTTAGTAGTTTCATAGTTTCAGGTCTTAGATTTAAGTCTTTAATCCATTTTGATTTTGATTTTTGTATATGGCGAGAGATAAGGGTCTACATTCTTCTGCATATGTATATCTAGTTTTCCCAGCCCCATTTATTGAAGAGACTGTCCTTTCCCCACTGTATGTTCTTGGCATGCTTGTTGAAGATAAGTTCACTATAGACGTGTGGATTTATTTCTGGGTTCTCTATTCTGTTCTATTGTAGAGACCATTATTCTTTTGCTCATCTTTAATTCTCAAAAGATCCCCAAATCATTTCTGGTGAATTCAAAGGCATTTCACACTTGGTGATTAATTTAATTTGCTCTCAATCTTACAGCCTATAGGACAGTGTGGGTGTGAAAAACACCACTCTCAAATTCACCATCTGCGATGAGTCTTACCCTATCCTCCACTCCATCGCCCCTCCCCTCTCAATTTGGTATATAATCCTTGGTATCTTTCCAATAAACTGGAGGCAAAACATGTGTCCCCAGACTTTTTTGACTGATGCCCCATCAATAAAAAAGATTTGAGCACATACCCCAATGTGCACAGTGGCTGTCTAACATAACCTTTTCCTATGGCCCGGAGAGTCATGGTGCCCCTTTTGGTTAATGCGTTAGACTCCAATTTTCCCTCTCAAAAGGATTTCTCTCATCTTCTCTCAGAAACAGTTTATTTTTTCCCTCCCATTAATAATCCTTTATTGAACACCCACTGTTTTCTAAGTACTGTGCTGGGTGGTGGAGGCACAGAGATAAATAAAACTTGATTTTTAATCCCAGAGCAACCAGTAGTGGGGAACAAGCCATGTATAGAAATACCTACAACACAAGGAAACGAGAGATTTACAAGTGAGGAGTTGGGTGGTGTGGAGGAGGGATGACTCATAAACTATAAAATCTTATTTTTTTTCTTCTACCATGTATGACTTTCTAGTATTTGATGGTGAATTCCTTCTTATTTTACTATTTCATATTTCTTTAAAAATCTCTGTTTTCAAGGCATGTGTTTTTCATCTTCTTTTATTACAACACGCTACCTTTTGAGGGTCTCATAGATAAATATAACCTTTTATTGTGTCAGTTGAATCTGTCTGGGATATAGAAATCAGGTAAAGGGAGTTGCTGGCTCATACAAACGTGCAGGCATTACTGAGAGCTGGGACCGGATATGCTGTTGAGTCACATGCCACAGTCGTGGCAAGTGTGCCACAGGCTCCTAGAAGGAAGGGATAACAAAATGAGTCAGAATGAATGAGGAGAGGGAAACCTCCCCCTCCAGCCAGAAAGAGAAAGCCTGGAGGGCTAGAGAGGTTTTATTAATGTGTCTTTCAAGAGAACAGCAGAGACACAATCTGATGTAATTCACTGTCGGCCTCACTGTCAAGGTGAAGCAAGTTGAAGAACTAAAACTGAAAACTCCGTATATTGTTACTTCTTATTTGGACCCAAGCCCATAGGGAGACTAAAACCTGTATCTAAAAGTAAATAAGCATTTCACGAGACCCCGTCTCTACTAAAAAAACAGAAAGAAATTATCTGGCCAACTAAAATACATATAGAAAAAAAAAATTAGCTGGGCATGGTGGCGCATGCCTGTAGTCCCAGCTACTCAGGTGGCTGAGGCAGGAGGATTGCTTGAGCCCAGGAGTTTGAGGTTGCTGTGAGCTAGGCTGATGCCACGGCACTCACTCTAGCCCGGGCAACAAGCGAGACTCTGTCTCAAAAAAAAAAAAAAAAAAAAGTAAATAAGCATTTCAAAGTGGTTTTCCTGAGGCTGAGGTATAGAGAGAGAGGGGGAATGGGAGGGACATGGGCAATATATCTAACCAGAACTTTCGTACCCCCATAATAAGCTGAAATAAAAAAAAATGGAGATAATACATCCAGGAAAAAAAAAAAAAGAAAAGTATATTACCTGGGAAAGATCAGAGAACATAAACTCTCTTTTTATGTTGAAAAACTTATCGCGTGTTTGCATAAGAGGAGTAATTAACTGCCTATTAATGAATCGAATGAAGAAAGGAACACTAGAAAGAATTTTGTAGAAAGCATTTGAGGCCTTAGCTAAACTAACAAAATGATGCACTCCCAGGTTGGGATATAGGGTTCCAGTCGCCCCTCTGTACCTGAGGGGGGTTCAGCTGGAGAAGGATCCCTCACACTGATCAGGCAAACTGGTGACGTGGCTCTGGGAAAAGAGCCGACAAGCATCACTCATTTTTTAAAGTTAGTGAGTGAGGATGCAGACTCTTGACTGGATGGGGCAGAGGGGCTGACCTCTGCCACACAGTGCCTCATGGCTTTAGCAGCTAGAGGGTTTGTGGCCTCAGCCACAGTGTGGGCAGCAGTAGCAGGCCAGCCAGGCAGGCGTGGCCAGCCCAACCCCCAGGAGCACTGCGGAGGTGGAGGCCCTGTGACCAGGAGGACGCAGGGGCCAGTGGGGTTTGGGGAGTCTTTGATGTGTGGCTCTGTTTGAAACAACACGCTGGCAAGGCCTGGAGAAGGATCCCATTGCTCCAGTGCCCGGTGTGGATGGGGTTGGAAGGTGGGGAGGCCAGGCAGTTCAAGGGTAGCGACTTCAGGTAGACACCATTCTCGTGTAGCACCAAGGAGTCCTTCAATGCAACAGGCCAGAGCTCCTGATGAGGGATTTCCCATAACCACACCTAGGAGAGCACCAGCCTCGGCAGGGCTCAGAGACAGTCCCTAAGGATGGGACAGCAACACTTTCCCACTGCACCATCCGGTTTCCCACTTTCCCAAGGCAGGACAGGCAGCCTGGTCTGCTGCTCCAGACACTCCCGTGTTCTGGCATCTGCGGGACTTTTCCCAGCCTGTTTTATTGAAGTATTTCCACCCTGGCTGTTTAGAACCATGTTCCCCAACTCTTTTTGGTTGACACCTCATCAATAAAAAAGATTTGAGCATGAACCCCAACGTGCATTTATTTACTTATAAATTATAGACATAAGCTCTTGTATTAGAAAGCACACACAGAAATAGAAATTATAAAAATAAAGTATAAATAGAAGTTCTAGTATTTACTTCCAGCACTCCAGTGGAGTTTCTGGTGCATCCTTATAGAGTACATGCACCCATTGCAAAGGTCACAGGTGATTATAGTAGTCACCTGGTAGTGACCAGTTGGACAGCCCATTTTCAAACCAGTCTTCTGCCTTCAACACCTGCACATCAGGAGCTTTGGCGACATTGTCTCAATTCTCATTCAAAACCATCATAGGTAAGACATCCGTCACCAAGGGAGTGAAGTGTGGAGGATCTCGCTACAGTGCTGTGGTTTAAGTTCACCCCCATGCCCAGGGGATTAGCTGTGGTTCACCACATACACACAGCCTAAATCCTGGCCTACAGACAAAGGAAAGAATTGGGAAACGTGGAGAGAATAACAGTTGTGAACTCACTGGAAAAAATAAGGAGAGGAGGGTCATTATAAATATGTTTCTGAAGTTCTGCCTTGTCTATCCATTACTTCCCGAAAGGCACTTTAATGACACTAATTATATCTCTCTATTAAGTGCTTTATCTAGTCCTCCATAATTGAATTGTGATTATTTGGAACAGCTATAAGTTTTTCCTCATGTAGTTATATTCATAAGTATTTGCTCAGTTTAAAAATCATTCCCTTTAAAATTACTATGTCTAGTTTTGGACTGTCCTTAATCATTAAATAAAAATGTTGACACCTTTTGAGACTATCCCATATTATTATGAATTTGTCCTCAGTTATTGGAATTGAGTTCTGGAAAACCATGTCCAAACATACATGAACTTTGCCAATACTACTCGACCTGTTATTTTTCAAGGTAGGAGGGGGATTTTAAAAAGATTAAGTTACTAATAAGCTATGACCCCTCTTATATCTTTGTTTTAGACACAGTGTCTAAAGATTAAGTCCTTGGCATCTACATAATACAGTGTCAAAATGTCATCTTTGCCAATAGCAAGTTTACTGCTAATGATTCAAGAAGAGGATTTCAGAACATAAAAGCAAGAGACAAACCATATACCCTTGAATTTTATTCCAAAGTAGTTTGATAAGTCACAATATATTCACTAGACTATAATTTCCATGATGATATATATAGTTTTGTTTAGTTGGTTGCTATATCCCTAGAATCTAAAATTGTTTTTGGCATGTGAAGAAGAGGCATGTGAATATTTGTGAAATTAATAAATGAATTTAGAAAAGCCAAAATATTATCATTGATACACAGAATCACAAATTTGCCTGGGGAACAAAGAACATATTTGGGGAAAAAAAATGTGAGATACACCGTAATTTTTTTTAAAAAAGGGATCAAACTGAAATATTAATGGAAAGTGAAATTTTCAATTTTTTCTTTCAAACTATGCCCAAGGAAAGCTTAATTGTGGCTCAATGTTTAATAATATATAGGAAGAGTAATGCATTTTTATAATGTCATATTTTTTTTTAGTTGTTAAAATGGCATCTGAACTAATATTATACAAAAAGTTATGGCCATGAGCCAGGAGGTTCCTGGACACGAATCTGTCAGAGCAGAATGTGCTTTGCCTCTGAGAGCTGCAGAACGCAAGGGCAGGGTAGGTGGCAACCACCGTGCTGTGTCCATTTATCTGCTCATTTAGTATCTGTTCCTGGGGCACTGAGGGTATGGAGAAGAAATGATTGTTCTGCAAACTTGAAGATCTCATAACTAAGCAAAGCAGCAGATTTGTGGGGGTATAAACACCTGGGCTAGATCTGTAATGAAAATGTGGACTGAGGATGGTACAGACCCGAAGGAGGGCAGGCTGGCTCTGTCTGAAGGAAGAGGGGACACATGCACACCAGCATTTGCCTGATCTGTCAGACAGAAGTGGAGGAAACAGTTTTCAAGGGACTGTTGCCACAGAGGCCGTCTGACGTGGAGGATGGGCAGCAGGAAGACTCTGCATCCGTTTCCTGGGGCTGCCATAACCAAATAGCACAGGGTGGCTAAAACAGCAGAAGTTTATTTTCTCATAATTCCGGAGGCTGGAAGTCCAAGATCACAGTGCTGGCAGGGAGGTTTCCTCTGAAGCCTCTCTCCTTGGCTTCCAGGTGGCCGCCCTCTTGCTGCTTCTACACATGATCCTCTCTCTGTGCACGTGCGTCCCTGGTGTCTCCGTGTGTCCTAATCTCCTTTCCTTATAAGGACACCATTCAGGTTGGATTAGTGCCCGCCCTAATGGCCTCATTTTAATTTAATCACCTCTTCAAAGGCCCTATCTCCAAATACAGTCACAGTCTGGGACTGAGCATTAGGGCTTCAACATATGAATTTTGGAGGAACACAATTCAGCCCATAACAGACTCTGAAGCAGTGGTTCTCAAAGTGTAATGACGTGGACCCCTGGAGGTCTCCAAGTCCCTTTCAGGAGGTCTACAAAGTCAAAATCATGATCATAATAATACTAAGATGATAATTGCCTTTTCCACTGTGTTGACGTTTGCACTGATGCTGCAGTAGCCGTGGGGGACACAGCTGCTGGTGCCTTATCATGAATCATAGCTGTAGTGTCCAATGGTCCTA
Source organism: Varecia variegata (assembly GCA_028533085.1). Taxonomy (NCBI): domain Eukaryota; kingdom Metazoa; phylum Chordata; class Mammalia; order Primates; family Lemuridae; genus Varecia; species Varecia variegata. The sequence continues at coordinate 10,418,176 of CM052443.1, read as the reverse complement.
GTAGTCATGGTATTCTTCACTATCATCCAGGATGGGTTAAAAAAAAAAAAAGCCAGTTTTACATAAGAATGTTGTTGATAAAGCAGTATAAACTATTAATTTTATAGTTTGAGCACATGTCTTTGAATATTCTGTACGACGAAACAGCAAGTACACAGAAAGCACTTCTGCTGAGTATCTAACCACCACGGTTACATCAAGGAGAAGCAGTTGCACCAAGTTGAACTGTTTTCTGCATGGAACGCTCTTTTTACTTGAAAGAACAACTGGCAACTATGATTGTTCAGACTTGGCTGTTTGGCAGACATTTTCTTGAAAATGAGCCAAGGGAGTTTGTCACTCCAAGGAAAAACAACTGATAGTATTTGTCTCTTTTGAGCTTGTAAGCAAAAATTAGGCTTTTGAAAATCTTGACCTGGAAGAGAACTTAAATACTATTCAGTCTCATCTCACTATTTTAGAGAGAAGGAAACTGAGGATGAGTGACAGGTGACTTGTCTAAGGGCACGTGTCAGTTTGTGGTAGGTGGGACCCATGACTCCCAGAAAAGAGTGTCTTTGCTTCAGCTGGAATCATGTGATATCGGGGCCTGCTGCGATAACCGACTGAAGCCATGATGGTCAAAAGAGTGACGTTCACTCCATGTCTGTTTGCTGTTGGGTGATGAGTGACGTGTTGGTTCAGGAACATCCCCTGTAGTAGGAATCCCGGAAGATCTTTGAGCCACGGGAGAATATCTATAATCCTTGAAGTCCTTGATTCCGGTGGCAGCAGCAAGATTGGAAAGGAAGAATTAAATCTGAAATACAAGAATTAGTGACAGTTTGGAAACTGCAATAAAGAATCTGGAACACTCAAAGATGTCCTCCAAGGCTTTCAGACTCCTGGAAGGGAGATCTGACAACACACAGTTTTCTGTATGCACCTTTTTAACAACAGGTTATAATTCTTTTTTTTTTTTTTCTAACTTGATGATCTGTTTAACCTCAAGCTGGTAGCATTCCCCCTACCCGCATCTCAGCACCTGGATCACACTTTCGGCAGAATACAGGCAAAGAATGTGAGAAACAAGAAGGTAAATATAGTCAGGAATCACACCAAGTATTCTAAAAGCAAGTAGTGGTGAGGTTTGGACAGACAGTGTTTTTGTATCATCTGTGCTCCCGACTGGATGTCAGGGCCAGATATCATCAGACATTGGAATGGCTCGATGATCCTCCTTCTGTCATATCGTCAGAAGGTCAATAGTACCCTAACACTATGTCACAATGCCTACGTCATTCACCTCAGTTCATCTTGTCACGTGGGCATTTTGTCATCTCACATTAACCCAAGAAGAAGGGTGAGCACAGTACAATAAAATATTTTGAGAGAGAGAGAGAGCATGCACATTTACATAACTTTTTAAATTTTTTTGAGACAAGGTCTTATTCCGTTGCCCAGGCTATAGTGCAGTGGCTTACTGCAGCCTCAAATGCCTAGGCTCAAGCAATCCTCCTGCCTCAGCCTCCCGAGTAGCTGGGACTACAGGCACATGCCACCACACCCAGTTAATTTTTTAATTTTTATTTTATTTTTTTGTAGAGATGGGTCTCACTGTATTTCCCAGGCTGGTCTTGAACTTCTGGCAGCAAGCAATCCTCTCACCTCTGCCCCCCAAAGTGCTAGGATTACAAGCATAAGCCACCATGTCTGGCAACTTAAATTATTTTTTTTAAAGACAAGGACTCCCTATGTTGCCCAGGCTGGACTCAACCTCCTGGGCTCAAGAGATCCTCCCACCTCAGCCTCCTGAATAGCTAAGACTACAGGCACGAGCCAACCTGCCCAGCTACATAATTTTTATTACAGTATACTGTTACAAGTGTTCTATTTTATTAGTTTTGTTGTTATTCTCTTACTGTGCCTAATTTATAAATTAAACTTTATCATAGGTATGCATGTATAGGAAAAAACAGTGTACATAGAGTTCAGTACTATATCCATGGTTTCAGGCATCCACTGGGGGTCTTGGAATGTGGAACTGCTGTACATCAACAGCATGAAGAATTAAGGTAAGTACTCGTTAATTTCGAGGAGAACACATTGCATGAGTGTTTTCTAAAGGTTTTTGAGGAAGGCAGTGGGGTGGCTCTTCTGAATGGCTGCCTTAGTTCTACATTCACTTAATTCCTCAATGCTGTTATCTGCTTTAGAGATGAGAGCAAGTGGGTCTTTAAGCAAAAAAAAAACCAAAAACTTTTATTTATAACTACGATTACCAAAGCAGTATTGTACAATGGTCAACTAATAAAAAGGGCACTCTAGAATAACGATAATAATAGATTCCAAAATTGCACTTTTTGTTCTAATGCTGGCAGCATGCATTGTCTAGATAATTGCATTGGATTTTGTAATTTTGATAAACCTTATTTTTGGATACAAATAGGTTTGTGGAGCATCCAGAGTTTAGCAGAAGTACCGGAGATTAGGAAGGCTGTGTGGTAAAGAAAATGTCTAAATCTATGAAGTCACTCTGCTGCCATGCATACTGAAACTTATAATTCTTGGGCTTAATTCTGTCTCCTTCTCTCAGTACAAGATTCAGTCTAGATTGTGCTAATGGTTTCATCTTATATATGTATCTAGGTATTAAATATTTACCTTGTCATATAAACTAAGTTTGATCTAAAGTCACACCATCCAACATAGTAGCCACTACCCATATGTGGCTATTCAAATTTAAATTAATTAAAATAAAATAAAATTTAAAATTCAGCTCCTCGGTCTCACCAGCCACATTTCAAGTGCTCGGTAGCCTCAGGTGGCTGGTGGCTACCACAGTGGACACTGTAGCTATGGAATATTTCTATAGCTAAAGCAAATTTGTGGACCAGTGGTTATCTAGAAGATAATTTGTAGTTCTCATTTTTAAAATATATGACCATATAACAATCATGCTTGATTTTTAAAGAATGTGAATAATTTGAAAAATTGATTACATGAAAAAAATGAGTTTTAGTTTTGGAATTCTGTTGATAAATTCGTGCTTTTAAAGTAATTAACATGAATATGGCAAAAGCGTTTATTTGCATAACAGCTGTCTTCCAGGTTGCTTATTTTACTCTGCCAACATTCATTTATTTATTTAAAAAAATTTATTGAATGCCTGCTGTGGGCCAAGCACTCTTCTGGGCTCTAGGACAGAAGAAGTAAAACTTCCTGGCCCCCTGGAGCTTACGTTGTACCCAATGGGGTGAGAGGCAAATATCACCTCTGTTTTTAAGGCCAGGTACAGAGGTATTGTGTGACAAAGCAGGGAACAAAATGACAACATTCTGATTCTTAGGTTATTGCTCATTGAGAAGTCATAGAACGAGGCAAATATTAAGAACATAATTTCTGATTTTAAGACATTCTCATCAACAACAAAAAAGCCTTGCAAATAATTTAAAAATATTATTTCCAAAAAACCCTATTTGTCTGACAGAATGCACAAGGATCTTCGGCACACCATCTTCCTTCATGGAATCATGGTACCTCCAGTTGGAGGTGAATTTAGCCTCTTCTATTCCACCTTTCCTCCACAACATCTAGCCAAATAACTGGTCCCTGGCTGAGCACTTTGGGTAGCAAATAAATATAGCTCTAAATCACTATTGCAATAGCTGTATAACATTCCATTCAATGAAGATATCATGATTTATTTAAGCCCTTATTGTCAAAAGTGTACGTTGTCCTAAATGTTCACTATTATAATCAGTACCGTGTTGAATATCCTTGCACGTATCTCTTTGTGAAGCTGATTAAACGTCTGTGACCAAAATCTGGAAGTGGAATTCTGGAGTCAAAAGTTGTGCATATATTTAAGGCTCTTCATACACATTGCCAAATTCCCTTCCAGAAAAACCATACCTTTACCCTTAGTCCAGCAGAAATGAGAATGCCCCTTTCCCCAAGCCCTCAGCCAGGACAGTGTTCTTGGGAGCACTTTATCTTTTCTCTATTTTTCACTCTTTGGTTCTTAGCTTATCCCAGGGACAAGCTTTCTAGTGTTTGAAAAAAAAAACTGTCATGTCCCTCCAAAGTCTTCACCTTTTCTTGACTTAACAACCTCCAATATGGATCAATAAATTATCGTCAGCCTGGCACCTGCAGGATCAATAGTTTCATCCTTGATCTTTTATTGCTTAGCATTCTAACAGATGACCTGGAGGAAGCTATAAAACGCATGCTTGAAAATTCTGCTCAACGTTTATTCAGTGCCTACCAGAGGCGGGGCGTGAAACGTGGTTCTAAGGGCATAAATACAAATGAGCCCTCTGCCCTGCCCTGAAGGAGCTCATGGAAAGATCCGGAGCCAGAAATGTAGACGAGGCTGGACATGGTGATTTCCAACACAGCACACGTAGCAAATGGTAATATTTGCAACAGAAGCCAGCGCCGTGCCAGGGGACACAGCCACCCACCCCTGACCTTTCACAAGGCTGAGCCTCACTGGTTGGGAGACTCTGATCTGCTCAACAAATATTTATCAAGCACCTCTGTGTGCTAGGCCCTGTTCTCCCAAACACGAATTATTTTTAAAGTGTCATGCCCTTTCTCCCGGCAGAGCTACCAGCAGAAACGGGTTTTCGGTGCACTCAGACACAAGTGCCCTCAGCTTTACCGTGCCTCTCCTGCCTCAGCTATTTATTTTCTCTGACAATTTCCCAAGATAAATTTTGACCAGCGAATATAAAATCAAATACATTTTGAAGAGGAGTTTTAGGGCCCAAACACATTAACCTTAAACGGAGATAAGCTGTTTCAAAGCCTTCTGGGAGGAGAACAAGGCAGCGCCTAAATAAATACCTAAGATGGTAATTCCCAAAGTTCGCTGTGAAATATAAATTAGCCTGGAATAGAAAAAGAAGTGCTCAAACTCAGAAACAGTCAGCATTTGGTGACTGATAAATGATTTTGTTACTAATATTAAACATCCAGAAATGTCTTCTAAATGGTACTCTGAGACCAGCTAATCCCAATGTCCTGTTTCTTCCTCTACTACATATCAGCCCGGGTCTCGGGTTCACTTTATCCTCAGAGAATGGGGTTATTGCGTGTATACCAGGAAACCTTCATATCCGACAAGACTTGAAACAAGAAACAGCTTCTCTCCACTGCGGCCTCCCGGCCAGTCGTCCTGGCTAGGCCAGATGGACCCAGAGAATATTGCCGTACTTTGAACTGCTAGGTGTTGGATGCCAAAATCAATCGCCCTTCTTTCCAGAGAAGGACAAACAGCTCATGGTTTGAAGAGTGAAATAATGAAGCGGATCCTGTTTTATTTCAGATTTATACGTTGTAATCTTTGGATGGGTGCCTGACATTTTGTTTGATGTTATAATCGCATACGGATTTGTGATTGGAGCAGAGCGGTTGATCTTTGCCTTCATGTATTTTATGAACTGTGTCCCATTCACCAGAGTTATCGGAGTCTATCAGGGGCTGGCTATACCTTCCTCTGACTCTCCTTTCCAGAATTTTTTGGCTAAAAGAAAGAGAAACAATGTTCCTGCCCTCCCTCCCCCACAAGGTCAATGCCATGCAGGGTTACCAACATTCTAGGTCTTCATTTTCCAAATCAAGACCTGTTGGTGTGTCCCCAAAACAGCCACCCACTGGCTTCTCTTGGGCCCAGAGGTGCACACGCTGGCAGTGCAGCAAGATCCACTGAGGACATGGAGCCGAGGAAAAGGCCCTCGCAGGCTCCAGAAGCGGGCTGGAGGCCACCGTGGCAGGGAATTCCAAGACTCAGGCTCTGTACTGAGCAAGTACTTGGCAAAACCCCTTGGCCTGTGGGCTCCTTGCCCTGTGAGAAGGGGCCAGGCAGGGGTGGGCCAGAGAGGGCCTCTACAGCAAAGAGCTCATCGGGGCACCTTGACTTTGGGTCTATGTGTCACACAGCTACACACACACATACACTCTTTCTTCCTCCTTCCCTCCTCTTTTTTCAATTTAAATTTTTACTGAGAAAATTATAGATTCACATGCAGTTGTAAGAAATAATAGCGCACTTGACCATGTCCGCTGAGTGTCTGCACTCAGGTGCAAAAGACCCCTCATGGATAAGACTGGAAGTGAGATGCGGGCAGGCTGAGGACAGGGCAGCAAATTCTAGGTTGGAACCTGATCTCTGGGTCATTACCAAATTATATTTATCAAGGAAGGATGATTAACGGTTTGGTTTGTTAGCTTGACTTACAATCTTTTTTTTTCTTAAGAGATAACGTCTTGCTCTGTTTCCTAACCTGGAGTGCAGTGGGGCAATCATAGCTCATTAGAACCTCGAACTCCTGGACTCAAGCAATCCTCCTGCCTCAGCCTCCCAAGTAGCTGGGACTACAGGCATGTACTACCATGCCTAGCTCATTATTTTTTATTGTAGAGATGGGGTCTTACTATTGCTCAGGCTGGTCTCGAACCCCTGGCCTTAAGCAGTCCTCCTGCTTCCACCTCCCAAAATGGACTACAGGCATGAGCCACCGTGCCTGGCCATATAATTTTGAAATATTTAGACATATGATATGTGGGCCTCCCTTTGTACTTTTGCCCCATGCTCCTGCAAAGGTCAGGGTAGGCCTGGGGCTGGCAGTGGGTTTATTCATAAGTGAATTACCCCTGTGGATAGTCGGAAGGTTCTGAAGCCTAACTAGGACAGCCTATTAGGTCCCTGAGAAGGTGCTATCCCTCCCTTGGAGAGCTTTCTGAGAGTCAGCAGCCAAAGAAAGGCATATACTATGAGTATTGGGAATGCTGTGTGCAAAACCAGGGTTCGAGGAAAGATTTTCTTGGTAATACTAAAGTGAAGAACTCTTGTTTCCTTGGGATAAACCATGTGTGTTCAGTAAACATCTATTTCTCTGCTTTGGTGTTTTCTTCTTTGTTCTTGTTCTTTTGGAATTTCTGTTACCATTGTAGTAAAATTCCATATGGAAAACTCCTCTATGTCTTGGCTGAACTGAGAGGCTAAGGGGCATGTGGGCTTGTGGGCTTGCCCAGCTGGGGAGCCCAGAGCCCTGGGCCTCAGGACACAGCCAGTATAACCAAGGCAGGCGGAGCCGTGGAAACATCTAGCCACTTCCGCTACCTTGCCCTTTCTCAGGATGGACAAAGGGGCCAGCAACTTCAGAAAGGCAGAGACTGTATCTGTCTCACCCAAGTGCCTCTGTGTGTAGGAGGCACTCATGTAATGTTTGTTGAATAAATGAACAAATGTTATCATCTAGCATGGTATACAAAGTAAACAGTAAACTGTTGTTATCTAATTAATTTAAACTATTTGAATTAACTAGTACAAATATAAATAGTGTTATAATTATCTGTATAATATAAACATACATAATAAAATATAAATAATAATAAACTAATTGTTAATTTTATTAAAATATTAAATTATTTAAACAATTTTATTGAATCTATTTGAACTAAATTTACTACTGGAAAGTTTGACCACTTTGTCGAAAGAGAGAGAAAAGCAAATTGTTATGTTGCAAAACCTGTAAACAGGGGGATGATTTTAAATAGCTTCAAGCAAGTACATCCTAACTTCTTCCTGGTTTTAACATACAGCACCATGTTCTGAATTGTTTACAGTGTGCTTGATGGATCTGCCCTTCCTCACAGTGCTTAACTTGCATTTGCAGAAGGGTTAATCCACCGAGATAATAAACCCCGTTGCTTCTAGGACAGGTCTGCCAAGTAAGGTTGCATAGGCTGTCTTTACTTACATAGTTATTTCAGTTCTTGAAAAAGGTTCTTGAAAAAGTCCCTAGACTGTTGTCTCAGCATGTGTTTGTGATATTTGTGCTTAATGTTAACAGCTCTACCCTTTTATCCAGTTTATCAAGCACTACATATCTGACCTTTGGCCAAAATGTATTGACGTGCTACATACCATGCCTCTGTGCAAGACAGGCCACAGCCCATCCTGACACATCCTTATCCACATTTATCAAAAATTGTAAGATATAAATCAATGGAATAGAACCGAGAGTCAGAAATAAACCTATACATCTATGGCTAATTAACAAAGGTACCAAGACACTAAAATGGGGAAAGAATAGTCCTTCAACAAATGCTGCTGGAGCAACTGGATAGCCACATACACAAGAATGAAGCTGGACCTCTATTTTACAGCACATACAAAAATTAACTCAAAATGGATCAAAGACTTCAATTTAGAAGCTGAAACTATAAAACTCCTAGAAGAAAACATAAGGGTAAACCCCCATGACCTTGGGTTTGGCAATGGATTCTGAGAAATGACACAAACATACAAGCAATAAAGAAAAAATAAATTTATACTTTATAAAAATTAAGAACATTGTGCATCAAAGGACATTATGAAGAAAGTGAAAAGACAACCTAACACAACGGGAGAAAATATTTATAAATCATATATCTGATAAGGGACTTGTAATCAGAATATATAGAGAACTCTTAGAATTCAACAGAAAAGACAAACAATCAAATTCAAAAATAAGCAAACGACTTGAATGAACATTTCTCCAAAAAAGATATATCAATTCCCAAAAAGCATATGAAAAGACACTCAACATCATTAGTTGTTAGAAGAATGTAAATCAAAACCATAATAAAATATACTTCATACCCATGAGGATGGCTACAATTAGGGGAAAAAACAGAAAATAACAAGTGTTGGTGAGGATTGGAGAAATTAGAACCCTTGTACATTGCTGGTGCAAATGTAAAATGATGTAGCCACTGTGGAGAACAGTTTGGTGGTTCCTCAAAAAGGTAAACATGGAATTATCATGTGATCCAGCATCCTGGCTATATACCCAAAAGAACTGAAAACAAGTACTCAAACAAATACTTGTACAGGAATGTTCATAGTGGCACTATTCACAATAGCCAAAAGATGAAAACAACCCACATGCCCATCAAGAGATAAATGGATAAATAAAATGTGATATAGACATACAATGGAATATAATTCAGCTGTGGCTACATATTAAATTGTTAAATATTAAATTAAATTATTTTTATTACATTTAATAAATATTATTTATAAACAAATTATTAAATATTGTTAAATTGAATTATAATTAAATTATTAAATAATATTAAACCTACATGCTTCATTCTAATATGTGGATAAACCTCAAAAACATTATGCTAAGTGAACGAAGCCCGACACAAAGTTTCCGCTATTGGACGATTCCATGTATGTGACATATTAAGAATAGGTAAATCCATAGAGACAGAAAACAAATGAGTGGTTGGCAGGGGCTTAGGAGAGCAGTCGTAGGGAGTGACTTAGCACTCAGAGAAAACGCATGGGTACAGGGTTTCCTTTTGAGGTGATAAAAATGTTCTGGAACAAGAAAGAGCTGATTGTTCCACAACATAGTGAATGTACTAAGTGCAACTGAACTCTATACGGGTTGAACATCCCTCTGAAAATCCAAAATCTGAAATGCTCCAAAATTCAAAACTTTGTGAGTGCCAACATGACACCACAAGTAGATATTCCACACATAAGTACTTAATACAAACTTTGTTTCCTGCACAAAATTATTAAAAATGTTGTATACCTTCAGGCTGTGAGTATAAAGTGTATATGAAACATAAATGAATTTGGATTCCATCTCCAAGATATCTCATTATGCATATGCAGACAGTCCAAAATCCACAATAATCCAAAATCCAAAATACGGTCCCAGGCATTTCAGATAAGGGATACTCAACCTGTACGTTAATATGCTTAATTTTATGTTATGTGAATTGTACCTCCATAAAATTTTTTAAAGTAAAGAAAAAAAATAACAACAACCAGGCCCTTGCCCCTCTCACAGATCCAAAGCTTGGGCCCAGGACCACCTCTGTGGGGCCACCACGATGGGAATGAGCCACAGTCCCCACAAACACACACTCATGTTAGTCCTTCAGCGCTAAGCTAGTCCTGAGGGGGCAGGGAGTATAGTCTATTCCTGTCCTACCATTTACTGGGGTTTGCGAAAAAGTCAAACATCCCAGGGCATTTCCTGATCCCCTGTGTCCCCTCCCCCAGCCCTCTGTGGAGCAGGTCTTGGATGTCACACACAGGACTGGCTACATAATTTGCAGAGCCTGTGCAAAGTGAAATTGTAGGCCCCTCTGTTAAAAAAATTAAGAATTTCAAGATGGGGATGGCAGAACATTTATGGCCCTTCTGAGCACAGGGTCCTGTCTGCATGGGTCACACGCCCTGGCGACACCCCATCCCTGTCTCCTGGTCTTTGCTCCCTCGCTGCTTTATTGCAATATAGAAGACTCTGATGGTGACGATTGCTCACACCCTGCCTGAGTTGCCTTGGGCCACTCCACTGTCCTTACAGATCCATCTTCTGAAGCCAGATCAGTTGAATGTCCTCCCAGCCTGTCCCCTCTCACAGCCTCTCTCGCTTTGCTGGGGACTCAGTTTGCCTGAGCCCACCGTGGGCCCTGCAGTATCTTGGCTGTCAGGAGAGCTCACTTACACCAACAGGAACAAGCATGGCAGGACCACGGCCCTGGACCAGTGGAGGGGGCAGGACCTGATGACCTCTAAGGCCCCCTCAAGCCCTGAGGTTCCATATTTAATCAAGGCAGACACTGTTACCCCTGTTTTCACAGATGGGTGAACTGAGACTCAGAGAAGGTAAGTGACTTCAGTAAGGTCACACAGCTGGTTAAAAATTTCATTTTAAGCACAAAGGTAACTTAGGAAAACTGACATTTAGTGGTTTTACTTTTGGTAATATTGACACATATATAACTACCTGCTAGCACTCTGTTAAGATCAGGACTTTTTTTTTTTTTTAAAAGCTTTGCTGGCTAAGTTTCAGTTTCATTTTCTTTCTGTCACTTAAGTTTCAGTTCTGTTTCTCAGGATACTCTCTTTCCCTTTTAGTAGTATTATTTGATCTTGTTTGTTATAATTGTTCCTTTGTGCCCTTTAACCTGATTAAAAGAAACCAGTTATTCTAGGGCAGATGTTACCAAACAGGAACTTTAAACGGATTTAAAGCTTAGTACCATGCCAATTTATTCTAGCATTGAGCAAAATGCATCTACTTTACTAGATCATAAATTTGCCCAGTAGCTGCTTAGTATTTATGTGTTCATGGCTTGATTTACCCTATCTGTAATTCCTTGAGGTGAAAAGGCCACTAATAATTTGTGATACCCTGATCAGTCTACCTTTGAAGGACCCCCTACCTAGTATTTCTGCCCTTACCTGGAGGTAAGATCGATTCAGAACTTCCTGAGTTAACCAGTATTCTGGCCATAAAGTAGAAGAAAGGAATCTATAATCCCTTCTGTTTATTCAGTTAATTCTCAGCTCTGCAGAAATCCAAACTGCCCCCAGGGGTTCCATGGGACCACAGAAAAACTAGAAAGTTTGAGGAAGGGATTCAAAATAGAACGAAGTGGTTAGAACACTTGTCAGACTTGACAACACTTAGGGAAAAAAGGATTGAACTATTTAGACAACCACATATACTTCAGATGCTAAATCACTAAGATATTTTAAACTCTAAAAAATTTCTGCTTGAAACTTAAATCCTTGATGCTCCCATATTTGAAATTATATTCTTTTTTATTCCAAAATTAATATATGCTCAATTTTGATGATTTGGAAAACAGAAAAAGATAGAAAGAAAAAGAAAACAATTTAAATGGCAATCCAGTCATAAAAGGATAACTCATCTTAGCATTTTTGGCATATTCCCTTCCATTTCTTTTTTCTACTCATGTTTTTGTATATTGTTTTTACCATGTTTTATATACATTTTATATCCTGATTTTTTCCACTTATGTCATTTCCCTGTGTTGCTACAAATTTTACCAACTACATTTACATAATATTCTCTCACATATATAATGTATTTGCCCACTAACTTATTTTTGAACATTAATATTACAATTTATCCTATTATGAACACATTTGTTCATGTTTGCATATGAATATGTTTGCTTATAAAGCTTTTTTATTTTTATTTTTTAATTTAGGATTATTTCCCTAGGATACATTCCCCAAAATAGGTGAACTAAGAAGTGCAAAAAATTATAAGATTCTTGATACATATTGTCAGGTTACTGTACAAAATAGTTACAGCAGTTTATACTCTAGAGTAGCCGATGTAATGTAAATATTCCTGGTAAAATCGGCTGAAGTTGTCTGAAGCAAATACTCTGTTAAAAGTAGTTTGCATTTGTCTAATTTGTACAAAAAAGTTCTTTGTTTTACCAATGTCTCTGTGTGGTTTTTAGCAGTTCACTAATGTGACCATATTTGAATTTAAAAGCCAAGCTTTAATCAGTGTATTTATTTGACACAGAGGCATAAAAAGAAGCATGAAATGTGGTCCACATCCCATAGGATAGACAAGAATTATACACAGAAATAGCTGGGGGACATTGAAGAATGGTAGGGCTTAGATAAACACAGAAGAGGAGAGAAGGGCCTTCTAGACTGGCAGAACAGCATCACAAAGACTGTTCATCATTATGTTGGAAAATACGAGGACAGTAGGCTAAAATTTGCAAGTGATGTGGACCATATTTGTTCACTAAATTCTGATGCGCCACCTCCTGATTTGTATTCAAAGTCAGACCCCATACATTCGTATAATTTTAGAGCTATAAAAGACCTTAGCAATCACTCCGCCCAATACCACTCACATCCTACATTTTGCAAAGGAGGAAGTGGACATCAGTGAAGGATTAAAAGTTTTATGTCCTTATTCCTAGGGCAGTGCTCCTTCTGTGGTCCCTTAGTACTAATCTTATTCACTCAGATACATCGTATGGAAGTTTACAGAGACCGAGATTATTTAATGCTTTATATGGTGTTATATTTGTATGCTCTAATGGGGGAGGGGAGGGGAAGAACACAAAGCCTGGGAAAATAGTGGAGGGGAAAATTCCAGGTAGGAGTGATTATGTAGATTTAAAGAGGTATCTGAGTTTTTAATAGCTTCAAAGTTTAGTTCCATGCCTATATTAGGTTATTTTGTGTGAAATGATTAAATGGTATAATTAACTATTGGGACATTAGTGTCTTGCATACTGAAGTATATTTAAAGAAAATGACAAATATAATCATCATATCGATTAAACTTTTTCTTGAACCCTTACTACATGGAGGTCACCCTGCTAAATTTTTATAAGGAATGCACTAAATGAGGAGGAAGTACCCCCAAGTAACTCATAACTTAGGAAATAAGATACACGTAGGCATCACTTAACAATGGGGCTATGTTCTGAGAAATGTATTGTTAGACAATTTCATCATTGTGCGGACATCACAGAGTGTACTTACACAAATCTAGATTGTATAGCCTACTACACACCTAGGTTATATGTGACCAGGGAGCCCATTGCTCCTGGGCTACAAACCTGTACAGCATGTTAATGTGCTGAATGCTGTAGGCCACTGTAACACAATGGAAAGTATTTGTGTATCTAAACTTACCCAAACAGTAAAAATACAGTATTATAATCTTATAGGACTACTGTTGGAAGTCATCAAACAATATGTCATTATGTGGCACATGACTGTATGGAAACACATATCTACAAATGCAAAATATTTTGGCACAGATAATTTTTACATAACTTCTATTACCTAATCAGTGTCTCAGAAAGAGTGGGCACTCAATACATATTTGCTAAACGAATGGAGGAAGGAAGGAGGAAAAGACCATTTCCAGGTAGAAGAGCCAGGGGAAAGTCCCTGAAAGAGAGTCAGTGTGAGCTGGGTCCTCAAGGGTGGCTGACATTTAGAATTGGGAGGAGATGAGAAACATTTCAGAGAAGGAATAAAACAAACCCAAAGGGCCTATTCTTGGCAAGTTAGACAAACATGTTCTCTGATGGCTAAAAATTAACTTTCCCAAACATAAATGTGGTATAACCAGGCATATAGCATAAAATAGCATGAACATAGCATAATATAAACATATACCTACACATAGCATAAAATTAACAGTACACCTCACCAAGAGATAGTTTTAGGGCAAGAGAAAAATGTATATTCTAAAAGATAGCATTGAAAAATAAATACATTATTTATCCTCAAAAAAAAAGAAACAACTAAAACCATGAACTAAAAAATTTTCCCCAATCATAATGCTATAGATTAGAATAGTCAGAAATGGAAAGTATACTATCTCCTGAAATTTCTAAGAGATATTATTGATGAAGATCACATAGTAGCAAAATACTGATAGATGCCAATGCTCTCCCTATGTAAAAGACATGTAAGCTCAGTTCTGTGTGATTGCATGGGGCAAAGGTATTGCAACTATACACAGATCACTCACTTTGCGCATAATACCTTTGCCACTAATAACCCTCTGAACCCTCTATACATAAATGAATTAGAGCCATTATTTTAGGCACTAGTCTCTACAGTATAAAGCCTTTCTTTCCTCTTTTGAGAATTTTAAACCATAAGGAAAGACATGTATTAATACTATACATGTTGACCACAGGTAAAGAGATGCAGAACACATGTAAAGATGCAGAACACATGTAGTTTTTATCATAATTTTCTTTCTCCCTTAAAAGCATTTGTGGTTTTTGAATGAAAAGGGGCCTAATCATTATTTAATCCACATCCTGAAAATTGTTTGTAGATATATCATAACTACAGCAAAGAGGATAGGAGATGAGGGAAGTGTTTACCATGACCATATAGATGAACCTATATATTATATTACAAGGTTTCTACATTTTGCATGAAGTAGAAACAATATTAACTAAAGTGACTGAAAAGTTAAGGATATATATTGTATCCTTATGGAAACCAATAAAAAAAATACAGGGGCAGGATTGCCAGAAGGGAGAAGCATGGTAAATTCTTTCCTCAAAAAGCGATAATAAAATTGGACAAAAACAACCATTCCAGTATTCTGTAAATTGACCAAAGTCATACAATAAATTTGAGAAGAATTTATTCAAGGAAAACTACTGAACTCTGGTAAGAGCAGTGGGGGTCTGTGGTGTTTTCACCTGGGGCTGCTCCTA
Source organism: Varecia variegata (assembly GCA_028533085.1). NCBI lineage: Eukaryota > Metazoa > Chordata > Mammalia > Primates > Lemuridae > Varecia > Varecia variegata. Next base: position 10,403,134 of record CM052443.1, on the reverse strand, counting down.
TCCATTCCCTTCCCCCAGCTTCACCATGTGACAATTCTGCCAGGGCAGAGTAGTAGGTCATGAGAGGTTGCTGCCAGAGGGGGCTGATTTTATCTGGGGCAGAGCTTGAAAAAAACCTATCTCAGGAACATTGTCAAAAACAATAGGGATCTCAGTGGCAAACAATCAGAAAAGTCCAGTATTACAGCTAGCCTGAGATTGCAACACTGGTTGGGACAAGCAATACACCAGCAGACCAGCCAGAAATTTAACAGTGTAATCTGGGGACTGAGACAGAGTAGGCTCTGATAAGCTCTCACATATCCCTGCGGGGTCTATAAGACTGCCTGCCTGTGCATGATTGTGCACATGCACACTAGAGAACAGAGATGGCCTTAGCTGTCTACATAGCTAGCTGAATATGAGGCTTTCTGACAGATATTAAAAGCAGGGGGTAAACTTGTAAATGGCCTAGACACTGCATGTGATCTTCACTGAAATACAAATTTATCAGTAAAGGGTAGAAGCTTTATTCCAATTACTGGCTGACAATTAAGCTATGCCTTAATGACAACAATAAAAACAACAACATTCATAATAAAAACTGAGCAGAAACATCAGTGGCTGCATGTTGTGAGGAAGCCAGATTCCACAGAATTAGTCCAGGTAGGTCCCTAAACAATAAGCAAAACAGTAACAATAACAACCTACAGTTGAGGAGGACCTGTTTTCAAAGTTGCTACAGTATATTATCTAAAATATTCAGTTTTCAAGAAAAAATTATGAGACATGCAAAGAAACAGTAAGTGTGACCCATACACAGTGGAGGGTAGGGGGAGAAGTAGTCAATAGAGATCATCCCTGAGGAGACCCAGATGTTGAATTTAGCAGGCAAAGACCAAATATTTTCAAAGGACTAAAGGAAACAATGTCTAAAGAATTAAATGAAAGGATGACAGCAATATCTCATCAAATAAAGAATACTGATGAAGAGATAGAAATTACTAAAAAGAACCAAATGGAAATTCTGGAGTGGAAAAGTACAAAAAATGAAATGTAAAATTCATTAGAGGGGCTCAATAGCAGATTTGAGATGGCAGAAGAAGAGTCTGTGACCTTGAAGGTAGATCAAAAGAGATTATTTAATCAAAGAACAGAAGAAAAAATAAACAGAGCTTCAGACTTGAAGGATACCCTGTGTATAAGGGGAGTACTAGAATGAGAAGAGAGGAAGGTGCAGAGAAAATATTTGAAGAAATAATGGCTGAAACTTCCTGATTTGATGAAAAACTTAATCTCTGCATTCAAGCAGCTCAGCAAATTCCAAACAGGATAACTACCAACACATCATAGTGAAGTCATTGTCAAATTGCTGAAAGCTAAAGACCATTGCTGGCTTTGCTATCACCATTTTGAAATTCTTAATTTCTGAACAAGGGACCTCACATTTTCATTTTGCACTGAGTTCTGCTAAAGATAAAGAGAAAATCATGAAAGCAGCAAGAGAAAAATGACTCATGATATAGAAGGGGACCTACAGTAACAACTGATGTTTCACCAGAGTGAAGGCCAGAAGGCAGTGGGATAACTTATTAGAAGAACAGGAAAAAAAAAACCCAGACCTGATAACCCAGAATTCTATATTCAACAAAACTATCCTTTGGCAATAAAGGCAAAATAAAGATATTCCCCAAAAAACAAAAACTGGGAGAACTCGTTACTAGCCAACTTGCCTTACAAGAAGAAATACTGAAGGAGTCATTGAGGATGAAAGGAAATGACAGTAGATGGTAACTCAAATCCACATAAAGAAATAGAGCACTCCCAAAGGTGGTTTATGTCAGTATGAAATATATGTAACTATTAAAGACAGTATAAATATTTTTTCTGTTTTCTTAAGTAATTAAAAATACAATTATATGAAACAATAATTATAGGACTGTATTTTTGGGCTTATAAAAGATAAAGATGTGATATAGATAATAATAGCACTAAAAAGGAGGGAGGGAATGAAGCTGCTTGAGCAAGAAAATGCTCCAAACAGTAACTCAACCCACAGGAAGAAATGAAAAGCACCAAAAATGTCAAATAATAAGAGATTTAAAGATTTTACCTCAAATATGTGATAAGAACCACTAGACAGAAAATCAGCAAGGATGTAGAAGACTATCAACCAACAACACTATCAACCAGCTTTACCTAACTGATATCTATAGAACACTCCACCCAACAACAGCAGAATTCTTTTCAAGCACATATGGAGCCTTCTACAGGATAGGCCATATGCTAGGCAATAAAGTAAGTCTCAATGAATTAAAAAAAAAAGGATTAAAATATTACAAAGTTTGTTTTCTGAACACAATGGAATTGAATTAGAAATCAATAACAGAAGGGAATTTGGGAAATTAAACCACACAGGTCTAAATAACCCATGGGCCAAAGAAGAAAAAACAAGAGAAATTAGAAAATATTTTGAATGGGATGGAGAAAAAAAAGTATTAAAATGTATGGGATGCAGCTAAAACAGTACATATAGGAAAATTTATAGCTTTAATTACACCTTCAGTAGAAAAGAATAATCTCAAATCAATAACCTAAAATTCCATCATAACAAACTGGAAAAAAGTAAACTAAATCCAAAGCAATCAGAAACAAGGAAATAAAGATCAGAGAGGAAATCAATGAAATAGGAAACAGAGAAGCAATAGAGAAAAACAATTAAACTAAAAGTTGATTCTTTGAAAACATAGAAATATTGGTGAAACTTTAGCTAGACTGATGAAGACAAAAAATTGAAAAGACACAAATTACCAAAAACAAGAATGAAAGAGAGGACCTCACTATTGACCTTACAGAAGTAAAAAGAGTTATATAGGAATACTATGGAGAACTTTATGCTAACAAATTAGACAACTTAGATGAAATGAGCAAATTGCTAGAAAGGTAAAAATTACCAATACTGATTCAACAAGAAATAGAATATCTGAATAGATGTATACTAAGAAATTGAATTCATAATTTTAAATATTCCCACAAAAAATACCCCAGGCCCATTTATTTTCACTGGAGGATGATATAAATCATTTAAACAAGAAATAATACCATCCTTCATAAACTGTTTCAGAAAAAAGAGGTGGAAGGAATATTTCCCAACTTATTCTATGAGACCTATATTAACCTGATACTAAAACCAAAGACATCAAAAGAAAACTGCAGACCAATGTCCCTTATGAGCATAGATGTAAAAATCCTCAAGAAAGTATTAGCAAACTGAATCCAGTGACATTTAAGAAGGATTCAACATTATCATCTAGTGGGATTTATCCCAGGAATGCAAGGTTGGTTAAACATCTGAATTATCATTTAATGTAATATACCATATAATAGAATAAAGTACAGAAAAACCACATAAACATTTCAACAGACTCAGAAAAAGCATTGGATAAAATCCAACACCCTTTCATGATAAAAACCAAAAAAACCAATTCTCACCAAACCAGGAATGGAAAGGAACTTCTACAATCTAAAAAAAGGACATGTACAGCTAACATCATATTCAATGGTGCAAGACTGAATTTTCTTCCTAAGATTGGAAATAAAGCAAGGATGTCAGCTCTCACCAGTTCTATTTGACATTGTACTAGAAGTACTAGCCAGTGCAATTAGGGAAGAAAAAAGAAGGCATACTGGTCAGAAAGAAACAAGTAAAACTGTCTTTATTTACAGTCTCATGATCCTGTATGTAGAAACTTTAAAGAATGCACACACACACACAACTACTAGAATAAATGGGTCAGTAAAGTTGCAGAATACAAATTTAATACACAAAAATCAATTTTATTTCTATATGTTAGCAATGAACAATTCAAAATTAAATTTAAGAAATACATAAAGTGAAAAATGTAGCACCTTCAAAACTATAGTGTAATATATACTCTGCAAAAATCACAGAAAAATATTGGAAATTAACTTTATGGTAGCTACCTGAAGGCAGTGAAATTATGGCTAATTTAAAATTTTGTCTTTATTAATCAAAATTTTGACAGTGAACATGTGTGTCTTTTATAGTCAGAAAACAAATGGTAACAAATGATTATTTTAAACCTTTAATTGAAAGTATTTCATGTTATCTAGATGGTATAGTGGTTGAAACATAGCTGTGGAGTGGCCAGTGTTTGAATAATCTCAGTCAATTTCTGGCATGAGATCTTGGGGAAAACTGCTTAACCTCTCAGCCTCAGTTTCCTCATGTATGAAATGGCATGTATCTTAAGAACGTTGTGAAGACTAATGGGAACTGTGTATGAAGTGGTTGGTACAATGGCACTTACTTCAGGACTCAACAAATAGTAATGATTATCATTGCTGTTGCTGTGTGTAGGGATTCTTATGCGTTGCTGTAGGGAAATGATTCTTTTCTCTGGGCTGCCATTTCCTTGCTCTGTCTGACTTCTTCAGGTCAATGGCATAGGGAACACTCTGGCCAATAAGGATCAGGTGGAGATGGAGATCATCACTGTAGTTCTACAGCTCTGTGTTTGAGCCATTCAATTGCTGCATGACATCAGCTCTTAGGGTCGCTGCTCTGGTTCACAGACAGGATATGCTAGAGAGGTGAGTTGTGGTACAGCCATTACCGGAGTTGTCCCAAATGAGGAGCAGAAGTTAGGATGGTCCTGCAGTATGGTTTCCCTCCTTGCTATTTGACATCAAATGCTTGTGAGACCTTGCAGCTAGAAGACTAGGTGTGGATGCAGACAGGGTGCTAGGGGAGAAGTGCTCATGTATGTGAGTCTGAATTTAGCACCATGCAGTCATCTCCATGTGGCTGCCTGCCGAGTCCCCAAATGAAGCCCAAGACTCCTTGGAGGTCAGAGGTCAGGAAATGACAATTTAGTCAAATTTCTTTGATCACCTCTAACCCTTCTAGCATTATCACCCAAAGCCTTCTGATAGAACTGAAATAGGTGAGCAGGTCACCAAATTTCATTAGCAATGATGACATATATTGCAAACTCACTAATCTTATGCAAGCACAATTAAATCTGAAAAACAAACTAGACCTACGTAGAGTCTTAATGTGTGGATTTAGCTTACATTTCCATAAAGTAAAACTGTTCTCATGCCTTTTAAAACAGCATGATAGTTGAGACTTATGATGAAAATCCTTTAAAGGTTGTAAATGTTGATGGAACATTTTAAAAGCAAATAGTGCATGCAGGAAAAATAAACTTTGACTTGAGTTTTAATAGCAGAATTAATGTTTTTGAATATTTCAAGTATGGTCAGACTATAAAACCAGTGTTCTGATGTGTAGATAAGCTCTGAGATAAATGTGATTAAGAATATGGCTTTATTTAGATTATATTTGCTTAGGTTGTATCCACACAGGTCCATCATAAACTGTTGAAAAATGAAAAAGAATACAAACATATTTGTACATCCTAAAAAAATAGGCTGGTTTTTAAGTGAATAGTTTTTAAATGAACTAAAGAAATTCACCATTTATTTTATCATAATTTAAACATCATCTTTGTTTTAAAAGTACATTTTTTAAGAAAGTAACTTGTTGTTTATGGGGTTTAAGTAAGAGTTTTTATATGTATTTCCCTCTTTACATAAAGGTTTGTAACCAGCCCTCTAAGGTTGATAAGTAATATTTAAAATTGTAGAGTTCATTTTTAAAAATGCCTTCAGCAAGCTTTTTTTTTTAATAAGGAAGAACAGTATTCTTGAAATGGTATTGTTTCAGATCTAAATAATTATTAAAGTTCACACAATATATAAATTAAAATGATGTCAAAGAACAAGAACAGCAGGCTGTTCAAGTCATCATACATAGCTGATCTTGTTTATCTCAAATTGATAATATTCGGGGGGAGTGACCCATCTGACTAAACTTATAAGGGACTGATAAGCCAGAATGTCAATGTCCTTACTTATAATGTGGAATATCCTTTGCTTGGGAATGGGTTCTATACCTCTATTCCCCTAGAGTGTCTTGTCTCCCAGCATTAAGTCATCGGGAAACTGAATTGCTAATCAAAAGATTATTTGGTTCTGAATCAAAATCACATTGTGAAAATTCGATGGTCTCAGATTTTTCCTGGGGGTGAGGAAAAATCCCAAAGAACTGACTTTTCTCCAGGACAGAGTAGGTCTTCCTAGTGATAGAAAAGCCATGTCTACCTGATACAATAGCTAGTTACATGGAAAAGTGCTGCATCAACCTTGACAAATGCATATAATACGATACCTGCAGTCTCGAACCCCAGGTTAGGAACTGGGCTCACAGCAGGAGGTGATGGCAGGCAAGCAAGGGAAGCTTCATCTGTATTTACAGTCACTCCCCATCGCTTGCATCACCACCTGAGCTCTGCTTCCTGTCACATCAGCGGTGGCATTAGATTCTCATAGGAACATGAACCCTACTATAAACTGTGCATGCGAGGGATCTAGGTTGTGTGCTCCTTATGAGAATCTAATGCCTGATCATCTGAGGTGGAGCTAAGGCAGTGATGCTAGCACTGGGGAGCAGCTGCAAATACAGATTATCATTAGCAGAGAGGTTTGCCTGCACAGAGACCATAATAAATCAGTTGCTTGCAGACTCATGTCAAAACCCTATCAGTGAGTGGCAAGTGACAATTAAGCTGTATCTGGTGACAGGCTTTAGGTCAGAATCTGACACTTATTTTAGTCCTTGCATGGCCCGCCCATTATTTTATTTACCACTTCCATCCATGCCTCTTTCCCACACTGCTTACTCGTCTCAGTCACAGTCTTGGCAAGCCCACAAGCTAACCCTACCAAAAATGAGTAAAAAACAAATGTTACTGGAGAGCTTCTTTGAAAAGGGGGGAAAGACTCAATCGTGAGACAGCAGAAGACTCTAAGACTGCCAACAAAATGAAAGATGCATTTAAAAGAAAATACCAATAGTCTTACTTCAATTACGGGTTCATTACAACAGGTGATCCACATTTTCCAAGTCCACTTTGTATAATATGTGACAACCAGCTAACCAATGAAGCCATGAACACTTCAAAACTGCTTTGCCATGTGGAGACCAAGCACCCTGCATTAAACTACAAGCCTTTAGAGTTTTTCAAAGGAAAATAAAAACATGAACATGAAGAACAGAAGCAATTATTGAAGGCCACCACTTTCATCCAATGTGTCTGTACTGAGAGCATCATTCTTACTGGTTAACCAGATTGCTAAAGCTAAGAAGCCCTTCACTATTGGTGAAGAGTTGACCCTGCAGGCTGCTAAGGACATTCACCATGAACTTGTAGAAGAGGCGGCAGTTCAAATGGTGGCATGTGTTCCTCTTTCGGCTAGCACCATAACTAGATGAATTGATGAAGTAGCAGAGGATACTGAGGCGCAATCGTTAGAGAGGATTAATGAGTCACCACGGTATGCAATCCAGGTTGATGAGTCTACCGATGTTGACAACAAGGCAACAATGCTTGTTTTTGTCTATTTTTCAGGAGGATGTGCATGAGGATATGTTATGGTACTTTCTTTGCCAACCAACACCACAGCTGCAGAACTATTTGAGTCTTTGAATGATCACATATCAGGAAAACTGAATTGGTCATTTTATGTCAGTGTATGCATGGAGCGAGCAGCTGCCATGACTAGGTGGCTTTTTGGTTTCACTACTTGGGTCAAGGACGTTGCTTCTGAATGTGAGTCTACGTGCTGTGTCATCCATGGAGAAATGCCGGCTAGCCAAAAAATGTCACCCAAACTAAACTATGTGTTGCAGGATGTGATTAAAATTATCAACCACATTAAAGTACATGTCCTTAACTCACATCTATTCTCGCACCTCTGGGAGGAGATGGATACAGAGTACACACATCTTCTCTTATACACAGAAGTGAGGTGACTTTCTAAAGGTAGATTACTGCCCAGAGTTTTTGAGTTACAAGAGCTGCTCCAGAGATTTCTTTTAGAAAAAGAGTCACCACTGGCAGCACATTTCAGTGACACAGAATGGGCCGCGAAACTTGCTTACTTGTGTGACATGTTCAACCTGCTCAATGAACTCAATCTGTCACTTCAGGGCAGAATGATGACTGTGTTCAAGTCAGCAGATAAAGTGGCTGCATTCAAAGCCAAACTGGAATTATGGGGCAACGGATGAATATTGGGATTTTTGACATGTTTCAAACATTAGCAGAACTTTTGAAAGAGACTGAGCCAGCGACTTCTTTCTCCCAGCTGCTGCATGATCACCTATCTCAGCTTTCAAAAGAGTTTGAGGGTTACTTCCCAACCACAAATGACTGCCGAACTGGGAAGGGATGGATCCGTGACCCATCTGTAAATAAGCTAGGTGAATTGATTTTCTGCTCGAAAGATCAACGACTTGAGATCACAAACGACAGTGGCCTTAAAAGTATGTTTGAGACAACTTCAAATCTCCATATGTTCTGGATTAATGTCAAGGCATAATATTCTGAGATTGCCACAAAAGCACTGAAAAGCCTGCTTCCATATCCAACATCCTACCTTTGCAGAGCAGGGTTTTCTGTAGTGAGAGCAACCTAAAGATTACCGAGTAGACTGGACATAAGCAACACACTTTGGGTGTCACCGTCTCCCACCACCCCCCGCTGGGACCATCTAGTTGCAGGAAAACAAGCTCAGGTCCATGGAAAACACCCTGGTCCATGGAAAAATTGTCTTCCATGAAACCAGTCCCTGCTGTCAAAAAGGTTGGGGGCTACTGCACTATACTATCCATTTTTCCTATTTTAGATTCCAAACATTAGTTAATTAAGAGAATTTAACGATAATGTACTCCACCATGATTTCATGTAGTTTGGTTCCAGAGTTATTGTTTTGCAGCTTTCTTTTGGTAATGTTTCTGTCTGAGGATGACTTTGCTTGGACTTGGCTATGTCTCAGGTTTCCTTTATAACACATTGACAAACTGACATTTGGGACACCTTCAGACTCTGCAAGCCATTACAAGTTGATTCTAACCAGTTTCACTCTCTAACTTTTTGAAACGTCAGTGTACTGAAGTAACACATTCAGAAAACCAGTTCTTCTTTAAGCTTTTAAGCTCCCTTTATAAATCTTATTATTCTAATTTAGGTGTAGTGTTAAGGGGACTTTGGTGAAATGTTTTGTCCCATTTACGAAACCAGGTAATTAAACTTTAAATGTGTTAAATTGCATTCATATATTTAACATATTATGTTTTATTCATCCTGTGGATGTGTATTTGTGATCTTCATTTTTTCTACTTTACTTTGAAAAAAAAAATCACACCTACTGAAAGGTAAAACAGTACAATGTTCGCCCATATACCCTTCACCTAGATTTGCCTATTATTATTTTGCCACATTTGCTTTATTTCTGTCTATATAAATTTTTTTCTGAGCCATTTGGAAATAAGTTGTAGGTACCATGCCATTTCATCCTTCAGTGCTGTAGCATAGACCTCTTGAAAACAAAGACATTTTCCTATATAACCACAATGGCATTATCTCACCTAACAAAGTTAGCATGGATAAAATTAGTCCATGTTAAACTTAACTTACCTAATTATTCCCAAAATGTCTTAGAGGTTCTTTAAATATCTGGGGTCTAATCATAGATTATGAATTGCATTTGGTTGTCATGTCTCTTTAGTTTTCTTTAATCTAGAATAGTCCCCTGCCTACGTTTGCTTTCTTGGCATTGATATGCTTGAAGATTCAGGCCAGTTTTCTCATATAATGTCCCACAGTCCAGATTTGTCTTATTTTCCCATGATGAGATTCAGCTTAAACATTTTGGCAAGAAAACTACAAATACTGTATACTTCCAACGGCATCCATGACATGGGGAAGAATATATTAGATTGTCCCATTATTGATGATAGTCATCGTGACCACATGGTTAAGGAGATATCCATCAGATTTATCCATGTAAAAGTACCTTTTCTCCTTTTTAATTGAGAACACGTGAATGTTTCATTTCTCAACAACAGTGCACCCAATGGTGAAAATGCCTGGAATACATTATTACATTGGTTGCAAAATGATACTTTTCTCATACTCTCTACATTTTTCAACTGGCATTCTTCTGTAAAGAATTTTTCTTCTCTTTGTTCCCTCCCAGCCTCTTTTTGAGAATTCCTATGGACTTGGATTATTTTTTTATTCAAAGATACTATCTTATTCTTTTTGATACTCAAATTTTTCCACATTTGGCCAGTGGGGGGGTCCTCCAAATTGGCTCATATGTCCTTTGACATGTCCCAGTCATTCTCTCATTCTCAATCAACTGCAAAAGTATCAGATTTCCTGATTGGTTTACTGATTAAGATCTATTCTGGGCTCTGGCAAAGGTATCCTGCAAG
>CM052443.1:10275133-10392286 GCA_028533085.1 Varecia variegata | reverse complement strand
TCAAAATGTTTGTGTTAGACACCCAAACGATATTTAGCAAAGACGTGATGCCAGAACGAAGGAAGCTTTGGGGGGGCTTTTCCTAACCTGTTGAGGAAACAAAAGAGCGTTACACGCCAGAAGCAACCGTTAGGCTGGGGCGTCCCCGCCAGCGCGTCCACTGGGCCCGGTTGGCCTCCGCGCACCTCCGCGCCGCGCGTCCCCACCTGCGCACGGTGCCGCCAGCCCCGCGTGGGCGCTCGCCCGGGCCCCCAAACCACCGCCACAACCCTGCGTGTCGACCCACGTCCATCATCTGCCACAGAGTCAACACAATCGCTCCTTGCAGTTTCACGAGGTGCATTATCCGATCGCTGACTTTCAGACAGTCCACCAGGCGCTGGAGGACGTGGAGGAGGTCGTCCCGGGGTTCGCGCGTTCACTTCGCACAAGTCCCCGCTCCGGGGACGCGTTCAATCAGGAGGCGCGGACCGAGGCGGGGCGGCAGCCGGGGCGAGGTGGCGAAGCAGAGAGGAGCCACTGGTCAAAAGCAGAGCCAGGGCCTTTGGGAAAGGTGAAATCGCCCACTTCCCTCCTCTCACGTGGGCTTTGACCGCTCTTCACCGCGCTCCAGCACACCTAGCCGCGGCCACAGTGTCCCAGCCCGCGTCCAACCGCACGCTGGGAACGACAAGGCTTTAGGACCACGCGGAAGCCGCCGAGAGGGAGGTGGCTGGGCAGCAGTTGGGCGTGGCTTCTCGGAGAAAGACAGCCCCTTAGGGCGGGGAGAGCTACGTAACCGTCGGCTGGGAGCGCTGATTGGCTGGGGTGAGGTGCGCGGATCCCGCAAGCGTCTCCGCCCGGGCCGGCCGCTCCCCCTCCTCACCCGTCCGCTCCGTCCGCACCGGCTCGAGAGGGAACCGCTCAGGCACTGCCGCCCCAGCTCAGTGCGGACGACGGAGAGAGGGAGGCGGAAGGAGGACACCTCGCTCGCTTGCTCCCACCCGCAGCCAGGCTCCCAGAGACGGCGCGGAGCCCAGGGGGAGGAGCCGCCGCGGGCCCGCCCCGCCCCCGGCCCGGGAAGACGACGCCAGCGACCCGACCGGCCAGCCACCGCCCCCCTCGCCGGCCGAGACCCGCCCCCGGCCCTCCCCCGGTGGCATGGAGGGGCCCCGCTCCTGACGGCCGCGCCGCCGCCTCGGCCCGCGCCCCACCTCGCGGCCCCTCCCGCCCGCCCCCGCTCGCATGTCCGCGCCGCCCTAGCCGAGGATGCTGAGGATGAAGCTGCCGCTGAAGCCGACGCACCCCGCGGAGCCGCCGCCCGAGGCGGAGGAGCCGGAGGCGGACGCGCGGCCGGGCGCAAAGGCGCCGCCGCGCCGCCGCCGCGACTGCCGCCCCCCGCCGCCGCCGCCGCCGCCGCCGCCGCCGCCGCCCGCCGGCCCGCCGCGGGGCCCCCCGCCGCCGCCGCCGCCGCCACCGCCACCCCGGGGGCTCGGGCCGCCTGTTGCTGGCGGGGCGGGGGCGGGCATGCCGGGCGGAGGCGGGGGGCCCTCGGCGGCACTGCGGGAGCAGGAACGGGTATATGAGTGGTTCGGGCTGGTGCTGGGCTCGGCGCAGCGCCTGGAATTCATGTGTGGGCTGCTGGACCTGTGCAACCCGCTGGAGCTGCGCTTCCTCGGCTCGTGCCTGGAGGACCTGGCGCGCAAGGACTACCATTACCTGCGCGACTCGGAGGCCAAGGCCAACGGCCTCTCCGACCCCGGGCCGCTGGCCGACTTCCGAGAACCCGCCGTGCGCTCGCGCCTCATCGTCTACCTGGCGTTGCTGGGCTCGGAGAACCGAGAGGCCGCCGGCCGCCTGCACCGCCTCCTACCCCAGGTGGACTCGGTGCTCAAAAGCCTGCGCGCGGCCCGGGGCGAGGGCTCGCGGGGCGGCGCGGAGGGCGAGGACGGCGACGGCGAGCAGGACGCCGAGAAGGACTGCTCCGGCCCGGAAGGCAGCGGCGCCGAGCCTCGGGCCGGTGGCGGACTCGGCTTCAGGGCCCAAGAGGAACTGTTACTGCTCTTCACCATGGCTTCGCTGCACCCGGCTTTCTCCTTCCACCAGCGGGTCACCCTGAGGGAGCACCTGGAGAGACTCCGCACCGCGCTCCGCGGGGGCCCCGAGGACGCAGAGGTGGAGGTGGAGCCCTGCAAGTTTGCCGGCTCCAGGGCCCAGGTAAGGCGTGCGGAGCCTCGCAGGACTCGTGGTGCGGTCACCGCCCCAGTGGGCTCTGCGGTCTCGCTCTCGGACGCCCCTTGACCGAGCCGCAGCCCGGCGCAGGTGGCTCGGAATCCCCCCACCCGCCACGGCTCCCAGCCCAGGAGTACTCTTCTTCGTTTTGCTGGGCCGCTCAGTTCTATTCCCCCACCCCCCACCTCATGCACACGCAGCCACCCGCCATAACAGAATGCTCTAGAAGTCTCTTCCGTGACATGGAGCTCCCAGCCCGGGGTTCCTCTTGGATGAAGAGTCTCGGGACATTTTTGGCTTTGAGCATCTCTCAGCACTAGGTGCGGGGGGGGGGGAAAGCGAAGCGCTAGAGGAACCTGTCTGTTAGCCGCAGTCAAGCCTCGGGCAGCGCCAGTCCCTTTCTGGCGGACCGGCGCTCTGCTTACACGTTGCAGAGCTCTGCCTTCCCATGAGGTGTCCTAAAGGTGCGCTCGGGGCGTGCTGCCCTAGTCTTTGGCTCAGAGGGACTTTTTTGCTCAGTGTGTGCCTGAGTTCAGAGGGGTCGTATGGGTCTTTTGGCCCCTGCTCAGAGAGCTGGGTGTTCCCAGAAGAAATCTGATGTGGAGACTTGCAACTTGACGGGGATAAGTAGTAGCAGGTTGTCTGGTTAAAGAGACCTCTCCTAGGGCGGCCTGGTTATGCCCTTTACCTCTGACATACTCAGCTTTCTGGCGGGCTTGATTCGTGCCTACAGATTTGGGTCCGGGATATTTGTTGGGCCTTTATACATTAATGTTGTCTAAAAGAGTTATTTAAACACCAAGATGTAGTAGACGAGAATCCAGATGAGCCACTTGTCGCAGACGTTAAAAACAAATTTTTCTACAGCCATGAAAGCAATTTAATAATTTAGGTCCAATAAAGTCTTTGAGGAGAACTTCTTAATGGAGGAGGTGGGGTTCAGTTAGGGTTCAGTTAGAGTTAAAGCTATGTACCATAAGAGATTATTTTTGTGGATCACAGTCTTTTGAAAGGTATTGATTTGGATCCCATGCTTTTCAATTTTGGTGATCTCCAGGACGATAAAGTGGAGGAGGGGATTTCCCCCCTCCTTGCTTGAAAGTTAATTCAGCTTGCATATCTGCTGTCATTCAGTACTGGAACGAAAATTGGGCATTGTATTTCACTAATGGCTGTGTGGACTCACCATGGAATCAAGGAATTTGGGGGCTGGAAGGAATTTAGAGATAATCTGGGCTGAAATCTTTTTAAAACGAGGCTTACGTGAAAGGAGTCTTATGTTTTAGGACGTGTTTTATCAAACTCAGATGTAATGCTAGTACCCAGCATTTTCTTAGTGAGTTTGAAATTTTATTATCTTCCAGTACCTATTTACCATTAGCATGTAAAGTGTGTGCACAATGGAACAGCTTGTATCATTCCATTCATACCATTCCAACAAGGATACCCAATTTCTGATTTTAACTGGTGGTAGTCTTTTTTCCCTTTTCTTTTAGTAAATTTTGCTTTTAATGGGAGTGTTGCAAGGCAGCTAGACGAAGGGGAGGGATGCGTGCAAACCAGAGCAATGAGATTTTTATCTTGACTGCAGTGCGTGGCCTTTTCTGGCCAACAGTGAGTGCTGGGAGGAGTGGACAGAGTGAAGTTGGGCATCTTGCCATTAATTTCAGACGTCATTACTTCTCAGGAAGTGCCCTGTGCTGTGGCCATCTATCGAAGTAGGGAAATAAGTCATAGGGAGTACGCGTACTACAGGTGACACTGAAGGCTATTTCTAGACACTTGGTGTGGGGAACTTTTTTCTCCAGCAGTTTAGGGTTACCATAACATTTACGTCTCATTAACTTGTTATGACCCCGCATTTTCTGCTTATTAGAGTGGCCTCTGAGTCCCAGCTATGGCTTGTTTTGGCCTTGAAGACATTTTAGCGGGTCTGGTTGCTCCCGGGCTGTCAATCCAGAGGCCGCTGATGCGGGTGGGCTGATTTAAATCCTGATTCGCTGCAGTCCAACCCAGCTGTTCTTCGGCCTTCCGCCGCTGAGATGCATCCGGGAGGGAGTGCCCACCTCCGAGTCTCCAGGAAGGAGCCCAGAGTTCGCGCGTACCTCGCGTGGAGGCTCCGCGGCCCGCCTGAGAGCCCCGGTGGTCATGCGCCGCCGCGGCCGAGCAGTCTGCGATTTGGGGCCGGTCCCGCGGGGCTCCTCCCCTCCCCCGCCCTGCAAGATGGCGTCCACGCTCGCCGCCCACGTGACTGGCGCGCCGGCCCCGCCCCGGAGGGCGCCCCCGGAGCTTCTGCCGGAGGAGGCGACGCCGCCGGGCTAGCGTTGGAGAGTTAGGGACAGAGCCGAGGACCACGTGGGTTGTATATTCTGGGGGTGCTTGGCCGTGACGACTACCCTGGGAAAGGGGAAATTCGCGTGGCTGCATTTTATTGCCCCGGAACTAACCTTTTAGATCCAATATGCTACTTTTTAATTGCTTAGGAATCATTCTTTTTCTTGCTACTGTCTAAATGAAGCTTTGTGTTGCTCCCTCGTATTTTCATGCATGTTAAATGAATGATGTGAAACTAATTTCCTTTTAATTTTCCTTTCTATTAAAACAAGAGTATATACTAGCCGAGAATAGTGTTGCTGGCTCTCAACAAGACTTGTATCCAGTGCCTAACAGGAATCAGCCTCTTAGGGAAAAGAAAATTAAACTAATGACGTTTACGGGTAGAACATGTGCTTAAATGCCAATTTTACATTCATTATATGCCTTGAAGTTGATCAGGGGCAGCAACTATTAGTGATACACTGTAGTTAATAGTTGAAGTGACAGGTCCACAAATTGCCACTAAAATATGCTTACTAGGTCACATTGGAAAAACAAAGGAAGATTCAACAAGTATGTTTTTTCTTTTAGAAGTAACATTTCTAGAGTTTTTCTTTGTGATTTGGGTGATTTTATAGTAAATGTTACATTGAGTTACAACTTGAATGTTGGCATTCCTTTTAGGAGGCTTGTGCATAAATCTCACAGGAACTACCAGTAACTTGTATACAATTCAACAAATAGGACAGTAAGTGAAAGCACTCATTAACAGTGTCCTAGGAAATGTGTGTGATTGATGTAGCTCTGTGTTACAAACTTATAGACTGCATATATAGCATAGCTGAAAACACCTGTTTTTAAAAATGGGTCTTTTCCTATTATTAGGAAACCAAACTATAAATTGTGTGTTAGCAACAAAAAAACAGGAGAAATATTTTTAAGTGTTGCTAGTTTTGTTGCTGTTTCATTGAAAAGGCTAGAAGCAAGACAGGCAAGCTTCCTATGTTTGCAGGCCTAAAGACATTTTTTAACTGTTCATGAAAATAGATATTCTAATTTTGGAGGTTTAGCAACACAAAGATGTAAGAAGCAAAAAACAAAAAAAATGCATAGACTATCATAGTAGCGATTAGTGGTTTATATTGTTAATATGGGCATTCTGTGTTGTGTTGTTTTGTTTGTGTTTTCAGGATCCTGAAAGTTTAGGTCCTTGTCAAGTAGTAATGGTTGAATGAAATAAAATGTAAATTTTTCATACTAAGACACACACAATCATCTTGTGTCTTACAGTGTCATTTGAACTCTCAAAACATATTTGAACTCAATTTTTGTGAGTTCAGATGGTACTAAGTGGCCAGGTCCTTATTAAAATTAGTTGTTAGTTTAAAAAAAAAAAGGACAAGGAAACCTTGTAAAATTGTTACTGTTTCATAGCTTAGGTTAGTTAGCTATGTTGTACTTGATAGACTAAATACTTTGACTCATTTTCAAATATAGGTAATGTATTGGTGGTATTTTCAAGGAGTTTTAACATAAATGATGCTATTTCAAGATAACCTGAATGTGTATGTGGCAGCCAGAATCCTAGTGAGAGAGCAACTGACTTAAAATGAGAGGGAAAAGATTGGTTCTCAAGATTTCAGTTGTGCTTGTATTAGGCACTAAAAAGATGCTTTTTAAAAATGGGTTTTAAAAAGAACAGTTCTAATGCTCACTGATAATAAATGTTTATTAATTTGTTGGGATAGTTGATATTTTAAAGTGCATAGTGTCATTGGGCAGTGGGTGCTGCCTGAGGCTTTCCTCACTTAAAAGTCAGGGATGATAACAGTACTTATGCCTTGTTGGGAGTGTTAGAATTTAGTGAAGGAGTACTCATAGAATAAGTGCCTGGCGCATGGTCTTCAATAAATGTTAGCAATTATGGGTAAAAGTTCAGGCTTGAGTGGAAGGTGGTGGTATAGGAGTGGTTACAGCATCTTCCAGATTGAGAGTGGGGAGCAGAGGTAGCAGTCTTGCTTGGGAAATTTTAGGTTGATTTGGCTGCAGCAAAAAGTAAAAGCAGTTCAATTATAAAAGCCTTTTGGAAGAGGCTTTTTAGCCTATCAGAGTTAAGTAGTGATTGTTTCAGTAGCACATAATCACTAAAATATTGAGTATCCTTCCCCAGTTCCATTTTTCTGTGCAGTGATTTTCTCAGGTAAGAACTTGGAAAAAGTCTCATTTATACAGTAGGAAGAGAGGGGAGTGGGTGTTGATTGTGG
Organism: Varecia variegata; assembly: GCA_028533085.1. NCBI lineage: Eukaryota > Metazoa > Chordata > Mammalia > Primates > Lemuridae > Varecia > Varecia variegata. The sequence goes on along the minus strand of CM052443.1, from coordinate 10,385,495 downwards.
AGAGGAAACACGTTCTTTTCCTCAAGTTAACTAAAATCTGTTTCTGTACATACAGTCGGCCCTCTGTGTCCGTGGGTTCTGCATCCGTGGATTCAGTCAACCTTGGATCAAAAATACTTGAAAAAAATTGTATTGAGCATACAGAGACTTTTTTGTCAACATTCCCCAAACAGTACAGTATAACATAGCATTTACATTTTATTAGGTATCATAAGTAATCTAGAGATATTTAAAGTATACAGAAGAATGTACATAGGTTATATGCAAATACTACATCATTTTATATTAGGGACTTGAGCTTCCTTGGATTTTGATATGTATGGTTCAGATTGTTTTGTGTTTTCTTTTTTTCATATAATACAAATTCTTACAGTAGAGTACTTTCTGTATTCTCTATTACCACACCTGTAAATAGATTGATGTTCAGGAAGGATACATAATTGAAGAGGTGGTATTCGAAACACATTTACTTGGACCAGTTATTATATTTTTATTAGTACTTAATTATAAAGATCTGGTATGCTACACATAAACCTAAAGGAAGATGTTCTCTGAGTCACAAGTTATTAAAATACATATTTTTCCCATATTGGATTTAGGGATAATAGAGAAAATACATATTTTGAATTTAGATTATCATTAACTCCATGCAACTTTAGTCTACTTAAGTATTTATCCATTTTTCACATTTAGCCAGAAAACTTCTATAATTTAAAGCTATTTTGCAGTTTTAAATGACATAATTCTTTGTTAGTTCAAAGCACAGACTAGAATCCATGGATAATTAAGGAACATTTTAATGTCTTTTTTAATAAAAGCTATTAAATTTGCTAATTATTTTAGCTTATTTATTTGTTTTTCCTTGAGAAATGTTAAGCTAAAATTTAAAAAGAGAGAAGCAAAAAGGCCCATACTACTACTCTCAAAGCAGACTGAACTTTAAGTTTATTGACTATGTTTTTCGTTATGAAGGACTGTGTATAACAGTACTCCTTTTACTTACAGAGAATTCTTTGTCACAGAAGCTTCATTCATCCACTAACTTTTTTTGGTTCCTATCTATGGAAACAGTCAATCTAGAAGGGAAGTGCCTAATCGGGTGTTTATGTTACAGGTGGCTGGGCTGGAGGTAGTCGTTTCCTTCTGTTCTTCCTATGCTCCAGGGAACATTTGACCTTTAATTCCTTTCTAAATGTCTTAGCTCATTAAAAGTGCTTTATGCTCATTCAAGAAGTAGTTTATTTGAGGTCAGATTTAGATTTTGAAAAGGTCATTTTGGCAAGTTAGTCTTTCCAAGCTCCAGAGTGCCCAGTATAAAATAGGGATATCACTCCCATCTACTTCATTTAGCTGTTGTATGAATGTGATGATATATGTGAAAATGCTTGGTAAACAACAGCATGCTATATGTATTATTCAGAGAGTGATTAGCACAATTTGGTTGCAGTGGATGAACAGAAATGACATTTGAAGAGATAGTAGGGGTTGGGTTACATAGGGCCTTGAAGGTCTTATTAAAGGAATAGGTTGTCAGCAGGTTGCAGTGGGAGCCAGTGAAAATTTGTGTGTGCCTATAGTATATATCTCACTAAATGTCAGCTGTCACTTTAAAATTAATCTGTATAAAAAGAATTCATCATTGATTTTTTTTTTTTTTTTTAAGTTCCAGACTCCTCAGTTCTCTCAGTGGTACCATTATACTCTGGTCACCATAATTTGCTTGATAACCTTAATCATCATCTCCCGTCATAACCTGAATCCATCCTTTCCTTATCCTTGCCTGACACCATTCTCTTTTGGGACTTTATGCTTAGACTTTTACAGTAGCCTAACTGATTGCCCTGCTTTCAGCTTTTTCACCTCTTATCTTTTGGATACTACTGCCAGATACATCTTTTTAAAGCAATATTTAATCATATTACACTTTATTTCAGTGACCAATGGACCCTGACCTCTATTAGGTCTTTGGACTCAAAATCTCTCTTGCCCACTCATTTCATTCAAGGCTGTACTCATGCCATCACCTCTTGCATAATGTTCTCTGGAATTGTCCTTGTGGCAGTGTTATGATAAAAGATTCTTTGCAGCCACTGAATTGAAGTAGCATGTATATTATAATTTTGGTACTTCTGCTGTGCTGCTTGGTATTATTAACCAATAAAAGTTGGCCCTCCCCACAAGATTTTAAGTTCCCCAAAGCCTCTGACATCGTGCTTCATTTTTTTTTTGTCAGCGTTGCATGTATCATAATTGCTCAGTCATAATTTCCTGTGCTTAGGCTTTTCAAATGTAACTTTGAAAAATACACTTAGTCTTAAAGCAATATATCATATTGGTATCAGGCAGTGATTTTGTCTTATTTTGAATTATACTTAACAGATATGTACTACATAAAAATATTTGCAGCTATATAGGATAGGCACAGTTGTGGAAATAATAAAAGGAATTGTTTCTTTAGATAAAAAGTGTGGAACAACAATATGGTTTTGAACCGAATCTTCAATGGGTGTATGCTGAATAGTTGTGGTTATTAAATACTCTTACAAAATTAGACTATTCTCTAAGTTAATTATGCTTTTATGTAGTGGGTGCATAAATTGGTGCAAACCTAGCAATGATGTTTTGATAGAATGGAAAAGTCATATTACAGACTATTTTCTTATTGTTTGGTTAATTGACTCTAGTGAGTCTCTAGTGTTTGATCTCAATTTATAATTTACTTGAGGGATGGTGTGAGTCAGCTATAGAGTTTTGGGATACTACCTTGCTTGTGATTAGAAAGTTAAAAACTTACTTTTAAGGTCACTGAAGTGAGCATTCTATAATGTAAATATCATGGAATGTTTATGTGTCTTGTTAGGAATGTCTAAATTGGGATAATTTCCTGAAGTATAATTGATTTTCGTTTTGGATATCAAATGATTGAAATTCAGTAGTGGGTCCTGTAAGGCTGCAGTCCCCAACCCCCAGGCCACCAACTGGTACCAGTTGGTTCCTACTGTTAGGATCCGGGCCACGCAGCAGGAGGTGAGTGGCCAGCAAATGAAGCTTCCTTCATCTGTATTTACAGCCCCTACCCATTGCTGGCTTCACCGGCATAAGCTCCACCTCCTGTCAGATCAGCAGCAGCATCAGATTCTCTTAGGAGCGAGAACCCTACTGGAAACTGCACAAGCACCTCTCTGAATTTTGTGATCCAGTACAGAGTATGTATTTTTCACCAGTCCACCTATCAACTAACAGATGGTACTATTTAGGTTGAAATAACAGAAGCATGGAGAGAGGGTTTTTTTCTCTTTTAGAGACAGGGTCTTGCTCTGTGGCCCAGGCTGGAGTGCACTGGCAATCATGGCTCACTGTAACCTCCAAGGATTCAAGCAGTCCTCCTGCCTCAGTCTCCTAGATAGCTGGGACTGCAGGCACATGCCACCATACCTGGCTAATTTTTTTACTTTTTGTAGAGACAGAGTCTCACTCTGTTGCCCAAGCTGTTCTCAAACTCCTGGGCCTCAAGTGATCATCCCACCTTAGCCTCCTCCTCAAGTGCTGGGATTTGCAGGCGTGAGCCACCAAGCTGGGCCATGAAGAGAGTTTTGCAAGGAAAACGTCAAGGCTTGTTCATGGGTTAAAATTGCTGCCCTCACTACTCTTTCAGAGCCTTCACTCCCTCCTCCCCAGTAGGCTTCTGTGTCAGCATTGTTTTGCTAGAAAAAAATCCATAAAAAGTGATAGTGATGACTTTCCCTGCGCCCTCTCGCTACATCTGTCCAGTTCCATTCCACCCCACTCTGCACAGGTAAACACTGTTAGTTCACAAATGTCATTTTAAGAAGTTGTATAGTTGTTGCAGTGGCCAGGTCTGATCTGTGGGCTATCATGCCAGAGAGGTTATAAAATTCAGTAAATGGTTTGTCATCCCCACCCCTCCAATTCAATACCTGGAGTGCATTTGCCTAAGCTTTAAGATAGCTAATTCTGCCACACTCTGCTTGGTGAACGAATAAGTTACATGGGAAGTGCAGGATCATAGCCGAAATCTGTATCCTGCTGTTTCTGAGCCATTGGTTCATTGGGCTCCCTCCTGTCTGAACTGTTGTGTCAATTTTGTTGTTCCAATGCAACTTTAATACGTTACCAGCCAACTTTCTTCTCACTCCAGAACTTGCCTTTTATCAGATGCTGTAGGGTGATTCAAGACATCACTTTGGGTTGAGTTGTATGGTTTTATTAAGTGGAAATTGGACAAACCTCTGCCTCTTCTACCACATACATCTTCTTCAGTAAAAAGACAGGCAGTAAGTAATTCTTAAATTTTCCCCAACTTCTTCCCTCTTCTTCCAAAAAAATGGATGAAATTTGACATCTCAGTAATGTTTCTGTTTATGAATCATCTTCTAACACTCAAAGTAAGACTTTCTGTGACTCTTGCTTAAATAGTAGCAGGTACTTTAGTTGCATCCCTGATTATTTAGCAGCGGTCCCCAGCCTTTTTGGCATCAGGGACCATTTTCATGGGAGACTATTATTCCACGCACCAGGGTGGCGGGGAATGGTTTCAGGATGATTCAGGCACATTACGTTTATTGTGTACTTTATTCCTATTATTATTACATTGTAATATGCAATGAAATAATTATACAACTCAACATAGGTTGGGAACCCTTGATTTAAAGAATAGAATTTAAAACATATAACTGTGTAACAAATTACGCCCAAACTTAGGTGCTTGAAACAATGACCTTTTTCATGACCATCCCTCACAGTTTTGTGGGTGAGGAATTTAGGCAGATAACAACCACAGAGGAGCTTGTCTCTGCTCTAGGGTGTCTGGAGACTCAGCTGGGGCCTGGAAGGCCTCTCTGGACCTGTCTCCTTTTTCCATGTGGTCTCTCTAAGAGTGGCCGCTTAGAGGAGAGCTGCACTTCATATGTGGTGGCCCAGGTGTCCGGGAGGCCCAGGCTGAGGCATCTTAGGACCTAATCTCAGCAGCACACATCGCTCCCGTCACAGTCTAAAGCCAGCCCAGATCCACTGGGTAGCGAATTAGTTTCCCTATTTCAGTGGCAAGAATATCAAAGAATTTTTAGCTATCTTTACCACAGAAGCTTAATAGAATGTTGTTATAAACCAGTGTTAATTTTCTGGGTCTCATTTGACAAGTGTGAAAACTTCAAAAGAAGTTGGTAAATTTAGTTTAAAGAAAAAGCTAAGAAACTCTTACTGCTTGTTTTTACATTCGGAATGTCTTGGCATTTTTTTAAATTTATAGTCTACATCAAGGAACTAGAGGAACCATAGAATATTGTTAGATGAGTTGAAATAAACTCCTTCTACAGTTTGACCTTTGTTAACAAAATAAAATGAGACAAGTGTGACCTTTATTATAATATAATGGTGTATTTTCACACAAAGGTTTTTTTAGGACTATCCAGGCACTTGACTATTTCACAAGGTTCCCACATTTAAGAAATCTCAAGTGTGTAATTGTGATGGATCTCAATGCGTAAAAGTTAGATCTGAGTGATCTCTGGCAAAACTCTCTAGACTACCTGAATCACACATGATGCGTGGATCTGTGCTAACCAGTAACTCTTAGAGGACACAAGCCATGGGACAGAGAAAGCTGTACCTCACGGAAGTTAAAAAAGGAGAAGACTACACATGCATACTACGGTTCTCTGTGTGCTTGTGCATGTTTTGCAGTCTTAGAATTTTTAAAATCTGTCTTGATCCAAGTAGAGAAAAATTCTCCACTTCTCACACGATCCTGACTCTTCCAGATTCTAACTAGTCTTTGTGAAATGCTGACTCTGGCATGTCATCTGTACTGCATTTCCATTGGAATCTGAACTAAATAGAAAAAGTTGGTGTAATTCCTGTCTATACAATTTAATCAAACCGGCAGTTCTCAGATCTTAAGGCACCCTTCCCCCGCCGGAGCACAAAGACAGGCGTGTGTGACAGTCGCACAAGGGGAGCAGCATGGCTGAGCAGCCGCCCACTGGTGAGGCTGCTGAAGGCCATGATTCTGATCTCTGTAACTCCTGTGGCTTCACATGTGTGACTTTATAAATGGCTTCTAAACTTAGTCTAAATGACTTTATAGCATTGGTACATGCTGAGACTCGGGAAGGAAAAGAAACATTTAATTAGTAGATATTTCATGGGTTGATGAGCTTAGGTCCTTGGATAGAAACTCAACCCCCATTTTTCTCCCTAGGCTGTTAAACAGGAGGTTGCTTCCTGATTGTTAAATTGTGTTCTTAAAGTTAACTTCAGACTTCAAAAATACGATTTTGATTGTGAAAGTAAACTGGTTTCTTATGGTTGCTTCAGTGTTTGTGGAGGCGGCATGATCATTTCAATTTTTTAAACTGTGGTATAATATACATACATACATAGACTATCCTATTTTGCCCCTTTTTGAGGGTACAATTCACTGACATTAAGTACATTCACATTGTTGTGCAATCATCACCACTGTCTAGCTCCAGAATTTTTGTATCATCCCAAACTGAAAGTCTGTACTCATTAAACGATAACTCTTTATTTCTCTCTCTCCACCTCCAGCCCCTGGTAACCACTATTCTACTTTCTTTATGAATTTGACTACTCTAGGTAACTCATATATGGAATCATACACTATTTGTCCTTTTGTGTCTGGCTTACTTAATCTACTGTCAGGATTCATCAAAATCATATTATGTATCAGGATTTCATCCTTTTTTAAGGCTGAATAACGTACAACTGTATGTATATACCACATTTTGTTCATCTGTTGATGGACTTTTTAGTTGTTTCCACCTTGCGGCTATTGCAAATAATGCTGCTAGGAACATTGGTGTTCAAGTCTCTGTTTTCAGTTCTTTTGAGTATAAACTTAGAAGTGGAATGGCTGGGTCATATAATAATTCTGTTTAAATTTTTGAGGAACTGCCATACTGTCTTCCACATTGCACCATTTTACATTTCCACCATCAATGCACAAGGGTTCCATCTTCTTCACTTTCTTGCTAACACTTCTTTTCTGTTTTTGATAAATAGCCATCCTAATAGGCATGAAGTGGTATCACATTTTGATTGGCATTTCACTAATGAAAACTCTTGTTTTTTGCACATTTTGTATTTATTTATTCTTGAAAGTGTTATTTTAAGTTTATGAACCACATGTGAGTAACAAAGAAAAATATTCCACTATAAGAAATGGTTGACCCATTCAACTGAACTTCTTCCAATTAACACAGCTATTTGAAAAGATTAATTTATTTCTTGATTTTTGAAGTATTTATGGCAATGTTAAATTTTTTGTTTGTTTGTTTTTTATTTCTATCTTTTTAGCCTGGGTTCCCGAAAAGCAAATGTTAAATTTTTGAGAAGTAAAATCTCTCTTAGGCAAATGTGGTTTTACTACTTTGTAATAAAAGATTATCTGGTCTGAGTTAGGATATACATGATTTTATTAAAAAAAATTGTAGCCATATTTTTAAAAATCACTAATATCAAAAATTAGTAAATGCCATCGGGCTAAATGTTTGAAAATGTGGATGTTGACCGAAGGGATCTGTGCTCTCCCATGTGGACAATCTTTATTTCCTTGACTGTCTAGAGGAAGACAGACAACAGGGCTCAAGCTTGTAGCTCCCAAGAGTGTCTAATGTGGTGCTTTGTTCTCAGAGTAAAGCTGTCAATTGATAACCCATACTCATTGTCAGACAGCAGAACAAAGTATTTTAGATTGAGATTCTTGGAAAATTTAGGATCTTCTCTTTGCCCCATTTCTTTACACAATTAAAAAAAATCAATATATTTACTGCAGGTTTGTAAAATTTTAATTGGTTCCTGAAACTGAGCTGATTTTGTTATGTTTTCAGATTCTGAATGTGAGGGAGGATAAGGTGTGAATTGTGATAGTAAGGTGACATAAGGCTGTTTTATTTTTTGGCTTAACCAGCACGTGGCAGTAACAGTTCATATGTGACAGTGCTTGACTTCTGGAGATCTGTAAGTTTGGCAAGACCTTTATTACTCCAACAAGCAGATCTGGGAGTCCGGCTCACTCCAGTTCACTAGTGGATTGGCTGGGCAAACTTAGTTAGGTTTAGAGCACCAGTTGCTGTTAGATTACTTAACTTTAAACTCACTGTTCATACATGTTCTTGTTTAGAAAAATTTGGCATGTATTAACAATACCTTTGTAAGACTTTTTCCTAACACAGAATATTTTTACACTGTCACTAAAACCAATGTAAAAATTATGCAATGATTAATATAGAAAGTACAAATGTCCTTACCTATGGTGGGTTAGTGTAAAGGGTACCATTTATTATATATGTTCCTTCAATTCTGGTTCATTATAGCACAGAATTGACATCGTTGGCAGCTCTAATTATGCGCAATTTTTTATCTCCCAAGAAAGCTGAGACAGTAAATAATAGAGTATTACTGTTGAATAGAAATATTGATGATTCCTCTTTTATTTGCTGCTCTGACACTTTGTGCCTTTCTGCACTTTGTGTGCCATCACCTATTTGATCTCTAAAAATTGCCACTAAAATATGGTTGTTATTAAAACTGGAAGACTTGAATCTGGCTTATTTTTATGGGATTCGTTACTCTTAATCTGTGGTGTACACTAACATGTCCCTCTCTTTCTCCTCTAGAATGACTCTGCTCATGGTGATTACGTGCAAAGTAACGAGACCAGTTTAATAGAACAAGCCCCAATACCTCAGGATGGACTTACTGTGGCCCCTCATAGAGCTCAGCGAGAAGGTATGCTGTATTTTTTAAAACTGAAAGCATTAATGCATCATAAGATTGTAGGGTACTGTATACACTGATTAACTCTTAACTTCACTCCCATATTTGGAGTAGAGTAATCCTACTGGTGGTCCAAGGTTTTGCTCAAAAGCCAGTCCTCCCAGTTTTGCCAATCTGCATTCTGGACTCCTGCTCCATAGCCCTGGCTTGTCCTAGCATACACTTACTTGGTCTGCCTTTTGTAGTTAGTTTTCTTGGCTGTATCTTTAACTTGGTTGTATGCATACTTTTAGAGGGCAAAGACCTTATCTTATTCCCGAAGTATTTAGAATAGTGCTTTATCTGTAGAATGAGCTCAGTGTCTACTGAAAACATAAATTTCACAGACATTCACTGTAAGAGTAAATAAATTCCTTACAAATCCATTCTTCCTGCAGTAATGCAGTTTTTAAGGGGGTTGTAGTAGGGGAATGAAAGAACACTGCCATCTAAGAAGAAATAAGTTTGGATGGTCTCTTCTCTTTTTATTTGGAGAATCCATTAACCCCTGTTGGGAGAAGAATTGGAATGGAAAATGTGGACTGCCATCTAGGCTTTAGAAGAGCCAAGGATATTTGATAAGCATCACACTCAATTATAACAGTTTTGAAATTATGTCTCCTTTTAGTCCCAATAATAATCTTTTTTGCTTAATACATTTTTCCTCACAGAGGAAAAATAGGTCTGTTTACTGTTGAAGTTTACATAGTGACCACTTCAGTTCAAGATGATCACAGTATTCCTGTCTCTCCAACTAAACTACTCTAATTGTAGACGACTGCACCTGAGCTCATTGGACACATGAGTAACCTATAGCAGAGTTTGGTTTTACAATGAAGGTCCCTTTTGTTTTATAAAAATATTTTAGAAGAACATAAAGATTATATCAAAATGCTAACAATTAACTGTAAGGTGGTACTGTAGATGATTTTTCTTACATTCCTAACTTTTTAAAAGATGTATGTAATACATGCTTTTTAGTTTTAATTTATGGGAGTTGGAGGCACTCTCATTCTCAGCCATCCCTTGCCACATACTCTCTCGTCTTGTCTTGATTCTGGTAGACTAGAGTGGATATAACTTGAAATCAAGGCTGAAGCTACAGCCATGTTCCTGTATCCTGTGATGTCTTTCTGCTAAGCTAACTGGGATCTGACCCAAAAAACCCTAAGATCCCTACCCTTAGGCCCAATGATTTGCAGAAGTAGAGCTGGTTTATTTCTTTCTGAACATAGATTAGTTCAAAAGGTTTTTCCTTAATAGCCTCCTCCTCTAAATAATTTAATGTAACAGCTTTTGGAAACAGCAGACCCTCCCATCCCACTTTGGCCTTTGTACTGTTGCACTGAGGTACAGGCTTCTCGCCTGGCTTCTGAGGTTTTCTTTCATTTCTGTTGTCAACATTTCTGGCCTACAAAGGGGAAATGGACCCAGAAGCAGATCACTAAGTGCTCTATATTTGCAAAGCTGGCACAAAATGATAGTGATGGTATATCCTTTGTCTATTATAAATGTCTGTTTCCCTGCATATTTCTATGTCTTATGCTTCCTACCTTCTTGTTGCCCACCTTCCATGGTCTTATTTCCTCCTCTATACTTTCATCACGTTGTATATTCTACTCCACCTGTTTTTACTTCTTCCTCTAAGGCAAAAATGAGCAAACTGCCCTTTTCCCCATCCCTGCTCCCCTGAATCCAACAGTGTGACCCATCCTACTGTGTTGAGTTACTTTGCTAACCTCTTCCCTGCGACCTTTGTCATAGTCGTTGTTACCAGGCTCGTTACTATGTAAGTACTGTTTCTTCTGTTTATACCCGGAGCAACAGTCTCCTTTTCTTAAGTCCTTACATTACACTCAGTAGATTAGCTCTTTTCAAATTGGCTCTTTTTCAATTTGATTTATTTGCTAAGGAGATACTTTTATAAAAGGAGGTGTTGGGGGATTTGTATGTTTGCTTACCTCATGAACGAGTTGGTTATTTAGTTCAGTTCAGAATAATTGTTTTTAAGTTTATTATGATTTATGTCCACTATTTTCTCCCTGTAATAAATTGTGAAAAATTTTACTACAGTGAACCTTCATAGTTTATTACAGTGTTCAGTTTGTATTTACCATTATATGGTATTGAGGGTCACATTTGAGAAAAACAATTTTTACATACCCAATTAGAAATTTTTACCAGCTTGATATGTTACTTTCGAGTAGGATTTTTTTTTTTGGATTAACACATTAACTGTCATGTCAGTTGTATTTAACTCACTCAAGGTTTGAGCCTGGGGCCTTTTGAAGTATGTACAACTCACATGTCTCTTTATCTTGGGAGCCTAAAAAATAACAAAGTTTTCATTAAATTAGAAAGGATAACTTTGTTTTCAAAGTTTTTATTCTATTTTCATAATCAAACACTGTGGCCGCAAGTGAAAAAATTTTTTTTCTAGTGTGGCAGTCGATGTGTTAAAAATAAAACTAGGTATTTTCTACTTTATACCCACTATGTATAAATAATTGAATGAACCAGATTTAGTTGATCCTAAAGTACTATATTTGTGGCAATGTGAATAACAATTTTAAAGATTATCATTTAGAAAAATATCTTCAGTGCAAGCACTTTTTATTGTTTTAAAATCTTTGGTGTTAACAGATTGCTTGAAAGTACTTAGGTGATCAGCATGTCGAATGGATGTAGAAAAAAATTACTGCACGGGTGTGTGGCACATTGCTGTGCAGCTGGTGTGTTTTTTAATCTTGTGATTTAAAGCTAGTAGTAAAGATGAAAGTATTAAATAACTTAATCAGCATAATTGTTAAGTGTTTTTCCAATTTTAGGGTTACTTTAGGTTATTGAAATATGTATCCCATCTTTGTAGGAGTCAGAGTGTGTGTTTTTTCTTTCAGCTGTGCACATTGAGAAGATAATGTTGAAAGGAGTCCAGAGAAAAAGGGCTGACAAATATTCGGAGTACACTTTCAAAGTAAGCTATTCTCAGCCACAAAAGATACCTGATAGACACTCTGTTAAGTGATCTTTGGAAAAACTTACAACAAGTATGCTAATTTAAAGGAAAAACTATATATATGCTTATTTTAAATTAAGGGAATGTACTGTTTTTAGTGTATACTGCATGGTTTGCAAAGTATTTTTGAAATTATATCTTATTAAAATTACTCTATTTTATTAAAAATAAACAAGAGCCTTAGATTTAGGGAGACAGTTAAGATATAAGATGTATCTTTAAAAAGTAAAAGTAAACCTTTTGTGCCAGTATTTGTAAACTCAAGATCAAAGGCATTGTCTTTCCTGGCATTGTTTTCCCTGGCATTTTTCTCTTCCTCTCCTTTCTCTGTGATGTTTTTATTCCCTGCCTTGTTGCTTTGTCTTCTTAGGTAACGGCTCTCCTGTCACCTGTCCCTCTGATCAGCTGTAGAGCCCAGCTCTGATTCTGTCACTCCCAGGATAACAGTTTCCATGTCTCCTTTTTGCCTGTCAGCTGTAACAGGATTCCTTGTCCACAGCTTCCTTATTCCTCCCTGCTTGGGCCCCACCATCTAGCCCTTTCTCCTCAAGTTGGACTGTATATACCCTGAAGCCAAGTGGAATGATGCCACTCCAAAAGCATTTCTTGCCAAATTTTACCTGTACCTCTCTCATGGACTTACTTCTGATCCTCCAACAAAATGTTTTTGCTTTCATCCGAGGTGTATACTACCCTCTTACCTCTCACAGATCTTTCCAGTAGATAATGCTCTCCTAGAGCGCAGGGATCTTCATCCTCTGCCATCCCACCGTGTCTGACTTGCTCCGTACATCCGTTGAATGAGTTTCAGAAACCTGGCTTCTGCTTTGAGGGAGAAAGATCCTCAGTTGGCGGGTTTCAGTCCTCACCTCCACGTGTCTCACTGTGGCGCGTGTCTCAGTCTTTGCTCTCTGCGCTCACTCACGCTGGCCCCTTTCACTGCTGGAAGTCACAGCTGTCCTTCCTGAAGGCCTCACTGTGCCCTCACCTGGAAAGCTCTTCCCCCAGTCTGAGGCACAACCAGCTTCCAGCTCAGGAAGCTTCCCAGCTCCTTCTTGACCCCAACTAATGTGTTCTCCCTACTCTTGTACTGTGCCCTATGCATTTTCTTCAAGGTACCTATTACTTATGGAAATTCTTATATGTTCATTTGCTTTCATCTGTCTCCTGCACTAAACTGTGAACTCAGCCAGCAGAGACTCTGATTATCTTACCCATTTTTGTGTCTCCTGACACAAGAGTCAGAACAGTGCCTGACATAGGTAGCCATTCAGTGAACATTTGAATATTTAAAAATCGTTTAAGAAATGTGCCAGTTAATAAAGATTGTTTTGAGAGTTGCTAGATAAAATTCCCTATGTATTTTTAAGTGTCTGATTGATTATGTTATGATTAGATGATAAGGCTTAGGTATTAGCATAGCCCAAATATTTGTTTAGCTCAAATAATTGCAGGGTAGAAATTATTAGCCAGCCACAGTTGAGTCACTGAATGAAAGTACCCAGGAGACAGGGCAGCGTAATAGATGTCAGTTCTGGCTCTTACACTTACTTAGGGTTGCACCTCAGTAAGTTAACCTTTTTGAACTTTAGTTCCTCCACCTGAAAATGGAGGTAATCATACCTGCCCCTGGCCTCTTAATAGGATTTTAAAGATCTGACATAAACATGACATCTCTTCATTAACCATAAATTCCCATAAAAATAGGAAATTCTGCTACCAAAGAGGGTCAGTAAACTCTAGTTATTCTTTTAAGAATGTGTATATAGTAAGCTTCATGCGATAGAATTGTTATCTTTGGGTGGTATAGATCTATACTGTCAAAGTGTCATTTTAGAGTCCTGTAACTTCACAAAAAGAATGTAAGATATTTCCCTTTCTCAAAAATTACTAAAACATAGTAACATTTTAAGATAGCTTTTTTAAAAAACCATGCAATTTGAAGAGTTATTAGAAAACTTTTTTGAGTAGAATATGTCAATGTAGAGTTAAGTTTAATAATTTTAAAGAAAATATGACAATGCCAGATTAACTTTATGTTTCTAATTGTTAACCTTAATAAGATTTAAGTAAGGCCCTTTGTTTTACACATGGCTTTTTTCTAGCCGGTTCCTGCCTAAGGAATAACCATATAATATGTGTGTTTTTTTTAAATCAGGTAAATTGGTCTGATCTTTCAGTCACAACAGTAACAAAAACCCACCAAGAACTACAGGAATTTCTACTGAAGGTAAAAATATAGATTTTGTTGTTAAAATGATTTTTACATAATATGCAGGATCCAAAAACCTCAATCAATGTCAAAACAAACACCAGGAAAATTAAAACACATAAAGGTTGGCTCAGAACTCTGAATGACCGTTAGCTATAGAAGACATGGTGTTATTCTAAACATGTTTTCTTACCTTACATTACTAACATAAGGAGATGATGAAGGGACTTCTACATTTTAAAGAAATGGAACCTGATTCCTAGTTCCTTGCAAGAGATGTACATTGTTGATGGCTGCTTGCAAGGGTACTTCCAGTGAGAGAGTGTGTCTGCAAAATGAGATAAGGTTCGTTTTTGTTTGGTAGTAATTCTCAGACCTGATAACTAGTCAGCTCTCTCCAGAGACTTCCTTTAAATATTTCTCCATTTCTTTCCTCTTTGGGTTCCATCTCCCCCCTACCCCCCTTTTGAGAGAATCTCCAGACTACTGGGAATAAGAAGATAATGGAAACAATACAGACTTGCTGAGGTGAAAGGTATCTTAGATCATTTTGTTCAAACTGTCACCTGTTTCTTTTATACTAATTTGATTTTATTGCAAAGTGAATTGGTAGAAATAAATATGAAAAGGAGGGAATAAGTTTAAATAATCAATAAATTACTATTTCTCAATAAGCAAAATATTTTAAAATTTATTAATAGATAAAACAGTCTAGAAACACAAAACATTCCCAACTCAGTTACTAAGTTTTGGATAAGGGTGTAGTTATTAAACCTGTAGCATCTGAAATTTTCAGCCCAGTGCTGGTTGGTAGGTTTCTGCTTATCACCATAAGTATATTCTTTTCAGATCATTCTTAAATCAGAAAAAGGCTGTTTTTCATCAACTTGGAGATCTTTGAGCAGTACATTAGATGCCGGTTCTCTGAGGAGCACGTAGTTTGATATACTGTCCAAGTGTTAGTTCAGTTGGATTTCTTGTTAGTTCCTCTGAATGAAGTCACACCCAGGGATGACTTGAACAGTTCCATTTTCTTGTGGCTTATTTTAAACTAGGCTCTCTGAGTGAAGAGCCAAGGAGTCCTTCACCCACTTGTTAGTGACCTGCCTGCGGGTAAAGATAGGGGGTGAGTTTCACTTATTTCCAGTTGCCAAAGGCCACTACCCTAGGACATACCAGCTCTGGACAGCTTGGTGAGGGGGAAGGAGTGGTCTGGAGCCCTGGCTCTGTCTGCTGGCCTCAGTCATGGTAACAGTCCAGTTGTAGACGTGGCTGGGAAGAGAGGGCCTGGGCCCAGGCAGGCATCGTCCGCAAGACAGTGCACCCCATTGGAGAAAAGGAGGCCCTGGCTGACAGTCTGATTATAGAGGAAATTAAGGAGGCCCACCCCACTTCCAACATATACATTTAAAGTCTCTTTTACTTATTTCTAACTTTTCTGTCTCTTTATAGGATAAATTTATGAAAGTTTAAGAACAAGTGATCATGAACAGGCTTCACTTGGGTTAGGGAGCAGCATGCTTTCGTTTCCCTTCTTCTGTTGCCCTTTCCATGACAGAATTCTAATGCCGGAGGGAGAGTTGCAGGGGATAAGAGCTAAGGCTGAAAAGTCTCGGAGTGCGGGTCGGTGCTTGCCACCTGTCCAGGCCAAGGAACTTGGCACGTTTGTGTGAGGGGTACTACCTCCCTGTCCACGGGTCTGCGAGAGTAAAATGAGAGCACATACCAGCCGAGCCCCGCTCCCCCGGACCTGGCACCCAGGCCGTGTCCTTTCTCCTCAAGCATTGGCTATTGTGTGTCTTGACACATTGCATTTTTTTTCAGTCACACAATTTTTCTAGAAGCTTAGGTGCTTTTAAAAAACTACAACCCCAAATAAGTAATTCAGTCTTTAAAATCATGCTAATTAATACTTCCCCTGTTTAGCCAACATTTGAATATAATATTTTTCTAAAATGGTGTTTATGCCTTTTTACACAAAATAATCTGCAACATTATATGCTTCTAGAAATGTATTGCTTATTATAAAATATCCTTTCAAGTTTCCGCATCCTTCTTTCCTTTTTACCTTTCTTTTAACATCATCTACAAAAGTTTAAGAGCAGAACCTGTCCTTTTGACAGCCTGTACAGACTGACACCCTTTAACTTGTGTGGTTGCTATTGAACTGCACTTCTAGCTTGTGACAGTGGGGAAACGTGAGTTTGAAGTCAGCACTTTCAAGTCCTTTTTTTCCATGTATGTGGCAGCCTTTGTGTCCTCCGCATCCTGTCCCCCGTCCTGTTTTGTTTTTCTTCTTAGCAGCTACATCTGTTGTTTCTCATGACCAAAATGTCAGCTCTTTGTAGGCAGGGATTTTGTTTCTTCCTTCACTGTGTGTCTACAGTGCCTAAGACAGTACCTGGGGCACAGAAGGAGTTTGAGTGTTTGCTGACTGGATGAATGAATGAGGATTGTTGCAGGAACTACATTGCAATGAGGTTTTATAGATGGTTATCCACTGACTTCAGTTTTTTTAAAAAGATAAACTTGTAATAGCTAGGTACAAAAACATTCCATTACTCTGAGTTTATTCTGAGGCTGAGCTGGAGCTCTGGGGGTGGGAAGCTGGGTATATTAGAACTGAGAGGGAAGAAAATTCAAAACAATTGACTAAAATATAAAAGACACAATTTGAAGCTGTATTTTTTTTTAGCAAATATGCCTTCCCATAGGACTAGAAATAGGCTCTGGAAATTGAAGATGAAAACCACATGAAAATAAATCAGTTTGTAAATACTGATGACCACCTATCTGCACTCTACCTAGTAATGTGAACAATGTCATTGACTTGGTGAACATTTATGTACCATTGCCATCAATGTTTAGAAGAACCATCAGGGATTCGGTAGTTGAAATAGACTTCTTCACTAAAGCTGGTTTTCTTTGACTGTGCACAGATATTCAGGAGAAATCGTGTTTAAATGGGTAATATGATACATGCCTGGTGTCATAAGTCTGTATTAAAAAGTTAATATCAAATCATAAATACTGAAATGAATAGTGATTTCTTTGTTTGGAAAATGTGTAGATCCAGAACTTGTTTCTTCCTCGTTAGTCAGATGACGTGATTTCCACAGTGAATGTGTGGAATGACAACACAGCCTTTGATCTTACCCAGTTAATAGAAGAACCAGAAGGAGCTTCATTCTGACAGAGCATCTTGAGTCCATAGTCCACTGTGCCTAAAATTAGTAATGTTTTATGTTTCCTTTGTTAATTTTTCATGTCTAAATTGTTGACTCAGAACACTTATTTTTCAGAAAGTATTTACTTTGGATTTCTCAAATCTCCGTATGTAAATCACCAATTTGTATAGATTTGTATATTCCTTTGGCTCCTCAGATACTGTCAATGGTTCTACTCTGAATTTTAGTGAAAGTGCCAGTAATTCAAGAGTTGATAGCAAAGATTAGTTATCAAAAGTCAAATTTAAAACTTTGAGTTCTTGAAAGTCTTGGAAAGTCGGTTTTATAAAGAATCAATTTACTAGGAATTTTTTAAAATTAAACAGTTAAATGGCAAAATTTTGTTTTAAATTTTTCTTGGCCAAGTAATTTTTTTTTGTTGTTGTTATGGTTTCTAGCACATTGCTCTGAGGGTACTTCCATTACATTGAGGAAAAGGTTACCAAACCTCCAATTGGTGGCTTTTATTCAAGTGAGATTGAGAGTTTCTTACCCGTCTTTCATACTCAGTTCTGTATTGCTGCACAGCAGTGATAGTCTGACATTGCCTGAGATTAAAATGTAAAACTGGAGGCACAAAAGTGATAACTATAAAGGCAGAGGTAGCACTTCAGAATACTATTCCAGGATAAAAATAATACTAGCTCTGCTATGCAAAATGTTCAGTTTAACTAGAGAACTTTAGTGTGGGTGTCATTTCCATGCGGCATGTGGAACTTAGAGTGTGAGGTGCATGCAGGTGTGTCGGGAAGTGCGTTGAATGCTGTGGGTTACTCTGCACCTCGGAGAGCCCTGAGGTATGATCAGAAGGAGATGTTGCATTTCCTGGTGGAAAGATCTATACTGCTTCAGTATGGTGCCCTATGTCATGAAGATTTGGAAAAGGAGCTGCTTTCGGGTGATTAATGAGCAGGAGGCATTTATCTTCATTTAATGCATCTGATTTGTAACATATTTACCAGTAAGTGAGAAACTTAACTTTTGACGTTATATTTTTCTTTTGTAGCTTCCAAAGGAATTGTCTTCAGAGACTTTTGACAAGACCATCTTAAGAGCCCTGAATCAGGGTTCCTTGAAAAGGGAAGAACGGCGACATCCTGACCTAGAGACCATCCTAAGGTAACAGTTTACCCGACACTCAGCACAGAAGCGTTACAGACAGGATAAAGTGCTGCTTAAGAGGGGGGGGTAACAGATTCTTTCTTTGGGGTACTTTTTAAAATGAGCTTTTATCCTTGTGCTATTTAGGTCTAGGCTCATAGTAAAAGTTACCAAACTAATTTCATATTGTATTCTTCAGTTCTCTGGTATCATAAAATTTAGTTGCTTCTAAAATATGCAAATATTGAGTAAAACCTCTTATTTTCTCCATAAAATATGTATTGAAAGATGTCTTTGTCTAAGAGCTCAACTTTGGAGATGTTTTTTATTTCGATTAAGTTGTCCAGTAGGAAGGCCAGGCTGGAAAGTGCAGAGCAGCAACACTTGCTGAGCCCCTGCTCTCTGCTGTTTGCTCTTCTGGAGCCACAGTGCTGGTTAAGTAAGGTCAGGGTCTTCCCCTCTCGAGGCTGTTGGGTCATTGGGAAAGACAGGTGTAGGTGAGATGAGCATTAAATGTGCTGCCCGAGGCACATAGACCTTATCTTGCATTAGCCCCCAGAGCCTCCCGTGGGCCCATAGAGGAGAAGATTGAAGAAATAGGCAAGGGGGACATTGATGACAAGAGATCCCTGCAGAGGCAGGATGGATGTAGGTATAGATGTGATGGGTGTAGGTAAATTTGCTTATTTTGTGATGGGGAATAGAGGCATCTTTTTGCCTCATGGCTCATATTTTCTCTGAAGTAAGAGGTTTGCTTAAGAAGGGGTAGGTAGAGGGTACAGGATCAAAAGCTTAAGAGTAGAGGGATTTAAAATTGTGAGATTTGGAGGATAGCCTAATAAAGGAAGCCTAGTAAGCTGGACAAGGTACGGAGTCCATTTGAGATTGATGGTCAGTAAATTATAATGATATTGGTTTGTCCTGTTGTATGAGGTTTTTTGTTTTTGGTTTTTTTTTTTTTTTTAAATCTTTCCAGCAGTGGGGTTGAAAGTAGATGGTTGGATTTGTCCTGGACGGGGGCTTTCTTGGATGTGACAAAAAGATAATGGGGCAAGGGAATTCAGGAAAAACATATGTTCAGTTTTTAACAAATGATAGATCTGAGCTGGACTGGGAAGTGTGAACACGGGTGAGTCTGACAGAGTGGAATGCGCTGTGCTTGGAGAACGGGCATCTTGGGAGTAATCATGTTATCAGGCAGAAGGAATCAAGCTGGGCGTGGGTCTGGAGGTGGTGATGGAGGTTGGAGGCAGTTTTGGCAGTCGTGGCACTAACCCTTGTCTGAGGGCTTCCCTTTAGGAGGGAGATACATTCAGGAATAATGGCCAAGGAAACATGCTGGAAACGTGCAGTTATTAATAAGTAAATGACGTAAAAGCGGTGTTAGAGCCTGGGTGGCTTAGGGTCAAGGCTTCAGAGGGATGCCATGTTGTCTGCCCTCTGAACCTCAGATGGCCCAATTTGGGAGACAGACTTGCCGAGGGGGAGCAGAGACATGTGCCACTGGCTGCCCACCTTCCCCCTCCTGGGGAGAGAACTGGGCCCAATGAGTATTCTTGAGGTTGGGGAGCTGAGAAGAAGGGAGAGGGGGTGAATGTTTGCTCCTTGATGGAGATGAGCAGAAATCTGGGAGGGGAGAGTTTTTTCATTATATAATTAACATAAATTGAGTAGCAAGGCCTCAGCTGTTGGTGAGCACTCAGACCACCGAATCTAGAAGTGGTGGGAGGAGGGAGTTTCTGCAGCTGTGTTATTTGTGGGGGACAGGGTGTCTGGCAGCAAGAGCCTGGTGGTCTTGGTGTGTGGTGAGCAACAGATTGTGATTCTTAAAGATGAGCAGTCAATGCGTGCTGTTACCCTGTCTGTGCTGGTGTGCGTGTGTGCTGCGACCCCCAGCCGGCCATGTTGACTGCTTGGCCTCAGAGTCAGACAAACGGCATTAACTCATCTGCGGTCACATGACTGACCAGTAGTAGTCTCAGCTCCACTGCTGTCCTGCTCCAGTTGAGTATGGTAAAATGTTTTATACAGATTGCTCAACATAGAATCACTCAATTTATTTTGAATAACTTGGGGCTTTTGTGATAAATCTAACAGATGCTCAGTAAAGAATGGGAAAACACAGAAAGTAATAAAAAGATGGGAACTACCCAAGTAACTATTATCGACATTTTTATTTTTCCTTTGACTTGTCTTTTGTTTGCCTGTAATACTAGATCTGCAGTTTTATATCTTGTTTTTCCTCTCAAATTATAAGCATTTTTTACAGGTTGAATATCCCTTACTGAAATGCTTGGGACCAGAAGTGTTTTGGATTTCAGATTTTTTTGGATTTTGAAATATTTGCATTACTCAGGTTCAATATCCGTAATTCAAAAATCTGAAATTTGAAATGCCTGAAATAAACATTTCCTTTCAGCATCATGTTGGCACTCAGAAAATTTCATATTTTGGACTTTGAGATTAGGGATACTCAGCTTGTATGTAGTTCTTGAGAAGCATTTTGAATGGCTGCAAAGTGATACCCTATCTGGCTCTGTAATCTTTTGACTTTATTATTATTATTATTATTGGGAATATAGGTAATTTTCCAAGTTTTTTTTTTTCCTTATCCCCTAAAAATAAAGCTTTGACCATTCTCTTCCTAGAACATTTCCCAGATTTATGATTAATTGCTACAGAGAGATTCTTTGGAATCAATTTACTCACTGAAAGAGTAAGATCCTGTTTAAGGATCCCTGACACACAGTTTCTCTTACGAAGTTTATGTAAGTAGCAGTACACACTCACAGTGTTCGAACTAACCTGCTACCACAGGTTGGCTAGCTTAGAGGATCAGCTTTAAAAATATTTGTTAATTTGACAGGTGAATGATTATTGCATTGGCTTAATTTTTATTTCCTTAATTAGCAAAATTTAGTGTCTTTCTTTAAGTGTAGCCATATGTATATTTTGTGAGATCATCTGTCCTTTTTCAATTTCTTTTTGTGTTTTTTTCCTTAGATTTTTAAGTGAAATACATTAATATTAACTGTGATCTTTTTAATGAAATTTAAAAAGTTATGTCTGTCAGTCTTTGCCTTTATGTTACTTTGTCTCTTTCCAGATTAGAAAGTCATTCTCAGATTCTTCATTAAATGTCAAGTATATCTTGGTAGCCATGTAGAAAATAATTAGGTTGGAATCCTGTGTCATTCCTTGTATCAAAATTAACTCTAGATGACTCAAAGATGTCAATGCTGGAAAGAAAACATGAAATTTATAATGTGTGTATGAAAGATTTATCTAAGTATCACGTAATACCTAGAAACCATTGAAGAAAAACAAATTTGGATACTCAAAAATCAAATTTCTGCCTGATGTAAAAAGGAAAATACACTAAAAACAAAAGGAAGACAAAGGTGACGTTCAGGGAAAAAGTACTTGCAATAAGTTCTTTTTATAAAAACAAACTCCTTAAGAATCAATAAGATAATAAAGACTAATAGTCCAAAGCAGGGGGAAATGGAAATAGTTATGAACAAATGGCACAGAGAACCTGAAATGTTCAGTGATGGTTAAACATACAAAAAAAGATGCTCTTTATCAGAAATGTAAATGAAAACCTTGGATTCTTATTTGACCTGTAGAATATGCAAAGATGAGAAAGATTAGCAGGTACTCTCTGGTGATGAGCATAAGTAGGTAAAATTTCTACAGAAAGCCATTTGGCAAAACAGAATGTGAATGCAGATAACCTTTGAATAGTTCCACTTCTAGTTATTTATCCCACAGGTGTATTCCCACTTATATGCAAAGATGAATGTTTAGGGATTCAGGGATGTTTACTGTAGTCTTTTTTTTTTTTTTTTTTTTTTTTTTTTTTTTATCTATAGAGACGGTCTCGCTGTGTCACCCAGGCTGGCATGTGGTGACACAAGCATAGCTCACTATAACCTCAAACTCCTGGGCTCAAGCAGTCCTCCTGCCTCAGCCTCCTGAATAGCTGGGAGTACAGGTGTGCACCACCACACCTGGGTAATTTGTTTTGTAGAGTTGAGATCTTACCATAGTACCCAGGCTGGCCTCAAGCCACCCTCCCGCCTCAGCCTCCCATAGTGCTGGGGTTGCAGGTGTGAGCTTCCGTGCCTGGCCTTTACTGTAATATTTTTTTTTTGCTGTAAAAGACAAACAGTTCAATGTTGATGCAGACTTGATTACAGTAAAAATAGTTAAAGGGCATGTCTTTTGAGGAAAATAAAGGGCTTATTTTATACAGTAAAATAGTAAAAATCCCATGTCTTTAGGGAACAAGCACCTGAAGAGTAGGAATGAGACTGATGTTTCTCTTTGTAATTTTTGAGTTTTGGCCGTGTTTATTCTTCATTTTTAAAAAATTGTGAAGCCGTCCCTCTTTAGAAACTTGATCAATTTACTGCTTGTGTGATAGTGTTTGTTGTTGTTTTTATTGTTTCCTGTAATCATTTTGGAATTTTTGTTACACCAAATGAGGTCAGGATCTAAATTCACTTCTCATTCCAAACAATGAATTAATTGATTCCTATATTATTGATATACTATATACTATATCATTCTTTATCATACATTCCTAGGTATATTAACATATTGCTGGGCTCCCCGTTTCATCACTGTCATTCTTGTTCTGGAATCACATTTCAGTTATTAGAGCTTTATAGTTCACTAATAGCTGGCAAATCTGGTTTTTCCTACTTTTGGTACTGTTTCTAAAATATTCTTATATGCATTCTCAAATACCTATTCTTCAGCTTAGATAGTTATTTACAACTTGATGTATATGTGTTCTAGGAGATATGCTGAACCGTGTCGTTTGGGTCTTAGTAATACCAGTGACTACATTCTGTGCATGAGTGTAAAGTCATTGCAGCTTCCTGTCCTCTTTTCCTCTGTCCCTTCTGAACAGTTAAGTCCTAAAGCTAGTCACCCATTGGGATGGGAGGATGTCCCCTAATGGACTGGAGAAGGAGACTTAAGTGAGCAATGGTGTTGGGAGGCCTGGTGTGCGTTGCATGGAAGGTGAGGAGGGCAGATGCATGGAGGGGCCCAGCAGGATGTTGGCACCCAGCTGGTGTCAGGAGGGCATCTGCACAGGGTTGGAAGGGAGCAGCAGTGATGGTGGGGGAGGTAGTTTGCTCCCGGGGATTTGAACTAATAAGTCAATATGTTAAGGGTAATGAGAACCAGGTTTCTTTCTTTTTTTTTTTTTTTTTTTTTGAGACAGCATCTCACTCTGTTGCCCGGGCTAGAGTGCCGTGGCGTCAGCCTAGCTCACAGCAACCTCAAACTCCTGGGCTCAAGCAATCCTACTGCCTCAGCCTCCCAAGTAGCTGGGACTACAGGCATGTGCCACCACGCCCGGCTAATTTTTTTATATATATATTTTAGCTGTCCATATAATTTCTTTCTTTTTTTTTTTTTTTTTTTTAGTAGAGATGGGGTCTCACTCTTGCTCAGGCTGATCTCGAACTCCTGAGCTCAAACAGTCCGCCCGCCTCGGCCTCCCAGAGTGCTAGGATTACAGGCGTGAGCCACCGCGCCTGGCCCAGGTTTCTTTCTTTTGAGGAAGAGAGTTGTCATATGGAAAAGGAGAAAACCAGAATGAACCCTGGAGTGTCTGATTGGCATTGAAGTTATTGGTGTGAACTCATGATATTCAGTATATATAGATAAATAAATGTGGAGGTGTGTGTGTTTATACCCACATGTTCCGAAGCTTGGAAACAACAACACCCCAGTATAGGAATGGGTGTACCTGGTGTTCAGACCTTGACTTTTAAATACCTGTCTCCACTAAAAGAAACTAGACCTTCTTGGAAGACAGCCTGATTTCAGGGTTGGGGCAGGAAAAGTGTACAAGATGATCCAGAAAGCAAGGAAGTGCTCAAAGAATGATGTGGTTTTGACAAAAGGACGCAGAGCCAGCTTGAAGGGGTTCCTAGTGGTCAAATCTGGGACTAACAACATCAAGACAGATAAAAATAGTAACATTGAATAAAATAAGAAACCAACCATGAGTCCATGTTGAAATCATAAATGAACAGATTGAAAGTTTGAGAAATAGGCTATTTATAATACCAAACAATTTTCCCACGACTTTCCCACTAAATAATGCATATTAATTATAAAGGGAGAAAGAGTAACTTTATAGTAGAGAAGCCTGACCAAATGCCACTTAGTCAACTAAAGGGAACTCCCATCAGTGGTAGGTCAGTCAGAATTGTCCACCACACCATAGGCTACAGCAAAAGAACACAGCCTCACTCCTCTGATATTCCTGCCGTGAATCTGATGGTGAGGAAACACCAGACAAGCCTCCATGGAGAACATTCTACAAAACACCTGGCCTGTCCTCCCACGGCCAAAAGAGTCGAGGGAAGCCTGGCAGGGACTGCAGCGCAGGATTCTGAGCCAGGTCTTTGAGATAAAACGGATGTTTTGTGGTCAATTGGCCAAAGTTAGAAGGGGGTCTGAGGATTAGAAGGTAATTGATCAGTATTAATTTCCTGATACTGATTGCAGGGGAAAGACTTTGTAGGAAATACTCAGATGCCTTCCCAGAAGTTGAGGCATCAGATCAGCTGGGAAAAAAACTCATATTATATTTGCAACTTTTCTGTAAGTTTTTCAAAAGAAAAAAAGAACTTATTTCCACAAGGAGGCACTTTCAGAACTTTGACTCTCAGCCGGGACCAAAATTAAGAAAAGTGTGTATGACTTCTCCTTATGGCTTTTGGGGTTTTCCTTAAGCAGTGATCTTATTTTGTCTCCATGAGTGTGTATCTGTGTGTGTTTTAAGGTAGCCTTTTTACTATAAAGTTATTATTCAAGCTAATTGTGAAGAATGCAAGCAAAGTTGTAATGTGAAAGTTCCCTAATGTTCTTCTCTCCAAATCTAGTTTAGAAGTAACCTTCATTAAGAATCTTATGAAACTTTTCAGAAATTTTCTTTGTATGTACATACCCTTGGATTTATGTATATGTATATCCAAATGGAAATATCTATACTTTCCTGCCACTTTTAAAATTAAATGTATTAAATGTATGTAACACTTCAGTACATGTAAAAAGATTGCTGCCTTGTATTACTGTTTGCTACATAATATTTCACTTTTAGCTGAACTGCGAATTAATCATTTGTTGTCATTTTAGTTCTTAAATATTTTTAAGCTACTACAAACAATTCTAAAATGTCTGGGTACATGTTTCTTAACACATTTACATACATTTATCTGTAAGGTAAATTTATAGAATTGTAATCGTTCAAAAGTTATACATGCAATACATATTTCCAAATTACCTCTAAAGAAGTAGCAGCACTTTGTCTTCCGAAGCCTCGTGTTTGTACCTCCCACCTCTACAAACACAAAACGTTCTCCATTTCTTGTCTTTGCCAGTCTCAAAAAGAAAGGCTGTCCTTTCAATCTGTATTTGAGTGGCCTTTGGTGCCTTTCTGTGAGTGGCCTTTTCAATCCTTTCCATTTTTTATTGGTCTTACTGATTTATAGGAGTTGCCTATTAGATTAAAGAAAGGAGCCCTGCTTGTCATTATTTCTTGACCCATACAGATGTTTTAAATTTTTATGTAGTCAGATTTTTCCATCTTTTCTCTTACGGGTTTCTTTCAGGGTTTTGTGTCATGCTTAGAAAGACCTTTTATCTTCAAAGATTATAATTTTTAAATGTTCTCTTCCAATTTTTTATAAATATTTGATTCATTTGGTTTGTCATTTATTTGGTGTAAGGGGTATGATAGGGATCCCTGTCTTCTCCCGAATGCCAGGCCGGTGGTCTCAACACCATTCATAGGACGTTAGGGCATTTCATTCTCAGTCTGTGAATTTTAGATTGGTAGGTCATTATTCATGTTCCTTAAGAGAAATATAGCATTTATAAGGGAGAGGGGAAGAAAAATGAAAATGAGAAACAGGAAATGAGTTTATAAGTGAAATAGAGATTGGTTGGTATAAGACACACTGCATTTGGTCTCAAATATGCTTAAATTAGGAAAATGAAAGTTTGGCCCTGAAATGTGTATTTAGGGATGGATGATTTCTGTCATGTCAAAATGTAATCCTGTTTTTTTTTACTCATGTATTAAGTGGTTTATGGCCACTTTGATTTTTTAACATAGGTATAATCGCCATCTTGTGGTTATGCCTTAATGAGCCTAGACTTTGTACACTGATTTCAGTCTTGCGCCTTTATCTCGTGTCAGAATTAAGTGTATAACTCAGCATTCCTGGAGTGGATATGCACTTAATACTTAGAGTCATATCTGGGCTGTCCCTTAGGACTCAGGCCTTGAATTAAAGGTGTGCCTGTGCTTTTGACCTGTGGTTTGTGCATGTAACTGGGTGTGGGTTCCACTGGCTTTGGATTTTAATCTCAGCCTAAGGTGACGTGTTGAGACATGGGAATTTAGATCGGTTCCTCATTCAGATCTGTTATTCTCTCGTCTCTTCATTTCCCTCATGTCTTCCTGTTGAATGTTTCCCTCCATATTGGAGTCCCAAGAAGTAGTTTTGCCTAATATACCAGGAACCTTGGCCCAATATGGGTCATCTGTTGGTATGGTAGTTAATGTTTTTATAATTAATCTGAATGGTAGGTCAAAAACCAAATTTTAAATAAGCGGCCGGGCTCGGTGGCTCACGCCTGTAATCCTAGCATTCTGGGAGGCCGAGGTGGGAGGATCGCTTGAGATCAGGAGTTCGAGACCAGCCTGAGCAAGAGGGAGACTCCATCTCTACTAAAAATAGAAAGAAATTATCTGGCCAACTAAAAATATATATAGAAAAAAAATTAGCCGGACATGGTGGCGCATGCCTGTAGTCCCAGCTACTCGGGAAGCTGAGGCTGTAGGATCGCGTAAGCCCAGGAGTTTGAGGTTGCTGTGAGCTAGGCTGACGCCACAGCACTCACTCTGGTCCGGGCAACAGAGCGAGACTCTGTCTCAAAAAAAAAAAAAAAAAAAAAATTTTAAATAAGCATTAAAAGTGTTCAAAAGTAATAGAAGGGGATTTGTATGTTGGGCATGTGTGTAGCAGGTAGGGTACAGTTTATTTACATACACTGTTTGAGTCTCATAACCTTGAGGAATTGGTAGTATTTCCTATGAGGAAAATGAAGCTGAAAGGCTAAGTTGTTTAGGGTGATTGAGCTTATAAGTGGTTGAATTGATACTCAAACCCAGAGTAAACTTTCCATTAGACCACGCTCTACCATATCCTTAAGACCTTTTTACAGGTACTGCTGTAGGGAAGACCTCTAGTTGGAATCTTTTAATTATATTAATAAAATATGAGGAAAGCTGGTTTTCAAAGGTAGCTTAGAATCATAGTATGATGCACATTCAGTGTGAATTATACATGTAATATGTTAACTGTTAATACATAACTGTGTTCCATGTTCTCCAGGAATTTTAGCATCCCAAACTTATCCCAACCTCTTTCAGAGTATGGGAATGTCCCTTAATGGTACAGCCAAATGATGAAATGTAACATCTATGGAGAAGAATAAAGAGATAGCAGTTCTTTCTGAGCAGGAAGGCAGCTATTGGACCACTGGGGCAAAAGGCTGAACTTACTTTTTTTTGCCAGAATTGAAACCTTACCATCAGATTATACAAAATTAAAAATAAACCTGTTTAGTTGATTCTTGCAAATGAGTTTTGTTAAATTTTACTTGCTTTTTTTAATAGAAAATGCATTAGAAAATAATATTCTTTAGGAAAAGACAGTATTTTTCTATACCTGAATTAAACTGCCACTTACATCTGCATTATAATCTAAACTGGGTCACTTACAGATTTATATTGTCTGAAATTAACAAATCTCTTTTCTGTTCATATGCAGGCAGCTATTTTCAACTTCATCACAAGCTTTTCTACAGAATCAGAAAGTGCACAGCTTTTTTCAATCCATATCATCAGACCCTCTACACAGTCTCAGTAAGCATCCTCTTCCCTCTGTGGAAATCTTTTTTCTTTGCTTGGTTTCTTGCTTTATTGTATCAATGTATATAGCTTTGTCATTTTAGTTAAAGAATTAGTTACATACAATTAAGAAATACTTGCCATTTTTAATAAATTGTATGCTGCAGTTTTAAAGAAAATAATCTATAAAAGCTAGTGTAACAAAGCAGACTGATTCCAAGGCAAGGTCTGAGTATCTCTAGACTTTGGGACATGGCCGATCCTTCAGTTCCTTGTCAGCTGGCTCACAGATCGGAGAGATGTTACAGTGTTTCATGCAGGATGTGTAACCTGTAGTCTGCCTTCTTCCTCTGTCACCTGTTCCCATAATGACCTTCCTGACCTCCTAGCTGCTCGAGTGGAAAGCAGTAGCCTTCCACTTGCCTTTGTTTTCAGTGACTTAAAGGCCAACCAGTGCTAGACAAGGATGTCTTTCTTTCTGTCCCTTCCTTACTGTCCCATCATTCTCGGTTAGGCCCTTCTTTCATGCATAGACTGTTTAGCTGTGAAGCCTCACTCTTCTCTCAGATCGTATTTTCTCATTCTGCTTTAACCTATCTGAGGATTATTGTAGTAATAAACTTGATTTTGTTAATCCCCTGCTAAAAACTGTAAAAGTTTGGTATGAAATTCAAGCCCTGCTGGGGACCTCCTCAAGGCTCCTTCTGCTGTCCTGTGCTCTGTCTGCTTGAAGGCTCAGCGTCTCTCAGTGTATCCTGCCAGTCAGTGCCTGCCCAGTGTCTCTGCTTAATTATACCCATACTTAAATATCCATCCTTTGGTCACAGCCCATTAAAATCCCACCTGTTATAAGTCACAACTGAAACATCACCGCTTCCTTGAAGCTTTCTCAGTTTTTTCTTATGTTCCTGTGTGTTCAGTTTTGCCTCTTTGTTCAGCGTTCATCGCAGCCTGCCTGGTGTTTAATTTTGTACATACCTACTCCAGCCTTCCTTTTTAATAAATATTTTGCCAGTAACATTGATGTGTCCATAAGGAGCATTTCTGCCCCTTGTAAGCACAGCTACTATAGCAGGAAACATTTTTTTCTTTAAATTTACCCTACTCTCAACAGAGTCATATTTTCCTGTACTTAAAAGAAAGAGAAAACTCATATTTCCTTAATTTGAGATGAGCGAGAAAGAGGTGAAAAAAATATGATTGGATGTTACATAGGTTTATATAGGGTTAATTTTTAAAGTTTCTCTGTTTAAGTATATACAGATACCTTAAATATTTTAAACATAATTAGCAATTAGAATTAAAAATATGGGTCTTTAAGACAAGTTGACCAAGACAAGATGCACAGCTCCCTGGTTTAAATTTATGTCTGAGTAGTGTCAATAGCATTTGCTGAAGAGAATCCTGATCATTCTAGAGCTATGTAGATTTAATAATCAGCACCATCTCCCTGAGCCAAGTGTGAGTACTCTTTAATGAATATCTATCCATAGCATCTGTTTAATTCTAAAAAGATACTGAATTGAAGCACAAAATTAAACTTTTAATTCAGATTAACAGGCTGCTCAGGAAAACTCACCCTAGTGAGGAGTACACATTATAAGTAATGGAAAACTCATCCTGAGGGCTTGGCAGTATTTAAATTACATGAGCAATGCTAAAGAGGTTGGTAGATTTTGTTTTAAGGTTGTAAAATTAAAATACTGTGGAAGTGGAAGTATATGCTTTGAGATTGCGAGAAGTCTTGTCAGCATTAATGTTCATGCATATCTGAGTTGTCTCACCAATGAACAGATTGTCAAGGTTCATTTGCGTAGTTTTGTTTTTTTTAAAAAGAGACAGGGTCTCAGCAGAGTGCAGTGGTGCAATCTTAGCTCACTGCAGTCTCGAACTCTTGGGCTCCTGAGTAGCTGGGACTACAGGCACACATCACCACACCTGGCTAATCTTTTTTTTTTTAAAGTTTTTGTAGAGACAGGGTCTCGCAGCATTGCCCAGACCTGTCTCTAACTCATGGGCTCAAGCGATCCTCCCACTTTTGCCTCCCAAAGTGCTGGGATTCCAGGGCATAAGCCACCATGCCCCGCCTCAGTTTTTTTTTTTTTTTTAATGGATAGCTGGGACAGAGAGCCACACTCCATATCTTAACAACTAAGACAGAGAAAACAATGTTAAACTAAATGAGTGAAGACGTGGAACTCTGGAATCCTGCTGATCTGTATTTTAATAGGGAAATAATCCATTGATTACAGAATGTGTCCCATGGGACAGTGCTGGTCCACAAATTGCTCTTCACTGGTCTGTAGTAGAACAGAAACGGAGTAGACACTGAGAGACTTTTATAGCAATTTGACATTGCCACAACGTTATCATTGTGTTTACAAAAGTAACAATCCACAAGAAAATGAAGATTTAAAAGAAAGAAACAAAAACAGAACCCTTACCACACTGCAGAAGTTTGAGAAGCACCCATCTAGTCCATTTCCCCACTTTGCACATGAGCACACTGGGCTGACAGATCCGAAATGCCTTGCCAGGTCACCTGGTTCTTCAGGGGACAGCTGGCTCCATGGTTCAGGGTCCCCCCTCACAGTCCGTGCTTTGTGCTCTGTCATCTTGCTCAAAGGTCCAACCAGTAGACATGTTTTCTTCACCACTAACCCTCCCCTCTCATCTTGTTAGGTAGAAAATAATCATTGTATTTGTTTTCTTTATATCTCTATTGTGGTTTTCGTAAAAAGTTAATAGTATTGAATACTTCTACAGATAACTTACAGTCCTCTCTGAAGACTTCTAAGATATTAGAACACTTAAAAGAAGACAGCTCAGAAGCTTCAAGTCAAGAAGAAGGTAAATGTAGATTCACTAGAACAAGTCATTCTGCCTGATGTTGGCACCTGGATAGAACAGATTAAGGAGCTGAGAAACAGGGGATTAGAATGTGACAAGAGGTTGCATTACAAATAAACGGGGAACGAATAGACTGTTCAATAAATGGTGTTGGCACAATTGACTTTCCATAGGAAAAATACATATAGTTAGATTCCTAATTACATCATGCAGAAAAATTTCAAGTGAATAATAGTTATATGTAAAATTTAAACTTTTAAACGTTAATCTGTGAAGAGAAGCTTTTCTTGGACAAGACAGAGCAGTACCACAGTAGAGATCTTACTAATCTAAATTAAAACTTACATGTGACAAATGTCATCGTACAGCTAGAAGATAATCCATAAACTGGGAGATAATGTTTGCAGGATATTTACAGATAAAAGACTATATCCAGACTGTAGAAGGATCCTTCTAAAAAAATGAATCAGAATATCAGCCCAACAGAAATACGAGTGAAAGTCATAAACGGGTAATTCATAGAAGAAAAGACTTGAACGGCCATTAAACAGTTTGCAGCCTCAGAAAATGCAAATGAAAGCAGTAAGGTATCATTTCACACTTGTCAGATTGGCAAAACATTTTTACGTCTGACTTTATCAAGGATATAAAGTAACGGGAGCTCTCATGCACTGCTGATGGGGATGTGAATTGGCACAACTATTTCGGAGAGAAATTTGGCACTGTGTAGTGAAGTTGGAGATAATTTTATGCTCTGTCCAGTGATTCTGCATCTGTGAAAATTGTACATGTACATGCCCAAGAGGACAAGGATAGGAGTCCTCGAGATGGCATTGTTTATGCAAGCAAATACCAGGAATTTGCCTGAAGTTTCAAATGTTATTAATGTTATAAATAAATTGTAGTGGAGTAAAGGACATTCATAGTACAGTTGGCCCTCTGTTTATCTGTGGATTACTCATCCATGGGTTTAACCAACTAGAAGTTGAAAATATTCGGGGGAAAGAAATTGGTCCTTAACACGTACAGACCTTTTTTCCTTGTCATTATTCCCTAAACAATACAACAAATGTTTATGTAGCATTTACATCGTATTAGGTATTGTAACTAATACAGAGATGATTTAAAGCATACAGGAGGATGTGCATAGGTTATATGCAAATACTGAGGGACAACTGTATATTCAAACATGTAAGACCCGTATGTGTTTATGAGCACATGTATATGGTGATTAAAAGAAAAACTTGCATTAGAATGTTTCAGCAAGTAAGGTTAACCTCCGTAGAGGGCAGGAGGTAAAGGGATGGAGGAAGTCCTTTAGTCATACCTGTGATACTTTCTTTTTTTTTTTTTTGAGACAGAGTCTCGCTCTGTTGCCCAGGCTAGAGTGCCGTGGCATCAGCCTAGCTCACAGCAACCTCAAACTCCTGGGCTCAAGCAATCCTCCTGCCTCAGCCTCCCAAGTCGCTGGGACTACAGGCATGTGCCACTATGCCCAGCTAATTTTTTTCGGTATATATTTTTAGCTGTCCAGGTCATTTCTTTCTATTTTTAGTAGAGGCGGGGGTCTCGCTCTTGCTCAGGCTGGTCTCGAACTCCTGACCTCGAGCGATCCACCCTCCTCGGCCTCCCAGAGTGCTAGGATTACAGGCATGAGCACCCGGCCGATGCTTTGTTTCTTAAAAAAAAAAAAAAAAAAGCAAACAAATAGTATATGTGCTGTGGAAGCAAGCACTGGGGAAAAAAAAGCAAATATAGAGAAGTCTGGGAGGTAGATGTATATGGGTATTTGTTATAGTAATAGGTATGTTTTTTAAATATTTGAATCACTTCATCTTTTAATGGTTAAAAAAGAGGTCTACCTGAAATTGAATGCTGTGGTTTTCTAGAGGTATGCTCATGTTAGACTTTTGGAGAAAGATTGATTTGCTGTTAGGTGGAACACATTTGAGAGGATATTTTTAAGGTAATTAAATAACTTACTGTGTCTTTGAAAAATTGCTTAAGGTATTTTGTGTTGAGAAATGCTTAGAAGTGCTTCACATGGTCTGTCACCACTGTTGTGATCACATAAATTAGTAGCAATTTTTGGATTTTTGCTGCAGCATTTAATATAACAAATTACTTTTTCCTCTACTCTAGATGTATTGCAGCACACCATAATCCACAAGAAACATACTGGGAAGAGTCCCATTGTGAAGTAGGTATCTAATTTCTAAAACTTAAATCCCTTTGTACATTCTTAAATTGGTGTAACATTTAATTAAATTACTGATGTATTTGGCTGTAATTCTTTCATTTTGCTATTTGCTGCTTATTTGTCCCATCTTTTGTGTTTTTTTTTTTTTCTCTCCTTTGTTGCTTTCTCTTGGGTTTTTTGTTTTTCTCTTCTTCTTGATGGTTTTGCATTGCTTTTCTATTCTGTTAGTGGTTATCCTAGAAATTATACATTTTGACCTATTAAGTCTGATATTAATTTGTGCTTGTACTTTCCCAGTGTGAAATAACTGTAATGTCATTTGTCTCCTCCTGACTTTAAATCATAGCTGTCATGCATTTTAATTCTCTCTGTATAATTTCAAACCCCATGAAACCTTTTTCAGTGTTCACTTAGATTTTACAATTCCCTTGCTCTCTCTCATTCCTTCCTATGTCTTAAGCATCCACCTAAATACATTTTCCTTCTAACTGAAGAATACTTGAGTATTTCCTATAGTAACATCGGCCAGTGATGAATGCGTTTAGCTTTTATCTGGAAAAAAAAGTTTATTTTGCCTTCAATTTTGGAAGATACTTTGGCTGGGTATGGGATTGTAGTTTGGCAGTTACTTTCTGTTAGCTCTTTGAAACTATAGTTTCCTTGTCTTCTGGTCTATTGCCTTTGGTCCCTTGTATCATATCCTCAGCTCACCTGGGGTTTCTCCTGCAGGTCACATAAGTCATTTATGTGATTTCTGACTCACATCACATTAGTGATGTTCCCTCTCAGGTATGTGCCACAAGACTTTCTACTCTGCCTCAGGGCCTTTGCTGATCCCACAGGAGTCTGCTTCATGTCCTTTGGGTAGATCATTCTGGGAGGGCCCAGCACCTTGGAGGCCGTGTTGCTTCTAACCTCAGCAGTGGATCATTCACTGGGGTCCTTTGCTGTTTCTCTCCACTCCCTTGCTCCTTCTTTTTGGGATCACCTCCAAGTAAACTCCGTCATTCCAGACTCTGTTTTTAAGGGGAACTCCCACTGAAGATATCTGGCATCCATCATTTCACTCAGTCTTACCATTGTTCTCTGAAGGTAATAGGCTTTTTCCCCTGACTGCTTTTAAGTTTTTCTCATTGGTTTCCAGAAGTTTTCCTATGATACATTTTATAGCTTTCTTTGCATGAATTCTGCTTCTTGAATCTATAGCTTGATATCTTTTGATTTTAGGAAACTCCTGTTATCTCCTCAAATATTTCCTCTGCCCTATTCTCTTGCTCCCTCTTCTAAGACTCCAAGTCCTCGTATATTAGACTTTTCACTCTGTCCCACACGCCTTTTAAACTTTTTCCTGTTTTCCATATTTTTTCCTCTCAGTGCTTCAGTCTTTTTTCTTCTGATCAAATGTTTTCTTTGCTGATTTTCTTTATGTTTCCCCTTCACTGATTTTCTTCACCTATTTCCCATACATTGGGTTCTTAGTTTATTTTACAGCTCTAGAATCTGTTTGTTGTTGTTTTTTTTTTTAATATTTTTCTGTACTCTTCCAAAATTTTCAGTCTTGTACTCGTTGCCCATGTTAAGCACTGTTATCTGAAAGTCCGTGTTCAGTAACTTCATCACCTGGATTCTCTTTTGGCCTGTTTCTGTTTTCTGTTTCTTTTGGTTTCAGTCGCGTTATCTTGTCCCTTCATGCACCTAGTTATACATAGTAGTTAACTCAGCAATTCTTTCAAGATACAGGGTTATATTCCGAGCTGTAAGTGGTGCAGAATAGTCACCAGAGTGTAGAGTCTAAAGGCAGAGTGTGCATTTGTTTTTACTCCACTTAGAGATGATAAATGATATTAATGATAAAAATAGATATGTACTGGATTATTTCTCATGGTATACTTTTTTCCTTAGACCTATCACTACACATTCTGTGAAAAAACTAATACACTGAAGAGTCACTGTAGCTTCTTCATTGAAATGATATAGCAGGTTAGATTATTTAGGGTAGATTTTCATACTTTCATAAACTTTTCTTTTGATAGCACTATTGGTACGAGTTGTTCTCCATTGGACGGGCTTACCATGCAATATTCTGAACAGAATGGAATTGTGGATTGGAGGAAGCAAAGCTGCACCACCATTCAGCACCCAGAGCACTGTGTGACCTTAGCTGACCAGGTATATGGGGGTTTTGGTTTGTTTTGGTGCCATGTAGTTAAATCATTGCAATGTATTTACAAAATTGAGTTCTGTAAGCATTCAGTTAGATAGTATATCTGGTAAGAAGAAATGAAGGATTATTTAAGTGTTAGATATTATACTTAACTGGTATATATGATCTAAGCTCTTCTGAGACCTGAAAAGATATATTTAGGTTACTTTTATTGCTCATGTAAAATTAGCACACCTTTTTATGACACCTAAAATGTTCATTCTAACAAGTGGATGTTCAATTGTTATGCCAAAATTTTTTGATCTTAAAAAATTATTCACATTTCAATCACTATCTTGCTATTTATGATATAAATTTTCCAACTTCCTTTTCTTCATAAGTAGTTGGGCCAATTTACTGGCACTTCAGAGTGTGATTAGGGAATAATATTTGCTTTCTTAGGAATTGAGTGTGATCATAGAATAGAATGCTGTCAAGTATGTTTAGCGTAATATGGCATCACAGATATGGGAGGAAGTACCTGTGGTGTGTATTTATATATATGTTGCAAATATGGAATGACCCTTCTGTCTAGAAAATTGATTTGTTAACCTAATTACGTCTTTGGCCACAGCTCGGATCAACATGTTAACTCTTCCTGGAATGTGTTTTTATACACTAAAGCATATTTTGAGAAATTGTAAATTATTTCCGTTGTACTTAGCTAATGACCTACTTTCAGAGCCCATCTGATTCTACTTTCCCGCCTACACCCTCTCTTTTTGGAGTTGACAAAATTGTGTGTTGTCAGTTTTATCAAACCGAACTTTAAGAGAATACTATTATAGTAAACCTGTAACAAATACTAGTCACTTGACTGTGTTTTATTTTGTAGTCAGAAAAGAATTCTGGTCGATTTTAAAGGAAAAATAGAAAAGAGATATTTTTTCTCATGATTAATACAGTATTAAGTATTTATCACCAAATATATAAATTTTAATGGTTCAGGTAGGCAAATTCAAAAATAAGTTAGAAATCAAAATTTGTTAGAGTATACAACTGGAAATATATCATTTTAAAGTTTGTTACCAGAATGAAAGGATACCTACATCAGTATGGTTTACCTTTTGTCTATTTGATTTGTCTTTTAATTTTTTCCACTAGCATTCTGCTGAAAAACGGAGCTTATCTTCATTAAATAAGAAGAAAGGAAAGACACAAATAGAGAAGTAGGTTCAATTTAATGTTTCCAGTAATAGAAATTGGTAAGGAAAGACAGCATGTAGCATTTGATTATGGATATATTTAGTTTATATGGTATAAATAGTATTTTTTTCATTTGTTTGCTTTATGCTTTTAATTCTGGGCTTTTTTTTTTTTTTTTTTTTTTTTTTTTTTTGAGACAGAGTTTCACTCTGTTTCCCGAGCTAGAGTGCCAAGGCGTCAGCCTCGCTCACAGCAACCTCAAACTCCTGGGCTCCAGCGATCCTACTGCCTCAGCCTCCTGAGTAGCTGGGACTACAGGCATGCGCCACCATGCCCGGCTAATTTTTCTATATATATTTTTAGCTGTCCAGATCATTTCTTTCTATTTTTAGTAGAGACGGGGTCTTGCTCTTGCTCAGGCTGGTCTCGAACTCCTGAGCTCAAACAATCCGCCCGCCTTGGCCTCCCAGAGTGCTAGGATTACAGGCGTGAGCCACTGCGCCCGGCCTAATTCTGGGCTTTTTCAGTTCAAAATATTAACATATACAGACGATAAAAATAAAGCTATTGTCAAATGCTATATTCAGTTTGGTGAGTCAAAACTCTCACAACTCTAAAGGGTGAATCTTATATTTAGATTATTTCTTACTAAAATTTCTTTTTTTTTTAATTTTTTTTTATTTCAGCATATTACAGGGGTACAAATGTTTAGATTACATATATTGCCTTTGCTAAATTTCTTTTTTTTTTTTTTTCTTTTTTTGTATTTTTTTAATTTTTTTTTTTTTATTTTTTTTCCCATCCTTTAAAAGCTCTGTATAAATTTCTTTTTAATTACAAAAAAATATTGAGGGGAATTTTAGCAATACTGTACTTAATGTATTTGGTAGAGAACCTTATTTAAAATGATACTATGTACGTTTGGTTTAGGGAGAAAATTAAGAAAACTGAGAACAGATTGAATAGTAGAGTAAATGGTATTCGACTCTCCACTCCTCAGCATGCCCATGGTGGTACTGTGAAAGGTAAGAAAGTTTATTTTTCTTTCAAATACACATCACCTAAATATATTCAGCATGATACTTGTATTACTAGATATTGAGCTGTCATGTCAGCTCCTAATATTAGAAGTTTACTTTGCATTGATGTGTACAGCAGTTTCCAAATTAAATAATTCTGTAATCAATAATTAATTTAAGGAATATAAATCAGCCATGGAGATAAACATTCCCTCTGCTTCAGTCGTACTTACCCACCTTTTTCTTCCTCTGGTGGCAGCAGTCTCCCAACTTGTTTCCTTCTCCAGCCAGTCCCTGTTCCAGAGCATGCAGGTCCTGCGGTCACCTGCATGGGGGGTCTTTTTACAGCTTTTTAGGCCACCCTCGTGAAGTCTGGATGTGTTTTTATGGAAGTCATGCTTCAGAATGTTGTTGACCTTTTCAAGATTTAAGAACTGTCCTCTGAGGAATTTTATGGGGCTTTAGGAGAATTCTGATCCTCAGATTTTTTTTTTTTTCCCTATTTTTTTAGTAGAGGCTAGGTCTCGCTCTTGATCACGCTGGTCTCAAACTCCTGAGGTCAAGCAGTCTCCTGCCTCAGCCTCCCAGAGTGCTAGGACTACAGGTGTGAGCCACCATGCCTGGCCCCTCAGATTTTTGTTATACTGCATTTATATGGGTTCCATTTGCCCACCATTATTTTAAAGAATAAAAACCCACAGACCTCTAGGGGAATGTTCCGTGGGTACCTCTGACACATTTATTGAGTAGTCCACAAATATCGTTATTTTAACTTAAATTTTATTCTAACGTTAATACATTCAGTTATGATGTAATGTAAATAATCAGAATGGTTCTTAAATGGAGTATATTTTTAAACTAGATATTTGTGTAGAGAAACTCAATAGTCATGAAAGAAAAACAATTACCTTTTGAATCTAAAATCATCTGGCCAACTCATTGAATCCAGCTGAACTGGGGGGAAAAATGACCTGAGAAAAATACCAGGAGGATTTCATAACACTTTACTGTTTTTGAGGTTCCCCGTGGTGATAGCAGCTAAACAGATGAAGAAAAAGCTAAATAAGGAAGACAAAAGTTTCTGTTGGTGGACAGTTGGAAATTGCTTCTGCCAGGTCTCCCTGTGTCTGTTGCTGTCATTTTTTTTTTTAAGAGACAGGGTCTCTGTGGCCCAGGCTGGAGTGCAGTGGTGTGATCGTAGCTCACTGTAGCCTCCAACTCCTGGGTTTAAGTGATCCTCCTGCCTCAGCCTCCTGAGTAGCTGGGACTGCAGGTGCACACCACCATGCCTGGCTAATTTTTCTATTTTTTGTAGAAACAGGGTCTTGCTATGTAGCTCAGCCTGGGCTTGAACTCCTTGCCTCAAGTGATCCTCCTGCCTCAGCTTCCCAGAGTGCTGGGATTACAGGCATGAGCCACCACACCTGGTGTGCTACTGTATTTGTCTCCTAAAGTACATACTTAATTGGGTCATTTTCCTGACGAAATTCCTGTCAGGTATATACCACCCTCCACAAGATCACTCTGGCTCTTGTCTCACATCGTTTAGGAACTACTGCTTACAAAAGAGGTTTGTACTATTCTTTCTTTTTTAGCCTCATTTCTAGAAGAGAAGCACATGGACTTTGATCAGACAGCTGTGGGTTTGAATGTTTATTAAACCTTACTTTGTCCTTCGTATGTCGCTGATTCATATATATTTACATTTACGGAGTGTAACTATGAGTAAAATACATCTTGCTTATAGCTTGTCTCATTGATGTCACATGTTGCTCAGATATATGCCAAGTCTAACTTCTCAAAAACCATCTGTTTATTAATTTTCCTTTGAAATATTAAGGTACCAAGAACAAATTGCCTTTTGATCATTCAGTAAACACAGCACATATTTAAGGTTTTTTTTCCTCTTAGGGAACAGCAGCTCATATAAAATGTAGATACTATATTGAAGCTGAAAATACTGAGTCCTTCTGATTAGTAGGTTGTTTGGATTTTTAAATAGTGCATTCTACCCTAAGATATGTATTATTTACTTTTAATTTTTTTTAATTTATTGATTTTAAATTTTAACTATTATTTTGAGCGATAATACATTCCTGTAGCTCAGAATTCCAAGAGGGAACAAAGTCAACATCCCTCACTGCCTCCCTCTGTGTGATCTCCTCCCAGGAGGCAATCAGTGCTATTACTCATCTGTATTCTTTGCAGTATATTTTCTTTTAAAACCCAAGCTTTTTGTCTCTCTTCTAAAGAGATGTGTGCATTACCTCAAGTATTTAATAGATCATTGAGATCACTCACTGTTCCACGTTATCACTCAGGGTTTCTTCCAGCCCACTCTTCTGTTGCTGATTGTGACACCAAAAAGTTTGGGGGAAATGAGGTGATTGACCTCTTGGCATGTTTTAAAAGATTTAGGACGATTTAAAGGTCTGTATCTTCTTTTCATATTACAGACGATAGTTGTAGTTCTGTTACCTGTGATTTATCTAAACAGTTCTTAACTCTGTAACTGACTTCTGTTGTTTATAATTACCAGTAACCAATATTTTTATTGATAAAATAGTGGCTTAGGTTTTTGTTTTTTGTCTTAATTAGCAAGGCCTC
Source organism: Varecia variegata (assembly GCA_028533085.1). NCBI lineage: Eukaryota > Metazoa > Chordata > Mammalia > Primates > Lemuridae > Varecia > Varecia variegata. Next base: position 10,345,163 of record CM052443.1, on the reverse strand, counting down.
CTGTCACTTAAGACATGACAAAAAATTTTAAAGTTTGCATTTCTTTTTAAAAGGGCAGTTTGTGGAGTATCCTTTGGCTTAATTGTTTCACCCTCAGCATCTACACCTGGATCAGATCACATTGTTTCTCAGCATGAAGTTCTCACTCGACCCAGTCCTGAAATACCTTCTGAATCATCAAAACGACTACATGTAGTATAGATTTAGATTGATGTATTCAGTTCTTTGAAAGCTGCAATTTCATATATGGCAGTTTGGTGATTAGAATATCTACTAGCTAGTATGATGTAAAGAAAATAGTTTTGTAAATTATGCCCGTTGGAGAGAGAGCTGCTTTTTTTTTTTTTGCCTTCATCGTATTTGAAACTTGCTGTTTGAAGTTTCAGAGACTCCCATTATAGTTTCCCTGCCTGAGTTTTGGTGAACACTACCCCAGTGGTTCCCTTTTAGTCCATCCTTTCTGTTTTGCGAAGAATATCCTGTTGAACCTTGGATTCTCTTAATCCTTGGATTGTTCGTTTTGTTATATGCTGGTTGAAATATTCATATTCAGGATTTCCATACGTGCTACAGTTATAGTAGTACAATTTAATGCCAAGTTGTTTGGCTACTGTGGCACATTAGCTTGTCTTCAAACAGCCCTTTGTGTTGACTTGCATCCCTTTCTTTGGACATGTTGTGACTGGTAATTCAGAGCCTGTTGCTTTGCAGGTATACTCCAGATTACTTTTCTGTAAAATTATCACTTGCCCTTGTAACTCCTCTGCCACTTCCCTTATACCCTTGTGAGACTTTGTGCAGTTTTCCCTTGGTAGTTTGACATATAGTTTATTACCCAGAAGGAATTAGTAACATCTGCATTTCCTAGTGACTTTATTTTTCTTCAGTATTCAAACAGCATTTGAGTGGCTGGGCTAATCTAGGTCATCTTGAACAATTTTAACACTGTTGTATTTATCCCCAAAAGACACAGGTTAGTCAACTGAATTGCTCATTACACAAATCATGTCTTTTTTCTTACACAAGTGATTTTATAATGATTACCTTTTATTGATTCTACCAGGTTGCCATGGAAGTGATTCACTTATCTATAGCTTTTAGGCACTCTCTGGAATCCCTTATGTGGGGATTTGTACACTGAATGTGTATTGGATGGATGCTTGCTGTGAGGCAGAAGCTGTGCCAGCCAACGGGTGTACGGAAGTGAATAGAGCAGTTCCCTGAGTCTGGGCCAGCGTGGGAATGTCCAATACTAGATATACCAGTAGTCTGTCCTTACGTGCTCAACACAGATAGCTGGTTGGTCATAGTGGGGACAGCACCCCAGTCCTGCCCCATCTTGGTGTAGGTGTGGCCTTTGGGCAGAACTCACGGGGCTACGCAGTCTACTAGATGGAAAGAATTTGATTCTTCTTAATACTCAAGCCAAGTAATTTTAATTGAATAGACATTTTGACAGTCCATTCTATTCTTGAGTTCTCTTAAAGAATGAATTTTTCGATAAGCTCTGAGGTGTTAAAATATTAATATCTAGACTTAGTACCTCAAAGTAATATTATTGGACAGACCCTACAAAGAACCTTAACTCCTTTTTGAAGTCAGTAAGATTGACTTGTTCTTCTGTACCTTTGTTTTAAGAGTATATTTATTAATTATTTTCAATTAAAATTGTGATTAATGAATATTCATCTAGATCAAAAACAGCTTTTTAGGTGATTGTAGGAAATCTGGGAAAAAACTATAGCTACAACTAATTTCTAATGGTTCAATTTAGAAATTAAGATTTTTTTAAAATAGAGTTGTTATTTTTAGATGTGAATTTGGACATTGGATCTGGACATGACACATGTGGAGAAACATCTTCAGAGAGTTACAGTTCTCCGTCTAGTCCACGACATGATGGAAGAGAAAGTTTTGAAAGTGAAGAAGAAAAAGACAGAGGTTTGCTCTTTGGAGAGGGTAGAGGGGGAGAAGTGGGGGAGGAGGTGGTGGAGGGAATGTTGTCTCTTCAAATCAGAGTCAAACAAGGAATTTTATGTTCCTATAGATTCCATTACTGATTATAAATTTAATTGGTATAAAGGGTGTCATGTAGACTATTGCCTTAGCAATTCCTAGCAATGTTGACTTTATAAGCTTATTTCACTGCATATAAAATTAAATATAAAGAAGATAAGATCCTAACATAATACAGAGTTAGTATAGAAAGATTGAAAATGGGTGTGTTGTTAGATGTATGTATGTTTATACTTTTTATATCTTCATTGATCCCTTTATCACTGTAAGATACCCTTCTTTGTCTCTAGTAACAAGTTTTGTCTTAAAGTCTATTTTGTCTGGTAGTAATATAGCCATTCCAGCTGTTTTGCTTGTGTGGTACTTCGTTTTCTATCCTTTTACCTTAGACCTATTTGTGTCTTTAAAGTGTATCTCTTCTAAGCAACATGTAGTTTAGGATATGTTTTTAATCCATTCTGCTGAGCTCTGCCATTTGCACATTTGTATGTAATGTAATTACTGGTAAGGTAGAATTTACATCTGCCATTTTGTTGTCTTCTGTATGTATCATATTATGTCTTCAATTCTTACTTGCACAGAGGCTTAAAGTTAGCCAGCAATGAGAGCTTAGGGCCTTCTCAGTCTTCCCTGGGAATCCACACAGCCAAAGCATGATCATAGCTTTCTGGATTCCCAGGAATATACCGAAGCTTTTCAGATCCCCCTCTGGACATCTCAGTCCCCAGTTTTTCATTTGTTTTTTGGTCAGCCTCTTGTTAGCCCCAACTGGTAATACTGCCTCAGGGAGCCTCGTTGGTAAACAATTGCCACTGATTAATTATGACAAATGACCTTTGGATAAGAGGCTATAACACAGAGTGAGCTCGAGCTGCCAGACTGGTCAAATAGAACATGACAGTTCTTTGATGATGGGGCTTTGGGGTAACTCCAAACCTTTATTTCTTCTAGTGGCTACTAGGCTGCTGGTTTTCATAGCCACCAAGTGGTTGAGGGACTGCTAGTTTCCAGGGCTACTTCAGAGCTGGAGAAAGAAGGAATGGGAGTATGGCAAGGGAAAAACGCCATGAGGCTTTCTGTTCTTACAGATGCAGCTGTTTTTCTTAAATAAACACTCCTCAGATTGCTGTAAGCCTTTAGTTAATTTCCAGAGTTCTTAAAAAGTTAATTTTGACAGTTTTTGATAGGGTTCTCATTGCTTTTAGGAGGAGTGGATTATTAGAGGTCCTTCCACCATTCTGATCTGAAGTGAGATCTCCTTGAAAATGTATGTGTTGACTGAGGATGTCGTTCTTTGCACATAGTAACAACATCTGATTAATAACACTTTGGTTATAAGGTGGACCCATGCTGGTGGGCAATATCAAGTGATTTCTCTTGGGCCACCTATGGGTAGCTAGAGATCCTTAGACCTCATCATTTCGGCCACATGCAGTTTCTTCCTGAGCAGTCTGCAGCACTCCAGAACCTTAGCTTCTGTATTACTGGGTCCTGTCTTAAGGAGCCATGCAATAGTGTTGCTGCGTCACAGGCAGTTAAAGTCAGTCTCTACTTTGCAGTTATTTTGTAGTCATACCAGATATAGCATGCAGTGACTCTACCACCAGTTCTAATCTGAGGCAATGCTGCATTTCTGCTCTGCAGTTTTCCTCATGAAAGAAAAAAAATGAAAGTAATTTCACAGAACTATTATGAAGCTTAAATGATAGAATTTTTATGCCTTACCCAGAATAGGCAAGCTTTGAGTATGTTTCATTGCACGTGTTATACGTGATTCTGTAGGATGTACAGGAGATTCCGTGGCTCTTCAGCTCACGCTGCAGACTTGGCCTGGTGGTTACAGTGGAAACTGCGCACCCTTTTCTGTCGTCAGCGTGATTTGGTGGTCTGTATGGAGGAGCTTGCCCGTTTTCAAATAGGCTCAGTTATTAAGTGACAAAATGAGCCTTCCCTAAATGAAAGAAGCGCTAAGGGCTGTCTCAAACCAGGGAAATATCCCTTATGATAGAGAACTTTGATCATTTCTAAAATTCAGAGTGGATGAAAAGGCCACTTTGAAAAGTGCATGGCTGGCTTTGCTGTTGTTCTGGGTGGGGTATGCTGGTGTTCTGTTTGGGACTTGATGCTTTCTGAAGTCAGGGCAAAAAATGGGCAAGAGCTGTCTGATCCCATCTGGATGAGTCCATACAGTGCTCAGAAAACCATTTGGAACCACTGAAAATTGTAGGGCCATTTACTTTGACTTGAGATTTAAACAAAGCCTAATTTATATAGAAATTTAACTGGCTATCTGAAAATATCTCAGCTTCTTTTAAACTTAAATTTTTTTAATTTTTTAAAAAAATTTTTTAACAGGCAGCTCAAGCAGAAGCTTCTTTTAAACTTATGTTAATATTTTTATCTTTAACTTCCACACTGCTGTGATGGTATAGATAAAATGCCTTAAGCAAGTTATTGCTTTTTGGATACTTTTTATTTTTCAAAGTTTAGCAAGAAATACCCCAATTATTAATCTGTATTTGGAAGTTTATGCTAGAACCATTTTACTCATTAATTAATTAGTTGAATTAATAACACTGATGTTCTGTGTCAGTAACTATATTTCGTTTCACCATTCTTCAGGAAGACTAATTTGTTTTTAGTACTCTGTTTCAAAAATTTTTAACATCTTAAGGTGAATATAACCAGTTCCTACACTAATTAAATACAAATATTTTAACTACCTGGAGCAATTCAGCATATATTTTTGAGCAGAAAAATTTTAAAGGCACCACATTTAATTGAATGATCTGTGTACACATCAATGCAGTATCTGGGTTTATGATGTTTAAACGTTGTGAATTAGATTTTATCTTTTGCCCCCTTTATACCAGAAGTCAGGACATCCAGGGGAAGGCGTGATTGAAGTTACTTCTGTATACAAGCATAAGAATGATGCAGTAGTAGAAATAGGCCAGGCACAGTGGCTCACACCTGTAATCCCAGTGACTCAGAAGGCTTAGGCAGGAGGATCACCAACACCAGGAATTGGAACCAGCCTGGGCAACACAGTGAGACCCCATCTCTGCACAAAATTTAAAAATTATCTGGGCATGCTGGTGTGTGCCTGTAGTCCCAACTACGTGGGAGGCTGAGGCCGGAGGATCGCTTGAGCTTAGGAGTTTGAGGCTGTAGTGAGCTTATGATTATGCCACTGTACTCCAGCCTAGGTGACAGAGTGAGGCCCTGTCTCTTTAAGGGGGATGGGGGGGGCGGGGGGGATGCAGTACTAGAAATAAATGTGCCGTTTTGCCGTTTTGATTTTGGAGAAATGGCAACACTCTGATATTTTCCTGCTTCTTGTATTCTAACATATTTTATGATTAGTAGATGCTTTAAATTTTCTTTCCCCCCATTGAAATATTTAGTAATAATAATATTTATTTCATTCTAAGAAACTCTTTTCCATTCCCTACCTTTAGATATTTGAGTTAAGTATTGTCTTGATTGAACTCTTTAAATTATGTCATTTATCTGAGATAAATCGAAGACCGTGGGTTTGACAGTGCAAAATCTAAATAAAGTGGATTGCCTAAAATTGATAAAGATTAAAAGTAATACTTTTCTCAGTTATAAGAAGGTAGTATTAAATAAATCTCTGTTTTTATACTGTGCTTCATTCAGTCTCCAAATAACCTTTTGTTTTGTTTTTTTGTTTATATCCCTATATTTTTTAAACAAAGCATGTATGTAATGATCCACAGAAAGCCAGAAATTAAAAGGTGGTCAGCTTGGACTGTTAGGAAACACAGTGGAGGGACACCTTCCAAGCTTCACAGTTAATTTTAGATTTACTTAAAGTTTACTTGTAGCAAGAAAGATGGGAGTTATGCTTGTGTCAATATCTATATTTGTGTGTTTTCTTTAGACACAGACAGCAATTCTGAAGATTCTGGGAATCCATCAACAACTAGGTTTACAAGTTATGGTTCTGTCAACCAGACTGTCACTGTCAAGCCACCTGTTCAAATTGCTTCACTAGGAAATGAGAGCGGAAGCCTTTTAGAAGATCCCTTAAACTCGCCCAAGTATCAGCATATTTCTTTTATGCCAACTTTACACTGTGTCATGCACAATGGTGCCCAGAAGTCTGAAGTTGTCGTTCCTACACCCAAATCTGCTGACGGTAAAACAATAGGGATGCTTGTTCCTAGTCCTGTTGATATCTCTGCAATAAGGGAGTCCACGAATTCAACCCCTGTTGGAATACTAGGGCCGACAGCTTCTACTGGAGAATCAGAAAAGCACCTTGAATTACTGGCTTCCCCTTTACCTATTCCGTCAACCTTCCTTCCACACAGTAGTACTCCCGCTTTGCACCTGACATTGCAAAGGCTAAAATTGCCACCACCACAGGGATCTTCGGAGAGTTGCACAGTTAACATCCCACAACCACCAACCGGAAGTCTGAGCATCGGGTCACCAAACACTGCCTTTATTCCTGTCCATAACCCAGGTAGTTTTCCAGGATCTCCTGTTGCTACCACGGACCCCATCACAAAATCTGCATCTCAAGTGGTAGGACTAAATCAAATGGTGCCTCAAATGGAGGGAAACACTGGGACAGTCCCTCAGCCTACCAATGTGAAGGTAGTTCTTCCAGCAGCTGGCCTCTCAGCCGCACAGCCACCAGCTTCCTACACCTTACCAGGCTCCCCCCTTGCCGCCAGCGTGTTGCCCAGCCAGAACTCCAGTGTGCTCAACACAGCAGCACCTTCCCCCCAGCCGGCGAGCGCAGGCCTCAGCCAGGCCCAGGCTACTGTTCCTCCTGCGGTTCCCACCCACACCCCAGGCCCTGCCCCGAGCCCAAGCCCTGCTTTGACCCACAGTACTGCGCAGAGCGACAGCACATCTTACATCAGTGCTGTGGGGAACACAAACGCTAACGGGACGGTAGTGCCACCACAGCAGATGGGCTCAGGTCCCTGTGGTTCTTGTGGGCGAAGGTGCAGCTGTGGGACCAACGGAAACCTTCAGCTAAACAGCTACTATTATCCTAATCCAGTGCCCGGACCAATGTACCGAGTCCCGTTCTTTACTCTGCCATCCATTTGCAATGGCAGCTACCTCAACCAAGCACATCAGAGCAATGGAAACCAACTTCCTTTTTTTCTGCCTCAGACTCCGTATGCAAATGGACTGGTCCATGACCCAGTCATGGGGAGCCAGGCCAGCTATGGCCTGCAGCAGATGGCAGGGTTCGGGAGATTCTATCCTGTATACCCAGCACCTAACGTAGTTGCCAACACCAGTGGTTCGGGGCCCAAGAAGAATGGGAATGTCTCATGTTACAATTGTGGTGTCAGCGGACACTATGCACAGGACTGTAAGCAGTCATCCATGGAGGCCAATCAACAAGGTAATCACAATAACTCCCAGAGGACTTGTTTTTGAGTTCACCCGTTTCTCCTTCCTTTCCTTACTGATCATGGGATTCTGTTGTAGCAGAAAGATCTGTTTGTATGTTCATTTACGGATATTCTGTTTTCAGTGACAAATCATAAAATACAACCGGAAAACCTAGTGTAGACCCAGGTCACACAGAGCACAAGGAAGTTCAGAGGAATTCAGTTTTCAATTAAGGAATAAACTCTACAGGCACTTTTCAAGGAATGTTATGGGAATTTGCATTATTGTAATGTTAAATTTCTTGCTTGCAGCACTTTTTTTAAAAAGCTACAATCCTGTTTCATAGAATAAGCAAAATTTTTAAATGCTGAAAAAGTAGGAAGTAATCCAGGCATCCTGACATGTAAGGTTTCTAGTAACTATTTAGTATATCTGCATAACCAGCTAGCCTCACGCATACGCCCCCTGTTACACTTTTCCTTCCCAGCAAATGTTAAAAAAAAAAAAAAAAAAAACCAAGATTCTGTTGCATTTTACAGGAACAAAATAGTTCAGCACTGATTTGGCAGTAGAGGAATTTGAACTAAGTTTAATATTACTACCATCAGAAAGAGGGTGCTCATACTTAGGTGTGAGTGAGATACCAAATTCACTGTCGACCTTTAACTATTGTCTTTCACTTGCATTTGGCCTTTGTCATTTTGCCAAATCTTACCCAAGAAAAAAAAAAAGTCTTGAATTGGGAGTATATTTACTTGGCATTCTTAAAGGAAGATCAAGTTCGATAGCTTTAGATTGAACTTAAAGCACAAACTTCATATTACTTTTTTGAAGTGATCTGAGTGACCGTTTTGGAGTGGTACTAGTGCGGAAGGTGCCTTGTGAAGAGCATGCCCATTTGCTATCTTGTAGTGGTTTGTGATGACGTTTCCTTGTAAGCGGTGACTTAGCAGTTCTGTCTTTCCCGTTTTAGGCACTTACAGACTGAGATACGCACCTCCCCTCCCCCCTTCTAACGATACGTTGGATTCTGCAGACTGAGACAAGTAAAGCTTGCCTACTTAATACACTCAAGTGTGGGGAGTCATGGGGTGTGGAGGGGAGGAAAGGAAAGGTATTTTGTTTGTTTCTTTGTCTATACATTTCCTAGATTTCTATGCAGTTGGGATTTTTCATTTCTCTGTACCAATGTCCAAAACAAGAAAGAATGCAATGCTTTTGAGCCTCTGGTCTCCTGGTTCAACAACAGGCTTATACGTGTGATATGTGTAATTTAACTTCCAAACTATCGAAAGGAAAATGTTGATGTGTGCTTTTTTTTACACTGAATACTTGCTGTGTGCAATGTTTACTGAATCTTTAAAACTGTGTATTTGACCTTTTTTTACAACACTGGTGACAGTCATATGGTTTTGAAAAAAAGAAACTTTGCTTCTTCCCCAGCTTTTCTCACTTTCACCCCAAACTACACCTTTCTCCCCACCACCCCTCACTCTTTCCCTAGCCTGCGGCAGGAGTGGCCAGCAGTGTTCTTGTCCACACTTCTGTAAACTGCTCTGCATATAAACCAAGGGCAAAATGTTTCACCTTAATCTTATGGGAGAAATCAAACTCCCAAAGTAGTGTGTATATATGTAATAAACAGCATCACGTAAATACATATATGCAGTGCTTGTCCACATAAAAATGAAAATAAGTGGAAGAGAGAGGAAGAAGTCAAACCATATGAAACTGAAAAAACAGGATGTATGAAATGGACAAAAAGCTTTTTCTTAAAAAAAAAAAAAAAAAAACTTTTTACTTCTATCATACTTTTTTAGCCTGTTGCTTCAGAGAGACACAAGTGAACACACTGGTGTGAATGTTGTTCTCTGTGTGCTTGTGTTTGTAATGAAAGTCCACAGCCAATTTTACTTGTCTACCACCGTGTTGTGCTCAAAGAGACACTACTTGAGTAAAGATTTCTTCCCTTCCTATACCAACTGTTACAGTGTTATGTTGTGTTTAAATTGTGTGTGGTTTATTGCAATCCAATCAGAAGCTATGAGTTTCTACAAAAAGTCAGGTATCTGTTCCCTAACCTGTCTCTCATAACAAAGTCACTTTTATAACAGTTTACCACTATGCTTGATTATAATGTGAAAGACTGAATTCTGAGTGTGTTAAGATGGTATTAATCATGTCAGTGTCATGTCACTAAGTTTAATGCTGCTGTTAAAAAAAAATTTTTTTAAAAGCCAATCTATGTACTAAATTGCTTCCAGGTAATTTTTGATTTCCTAAAGTGCACTGAGGTTATCTGGAAGACTGGGTGTATTTTTTGGTGACTGCTGCATTCAACAGCGATAAACAGCTACCACTGTATAGTCATAGGTCTAAGGCGTTAGGGGTTTTGTTTTTCCATTCCTCAGTACAGAGCAGAAATGATAGATTTTTGTTGTGTGGGGTAATGTTGGTATGCAGCAGAGGAACTTAAATATTTGGTCTTGGTTCAGAAGCCTAACAGATTGCTAGACAAAAGAAAAAACTTGAAGAAAAAAGAAGCTTAATGCTTCGTAAGTAGCATTTATATTTATAGCACCAGTGTACATTTTGAAACTTTCAGGGGTGGGAGTTATGGGGAAGGGGAAGGGGGTGGGCGTGAAGGGGTAGATGAAAGCTTTAATTTAGAAAGAAAAAAAGTTCGAGTAAAGGAAATTATTTTGATTAAATATATTTTATTTGATCTGGGTATTTTTGGACCACATGATTAAATTAATTGTTAAGCTGCAGTTGAGTTGTTCGAGTGAGAGTTTTGATAAGCCACGTACGGGCCGCATTGTGAACCACTTGCCAGTTGTACTTTATGGAGCTTATTTTATGATTTAAAATACTGTACTGTACATAGGAGGTATGTTACCTTCTCCTTATTTGTATGTTTACCATATACTTTGATATTTGAAATGTTATGTACTGGAAAGGCCACTTATATTTCTAGAACAGATTGGATTTTATGCAACCTTTTTTCCTTGAATTAACAGCAATAAAAAAAATGAAAAACAGCTTAAGAATTGTGCCTTATTGCAAAGTCTGTAAAAGTGAAAGGACATCATACATGGTGATCTTTTTTTTTTTTTTTTTTTTTTTAAAGAATCAACCCATTTCCCTTTAATGTGGGCAGTGAATCCCAACGTTATTTACCAGCCGGATGTTCTTTGTTCCCCAAACGACCTGACTGCGTAGGGCCATCGTGTGACCACTAGAGGGGGCCCCGCACGGCAGTGTGTGTTGAGCACCACTGCGTCGGAGGCTGTGCTATGAACAAGGCGGAGACCTTGTCAACTCAGAGCCCACCGGAAGTGGAAAGGACCTCATTTCTCAAACTTGTTAATGTGATTTTGTTAGCCAGGCACCTGTCTCAGTACAACATCAAATGTCTTTTATTTCATTATAAATTCTCTTCTGTAATCCGGTCTGAAGTGAGAGTTTTTACACAATAATTTACAAGAGGCTGTTGGGAGGCCCATGTGCCCATGTCCTTCCCGTAGTCCCGACACCGTCCTGGACTAAGAGGCCCGCCCGAGCCCTCAGGCACCGAGTTACTGTCTGGAGCCATCTGGTGAATGTTCCCTCTGTGTCCAGCTGGGCAGTGAGTTTGAAATAGTTAGAGATTCCCTGATTGTTTACAGGGCAACAACTTTCGTTTTCGACACAAATGTGCACCTGTATGTAGTGTGTATAAGGCATGAACCCAACTTCAAATTAACGAGAATGTCTCCAGTGTCATTGCCTATGTTCCTTACCTGTCCCATCTCCCTCCTTCCACCACTGCACCAAGGTTACCACAACTCACATGCTGCATTATTCCTTTGCTTTTTTTTTTTCTCACATCCCTCCTAAATGTACAGTTTGTTCTTGCTTTTCCTGAGCTTTATAAAAAACGTATCCTTTCGTACCTAGTTTTCTGTGAGTGGCTCCGCTCATCCGAATTTATAGTCCTACAGTTTTCATTTTCACTACTTTATAGTAATCGAATTAGGGAAGAACATAGATAAGTAATTTATCCATTCTGTCAATGGACATTTGGATGATTTTCATTTTTTTTGGCTACTACAAACGGCTGCTAGGAACATTTTTGTACCAGTCTCCTGATTCGTGTGTGCGAGAGTTCTCGCAGGTATTACTGTTGGGGTGCAATTGCTGGATTGTAAGACACGCACATACTTAGTTTTCTAAGATTTGCCATATTTTCCAAGTGATTTACACTCACACCGACAGTGTACGAGGGACCCGAGTCCACACCCTGACACCTTCCCAAGCGGGTATCCTGGTGCCAGGCCGGGGGCATGTGTGCAGCCTGGGTATCTGTGTGAGGCCCCGTGGCAGAGGCAAGTCTGAAGAGCCTTGCAGTGTGGTCAGGAAGGGTTGACAGTCACCCCAGGGGCAGGGGATGCACAATGGGCAAGAATTGTGTGTCCCAGGAACAGAGATGACAGTGTGTGGTCGGGAAGGCAGGAGAGGGAGACAAACACAGCTGTAGTCAAGGGAACATTTTGAAAGAGGAGCTCTGTGGGTGCCATAGATAAAATGGGGTCAGACTGGAGAATTTGTAGTTGATTGAAAAATCAGAAGTTACCAAGTTCTAAACAGAAGGAAAACACGTTGATGATGGTACTTGAGGAAATCGCTGGATGGATGCAGAAAGCCTGAAAGTTGAGAGACGGTTAGGGTGAGGCCTGGTTAGGATGGTTGGGGGAGGGCCTAGACTAAGGTGGGAAAAGCCAGGGTCGGGAAGAATCGACTTGGTAATGCCCATTTAGAAAGGGATGCAGGAGCTGAGTAGAAGGAGCCTTGGAGCTCTGAGTTTCGTTTTCCCTAGATGTAAGATGAGATTGTTTATCTTAAATTATGGCTCTGAGGGTTAAAGTAATATGTGGGAAAGGTCCAGCATAATGAAATAGCACCGAGAAGGCACTCAGGCACTTAGCTGACTTCACTTTTGATGAACAGGATTGTGATACTGTATTAAGAGACAGGGAAGATGTGGAAGAGAACATGTTCACCTGGGAGTGACGGTGATGGTTCTTTGGGTGGTATGATACCCGGCATAGCTCATTAGGTTAAGGTTAGTTAATCCTGCCCTATCCACCGATAAAGACATACAAAGTATTCCTTGCCCTCGAAAGAAACCTACTTGGAGCTTACCAGTTAGTTAATGGTAGAGATGGACCATATGTACATGCGGAGTGGTGTAGTCCTGATCTTTCAGTACCAAAGTAAAATGAGTTCATTGCACTGCAAATTCACATTTAATTTTTTATGTAAGCACTAAAAATCAAATTTTTCTGAGGAGGTACCAAAGAGATTAAAGCACAGTGTAAAATATCTTTTTTCTTTTTTTAACAGGTAGCATCTAGTACTTAGGAGCAACATCCATTTGAGCTTGGAAGACACCTTTTTTCAGTTCCGCATACTGATTACAAAAGCACTCTAAGGTTCAGGCAGTGAAACCCATGGAGGCAAGCTGTGACAATAGTGTGACCCCGTAACCCTCCCACAGTTTCATCTCAAAAGAATAAAGAAAAATGCTGACTCCCCCCACCCCATCCCACCAAAAGGGCTCATTTATTTTCAGAGAAATGAGTTTTGAGGTGTGGGGGATGAAGTGAGGAAACGGGGTGCTCTGACTTGAAACACGTCACGACATCTCTGCATCTTCTCTTGGGGGGGCGAGAGCAGCTGTTCCAAGGATGAATGGCTCTGGGGTCTGAGGGTTGGGTGGCAGATGTCAACTGGGTGTTTGCACTGCAGTGCTGTAGACTCTGCAGCGTGATCGTTGGCGGAGAGGGCAGGGCATGGTGGGCAACCTTGTCTTCTCCCAGGGACGCCCAGTTATATACTGGCTTGCACAGCTGGGATTCCTAAGGTCAATCTAACATCAGTATCTTATGTTATCACTGCTTACAAATCACAGCTGTTGTGCCTATACATGCAAAAATAACTTTTCTTTGACATATCCCAGAGAGAAATGTACCTAATTCTTAAATGCTGTCCTCTGTTGAAAATACAAGCCCACTAGACTGGAACATGGGTACACATCTCCTGAACTCTGTGTGTGTGCAAATGTTTACTGATCTCGGCAGTGCAGGGATTTGGGGCTTCCCTCTTTCCTGTTATGGAGAGTGGAGTACATCACATGTGCAGGGACCACAAGCCCTCCACGTGGTCACCTCCGTCTGCAGTGACTGCAGGCCTTGGTCACTGGAAGCTCTTAATCCCAAGATCCCGTTTTGTCCTTTGACATTTGGGAGTGGGAGGTGGGGTGAGGTGGGGGGTTGGGTGGTTCTTCATTGTTTTTCTTTTTCCTCTTGCAGCTCCAATTTGATCCGCTGTGAAGACGCCTCAAGCCGGCCTCTCACCAGAAGAAATTGCTCATTGGAAAGCAATGCCACCTGGTGGGAAACAAGGACAGTGCAAGCAAGCAGATGCTATTTCCTACTGACCTAATTTAGAGAAAATTAAACGTAAGAGAGAAAGCATTTGGGATTGTAAACCTGTGCCCAAAACCTTAAAGAATGCTGGCGGCTGGCTATAAAGGCAGTGTGAGCGGTCTCCTCGTTCAGCCGTTGACATCTGAGTTTGTGTGTGAACACCTTAAAGGCGTGGATGGTTCTGTAGTTCCCTTTGCACTTTTCCTCTGTGTTCCTTTGGTCATCTCGACAGTGAAAGGGATGGGATCGTCCCCCCACCCTGTTTTCTGTATTAGGAACTGGGGGTTCAGCAAGATTAAGTGATGAAGTGCAGGCCCCAGCTTCAGCTTTGTGCTCACTTTGCGCTGCACCGCGTCCTGCCTTCACGGGTGCTTCTACGCTGAACCAAGTGCAGTGGCTTTTTAAACTGTGTAAGATGATAGGGACCCACAGACGCAACCACCATGTGGCCTCTGGATTCCTAAAAGGGCTGGACCGGGTCGTGGGCACACCGGCAACCCAAGCTGTGTTCTAGCTTGTCAGGACTCTCTTCTCTGTGTCTCTGTTGAAGGATTAAGGACGTGGAATGGGAAAACGTTTCCAGAGATAGGAAACCTCGGGACTTTTAGAACTAAGCTTTAAATATTTGCCTGTCTCAGATAAATTCAAGGAGTATCAGTGCTTGCTGATACTGACGGTTTTAAACATGCACAAATACCCTCATGGGCGCACTGAGTTTTGGTTTGCAAAGGTTTTTGTTATCCTTGTGTCTTAAGTCGAGGATGAAGTGAATATTCCGTTAGTTTTAAAACTTCAGAAATCAAGGAATGAAGGGGTGGGGCGAGCAGAAAGGATGAGCAATTGCTGATATTTTCAAAGCTCTGACATTCGCAAGTCAATTGTCCCAAGCACCCCTCCTACCAGCCACCCCCCACAAAACACTCCAAAGGCAAAGAATCTCGGTGGCAATAACCACAATCATCCCCACCCCAACAAAGCACTGCTAAGTGCTGAGAAAGCCACCAGGCCACCTAGCAGTCAGTCAGTGCTTGCTCTTGCTGGCATAGTGGAGTTAAGTCCTGTTTGTTACATGGTAACTCACCTGTGCCTTGGACACCCTCATAAAACCAACTTGCTGGACGTGCGGTGCTGATCCTGGCTTTGTTCCCAGCACCCACCCGCACTGCACATGACCTTGCTCAGGCTGCTTTACAGAAGGGGGATAGTAACACTCACTTCATAGAATAGTTTGCAAGGATTAAATCTGGCAAAATAAATAAAGCACTCAATGTCTGACACATGGTAGGCTCTCGATACATTTGTACTAACAACACTTGAATGCACAGTGTGGGCCAGACGCGATCAGCGCATGTCAGCCTCACAACCAACCTGTGAGATAGGTTCTCTGCGGTTCGGGGATTCGAGGCACGAAGGCTGAAAGTTGCTGTCCAGGGACACAGAGCAATTAAGTGACAGTGCACCCAGGCCGTGCGACTTCAGGGGCGCTGCTCTGTGCCTCCTCTGGGTCTGTTTTATAGATAGGTCAGTGCGGGCACAGACAGCCCTGCGCTGGGGTCAGGGTTCTCAGGCGGGGTTCTCAGGCTCTGCCTTAAACACTGTTGTCTTGAACAACTAGCCCTTTCTGGACCTTTCTTTTTCTTGCCTGAAAGCTATGGGGATGGTAAATGGTGATAAGAACTTGAACTCAGTGATCTCATGTTCCTTTCAGTCCCAACATTCTGTGACTCACTGGAAGCTTGCCTTTTCACTTTAAATGATTTATCAAGGTTTATAATTCTTTCTCCTTACACTTCTTTCTGGCTTAACCGGTTTGAAGTCCTTATTTGGTGTGGGTGAGGAACACAAACCCCAGCTGTCACAGCGAGGCTGCGGGACAGGACAGGCGGTTAAATGTTCTCCGGTCTTGAGGGAAGAGCTGGGCGGAAGGACCGGCCAGTCCCCAGGAGCAACTCAGGCGCAGCGCTGGCTGCGTGGCCAAGGCAGACAGCGGTTTCTGTCCCTCCCCCTCCATCAAGGTTTCTAGGCTCCTCTCTACCTGTAGGTATAAAGTTGTCATTTTCAGGGGCTTTTTCGTCAAAAGATAAAGCCATGTGACTGAGTCTCGTGCCAAAGCATGTGAGGTTAAGCACAGCTCTGGGATAGGCAGCATATCCCAACAGTTGGCAAACTACAGCCCACAATCTAAGAATGGTTTTTCCATCTTTAAATGGTTAAAAAAGAAAATTTTTAATGACACATGAAAATGATATGAAATTCAAATTTCAGTGTCTACAAATAAAGTTGATTGGGACACAGCTACTCTCGTTCCTTTCCGTATTGTCTACGGCTGCTTTCATCTTGTCACAGCAGAGTTGAGTAACTGCGATAAGGGACCATGTGGCCCTCAAGGCCTAACATATTTACTGTCCTGTTACAGTAAAAGCCTGCTGGCCCCTGACATTTACCAGCCTTATGTAAATAAAGTTGCCCTTTGAAGTATCTTTAAAGTCCCAATGCTCTGGAAGGAGGAATTTGCACCCTCTTTTTTGGTGCTGTTTTCTTAGCACACTAAATAGAAGTTAGTCCTTGGACACGTTCAGTTTAGCAAACATTGGCTGGGAGCTCGGCCCAGGAGGGGTGTAACTAAGCACAACACAGTGACATGCTGGGGACCATAAAGAATGGAGAGGTGGATTCAGCCTGCGGAGAATTGAAGGAGGATTTTTCAAAGGATGTTTTAGTTGGGCCAAGAAGGAAGAAGTGTGATTTTCCTTAGTGATGATGTGAGAGATGGCAGAGAAAACAGCATAATCAAGGGTGTATTTCAGAAAAGTAGCTGACATGGAATGTATTGGGTCGGGGGCGATGAGAAGGTGGTGGCAGTAGGGGCTGGCAGGGCCCAGGCTGGGGAAGCACAGGGCCAGGGGACAGGCCGGGGTGGGCAGGGGCCGAGAGGAGTGGGTCTGAAAGAATGCCTGGGTCAGCTGCACCGGATGGTTTCGTGGTGCTTGAGTGACGTGGTCAGCCAGTGGTTCTCAAAGTGTGGTCCTTGGGTTGCCTGCAACAGTCACCGCATGGGCTCCAGTGAAACACAGACTGCTTGACTCTCCTCCCCCAAACACATTCCTACAGAGTGGAGGTTTCCAAGGAACGCAGAGCCGCCAAAGAAGGCTGAGAATGAGAATTAAGAGACACTGGAGAAGATCAAGAGAGTGTGCCCTGAAGACGATAAATAAAAGATTTCAAGGGTGAAATAGCCGTTGTTATCATGTGGGCAGAGCTAAGGGATCATGCAGCAGTGTCGCTGGTTACTGAGGGCTGGTGTGAGCAGAGCTGGAGGGGGGTGCCCAGGCAGGTGGAGGGAGCCACCAGCCTCCTTTGTCCTGGTGAAATAGGGGAGGCGGGGTGAGAGGAGAGGGACCAAGGTCTGGAACTTCTGCGTGGAGCAGGGAGCTGAGCACTGAGTAAAACGCAGCCTGAGGGTCGACTGAGGGAGACACTGAATACTTGAGGGGCGGCCAGTCCACACAGCACGGTTCGGGGATCCCTTTTTCCCTCATGATGTAGGAAGCGGGGGCGAGAGAAGGTTCGGTTGATTTGGGGTGGAGATGGTGGGTTTCCTGCCAGGATTTTGTGCCGATTTCACTGCCCTTGCTCATGCAGCTACCTCTTGTGAGCTTTCACCTCCCTTTTCTGTCCCTCTCCGACAAGCCTGTTTCTGTCGCTCCTGCGAGCCTCATGCCCTGTCCCAGGGTCCCAAGTCAGCACCCTGCCTGTCTGCTCCCTGCAGCCACTCTGGGCCTTGTCCCAAGGGTCTTGCTGCCACCAGACCGTTCAAGCCTTCACTTCTCCAAGCTCTAGTTTTTGCCCCAGCTTCCAGGGCACTGTTCCCAGATCAAGTGGGAAAGGGACTTGCCCCTGGAGACCCAAACCTTGTCCCCCAGTCACTGATCTCTGGTAACTCACATCAGTCACAAAACCCAGAGAAAGAAGAGGATCTCCCAGGCCCAGGGGAGGGGTGGTTTTCCTACAGGTAGTGTGCGAGCACGAGGCAGCAAGCCGAACTCCATACCTGAGCAGCAGAGGCCGACCGGGCAGCTTCACTTGGACTTGACTCATTTGGGTTATGGACGTATGAAAAGGTGAGTGGCCGAAATTTGCCTTTCTGTAATGGCAGGGGTGAGGGGACGCAGGGCAGTTTGCTGAATGTAGAGACATAAATTCTTGGACAGGTAACTTGGAAGCATTTCACAAGGATTGATTAACAAATAAGTGACATTACAGTTCTACTCTGTTTAACCTCAGCCTAGTTGCTAAATTTTTTGAACAGAAATATGGTGTAGACGTGATCAGCATAGACTGAGTTTGAATCCCAAGGCTGCCACATACGTGCTGTGGCCACACAGCAGCTCCCTTCCCTGTGTTATCTACAGGTGACAATGTCCACCCCATGGGTTTGTATGAGGGTTAGTAAGATACTACATTTAACTGTGGTGCCTGGCATACAGGGAGCACAAACATATTGTCATACTTCCTTTTAAAATGTTTTCTTATTCAAAACCCGCCTTCCTATTTTAGGGCCTGTCACAATTAGAAACGCCTCCCTTCTCTGGATTAGACTTCTGTGTTAGCTATTTTTATTTTACATATTCATAGTCATCCTATACATGCATTTTATGTCTCATTTTTATAGTCGATGAGCCAATATTGATACTTTATTACTAACTAAAGTTCACAGTTCATTGGGGCTCACTCTTTGCTGTAGAGTTCTGTGGGTTTTGGCAAAGGTATGATGACAGTATCCTCCGTGATAGTATCATACAGAACAGCTTCCCTGCCCTAGAAGTCCTCTGTGCTCTGCCTATTCTTCCCTCCCTCCCCGCAACCCCAACCCCTGGCAACCACTGATATGTTCATTGACTCCATAGCTTTGCTTTTTCCAGAATGTCATATAGTTGGAATTGCGCAGTGTGTGGCCTTTTCAAGTCGGCTGCTTCCACTTGGCGATATGCATTCAAGGTTCTTCCATGTCTTTTCATAGCTCGATTGCTCATTTCTTTTTTTGCCAAGTAATATTCCATCATATGGATTCGCCACAGTTTCTTTATCCATTCACCTCTTGATGGACATCTTGGTTGCTTTTAGGTTTTGGCAATTATGAATAAAGCTGCTATGAACATGTGTGTGCAGGTGTTTGGACATACGTTTTCAGCTCATTTAGGTAAACACCAAGGAGTACAATTGCTGGATCATATGTTTAATTGTATAAGAAACTGCCAAACTGTCTTCCAAAGTGGCTGTACCATTTTTGCATTCCCACCAGCAATGAAGTGAGAGTTCCTGTTGCTCCACATCCTCACCAGCATTTGGTGGTGTCAGTATTTGAGATGGTAACCATTCTAACAGGTGTGTACTAGTACCGTTGTTGTCTTAATTTGCAATTCCCTACTGAAGTATAATGTTGAACATCTTTTCATATGCTTATCTGCCATCTTGTTTGGTAAGGTGTCCAAATCTTTTGCTGATTTTTGTATTGGATTGGCTGCTTTTTTATTGTTGAGTTTTAAGAATTCTTTGTATATTTTGGATACCAGTCCTTTATTGGATATGTATTTTGCAAATACAGTATTTTCTCCCAGTCTGTGTCTTGTCTTTTCATTCTCTTAATGCTTTTTTCTTTTTATTGCAATGAAACTGAGATTTGGGGACACCAAGGAACAGAAACCAGTCATAGGGTTTTACTCTGCCTTTATTCTCATCAGATGCGATGCCAGGCATTATCCACTGGTACTTCCTTGTACATTCAGCAATGTGCTAAAGATGGGACATCTGAGCTGGTGCAGCTCGCTCAGCAGAGGGTGTGGACACTGGGGACTTACAAGTTCTTCCCCTGTAGGGACAACTGGACACTATATGGGGGCTGGGCCAGTGCTGATCCCTTTTATTACCTGCCCTGCTTAGGGGACAGAAATTGTAGGCCAACAGGACTTCCCCTTATAACTTTGACCTTATTTGGGACACAAAGGACTGCGCTCCTCCCCAAGGTATTTATAGAGATGTACATATTAGAGGAACAAGCACTAGGTTTCCAAACTTAGAGGTTTCAAGCAGGGATCGCAGGTGTTCCCTGTCCCCTCCCCGCTGCCCAATGCAGATGTGCCTTTTGAAAGGCACACACAGAGCTTGGCAGGGCCTTGGCAGAACAATAGACAACAGTTCCAGACTATTAATTCTGTCTGCTTCCCATAGGATGGAAAATCATTACATGGCAGTGGAAGGGAAGTTCGGCTCATGGAGGGCTTTTCCTGTGGGTCTCCAGAACGTTTCTCCATCGTACCTGCCTCCTGATAACACAATGTCCTGATGCTTTAGAATAGCTAAGTGTCTTCTCAGGAGTTCAATATTAAAATGTACCTATTTCTGGCTATATTGGAAAACATGGCCAAGGAGCAAGTGAACTGTCCTGGTTTCTTTGACCTCAGTGAAAGTAAGAGCAAAATGGTAGAGATCACCGAGAAAGCCTGTGAAATGCTGAATGCCTGGGGTGAGCCTGAGTGTGCATTTCACAAGCTGCCAGGCCATTCAGAAACATATTATATTTGAATATCATTAGGTTAAAGCACAAACTTCAGAGGCCTAAAAACCTGGATTTAGATCTTGACTCTGCTGCCTTTGGGTAAATATTTAAATGCCTTAATTCTTATCTGCAAAATGGGAATGATAACAGGGTTGTGGAAAAAACAAAAATCAATCCACACCTTGCACCATATTCAAAAATTAACTCAAAATGGTTCATAGATCTAAATGTAAAAGCAAAAACTATAAATGTTATACAAAAAAAAAAAAACAGGGAAAAACCTTTGTGGCCTTGGGTTAAGCAAAGATTTTTTAGCTGCGATTCTGAAAGCACAATCCATAAGAGAACAAATTAAGAAATTGGACTTCATCAGAACTTAAATTCTGCTTTTTGAAAAACGGAAAAAATCCCCAAGGTATTTATAGAGATGTACATATTAGAGGAACAAGTACTAGGTTTCCAAACTTAGAGATTTCAAGCAGTGAGTGTAAGAGAATGAAAAGACAAGCCATAGACTAAGAGATTTGCACATCATATATTTGATAAAGGACTTGTATCTAGAATATGTAAAGAAATTTCAAAATGTCATAAGAAAATAATAAAAAGTAGGCAAAAGATCTGAACAATTCACCAGAGAAGATATATGTGTCAAGCCCATGAAAAGATGTTCAACATCATCAGTCATCAGGGAAATGCAAATTAAAGCCACAATGAGATACCACTACACACCTATTATAGAGTGGCTAAAATTAGAAAGACTGACCACACCATGTATTAGCTAGGGTGTGGAGCAACTGGAATCCTCATATACTTCAGGTAGGAATGTAAAATGATACAACTGCTTTGGAAAAGATTGACAGTTTCTTTACAAGTTAAACACACACCCACCGTGATGTAGCCAGTCTACTTTTAGGAATTTACCCAAGAGAAATGAAGCCATATGTCTATGCAAAGATTTGTGCAAGAATGTTCATAACAGCTTTATTTGTATTAGGCAAAAAGTGAAAACAACTCTAATCTCCATCAACAGATGAAACTGTGATCTCCAAACAATGGAATATCACTCAGCAATAAAAAGGATGAACTACTGAGACACACAGCAACATGGGTGGATCTCAGAACAATTTTGCTGAGTGAAAGAAGCCAGGCAAAAAAAAAAAAAAAAAAAAAATCGGTACAGACCACTTGATTTCATTTGTATAAAATTCTAGAAAATGCAAACACTATAATGGCAGGAAGCAGCTCATTGGTTGCCTGGATGTAGGGGTTGAGGACAGAAATGAAGGAATTACAAACGGGCATGAGGAAACTGTTGGATGTGATAGGTATATTCACTATCTTGATTGTGGCAATGGTTTCACAGGTATACATGGGCCGTCCGGAAAGTATCCAGCCATGTAACTGTTACACTAACAATGGCTGGATACTTTCCAGACAGACCTCGTGTAAGTCAAAACATCAAATTTTACACTTAATGTGCAGTTGTCATACCTCAAAATAGTTAAAATTTAAAAATTGAAATAAAATTCAGTTCCTCGGTTGCACCAGCCAGCCAATGGCTATGTGCGACTAGTGGCTGCCACATTGGATACCAGGGGGAGAGAACTTTCCCTCAGAGCAGAAGGTTCTATTGAGCAGTGCTGGTCCCAACACAGGACCTCCTGTTCCAGGCTGGCAGGGAATTCTAATAAAAAATAATAATCATTCTTCTGGCTAAAGTTCCTACTGCCCCTTTTGTCTACAGACCAAAATGGATAAGGGAGGGGAGGGACACATGTGGCAAGCAATCGTCCGCCATCAGGACAGGACATTGCCAGGGACCAGGTGCACAGGTGCATGACTGTTTCTTCAGTTGCACCGCTGGGAACGTTGGTATTTTGCTCTCTAGTCCTGCTCCTCAAACGTAGTGCACCCCTAAGTAATCTATTCAGTGTGAAGACTCCCAGGTCTTCACCCAATTTATGTCCTGCACTCTTCAGTGGCCAGGCGAAGCTACAGATCCCCTTCTCAGAATGGTGTGTTTAAGCATACCAAGTCTCATACACAGACTTACAAAGAAAACCCACCGTGTTAAAATACAGCATTTTGTCTCCAGAACCTGGCAATACAGGACCACTACTGTAACTGGACGAGGCCACTCCTTGAACCTATTTTGATAATTTGGCGATTCTCACCCCAGATTCCAGAATACCGTAGAGCAAGGAGTTTGTTTCCCTAGAAATCGGTCCTTTTTGGATGAACGAAGGAACTGAGATGACACCAGCACAGCAAAGAAAAGCCAGGTCACCTGGCCCTCCCCAATTCTGGCCGCAGACTCAGCCAGTATTGTAGCCAAGTGCGCCCTCCAACGCCCCTCTCCCCGAATACATGTATTTTTTAATTATTCAACAAAAATGTGTTGGGTCGAGCCCTCCGTGCTGCACTGGGACAAGACTGTCACATCAAACCTCACCTGGGTCTGGGGGTGGCGCCAGGACTGGAGGCGGATGGCGGGGCGGGGTCTCGTCAAGATCCTCCAAGTGGGTCCCTGGGGGACCCGGTTCGCTTTCCCGTCCCGGGCCCTTGGGCCAAACCGTGTGATCACTCGGGCTCCGTTGCCCTGGGACCCTGCCCCGGTCCCATCCCGCCTCCCTCGAGCACCCCAGCTCCCGCCCGCCCCAGACCGGTTTACAAAGCGGCCGCGGTCGGGCGCCCTCCCCCGGGAGCTGCAGGGCTGCGGGTGATCGGCCCGGATCAGCTTGGGGGCTGCTGGGGTGCGGGGAAGGACCGTCCTGGCGACACCCCCGCGACAGCGGTCTCCCGGGCCAGCGTGGAGAGGCCTCTTCGCGTCTCCAAACCACTTTTGTGAGCAGAAGAGGAGCCCAGAGGATTTTACTCGAGCGCACTGCCCTCTAGGGGTGTTGGAAACGCGCGGGGCGCCTTAATGCCCAGGGCCGAGGATGTCCCGGAAAATGCGCGCGACAGCCCGCGCCACCCAGGAGCAGCCGACAGGCCGGGGAGGGGAGGATCCAGCCCCCGCCCCAACACGCGCAGAGCCGATGTCTGCGGCCGGCCAGGAGGACCCCGGGCCCGGGCCCTGGCGCTGCGGGGGCCGCGCTTCCTCGTCGCAGCGCAGGCTCGTGTCCGCGGGCTCGCCCCAAATGCGCTGGAGAGCGAGGTGGGAGCGCAGGCTCTTCAGGGCACCACCCAGGCTCTAGTGCATCCAGCAGACACGCGACTGGAGGAAGGTGAGAAAGGATTCTCCCCAAAGGTTAAGATAGAGCTTCCAGCACCTTCTAAACCCCCAGAAAGTGGTGGTCTAGAAATTGCTTCCCCGCTCCCCAATTCTCAACTGGAAAGGGTCCTTGAGCCCAAGCTGGCGGGCAGCCTCAAAAGGCCAGGGATCTCCTTTCCCTTTGGATGTCTCCCCCTCCCTTTCTGCACCCCCCACTCCAGGGTGCTAATCCCATTTGCCCCCAGACTGGATTCTCCCTGAACGGTGGGAGCCGGGAGAGATTTGTACCTGGGAATTCTCTGCAAAACAAGCTGCGCCTTATTTCTAATGAGCACTCAATAAACGTGAAGCGAATGAATGACGTGAGGAACCAGCTGCCCGCGATTCCCTTTTGTTCCCCCTCTTGTAAAGCAATCCTGTATGCTCCTAGTGGGCATTCTAGGACCACAGCCTGCTCAGAGGAAATTATGGGCCCGCGGATCTACCGCCCCTGGATCTTTTCCCCACCCAGACAAGAAAAGGACCTCGAAGGCCGCTGACTTCCTTATAACAAGCAGCTAGGAAAGGCAGGAAGCACCGTTCTGAAAGCAAAAGCAAATGACTTCATTTACTTGTTTTTAAAATAACACGTGTAAAACATGAGGACATGCTCACCAACAATATTTTTTAAAATAGAGTAAAGTTAAAATCCCCCGTCCCCAACCCCAGTCAATTCCCTCCGCAGGGATGGCCACTGTGGGTTTGATGTGCCTCCTGCTCGCCCTCGGCATTCCACCTGCCCTCTGCATTCCACCTGCAGGGCTTGGTGTTTATCATTCCATCCACCTGGAATGCACCCCCTTCCTTTTCTTTTTTGGAAAGGGGTAGTTTCATTTGTATTAAGGTATAACATTCATATACTAAAGTACACACACCTGAAGTGTGCAGCTCAATGAATTTTTACATATGCTTGTACAGTATATTCACCCAGGTCAAGACATAGACCATCTGCAGCACACCGGAAAGCTCCCTCGGGCCTCCCCCAGTCCAATACCCACTCCAAAGGGAACCGCTATTCTGATCGCTCCCACCCTAGACTCATTTTGTCTGTTCAGGTAAATGATGTGTCTCCTGTGTTTTCTGTGGGATCACATTCGCCTCCTCCAGGTCTCAGCTCAGATGTCACCTCCTCTCCCCTTCCTTTCCATGGCACTGTGCTGTTTCCTCCAAAGCACTTCACAGTCTGCAGTCTCTGTGTTAGTTTGTGGACTCGTTTACTGTTTGCTTTCCCAACAGAAAGTGTCCTCTCCTCTTCACTGCTTCTCCTGAGCCCCTAAGTGCGGTGTCTGGTCCGTGTAGATTTTCAACAAATACTTATTCAATGAATGGATATGTGTGTAAAGGAAAGGAAGAAATACTTCAGGCATCAATTTGTACGGTCCTGAATCTAAAACTAATTATTTGTCCAAACACTGGCCTACGGTCAAACAATGGCCTGAGGTCTCTGCACTCATTGTTACAAAGACAATATTCACCAAATTCGAACTAGAAGGCTTGGAGAAAAATACTGGCGTTATTCCAGTCTGCCTGGAAGCAAAAAGTGGGCTCATTCTCACCCTCTATAACAGGATTACCTTCTCCACCAGGACTGGGACTTGCACTTTAAACTGCTGAATCAATGTTTTATAAAAGAATTCCACTTTGGCTATATAAAAAGACTCTCCATAGTGGTTATCTCTATTGGGGTGATGGAGGATGATTTTTTTTATTTCCTTTATACTTTTATGTTTTGACATGGGCAAATATTACTTTTTTAAATAAGAAAAAAAATTAAATTATGATAAAATACACATAACTTAAAATTTACCATCCTAACCATTCTTGAGGTGTATAGTTCAGTGGTGTTGAGTACATTCACACTGTCGTACAACCTATCTCCAGAACAGTTTTCACCTTGCAAATCTGAAATTCTGTACCCTGTTCCCCTCTTCCCCTAGCCCCTGGCAGCCACCATTCTATTTTCTGTCTCTGTGGATTTGACTACTCTACGTACCTCATATAAGTGAATCATACAGTATTTGTCCCTGTGTGACTGGCTATTTCACTTAGCATATTGTCCTCAAGGTTCATCCCTGTTGTAGCATGTGTCAGAATTTCCTTCCTTTTCAGGCTGAATTATATTCCATTGTGTGGCTACCTCACATTTTATCTGTTCATCTACCCAGAAGTGGAATTTCTGGATCATATGGTAATTCTATTTTTAATTTTTTGAGGAACTGCTGTACTGTTTTCCATAGCGATTGCACCAATTTACATTCTCACCAACAGTGTACAGGGTTCCAATTTCTTGGCATCCTTGCGCACTCTTGCTATTTTCTGTTTAAGTAGTAACCATTCTAATGAGTGAAGTGGTATCTCATTGTGGTTTTGATTTGCATTTCCCTAATGACTAAAGACGTTGAGCATTTTTTCCTGTGCTTATTGGGCCATTTGTATATCTTTGGAGAAATGTTTATTCAAGTCCTTTGCCCATTTGGTATTGGGTTTTTTTTGTTGTTGCATTCTGAGTACATATTACTTTTAAAATCAGAAAATAATTTTATTTTATGAAGAGAGGGAGAAAAAGCCAATCAAGAGAGGTATAGCGGTTAAAAGAGTGAGCTCTGAAATCAGAAGATTCAGTCACCACAGTTACTAAGCACCTACTGTATAAGTCAGGGTAGGCTCAGTACTGTAACAACCCCACAAGCTCAGTGCCCTAACACAATAAAAGTGCCACTCCCTACTTCAAACCCTACGGGATCTGAGGCAGAGGTGGGGATGGGGCAGGAGTTACGAAGGACAATAGGGCACTGTGTCATGTAGTTATTCAGGGGCCTGGGCTACATCCATCCTGTGACACTGACATCCTCAACACGTGGCCTCCAAGGTCACCATGGGAGGAGATAAAAGGAAGGATTACACAAGGGTAATTTTTTACAGACCAGTCTTTCCCTGTAACACCAAGCTAAACTGTAATAGCCCCACCCAACTGCAAAGGAGACTGAGAAGCCTCTTCCTGTGTGCCTGAAGGGAAGGCAGCAGCAACGTCTCTGCCGCCGTCCACTCTTTTTTGGTAGCCAAACCATTTCATTCTTCTTCCCACACAGACGCACTCATCCTCTTCTCTAGGGAGACAACCTGAAGTCCCAACCAGTCCCTGCATCCGGGATCTCTGCCTCACGCACACTCTTCTCCCTCAGGACTAGAGATCGGTCCTGTTGTTCTGGTGACCAGTGGACTAAAGGGGTACGTTACGTGCCCCCCTCCAGCACCCAGCACACAGCGGTGAAGTAGAAGTGATGCAATTCCCCTTGAGAAAAGGGAGGATGTGGTAGGTAGCCCTGGTCCATAGAAGTGACAAATGCCTTTCCGTAAGACGGGCTTAGGAAGGAAGCGGAGGGGTCCAGGGAGGGGCAAGAAAAGCAAGGAAGGAATCCGGCCCTCCCCACTCAGAGGACGGGTGTCACTTGAGAGGGCGCAGGAGCTGCAGTGTCCTCAGGACGAGCCAGGTTTGGGTTAGGACATTCAGAGGAGAGGGTTTGAAAGCAGGACATCTCGGGAGTTGGGAGGGGCAGGAGATGAGGTCACAGAGAGGATGTACATGCCACGACAGGCTCTGTGCCCCTGGGGACGGGATTCGATCTTAGACATCTAGTGAACAACTGTGTCCCTCCTCAGAGAGGATCAGAAACTCACCCAGGGCCACAAACTGCTCAGTGACAGGGACACGATTCTGACAAGCCGACTCTGCCCTCTGGACTCCAGGCTGCGGCACAGGAAGCTCAAGTCGCTGGGGAGTCGCTGCCTGACTCCCCCAGAACAGTGGGACTCCAGTCGCCCTGCCTTTTCTGTCAAGGAGATTCCTGTGTCGGTGGTTTTAACCTTTCTGCAGTCACAGATCTCTTCAAGACGCTGGGCAAAATCTATGGAATTTTCCCAGAAAAATGCACAACACGGCCACGGGTGCTGCCTGCATTTCCAGGGGTCATGACTCCAGGAAACCCGCCCAGAGCCCCGGGGTTAGCACCCCCAGCCCCCGGCCCCCACGTCCCTCTCGCATCCCCCTTTTCTCCTGGGGCCTGAGAGAGATGGAAGTGGCTCTGACCTGCAGTCAGAGCGCCCAGCTAGGAAGGGCGAAGTGACCACACTGCCACTGCGCCATCTCGCTGCTTTGTCCGTAGTCTCCCTTGCTGTTGCCTGGACACCAGGGCAAAGGGGACTCCTGAGCAGGGAGCCAGTGTCCCTGCCTTTCCACGTGCTGCTCCGTCCCTATTTAGGGCTCATAAAGGTGCACCCTGCTGCCCCCACGCCATGCTAAACTAAGTAGGCCACCTGGCCTGTCACCAGCCCTTCAGAAGTGTGTCATCAAATCCAACTATTTAGCCCTGCCTGGGAAGTTCCCAGGGGCTCCTCCTCACTGCACACCTGACACGACTCTCAAGGCCAGGCCTGGCCTGTGCTGTAGCCAGAACGTCCAACTTCCCCCGGCGTCATGGGAAAGGGCTGGAAGGGCTGCCTTCCACTCTCCTCCAGTCTCCAAATAAACAGCCGTCTCCGACCTGTGCCTGTGAACAGAGCAGAAAGGGCACCGTGCCCAGGTGGACCAGAGTTCTGGACTAATTTGACCCCCATAAGTGAGTAACCCCTATGAGGCTGCAGGGTGTAGCCAAAGGGGACAGGCGGAGTGTAGGAGCCCCTCACGCTCTCCGGCAAGGTCTCTCTGAGAGTCTCCCTTGGGGAACTGCCGGAACCTTGAACTAGCTCACTGGCCAACAGTGCCCTCATTCCCTGTGTCCCCAGGAGCACCGGCTTTTTCTGTCTTTCCACTTGATGCTGGAGAGACCCAGCCATTGCTTCAGGCTCTATGCTCTCCCTGAAAAGGATGCAATCTATTTGCTTTCTCCCTTCCCCTCCGTCCCCCTGTTCACCTTAGAAAATATGGAAACCCTCCGAACAGCTATGATAAAAGAACTTTTTAATCTTAGTAATGACAACAGGAATAAGGAATATGAAAGCAAAGCAGTTAGCTTAGCCATAGGATGTTGCAACGTGCTCAGGCTGGAGAGCCCAAGAAACCGGGCTCTTTTGTGTGGGCTAACGACACATGGGGCTCGGTTTCTGGGCAGCTGCTGTCTCCCCAGATTCCCGTCACCCCACAGAGCAGCATCACCTCCTGGACTGGCAGGGCCCGTGCTATTTGCTCTAGTTAGCTTTTTTTCATAGTAAGAGTCTTAAGTCATTTAAAAAAAATGGGAGGGGGGTATTATAAAGATGCTCATGGTGAATGACAGCTGGCGAGGGACATTGGCGGATGGGGGGCCCTGCACATAACCCTCCTGGTTGAGATCCCTTGTAGGTATTTCTCTCCTTTCTGCAATCCATGTTCTACATGGTTAGTGTAACCACAGCCAATATAGATTCTAGGAGACAGTGGAACAAAACTGGAATTTCTGCATGGGTAGAGTGAGAGCCACCTCCTCCCCTGGGCTCCTGTACCCACAAATTCTAGCAATGGCAGGGACAGCATCACTCTTGGTGACTTGTCCCCCATCTGTCCTGAGCCCTGCAGACACTATCCTAGCCTCAAACTGGGACCTTCACCATTAAACTGATTGACCACCTATAGGTGGTGGGAGAATTTGGGGGTCCCCATGGGACCTCAACTTCTTTGCACTAAAGTGAGTTCTGTGGTTGCTGAATTGGACTTCCAGAGCTGCTGCCTGCTGGGTTGGTTGTGCCAAGGCTTTCAGCTGGTGCCTGTATCACAGGTAGAGCTACCTGGCTTTCCAGCCCGATTCTAAGGTCTCAGAATTAATTAAGGGACCAAAACTCCCTGCAACCTTTTTGAGTGTGACATATCCCTTTTTACTAGGCTGGGGATTTTTATGTTGATACATTCCCTGTGGAACCTCTCAGGGCTGTCCATCAAGTCCCACCTGGGGGTCTCTTGGCTCATACATGAAGGCTTTGGCATCTCCAGGCATCTGGGTCACCGTGCCCTGTGGAGTGGCCAGCTCTCAACAGCTACGATGGCGCCCAAAAGACTAAAGTCCCAAGGCTTCACTGCTTGGCAGTAACTTGGGCTGGCCTCCCCGTTGGAGAGCGGGGGGTGCCCATAAGAGCCTGGCAGCTGATCTGATTTTGACCTTGTTGCATGACTATGGGCTGGACGGCTTCATCCTAGAAGGTGAGGACTGGGCAGGCACCGTGAACGCACGGTGAATGCACTATCATTATGTTATATGAAATTCAATGACATTTAAAAATAAACTCAGTCCCTTCAGCAAGCTGCCAAGGGGCTGGCATTTCCATACACAGAACCACTCGCCCCCACTGAGGGCTACTTGAGGTGCACACTCTACCTTCCCAGCCACCATCTCATTTGGTCCTCAAGTTTGGTTTTAGGATCCTCACCTGGTAACCAGGGAACTGAGACAGAGAACATTTAAGTGATCTGTTCAGGGCTCAGGGCAAGACTAAGAACCTCCATTTCCTCACTTCTAGCCCCCAGTCTGGGTCTTTAGTTGGACGTTAACAGCTTCTTACAATTTTAGCAGGCGGATGTGTACAGGGCGGTATTTCTCAAGAAAGGGAGGACGGCATTAATAAACACCTAACAAGGTCACCCTACTTATTCCTCCAGTTTCCCTGGGTTCTCCGGTCTTTGCTTCCTCATTTTCTTTGTTAGAAATTCCCTTTGCTGTCATCTGTGCTCATCACACATCGTGGTGTCGCGGGGGCAGCAGAACGGGTAATGAGCTCCCAGGCTTTGCCGCCCCTTTGTCGCAAGCACTTTGCATCCTCCTGTCTTTCTCCTCCAGAGATCAAACTCTTATCCTTCTCTCTCTTTTCCTTTGATGCAAACTTTATAACTGGGAGGATGTGCTTGGCGGTTGCCGTTCTAAGGAGTTGGAGGTCATTTCAGTCCCTGCTTCTGCAGAAAGGACGAATTTGGAGGAAGCAACCCACCAGCCTCCCCTTCCTCCACTCCGCCTGTTTGTGTGTTTGCATAATCTGTTTTCAGCCGTCATTGTCCTACATATGAAAATATGAAGGCTTATTTTGACAGCCGGCAGTGTCTTTGATACTGGAAGATGTCCTTGATCGGAAGCAGCTGTGCGCCGTGGCGGTGGCCCGCGAGTGCAGCTGTGGGGTGGCGAGGGTGGGATTTGGGGATGAACTGGTTGGTGTTTCTTTCTGTTTTGTGCTTTGTCAAATCCCCCGGGCTGGATAGCATCAGACTACGAGCACCACATTCCGTTTGGTTAGAACCAGGAGTCCGTGACATCAGAGAGGAGGAGGAGAAAGAAAGAGCAAAGAGGCACCAAGAGGAGAAAGAAGGGAGGGGCACAGGAGAGGCCCCCAAAAGGTGGAATGAGGCCATGAACGCAGGGGAGAGAAATCACAGGAACAGAAAGACAGAAACGAGGCGGTGTAACTGGGCGCGCAGTGGATGTGCTAATCTGAGTCGGATGCAGATTTTCTGAGACCTGGACATTCTCCAGCTGTTTTTGCTGCTCAGAATCCCAGACGCAACGGCTGCCCTAGTGCAGGGAGCCCCGCAGGCTGCAGACAGGGCCCCACCTGTGGCCACCCCCACCACCCACCCGGCAGCTGGGAGAAGTCCCCCCCAGCAGGCTGCTCTGAGGCTGCCTGCCCCTGCACATACGCCCATGCAGAAGTGACTTTCTTGCTCTTTCTTGGGGTTCCAAGGCAGCCAGCCAGGGGCCCGTGAGGCTCAGGTGTTGTTCCCCTCCAGACAGGTCGGGCCTGCGGCTGCCCCGGGTGACAGTCCTACCCCAGCTATCGGATCAGGCTGTGTCCTGGACCCCACACACGCCTGCACACACACCCTCTCCTGCACCTCCTCCCTCCTGTTCTCAATCTCCAGTCCTGAGCATTTCTTGTCACCACCACCAAGAAGTCCAACTCTAAATCCCACAGAGACCAGGGCTTTGTGGGAAAATCTGACCGGCGCCACTCCTGCAGGCTAAGGATCAAGACGGGAACCGCAGGGACAAGTCTCTGCTTCACTGCAGACAGAGATAAGCCTTGGAGTAGAGTTGGACACAGGAGTGGGAGGGGGCTCCCTTGCAGGGTCTGTGGCAGGGGAATCGTCATGGTCGGCCAGCCTCTCTGGTACCGGTAGCCCCAGGACTTAGGGAGGACAGCCAGGCCCTCCCTGGCCCCCTGCCCACAGCTGCTGGGGCTTGCGGCTCCAAACCCAGATTATCACGTGAAACCAGGGCAGCCGGTGACCAGCCTCTGAGCGCAGGACAGAACCATGACCCAGGGTGTTGCTGGGGAGGCCCAGGCCTGGCTCCGGGTCGGCTGCTTTCTCCCTTCCAGTCTAAGGATCTGCTGCCCACCCGGCCCTGGGTGGCTCCTGCAGCCCCCCAAGGAGGGGGAGGCCACCCCTTGTTTCCCGTCGTCATCCTTGCTGCCTCCTTTCCTGCACCTGACTCTGCAGGAGGGGAGAGGCTTGCTAGGAAGACCAGTGGGATGTGTCTCCATCCACGTCACACTGAGCTGACAGAAGCCAGGCGATTCCAGGGGGAAACTCCCTCATTTCTTTGGAATGGGCTGGCTACACATCAGGTGCACGGAGGCGCCGTGCCGAGACCCACCTCTCAATCCCCTCATCCTGGTGGGAAGAGGGAGCACGGAAGTGTGTGGCTGGGTCTGGCTGCTTCCGCAGGCTTCCAGCCGTGGGGTCCTTCTGGTGTCAGAAGCCCCCTGCACTGCCGCCACCCTCCGGGGGCCCAGCAGTGATGGGATGGGTGCAGGGGGCTGGCAGGGAAGCAGCCCCTCTGCTGTGGGACGCGGATGGCTGCAAGGCCGTGGGATGCAGGACTGCCAGCCTTCCACAGGGGCTCTATATGAGCTTCTATACGAGCTTCTCCCAAATGCCGGAGAGTTGGGCACAAGCCCAGGGAAGGGAAAGTTTCAGGGAGATGAGTGGTCCCAGCATTCAGGGTTGCAGAGAAGCCAAGGAAAGCACTTGCAGAATCTCATAGCTAGAAGATCCCTGGGACAGAGGAGCCACAGGTAATACCCGGGCACTGCTCCTTCAGGGATCGTGTCAGCAAGAGGGAGAGTAGGAGGGACGCTAATGAGGGCTTTTAAATGAGAAGGAAAGAGGAAATGTAATTATTTTTTAAGATTAAAGAGATCAGGTGGCATAACGGTATTGATAATTGGGGAACAAGACTGTCACACACAGCATGACGCTTCATCAGTTCCAGCCTCTCTCATATGACAGCTGACACGCTTCTAGGACCTCGAGACACACAGCAGGGGAATGAGGGGTAGTTCTGTCCCTTCTGCCTCCACTAAAGAAGCACAGCTATATGCAAGGGTGCAGCAGTGACTTTATTGTGGAGATAACCTTGAATTGCCTCTAATTTATTAAAATATTGAAATAAACCAAAGACTGGTACTTTAGTTCACAAAGTACAGCATACCTCTCGGTAACATAAACCAATAAAAACCCAGTGAGATTGGAAAGCGTGATAGTTCAACTAATACCCCATATACTCACTCGTCTCCTTTTAAAAAATATTAATGCCAGCAACTTACAGAAAAACCTAATAAACACTGAAAAGTTATTTCATAAAAATTCCCTTTGGGTATATGTTGTATATATATACATCAATATACAAAGTTATAATCAATATGTACATATAATTTCATGTTCTATTTTTATTTTCTATATATTTCATATACACATTCCCATTTACTGATATAGTCTCACAATTTCTAGGGGCTAAAAATATTTTATTAATTAATGTTTTCCTATTACGGAGTATTGGTTGTTTCCCACCGTTCACTTTATAAATAGTGCCGCAGTTGGTTTTCTTACTGTTTCCATTTTGAGGTAGAGTCTCCCAAAGTGAAATCACTGAGTTAGGGCATAAAGGCTTTGACACCCGATTACCTATTGCCAGATTCCTTTTCTATAGGAATAAACCTATTGATAGTGCCACCAGCAGTGTATAAATGACCAGTTTCCCTTCAGGCTTAACAGATTTTTTCCTTCTTAGTTGAATAGATATGGAATATTCCTTGGAAGAATTGTTTTAAATTTATATTTCTCAAGTTGAAATTAGTCAACCTGAAGCCTGCGCTTCTGGTGCCACCTTAAAGTGTCAGAGCCTCTTCACCCTGACAGCCTCTTTGCACACATATGTGTGACCCAAAGACAGAAGTTTCTTCAAGACCCAAGCCTAGACAGCTGGCTCATAAATGCCCGTGACTGGTCAGAAGGGAAGGGTGCAGCCGGGCTGGAGCCCGTCACAGCAACTATTGGTTCAGTACCTGCTGAAGGTGGACAGTCCGTAAGTAGGCACGGAACCACGTGCATCCTGGGAGTATTAAGGAGAGGGTGACGTCGTGAGCCCGTCCTTCCCACAGCTGCCAGCAACTACACATACCTCCTAAAGAGCTACTCTTACACTGTCTTCTGTTTTCTGTTCTGAGTATGGCAACGACATGTCCTAAATCTGCTAATATTTCAAACAGTTCGTCCAGTTGTCCCCATGAAGTGTACCCATTCTTTTAGACCATGTGTCCCAAATTTTGATTGGGAATTCTGGTCACTACTGTTTTGGTATATCAGTCTCACACACTCCACTAGAATGCAAGCTTATTAAGAACAAAGACGATGCCTTAGTCATCATTCCAAACCTAAATCGTCCCTTTCCTACTACCTACACACCATCCTTTAATTATAAAGTTGGTTCCACTTGTTCTCTTGTCCCTTCGAGAGTTGCTATTCTTTGAAAATATAGATCCTAAAATAGCATCATCTCTCTTCTTTCTTCCAAGCTCTGTGTGTGTGTGAAAATGGGTTTCCAAAATATTATCTATCCAGTAAGCATTGCCTATCAAATTAATTCTTGCTGACAGCTGATGAGTGGTATTTGAAACTCACAAGTTTCACAGCTTTAACTTAGTATATAAATTAAAGCCAACATGGCCCATGAAAACTATCAGCAAGAGGTATCAGTCATATAAAGAGCTTTCAGTACGGTTCTATGAATGCACAGTTTTCAACCAACATTATAAAATGAAAATAATAAACACTCTTTCAGAAGTTACGTACTATTCCAAAATATCTTCTGGGCTTCTATTCCAGAAGTCCTCCAGGGTAGCAGAAACGGAACCCTGGCAAACGGTTTGATTCTAAATTCTTCACATTCCACTGACTTTATCACAGACCCCAGCACCTAACATTTTGTTCCGGATTCTTCCTCCTAGTACAACTATCCAGGAGCCTGTCTTCTTGAACTGGCACAGTCAACGTGCAAGGAGACCACAGCCACCCTCATCCTAGAGCTCAAAACCAAGCTTTTGCTACTGGACCAAAACATCTAGATGGGTTGGGTGGGTGGGGGTGAAGGGGGTATCTAATCATTTATAGAATGGCAGGAATTGTCTTTCATTATCAATTAGAGTTTTTAATTCTCCACCAAAAAATGTAAACTGTGAATTCAAGGTAAGTGAGGAAGTGTCCTCTGGAAGGTAAACATCCCTCATCAATCCCACTTGTGGTTCCCAGGACAGCTGGTGTGAGTCTAGGGTAATAGAAAACATCTCCTACAGCTGCTGGCTCACCCTGGGCCCCAACCCAGAGCCTTCTAAGTCTGCCTTTCCAACTTTCCTCTGCTGCCCAGCGAGCCTGTGCAAAGGCCACCGAGCAGCAGATCAGCCGGTGAGTGTGTTTTGTCCTCCCAACTTTCCCCGTGACATGAGCTCCAGATCCGACACACAGTAGCGTGGAGCAGGCTGGGACTTGACCAGTGCTAACGCTAAGCCGTGGCTCCCAGAGGCCCAAGACAAAGCAGGAATGTGGCTGGCATTGGAGGATGGAGGTGGGGAATATGGCTGTGGAAGTCCAAAGAGTGTCCACCAGGGAGCTGTCTGCATGGCAGAACCCCAGCTGGCCATGAGCACCAGGAAAAGCAAGGCATCGCCACCAGGAAAGGGGTCTGGAATGACCACAGAAGGCTGGGCCTTGGGACAGCAAGGAGGGCTCCAAGCTGAGAGAACCGGCTTCTGGATCGCCTGGCTGCCTATCAGAGTAAGTAGAGAGGGCTGACACAGGAGGTTGGTTCGGGACACTGGGCGAGGAGGGAGAGAGATTCTGTGACCCAGCAATCTCCACTGGGGGTCCTGGGCCCCCGACTGTGGTTCACTCATTCACGTATGGACTGAGCTCCTCTCGTAGCTGGCCAGGGTTCCAGGGGCTAGGAACTAGCACCGAACGAGCAGACATGCTCCTGCTCCTGTGGAACATTCGTGAGGGAGGGGTTTTCAGTAGGAAGTGATAGCAAAACTTACATTTATAACTAGACCCCTGTGGCCAGGCACAGTGGCTCTCACGTGGAATCCTAGCACTTTGGGAGGCTGAGGCGGGAGGATGGTTTGAGGTCAGGAGTTCGAGACCAGCCTGGGCAACATACTGAGACCCCCATCTCTACTAAAAAAATAGAAAAAAGAAATTAGCCAGGCAACTAACAATAAAAAAAATTATCCAGACGTGATGACATGTCCCTGTAGTCCCAGCTACTTGGGATCAACCTGAGGTTGCAGTGAGCTGTGATGATGCCACTGCATTCTATCCGGGGTGACAGAGACTGTTGTCTAAAAATAAATAAATAAATTTGTACTTTGTAAAGCTTCTCCAGCTGATTCTGATGCGGTAGGTTCTCATTCCACAGGCTAATAAATGCTGCCCCAAGCGTGCACTAATTAGCCCAGTGGTGCTCAAGGTGCGGTCTGTGGACCACCAGCAGTATCACCTGGGTACTAATTAGAATACCAGATTCTCAGGTCCCAGCCCAGACCTACAGCATCAGACACCCGGGGGTGGAGCCTGGCAATCTGGGTTTTAACCAGCCCTTTGGGTGGTTCTGAGTCACACTGAAGTTTGAGAACCATTGAGCTAGATCTTTTGACAACTCTTTGTTCGTTGATAGATTGATGGCTAAACCAGAGCTTTTGGATAATTGGATATGTAGTTTCACCATGTATATGACCAATTACTGGAGAAAGGGACGATTTATTCTTTTATGTCGGCCTGAAAATGTGATTTGCTTATTACTGAATTGGATAAGTTAATAAAGAAAATTAGAAACACTCTGGTACTGGAGGACACACCTCTAGCATAACTGGTAGAAACCTAGAGGAGGCAAATTTTGGCTTCATAAAAGGAATCACTGTCTTCTGTTCAGAGGGCCATGGCCACGGGATGTGGCCACTTGCTGTTGATGGAGGCGCGCCGTTTGCATGTTGTACGGACATCCAAGAACAAACTAGGCTGGGCCAAGCCTTCCCAGACACCTGTCTGAACAACGTCAGTATCAGTCACCTGGGATTGTTAAAAGTACGTTCTGGGGTCGCACTCACTAAGACTCTGATGTGGCACATGTGGGGTGGGACCCTGGCATTGCATCAATTCCCGGGTCATTCTGAAGCACCAGATCTGAGAAATACCAAACCACGTATATTTGATGTCCTTTCCAAATTCTATGTCTGTATAAAGGAGAGTGGAAAGATTAGTTTCCAAGAGTTGGGAAATGAGAAAAGATTAGAGAATTTTCTCCTTCAGATAAGAGGTTTGTATTCAAAACTAATATGGAGAATGGTGTTTTCAGCTCTGCTAAGGGCACCCCTAAGAAACGGGTTTAAACTACAGAAAAGATTTGCATTTAAAGAAAAAAATTTCTCGGCAATAAGGATTATTAAACATTGGGATGAGCTAAAGAAGTTGACTGTGGAAGATTCTTGTCTAGAGATTTTAAAAAAAGGTGACTTCTCATCTGTCTGGAATGATGCCCGGGGATCATTTTAAAGTGCCTTCTAGCCATGATTCTGACATTCACATTTACGTCACAGCGTATTAGATTAATATAGACTCTGTGTCCCTCAAGCTTATAAAAGAGCCATAATGGGAGCTTCCCTTATTAATAGGCTGCTAACAAAACAGAATTAGCAAGTGGTGAACAGATAAAATATTAATACACTACAGAGACCTTGGTTTGAAGGAGGAAAGCGCAGTTTCTTGTTTACCCGTCACTTAACCCTCCGTGAACGACATAAGGGCATCAGCTTTTGTCCAAGCATTTGTCCTACGGGGACCAAGTTGCCAGAGAAAGAAACTTCTACCTATAATATCTTTCTGTGGTTCTGATGTTGAGGTAGAGTTGGAGTTAGATTCAAGGCAAAAGCTTCTGAAAAGGGAAGATCTTAAAGTGAAAAAGGAGCCAGGAAGGAAGCCTCTGAACACACACAGACATGAATGGCCGCGTGCAAGGACAGGCCTCCGCCCGGGGGCATGAAGCGAGCTGCTGACAGCCGGCCAGGACAGAGGCGTGGGACCAAGCAGCCCGCCCAGCTGGGACCAGGCCAAGAGAGACACAGCGGTGTCTGGGCTTAAATCTCTTAAGTATTTCTGCTTCAGAAAAGATAACCCTAGGCAGACGCTTGTATTTTTTCAGTTGGAGTCTTAACCAACACAGACATAGAGCTTATGAAGACTTTTCCAAGCTGTCCAGAAAATCCAGAAGACTCCAGCGAAACAGCAAGGTTATGACGTGCAGTATGGTGGCCCCGAAGTCAAGGGACTTGGATTAAAACCTTCCTCCACCACTTGACCATGGGCAAGTTTCTTAACATCTCTGGGCCTCAGTTTCCTTATTTGAAATAGGAAGACAACAACTAGAACCGGGTTATTGAGGTGATTTCACAAGAGAATGACTGAGAACAGGGGAGGCACATAGCCTTTTGCCATCTTTCTACAGAAATGCATGGCTGGACTCCTCCGCTCGCTGACGCGCTGCCTCCCGCATGCTCTGGTGAGACCCGACACCAGTCTGTGACAAAGTTGTCAGCATCCCTTGGCAAAAGGGGAGAAATAAGGGCAATGTTCTGAGTGCACAGGGATGTTTGGTTGCCTACAGGAGTTTCTTTCTTAGGAAACAATGCCCTTTCCTCTGAGGATGTATGATGTCCTTTGCTTTTGGAAAAAATGATCACAGAAGATACTTTAAGTTTCATGTTCTTTGCAACTTTGAGTTAGTACTTTATTTATTTATTTTTTCCTGGTCTATGAACTCCAAGAGTCCAGGAGCCGTTCTAAAGGGTGTGGGGAAGTACAAAGAGGGGCGAGCAGGGCAGCCACGTGTGGTTCTGCCTGATGCTCCAGGGGTGTGAGCTTGGCAGGTAGAGCTGCTATTTCTCTTACCACCACAGGCTTTTCTTCACGTTTCTCATGTTCTTCCTTCTCATTGTTTGTTCCTTCGCCAATTTCTCCCTCTCTTTGAGCATGTTTCTAATCTCATTCTCCCTCTTGCTTTTGCTCCAGCCTGTTAGGCTTGTGGCTTTTTCCCCTTTTCGTGCCCTGTTTCTCCTCCTGCTCACACACTTTGTATCTGTCCCAGGTTTTGCATCTGATTCTTTTTTTTTGCAAGCCGCAGGCACTATGTCCCCAGGTGTGCCCGCTTACCCAGGTGGCAGCAGTAGAGGACACACACATGCTGCATGCATTGGAGCGGACACTGTTTGTCCTCGCCCAACAGAGGCCTGTGCTGAGACACAACAACAAACATGGCCCTTGTCTCGGTCTATTTTCTGTTCCTAAGACAGAATGCCAGATACTCGGTAGCTTATCAAGAAAAGAAGTTTATTTCTCACAGTTATGGAGGCTGGAAGTCCAAGAGCACGGCGCTGGCATCTGGCGAGGGCCTTCTTGCTGTGTCCTAACCTGGCAGAAGGGCAAGTGAGCACGTGAGATAGAGAAAATTGGGCTGAACTCATCCTTCTAATCAGGAACCCACTCTCAAGATAACTAAGCACTCCCTCGATAACGGCATGAATGCATTTGTGAGGGCATGGCCCTCATGTGCTAATTGCCTCTTTAAAGGCCCCACCTCTTAGTGCTGTTACAGTGACACTTAAATTTCAACCTGAGCTTTGGAGGGACATTCAAACTGTAGCAGCCTTCAAGATTGATCCTGTCTCCACACTAGTGATATGGCATTAATTGAGGGGTTCCTCTTGAGCACTGGAGAATCATTCCTCCAGTGGTAGCATTTTTTTCCTTAGAGAGAGTCAACTAGGCCAACTTGTGCTGGTTTGCCCGGAACTTTCCTGGTTTGAGCACTGAAAGTCTGTCCCGCATCCTAGCAAGCTGGGACAGTTGGATACCCTAGAGCCAGCGGTAATTGTCTACTGGACTATAGGTCAAAGATTAGTCACAGGGAGGTCTCAGTTCAGAGAAGGAGACCAATGGGGAGAGATTAAAGGGTCTGGGATCATTTAACCCAGAGCAGAGAAAGCTGGGCAGGGATGGGAAGGGGCTATTTCGGTAACAACCTTCACGTGTGTTCGCTGGGTGTGCTCAAATGTGTCCAGCTGCCGTCCTTCTCCACCCAAGATCAGAGCCAGAGGAAATGGGTGTGAGTGGAGCCCAAATTTACTCACAAAGCTGAATTTCCTGACAGTAAGTATTCTTAGACACTAGAAAGAGCTTCTAAGACAGATTAGGCATTGTCCTGGGAGGTCTTCAGCACAGTGAATTCCTGAGGGCTTTAGGAGTTTGGGTGTGGCCCAAGGGCTGAGGGGACCAACAAAACACATTTCCAAGACTCCTTCCAACCCTAGGATTCTGTTTCCATCTACCCACCTATTATGCCTCTGATTATTTTCCTTGTCCTCTTTTGCCTGTACTTAAACCTTACAATGACCAGGAAGAAAGTGGCTTGTTTATAATCTCCTAGGGAACGGGTCAGTCTTCCCCAAAGCATGATGGAGAGGAAAGATTAGCATGTTTGTTTGTTTTTCCATAAGGAAGGCTTAAATTGAGACCATGTTATTTATTGGTCTATTTAATGACAACAATATCAGCAGTTTAAAACAAGGAGAAAAATTCCCTATGGTCCCACTGCAACAAACTGAGGGACACACGTCTCTTCCCACTCGCCCTCCGATTTCCCCAGGTCTTTGTTAATGTTTGACCTGGCATCCAACTTTGCCCAGGTAGGTGGCGATTGGACCTGGTGGAGTAACTAAAGTAAAAAGCAAAGCAAACTAAAATAAAAAGAAAATCCTGGTTGAGTTATTTCTAACTTTTAATCAGCTTACTTCCTTCATGGAATTGTCTCACATTCCGGGAAATCAGCTGAGCCATGTGGTGAATCGTTGTGGTTAAAATTGATAAGCTTTGGGGTTAGCGGTGGGTTCTTGTTGTTTTAGGGATTTTTTTCCCCCTTCATATAAATAGTTCCATTTGTTGGAAATGGAAAACAACTTCCACTAATCTGAGCATCGCTTTCCACAACGCTATTAAGTTGTCCTACCCGTCACCAACACTGACAGCGCAAACTCTTGGGCGTACCGGTCAGCTCTTTGGCTCCGCACAGGACTTTCTTGGATTCTCTGTCCCTTGTCCTTAGCACACCCCCGCCCCAGCCCACCACATCTAGAACCTCATCGTGGGTTACTCTGTGTGTCCACAGACTCAAATGACTATGAAAAACTTAACCAGTTGTAACCAAAGTAATAAAACTGAGGCCCTCAGGAAAAATCCTTAGATCACCTTGATTCTTGCATGAATGGCTTTTTCCAGGCAAGAATATAAAATAGTTTTGGTTTCACCTTTGGAAACTAGATAAAAGAAATTATGCTCCAGAGTGGTATAAAGTATGAGGCCCTGCCTAGATATTGATTTTGTATTGAAAGAAGTGGTTGTTATTACACAAAGTGGCAAAGCCATAGAGCAGAATGCGGCATAGAAAGCAGGGAAGGGTTTGATGTGGTGCTTTTTGTTACATGAGTTAAGCAACAAGCCCGGGGTTTTTCCCCACATGGATTCTTCCCTTAAGGAGAGAGAATTGCCTTTTGTCTTGTTTTGTTTCTCACTGGGCACCCATTTACAGTTTCAGGTTAATATGATGTCAGAGGCACCAACAGAATGTTGTCAAAGATGGGAGATTACTCTATATTTTGTATTCTACTTACATAAGCCTCTTTCTTTTTGTTTATATTTTTTCTACTTGGTTTTCCAAATCACAGCTTTATCCATAAAGCTCATGCAGTCAGAAGCAGTAGGTACACGTATAAAACTAATTTTCTGATTTGGTTTTATTTTGTTACTGTCCCTTAATTACCCATCCCCAATCTTATTCTCTTCCCATGAGTACCCATGTTTTGTTTTTTTATTTTATTACTCTGTCCCCCAGGCTAGAGTGCCTTGACGTCAGCCTAGCTCACAGCAACCTCAAACTCCTGGGCTGAAGCGATCCTCCTGCCTCGGCTTCCCAGAGTGCTAGTTTTACAGGCATGAACCGCCGTGCCCAGCTGAGTACCCGTGTTTTAATGTGTCCTCTTCCAACTCGCCTTCCATACCTTCATATATATAAAGTAGACTTCAGTTTAACTGTGGGTATTATGCTATACATCTCATTCTGCTTATTTTTTTTTCATTCAACATGTTTATGAGAAGTAGCCATGTTGATATAAGCAAGTCTTATTTGTTGCTCTGGCTGCTGTCTCTTTTTTCCATCCTATGTACATATCACATTTTACTTATCCACTGACTAAAGGACAGTTAGATTGTTTCCAGCTGTTTACACTGGCAGATAATGCTGCTGCAAACATACTGACATGAGTCTCTTTGTGCATCTGTCCGAAAGATTCTCTGGGGTACCACCCAGGAGCAGTATTGCTGAGTCACACAAGAATGTACATATACATGTTTTCACTAAGTGCTGCCCAACTGACCTC
Organism: Varecia variegata; assembly: GCA_028533085.1. Lineage (NCBI taxonomy): Eukaryota > Metazoa > Chordata > Mammalia > Primates > Lemuridae > Varecia > Varecia variegata. The sequence continues at coordinate 10,302,712 of CM052443.1, read as the reverse complement.
CAACAATAACAGCAGAAGGCGACTCCTGCCCATCTGTAGTGCAAGGAGGAGTTCCATTTCCCCATATCCTTGCCAGCACTTATTGTGATACAACTTTTTATTTCTTGCCAGTCTCATAGTTGGAAGGTAGTATCTCATTTTTAACGTCATTTGCATTTCTCTGATTTCTAATGAGTTCAAATCTCCTCATATATTTATGAGCCATTCCAGCTTTATTTCCGTGTATTTCTGATATTTTTGCTTATTTTTACATTTTTTTAGTGATTTGCAAAAGTTCCTTAGAATTTTAGATTTTAGTCCTTTGTCCTAGTTTGCGAAACATCTTCTTCCAGCGCATCTCCTGTCTGCTACCTTTATCTAAGGTGTTTACTTTTGATACTGTTAAATCTATTCATTTTCCCTTTGATATTTGTACTTTTTGGACCCCTACTTGAATTAGTTAGCTTTTGCTGTGTACCAAAACACTCCAAAGCTTAATGTAACAAAGTCTTATTGCTGTGGGTTGTTGGGGTACTGAGCCTGATTGGCTGGGGCTGGGTGACCCGGGGGGCCTCACTCATGTGGCGGGGCCTCTGCCAGGTTGGCTGGGCCTTTCACTCCCCACGCCCTCTCATCCTCCAGGGGGCTAGCCCAGGCTGCATGTGGTGTGCCAGGGTTTCCAGCAGCAGAAGAGGCCAAGCCCAGTGTACATGGGCTCTCCGAGGATCTGCTTCTTCACATTTGCTCATGCCCAGTGGACCAAAGCAAGCCATATGGCCACGCCCAAACTCAAGGAGTCAACGAAAAGATCCCATTTCCTAATGGGAGAAGCTGCAGTTGCAGTCATTGTTTTTCCCAATCTACCGTGCCACTCTAAGCTCCTAAAGCTATTTCTTCAATATTTCCATTTAGTGGTTTTGTGATCTTAAAACTATTTGGCATTTCTTTCTTTATATTTTTGTGATTTTTAATTTATCGAAATAAATTAAGTCTTTTAGTCTTTATAATTATGTAAGTAATATTTATGGGCGGGGCATGGTGGCTCATGCCTGTAATCCTAGCACTTTGAGAAGCCAAGGCAGGAGGATCGCTTGAGGCCAGGAGTTCGAGACCAGCCTGAGCAAGTGTGAGACTCTGTCTCTACCAAAAACAGGAAAATTAGCCGGGCGTGGTGGCACAGGCCTATAGTCCTAGCTACTCACGAGGCTGAGGCAGGAGGATCACTTGAGCCCAGGAGTTTGAGGTTGCTGTGAGCTATGATGATACCACTGTATCTAGCCTAGGCGACAGAGTAAGATCCTGTCTCAGAAAAAAAAAGTATTATATATTAATGTAATTATACATTATCATGTATTCAAATAAATTTAAATTTTTACCTTTTAATTTAAATCTATTTTTCCACAGAGCAAACCACATTCCTATTAAAATCATCTGTCTTTTCCCCGCTATCTGTGATGCCACCTCCACCATGTACAAGTTACCCATATAGACGTGACTGTGTTTCTAAACTTCCTGTTCTGTCCCTCAGTCCGCTGTCCTGCCTATGTTTATGTGTTGTGTGGGTTACTGCCTGATAGAGGTAGTCCTTCTTTGCTTTTCTTTCTCAGAATTCACTTGGCTATCTGTGGACTATTACTCTTTATAAATTTCAGAATTTTTTCAATTTAAATATCTTGAGAGCTTTTGATTAAAATTGCATTGACTTAGAGATTAATTTAGGGAGAATTAACATCTATTCTGTGCTAAGTTGTCCTTCACAAACACGATATATATCTGCCTATTTACTTTTCTGGTCTTTATATTCTTTATTAGAATTTTAATTTTTTCCCCTAACTTTGTGATTTTTTTTTTGTTAGGTTAATTCACAGATACTTTATAGTTTTGGGCAGTATTCCCCAACCATTCTGGCACCAGGGACTGGTTTCATGGAAGATAATTTTTCCACGGACCAGGGGCTGGGGGGGAAGGCGAGCGATGGGGAGCAGCTGTAAATACAGATGAAGCTTCACTCGCTCGCCCACTGCTCACCTCCTGCTGTGTGGCCAGGTTCCTAACAGGCCACGGACAGGTACCAGTTTGCAGCCTGGGGGTCGGGGACCACAGATTTTGCAGATACTTATTCCATACTATCAAACAATGTTGCTTTTTATCCCCTGAATTTTACTAGACTTCAAATGTTGTTGGTGTGGCCTAATGGAATTGTTGACATGTTGTAATCAAACTCTGAGTGAAGAGCATGTTATCCAGGGTTATGTTAATATTTGAGATGACATCATTTATCATGCCTTCTAAAATGCACCAAATGATTAGTTTTAAAATGAAATCAGCCCGTTGAAGTATTCACCCAAGAGATTTTAATAGAGTTTTCTTTCCCAGTAATGCAGGAGGTCAGTTCTCAGTAAAACACACAAAGGCATAAGGTCATGAACTCCTCTCTCTGAAATCTCCTTTATTTCAGCAGCTCCCAAGTGTTGGAGAATTAATTGCTCAGCTGTAAAAACTGGGCCCAGAGAAGTTTCAAAAACCAGCCAGATGGGAGAGAGTTTTATGACACACATGGTCTTACACCCTAGCAACGAAAAACCAGAGGAAAAAAAGAAAAGCTTATGTTTCTATTGTCAGCACAATGTCTATAATTTTCCTTTGTTCTGGGGGATAAAAATTGAGGCAGACGAAGGGCTAAACTTATATACCCGGATTTTCATAATGTTGGGTGCTCAGGTTATCATCACTTGCTCAGAAAAAGATTATAACTGCTTGTCATTTCTGCCTGGAAAAAAACACAATGAACCTTTTGAGAAACACATGTTTAGACAGTGTGAGAGTGCTTTGTTTTTGGGATGCATGAATGTGTTTAGCAGAATGAAATTGCTAAGGAGCAAATATTACATTCATTATATTTTTAAGACTTTTTTTCCTTATTTTTGCTTTTTTTGTTTGATTGCTTTTTATTGTATTTCTAATCCCCCCTTTTTTGCATTAATTTTTAATATCTGGATCCACTGCAAGTATCTCCGTCAACGAGGAGACACGATATGGTAGGTAGAGTCTGGATTGCTCAGTTCAAAGCCCCAAAATTCCACTTAGTTGAAGGACCTTAGGCAAGCCATACTTAGAGTCTCAGTTTACTCATCTGACACTGGAGGGGTTTATATGGTCCCAAACATCCTCTCAAATTCTAAGATTCTAAATATCTTCTTGGACTCTTGGCCTTTGCAGATCATTCTTGGAGTTCCTATAAATAAAAGTGGAAATTGGCCACCTCCTTAAAGCCAATGAGAAGCTTAGCGAGCACAGCAATCAGGATGTTTCTGTAATCCCTGGGGAACCGAATCAGAAATTGCCAGGACACCGGGGCACTCATGTGATAGCAAGGAGCAAAGTGCAGACTTAATATGTCTTCCCAAAGTCCACATTTCTTCTAGCAATTTCTTAAACTGCCATGAAAATTGGAATAGATGGGAATTTTGGGTTGTCAACAAGATAAAAGGCTCACAGATAAAGTGAGTTATCTGCTTTTTGTTTGGACCGAAAGGTGACTTTACCAGAAATTATGTGGAACATCTAAGGAATTAATCTGGATGAGTGAGCTCAGCCCGACATAAAGACGCTGTGATGCCTTCTTAGCGATGACGCTGAAACAGCAGCAGCTTTAGTTTGCTGAGGCAGTAACAGCTGCCAGGGGGTAAAAGGAAAAAAAATAAAAAGAGAAACCAGAAAACCAAAGCCATTCCAAAGGTATAAGGTAAGAATTAGGAGGCTATCCTCTTAAAAGGCTTACTTACTTAAGTAATCGATCAACCAATATCTATTTATTATCTACCGATCAAGACATCATATCTATATTTTCTGCCTTCCAGGAGCTTATGATTTAGTTAACAGCTACCACCTTTTCTCCAGGATAAGGAACCCCAGTTCCTCTGCAACTCTGAGGTTGCACCACACCCCTTAGAGCCAAGGACAGCCCCTAGTCTATGTGTGTTTGCATCAGTTGATGTTTGATTTTTCTATCCCTTTCAGTTCTTGTTGGCTTTTAGGGGCCTGGGTCCTAATATATTTCTGGCTAATCATTTTTCATTCTTGGAATCCACTTTAGTTGCTGTTGTGTTGCACTTCGTATATTTAGTCACTGGTTCTGAATTCTGCAGCCTGAGACCTTCCAGGCAGATATGGCACGCTAAACTTCCCCTACATCCTAGCTGCCTTAGCAGAGCCCCATCTGTGGGCTGGAGCCACCCTGCAGCCTGTCCTCTCCTGGAACTTGACTCTTCCTTGGGACCACAAATGTGCCTTGACATGACAGATGTGGTTTCAAGTCCCTTCATCACTCTGTCAGGTCATCCACCACTGGACATGCCCACTGTAGTATCCAGAATATGGCTTGCTGTTGTCGGAGCAGAAAATACCAGAGCAAGAGCCATCTCTCTTTTGTTCTAGGAAACTGCTTCTTTGGGGCTCCCACTGAGGACTCAAACTGAGACTTTTCTTGAGTTTAAACTGTAAACCAACCTAAGCAAGAAAGATCCCATCTCTATAAAAAATAGAAAAATCAGTCAGGCATGGTGGCATGTGCCTTTAGTTCCAGCTATTTGGGAGGCTGAAGCAGGAGGATTGCCTTGAGCTCAAGGAGTTTGAGGTTGCAGAGAGGTATGATGACACCACTGCACTCTAGCCTGGGCGACAGAGTGAGACCTTGTCTCAAAAAAAAAAAAACACAACTAGAGAGATCAAGTCATTAGTGGCTGGGCGCAGTGGCTCACACCTGTGATCCCAGCACTTTGGGAGGATGAGACAGGAGTACTTGAAGCCAGGGGTTCAAAACCAGCCTAGGGAATGTATAGAGATCCTGTTTCTACAAAAAATTTAAAAATTAGCCAGGTGTGGTGGCTCATACCTGTAGTCCCAGCTACTCACAGTCCTTCCCTGAGGCAGGAGGATCTCTTGAGCCCTTGAGTTAGAGGCTACAGGGAGCTATGATTGTGCCACTGCACTCCCTGTCTCAAGAAAAAAAGAAGAAAGAAAACCATTAAATGTATCTGTAAAATGTGTCACCCTGTGACCCCTCATTATCTCTCACCTAGACCAGCAATAACCTCTTAGCCCTGAACTTTCCAGCCCCACCCTTGCCTTCCCCTTCTCCACTCTAACAATGGCTTCCCTTTGCCTAGAGGAAGGAAGTTCACATTTGTAAGCACAATAGTCAGAGTTCTCCACAAATTGGCCATCTCCCATCATTCATCACCGAGTACCCTGTGAATATGGTGAAGAATGGCCAGATGTCATATCTGATCTGATGTAACTCATGTTCATTTCTGTGCTGGACACAACAAATGCCCCATTGCTTAAACACGCCCTGTATTTCTACCTCATGTTATTCCTGTACCTGGACTGCCCTCCTGTCACCTCCTGTCTCCTCTCAAGCTGACCTCAAACGTTCCTGCCATCCCACAAAGCAGAAGAATTCTCCTCTTTCTTGAGTTATTACGGCATTTAGCATCTTTGGTCTTGTCCTGCACAGGGTTGCTCATGTGTCCATCTTTCCTACGAGCTTCCAAGCCTTTTGGGTCCAGAGAAATGTAATATTCCTCTTTATGGTCACCACAGTCATTGGGCATTGTAGATACTCAAGGAATGTTTGTTGAAATGAATCTGCCCAAGCAAGGAACCCAGCCTGGTTCCAAAGCTTGATACATACACGCACACAGTCCTATACTATAGACACACATGTGCACCCACATGCACACATTCATGCACAATTGCACACTTACAAGCTCATGTGCAAACTCACAATGCACACATATGCACATGCACATACACTTGCACCACAGGCAAACTTGTATACACATTTGCGCACACACATGCCCACATGCAAACTCATGTATGCACATATATGTACATTTGTGCACCCTCGCATACATCTGCACATATCTGCCTACTCATACACATGCGCGTGCACACATACACACTTTATCATCCCTGGAAAGGTGTGTTCTGCCAAGGGCGTTTGGGTGTGCAATCGGGAGGGACTGGAGGCTACCGTCCCTGGGGAGGTGTGGCATCAGGTTGGATTTGGGGGTGACTTACTCCTCCCATCTGATGGTTCCTTCAGGAGCAAGGGGCTCTATATAACATCTTGCCCTGTCTCTACCTCTGCCCAGAGAAGACGGAGTGATTTGGCTAGTAGGAAATTTAGAACAAATTGGGGATTTGGCTCAGCCCCTCTGTTGTCCTCTTAGGGAGCTGCCCTGCCGTCAGAGGGCGGGACTGGGCAGGGCGGGGCTGCTGGGATGTGACTTTCATGTCAGGAGGTTCATTTGCTCACAGACAGATGCTACATCTTCAATGTCAGTGTAATGAAAGTGACAAATGAGGCAGGGAAAGGAGTGATATCTGTTGGGATCCCTCAAAGACCCTAATGGAAATGGGAAACCAAGGGCAGAACTTGGGTAAATCACCACATCTCTGCTCTGATCAGTTGGCTTCAAATTCACAGAAGGGAAAGAGGCTGAGGACGTCCCTCCCGTTATCAGACTGCATGTGTATTCATTGCTTGTGGTGTTTAAGGCGCCACTGTAGATATTTAGTGGGCTCCAAAGACGTATCTGCTACTTCTTGGCTTTCCCAGGACGTGGAATCTCATTGAAAAAAAGGCCACGTCCATATTTACCTCTGTTTGTTTACAACTGGTTTTGCTGGCCGGGCTCGTGCTCCGCTGGCTTCATCTGCCCAGGGAGTTGGTTTCACGCGCTGGGATGTTCGTTTTCCTCCCCTGGGCATGACATCATTGTGTTGGCCACACCTCGGCAGCTGTCTTGTCCAGCAGGAACTGTGTTTTCTTCACTGTAATAAAATACTGCTGAAGACATGGCCGAGTGGCCCTGATTTCAGCAGCGTGCACCATTCCAGGATGACAGGGTTCTTGCTTTGTCCCGCTGCTAAACTAGGCAAGATAGTCTGTTCTTCTTCTGGGATGATTAGGCGGGAGGCAAATCCTCACCCCTAATCTTAGGAGATTCTGAGATAAGGGTCAGGGTTGCACTTAGGGCCAGCGAGGAAATGCTAAAGGGAAAGAGATTGTTGTAGAGAGAAGGCTGAGGAGCGGGTTAATCACTATGGCACCCAGTACCTGGGTGGTTATTTCACAGAGCTAGTGAGCAGCTAGTGTCCATCGCCACTAAGGAAAGGAGGGGAAATAGCCACAGGCTGCAGCAGAGGGGCTGCGCTTGGAATGGGTGACACAGGGGCTCAGTGGCTTCATCTTTTCTTGAGAGCTTGACAGTTAGAGATGTTAGTCTGCCTGGGACAGTTGGCATTGCTCTTCAAATAAGTCTCAGAAAGAAATAATCAATCTGTCACACTAAAAACATTTTACCAACTCCATTCTCATCAAAAGAGAGTTTTTTGCTTTTATTTTGCCCTGTAATTTCTGCGTACTGCCCTCTCCCTGGATGCATTCAAATATGAGTAGCACCGTGGAACCCATGGATATAAATCTTACAGTTGTTTACATCTCCAGTTAAGAGCGCTGCCCGCCTTAGAGGCCTGCCAGTGTCAGCTTTGGAGGCAATCTATTTGTTGAGCGTACATTTACTTGTAAAATTATACCTACGTGAAACAAATATTTCCAGAATTGTGTGCTGTTTTTGAGATTTTGAAACTGGAATGGGAATCTCAAAATGTAGATCTCAAAAGTTATACCGGTTATGTGATGTATTCCCCATCAGACATAGTTTCTCACACCAGCTCAGCGTTTCCAAAAATGTGACACGTGCCACTGCTGGTGTTCCAGACAATTTTAGGGACACACAGATGACCTCTTTTTTTCTTTAATACTTGTATATTTACTCTATTACACATTAGATAAAAATAATCAAAGGGTAGATATTCAAAGGGAAGTGAGGAGAGGTATGTGGGGGAACCAAGTTAAGATACGGGAGAAAGAAGTTTAGATAGAAAATGTGGAGTCGGCCAGGGAGGATCTTGAATGCAGTAATTAAGGTAATAAATGGCATCTTGCTGAAAGAAATTAGGCTTTGGAGAAAATAAGATGAAATTCTGAGGTCAAGTTACTTAACTCTCTGACCGTGAATGCAATGATGACTTTTTCTGTTGCAAATGGAAAATGGGATACGGGTGATCAATGGGTTGAGATGGTGTCACAATTCATTAAATTATCACTGGCGGTAGTTACGCTTCTGGCAATACCCAAATAGGTTACTCTGTATCAAACTTGTTTCTGACAATAACTAGAAAGTGGGACTAAATATAAAAACATCTTTTTTAGAACACTGGAGAGCTACCAAGGTACTGAGAATTTGCAATACCAAGGTTAGAATATTTTTTCAGACTGCATTGAAGATCAAGCTAAAAATTAAAAAAAAGAAAATCCCCATCTGTCTGGAAATTAACCAATATACTTATAATACTGATGGATCAAAGAATAAATAACAATTGAAATTAGAAAATATTTTTAATTAAGCCATAATTAAATTTCTATGTTTCAAAACTTGTGGGATGCAGCTAAAGTCAAGCTTAGAAGGAAATTTATAGCTTTAAAATACACATATTAGAAAAGAAAAAAGGCTGAAAACCAATCATCTAAGAATCAGAAAATCAAATCTAACTCTTAAAAAAAGGAAATAAAGAAAAAAGCAGAAATTAGAAAAATAGAAAATAAATCTATAGTTGATAAAATCAACAGTGCCAAAAGTTTGTACTTTGAAGATTGATAAAGGCCAAGACAAATTAACATAGAAAAGACACAAATAATACAAGAAATTAAAAAGAAGGCCATCACTATCAAACCTACATTTAAAAAATAATAAGAGAATATCATGGAAAACTTTATGCCCATAAATTTGAAAGTTTTAATGAAGTAGACAAGTTCCTTTTTTAAAAATGGCTTGCAAAAATTGACAAAAGAATTAAACCCAAATATATAATATTTGGGTCTCCATATATAATAAAGAAACTAAATCCACTAATTATAAAATGCTATAACAAAACAAAACTTCAGATGGCTCCACTGGTAAATTCTACCAACATTCAAAGAAGCTCTTTCAAAGAATAGATAAAGAGGGAACACTTCTCGACATGTTTTATGAAGCTAGTAAAACCTTGATGTCAAGATTTTTGATTTTATTGCTGTTTTTCAAAGAACCAACTTTTGGTTTTATTGATTTCTGTTTCCGATTTCACTGATTTTCTTTATAATTTTTTATTCTTCTGCTTACTTTGGGATTTATTTACTCATCTTTTTCTAAGTTTCGAAGATGAAAGCCTAGATTAAAAATTTCAGATCTTTCTTTTTTTCTAATATATGCTATAAATTTTCCTCCAAGCACCATCTTGGCCTCCCTCCACAAATTTTGATGTGTTGTTTTTGTTTTCATTTAGTTCAAAATATTTTAAAATTGTTCCTGATATTTCCTTGTATACATTGGACTCTATTAAAATTAGGATTTCTGTGCACCATTAAAAGAGTAAAATGACAAACCACAAGGTGGGAGAAGTTATTTATAGCACATATAAATGACAAAGGGCTTTAGTCTAAAATATATAAAGAACTTCTACAAATCAATAAGGAAAATGTAACCCAATAGAAACATGGGCAAAAAACTAAAAAAAATAAAACCAGATATTTCACAAAAGAGGACATCCAAATGGCCAACACATATATGAGAAGCTACTCAATCTCAATATTCATCAAAGATGTGCGAATTAAAACCACAATAAGATATCTCTATATAGTCACAATAAATATCAATACTAAGTCCTGGAGAGGATGCTGATCAACTAGAACTCTCATGTGCTTGTGGCAAGAATGTAACTTAGTACCACTTTGGAAAACCATTTTTGCAGAATCTACTAAAGCTGAACATATGCATACCCTATAACATAGCAATTCCATTCTTAGGTATATACCCAAGATAAATGCAGAATGTGTGTGCCAAAATACATGGAAACGGAACATGTTACCTTACATGGCAAAAGGAACTTTGCAGATGTAATGAAGTTAGGGACGTTGATATGGGAAGATTATTCTAGATGATCTGGGTGGACCCAATGTAATCACAAGGATGTTATAAGAGGGACACAGGAGGGTCAAAGTCAGAAGTGAGGATGGAATCAGAGTTCAGATAGAAGAAAAGATTTTATGTTATTGGCTTTGAAGACAGAGAAAAGGACCAGGAGCCAGGGAATATTTGTGGCTTCTAGCAGCTGTAAAAGTCAAGGAAATGGATTCTTTTCTGAAGCCTCCAAAAGAAAAACAGCCCTGCAGACCCATTTTAGACTTCTAACCTCCAGAGCTGTAGGATAATAAATGCGTGCTATTTTGTTATAGCAACAATAGGAAACTAATACACACTCCAAACTGGAAACAGCCCGAATATCCATTATGAGCAGAATGGATACATAAATGGTGGTATATTTCTGTAATGCAAAGCCATACAGCAATTAAAACGAACAACTATAGCTTCACACAACACCATGATGGATGGGCTCAAATGTGAACTTGAGCAAAAAAGCCAGATGCAAAGAAATATACACTGTATGACTCCATTTATATGACATTTAAAGCCAGCACCCTGCCCCCATGGCCTGTTTGGATGTCCGGCAGGCGGAACAGGTTCAACTGTGCAAGTGAATTCAATGATACGGAGGCTGAGTGTCCTACAGTGACTTGGCAGCGCTGGCCATGGAAATAAGACCATTTGAACTGCACTATTTGGAAATTCTTGTTTGTATTAGGTTCTTGGCTTCCTCGACAACATCTGTATTCAGAAGCAGTCCTGCATGAAATTCAACAATAGGATAATGGAAGGAAAGGCATTCCCTTTGATTACCTTTCAGAGGTGAATAATGGCTACGAAAGTTCACTGTTCTGCTTTCTTTCTAAATTGCCAAGCAGGAAGCAGGCCCGAGGGTGGAGTTGGCACTTCCTCACATAATAGGGGCCCTTTCAAGGAAGAATTTAAGGGAGTTTTGGCTGTTTTACAAGATTTAAGTCCTAAGAACAGTTTCTTAGGCTGCTGTAACTGAGGGCTGTGCAAATTAAGGGTTTGGAACAGATGTTCCCTTAGAGAAAGCCGGGGAGCTGCTTCCTACTCGAGGGAACCTCCCGCTACCTGGCTGGGCACATTCCACCTGAGTCCCCACGTCTGAGGGAAACAATATCAAGGGTCTGAGTGTTCAGTCCCAAGCTGTTTTACAGAAAAGCAAGTTTGGAGGATGAAAGTCACTGGGCGATATAGACTTTCTCGTCTCTTTCATGCACGAGAAGTAGCCGGCTCTGGTAGAATCCAGCGCTCATCTTGCTACGGGGTTTGGGCTCCCACCAGGTGGTCTCATTTAATATGGGCACTCCTTGACTTGTGATGGGGCCTTGTCCTGACACACCTGTCATAAGTCAGAAACATCGTTTAAGTTGCAAGTGCACTTGATACCCTGACAAACCCATTGTAAAGCTGAAAAAGCCTAAATCAAACCGTTGTCAGTGGGACCATCTGTGCTGCTTTTCGTAGCTGGGCTGCCAACATTTTCAGGGACTCTCGCTGCTGCTTCTTTCCCCACCCCCGATTTATTCTGGATGATTCAAGTTCCATCTGAGTGCAGCGGTCCCTAAAGAGTGGTCTAGATGTTTCTCCTGGAGATTCAGTCCCTTTAGTCCCTACTTATATAGTCATCCCATAGAATGTCGTGTTGCTCTACATTTTTACAAAAAGACTTCAGATTTACCTGTTTTTCAAGATTTATGGTTGGTATTTTCTACAATGTTGATCCTACACCAAATTGTGATGTAGGTTTGCCAGAGTTTTCTCTGGAGTTCTTTCCCTCTCCCTACCCCATCATTGGAGTCTCTGTCCCATATTTTGGGTCTTAAGCTCTTTCCCAAACAAAATCTCTCTCAAGACAAAATCTGAAACCAAGTCACACCAAGTTTAAGTGACTGTCACCAACTATCAGCTCAACTAGTTACCGCTACCATTTTGAAAGAGGCAGGGTCTAAAGCAAAGGAATTGTGCATCCAAATTGGAACTTTTAGGGAATAGAAAACAAGTGAGAGAGAGAGTTTGTTGCTCAAAGAAGCTTTCCCGGTGCCCCAGAAATCACATTAAATAATCAAATGACAATTTGTAATGTTCCCTGCATCCCTATTCTAATATCTCAGAATTGGCAAGTGGGGATTTAAAACAATAATGACCATTGATCCATTAGCTGATTCAATTCCAGGTTTTAGACATTATAAGGCCTCTCTCAACCCTCAGTAGAACAACAAGCAATTTAAACACCATATTACCTAAATGTCAAATCTTTCCTTATGAGAAAAAGTTATGCTTATAAATGGCAACGACAAGTTTTTTTCATATTCAATCCTCCAAAGTGTTTACCACAACAGGCTGAATGTTATAAGCATTCAACAACTTTCTTAGATAAATATCAGAATATTACCTACTAACAGATTCTCAGTTACAGCCTCAATGTCTTTCTCAACCGTGTATTAACATACATCAGTTGAAATTTCATATAGTCTTATCTACGTATTTATCTTAAGGAAAAAATGTTTCAGAAAGAAACTATTCACCATTTTTAACTAAAATTTTGAATATTTTCTCAGGAAACAAAAAAATGCCTATTTATTTAGATCTCTTAAAATTCAACACTTTTGATACTAACTTGATATATTTATGACCAGTCTTCCAAAATCATGTTCAACTGTATTCTTACATTGACCTCTATATCGGCAATTTTTTTTCCAGTTTCTTAGCAATACTATCTCTCTTTTTCATATTGTTTTGGAAATGTTAATAAATATGTATACTTTGAACTCTAGTGCTTTTTTTAGATTTTAAAAGTCTTCATGTATAGTATTATTGATTTCACCCTCACACATATCGATGAGATAGCGAGAGGGATAAAGAGCTGAATGTTTATCACAAAGAAGATGGAAAAGCACACAAGCTGCTCTTCCAAAAGACCTGGTCTGGGGTGGAGAACAGGGTGAGGAACGTACAACTGGGGAGGGTCCTGGGAGGGTGCCACAGTGTTGCTCTCTTCCCTCACCAGAGAGAGTCAAAAACCTGAGATGGCTCCTCATCAGTCAAATACCCATTTGCTTTTTGAGCCAAATGTGATTTTAAAGAAAGTACTTAAGAGTTGGAAGAATCACAGCACAAAGATTATTAATAACATTTGGTCGCATACCGAGCCTCCCTGATTTCTTGCCGAAGCTTGGAAAATCCCTGGCTTTGAATTTCTGTGGACTCTCGACATCCATTGCCTCCTGTCTTTCATGTGGCTCCCTTTTCAGTGTTTTAGAGTTGGGTCCATTACAGTGGATAGACATATCCGGAAAAGTCAATTTGCAAGGCAAAAATAACCATACAATATTTTGAAAGCTGCCTAGGAACAGATGACACATCACCATAGTTTTGCATAAATTGTGCCTATATTTTGGCAGATCATAAATGGATATGAATGTAACACTCCTAGGGTCATTTAAGGGGTGTGGCCCTCAGAAAGTCCTGTCAGAGTGCACATGGACCGTTTCCTTTGTTACAGAGCACCCTGAGAATGTGTTGTACAAATTTACCTCTTACACTGGTTGTGTCCCTTAGGACAGTAATTTAGCTGAGGTATCAATAACCATTATATCGTGTTTATCTCCTTTCACACAATCTCACTCACTCCTGGCAATGGATCCTCAGAAATGTTTCTATTAAGCTTAAAGATGTTTATTGCAGTGGAATCTATAAGGAGCAATGGGTGTGATGAAAAGGACCCATAAATGATTCAATATTAGTACAATAGCTGCATAAATTGTAGCATATGTATGCACTGGAATTTTATGCTGCAATTGAAAGTTGTAATTATAAAACAACATAGGAGTATGTTGATAATATAATATTAAGTGGAAACAGCAAAATATAAAATTATACATGCCCTATGATTAAGAATATGTAAAAAAAAAAATACTAATGTCTGAAGAACAGACCCTGGAAGGGAATAGAGAAAACCAGAACAGGTATACCCAGATGCCAGAATGGAGGTGGTGGTGGGGTTTCTTTCACAAGACCTTTTCCTGTTATTTTTATAGAGGTTTTTGAAAGTGAAAATTAAAAAAAATGCAACATTGGAAATACTATGAGGAGAGTCCAAATAAGAAGAAACAGATTGTCAGTCCCGGAATTGTTTGGCTCGAGTCAATTTTGTGACATGATTGACTATAATGCTGTTTAAGTGCCATTTGTCACACTGGATGCTCCAAAGCTAGAAGGGGTAGAGGACATCGTTAATTGCAGGGAGGACTTAGTATGAAGTGCTTTAATAAAGATATGCCATCATGGTTTTTTCTGTCCAGACACATTATATGCTAACGACCTTTATGGAACCTTGGAGTTAATCACAGGACTATTGTACTGTGATGCAAAGAATGTCCCATGAAGAGGAGAGAGTACAGGCAAGATCCAAGCTCTGTAGGGGAATTCAGAGCATGTCCTGGTCCTGGCAAGTTCATAGGGAAGAGATAGATCAGATAGCTGCTTTCAAAAGAAGGGAGAGACGTTATCTTGTTTCCCATGGTGCTCGGCACAACCTGACACATAGTACTCAGCGAGGGAAGAAGGGAATGAAGCAATGCACGGACCGTGGCTGGCAAAGAGAGGAAGCGGGAACACGAGGAAAGTTGCAGGAACCTGGACAAAGGCAGCTGGGCCAGAAGGGAAAGAATAGACAGGAAGGTGCACAGTGAGCAGTAGGATTGACAGGAGAACGGAAGTGGGGAAGGGAAGACGGTTTGAAGGTTGGAAACCTGGGAAAATAGAATTGTGGCTAAAATCATCTACGAAGCAGTCACTCATGGTTATTTCCTCTCGGGAGCATAGTTAACCTCTCGATTCAGTCTCTTAACTCATAAGATAAAATGAAAAAAGTACATAAACACAAAAAATTTATTACAAGACACCGGTCTGGCTATGTGGGACCAAGAGAAAATGAGAAGATGGAAAAAAGTATCTCCAAGGTAAATGGGCAGAGCTCCTCAGGAAGAGGGATGAGAAGTCATATCTTTTGTAAATGAAGGGATCCCACGAGTCCCTAAATATTTATAAATTATATTGAGGCACAATCATGTAGCCACCTGGTAGAGCTGTTTCTTTGTCCTCTGTCTGTTGTCACGGGCTACCAATCCTGGAGGGAAAACTAGCTCTGAAACAACTGATTAAATAAATTTAATTAACTTGGAAAACATAAATGGGACCTCATGGGACTTCTGTTTGGCCCAGCTTCTGAGATACTGTCACAAGGCTTTCTGTTTTCTGCCCTGAGATACCCAGATTGTTGTGAGTTTTCCCTGAAGGTGTGTATCTGGTCCTCAAATACACATTCCTGTGTGTCGAGAGACTTCGTACTCAGCCAAGGGGGTGTTCTTTTTCAAAGCATTGGTTCAGCTGCACACAGCTAAAGGCCAGCCACAATGCAGAAGGTGATCCTGTTTTACAAGATGAGAGTCAACTCAATTTTCGTTTCCTGGTGGACTAGAATACACACTCCAGTGTTGTTTTCTGTCTCTTTAAATTAGAATTCAAGTGAACGTTGCCTATTTAATAGGCAAGTCCTAGACCTCAGATGTAGACTAGGCCAGTGGTTCACAAAGTGTGGCCCTGGGCCAGGAGCCTCAGCCTCACCTGGGAGTAGGTTAGCAATGCAAATTCTCACACCCCCTGCTTCAGACCTACTGAATCAGGATCTCTGCAGCTAAGACTCAGAAATAGGTGTTTTCACAAGCCTGCCAGTGATTCTGATACAGGCTAAAGTCTCAGAACCACTGGGTTACAGTCTAGAAAACTAAAACTAGATTTTTAGATTGAGCATCATACAAACTGATACATTTACCATCCTTCATTATTCAATTACTGTTTCATTAAGCATATTTGATGGGGTGCTTGCCCTATCTCAGACTTTCATCAACACTTATCATCAGACTGGGGTGATGGACAGCAGGTGAGGCTCTTGCATGGGGATCCCAGATAAAATACAGGATGCCCAGTTAAATTTGAGTCTCAGATAAGCAATGAAAATAATTTTTTACTGTAAGCATGTCCAAAATATTTCATGAGACATACTAAAAATTATTCTTTATCTATCTAACTGGGTGTGCTGTATTTTTATTTGCTGAATCTGGCAACCCTACTTTGCTGTGGCACTTACATTTTAGTGAGGAACACAGACAATAAGCAAGTAAACTAACATAAAGTACCAACACTTTCCCATGGTGATATGTGCAAATAAGAAAAACAGGCCGGGCAGGGGCTCAAGCCTGTAATCCCAGCACTTTGGGAGGCCATGAATTCAAGGTCAGCCTGGGCAACACAGTGACACCGTGTCTCTACAAAAAGTTAAAAAATTAGCTGTGCATGGTGGCCTAAGCCTGTAGTCCCAGCTACTGGGGAGGCTGAGGCAGTAGGATCTCTTGAGCCCAGGAGCTGGAGGTTACAGTGAGCTATGATCACACCACTGCACTCCAGCCTGGGCAACAGAGTGAGACTCTGTGCCTTAAAAAAATTAAAAAACAAAAGAAAAACAGAGTAACGTGGTAGAGAGTGGCATCGGATAGGCCGGTTAGGGAACGCGTCTCTGCGGAGCTGAGGACCAGCTACGTGTAGATCTGAGGGAAGAACATATCAGGTGAAAGGAGCATTTAGTACCAAGTCCCTAAGGGGAGAAGGTTCTTAATATGCTCTAGGAACTGACCAGAAGTCAGCGTGGACAAGCACAGTAAGCTGCAGGGACAGGGGAAGATAGGAGCGCAGTCTTGGAACCTTAGCAGAGAGCGAAATTTACTCTCGCTGGAGAATTTTTAAGCACAGAGGAGCCTCGAGATTGCATTTGTGTTTTCAGACGCTGTCCTAGCTTCTGTGAGGAGGAGCATTTGTAGAAGAGGCAAGCACGGGCGGGAAGCAGGGTGGCAAGTTAGGCAGGGCCGTGAGGTCCAGGCAGGAGATGACAATGGCTGGGACCGGGGTAGTCCCGGGTATGGGGAGAAGTGGGAGAATCCGGGACAAGCCAGGGAGGGAGTTGAGCACCAGAGCGCGTGGGTGATGGTGCTTTTTACTGAGATGGACAGAGGCGGGGTGAACTAGATTCTGACCAGAGGAAATGGAATTCTCTTTTGGACAGGTTGAATTGATGCTATCTATTAAATATTTAGGTTTGGGTATCAAATACATGTCTGAATATATTAATGTGGAGTTCAGAGATTTCAGGACTGGAGATATAAACTGTTAGCATATATGTGGTATTTATGGAACTGAGGAATGTTACTCAGGGGAGCAACCGTAGATAAGGAGCAAAGGGACCAGGACCAAGCAGGGACACTTCTACACTTAGAGGTCAAACCACGCAGGTGAGCCAGCAAATGAGGCTGAGGGTAGGATAAAACGGAACAACCGAGGCATCTTAAAAGCCAAGGAGAAAAGCTCAAGAGGAGGTGGGAGTAGTGGATTGTGCTAAACAGCCAAATAAAATACAGAAATGTGACATTGGGTTACAACAAGGAGGTCATTATAACCTTGAAAAGAGCAGTTTTAGTGGAAGGGACAGCGAGGTCAGACTCCTCCCTAGAATAGGTCTGGGAGACGGACTAAGATGAGTAGGTGGAGGCAGAGCTTTGGGAGAAGATTTACTGTGAAAGGAAGAGAAATAGGATTGATAGTTGGAGAAGAATTTAGGATCAAAGGAAGAACATTTTTAAGCAACAGAAGGTACTAGAATGTATTTTATGTTGGTGGCACTAATCTGAAAGGGAGGAATTGATGATGCAAGAGAAAAGAAAATTGCAGGAGTGAAGTCTTTGAGGAAGAAGAGGGATGAGATTAACAGCACTGGAGAAGGGGACAAGAAAGCCCTTTGACGTGAGCAAGGACGGTTTATCCATCGCAGTGTGAAAGAGGGCGTGGGGTGTGGGTGCGGATGCAGGCAGAGTGCTCAGGACATAATGAGCAAGTTCCAGGCAGAGGTACTTTTTACCCATCAGCTTTGTCACAAAATTTTTTTTGTGTATATATATTAATAATATCGTAGTTCTTTGTATATATATTTGTAAATTATGTCAACTACCACTTCTATTTAAACTGAAGGCAATCACAGCTTGATTGCATGCAATTACAAATTGTGTGTATGCCATGAACAATTCCAAATATATTTCAACTCCCTTTGGCTTTTTAAAAATTTTGGTAAAAAATACATAACATGAAATCTGCCCTCTTAACAAATTTTTAAGTGTACAGTGCAGTTGTACAGAAGATCTCTAGACCTTTTTCATCTCGCGTGACTAAAACTCTCTACCCACTGAATAGCAACTCCCCGTTTCCCCCTCCTCCAGCCCCTGGCAACCACTATTCTACTTTCTGCTTCTGCGAATTTGACAACTTTAAATACCTCCCTTATAGAAATGGAATTATATAGTATTTTTCCTTCTGTGACTGGCTTATTTCATTTAGCATAATGTCCTCAAGGTTCATCCATGTTGTAGCATATGACACAGTTTCCTTCTTTCTAAGACTGAATAATATTCCATTATATGTATATGTTACATTTTCTTTATCCATTCATCCATCAATGGACGTTTAAGTTGTTTCTAATTCAGCTATTGTGAATGACGCTGCAATGAACTTGAGAGTGCAAATAGTTCTTCAATATCTTAATTCTTTCAGATAAATACCCAGAAGTTACTGAATCATATGGTAGTTCTGTTTTTAATATTTTGAGGAAACTCCATACTGTTTCCTTAGCAAGTATACATTTTACATTCCCAGCAAGAGTGCACAAGGGTTCCAGTTTCTCCACATCCTCACCAACACTTATTTTCTGTTTTTCTTTTTCTCTTTATTTATAATGGCCATCCAAATAGGTGTGAGGTGAGATCTCATGGCTTTGATTTGCATTTCCCTGATGATTAGTGATGTTGAGCATTTTTTTATATACCTATTGGCCATTTGCATGTGTTCTTTGGAGAAAAGTCTATTCAAGTTCTTTGCACATTTTTGAATTGGGTTATGTATTATTTTTGCTATTGAGTTGCAGGAGATCCTTATATATTCCTTATATATTTGGGATATTAACCTTCATCAGGTACATAGTTTGCAAAAATTTTCTCCCATTCTGTAGGTTGCCTTTTTACTCTGTTGATTGTTTTCTTTGCTGTGCAGAAGCTTTTTTGTTTGATGTAATCTCACTTGTCTATTTTTGCTTTTGTTGCCTGTACTTTTGGTGTCATATCCAAGAAATCATTGCCAAGACCATTTGGTTTCTTAACACAGTATGAAGAGTGTGTTATTTTTTCCACAGTGCAGTGCTCATCCAAAAATTGCATTTATAGTATCCCTGCAAAACCAAATCATTTTATTTTGAATGGAGACTTTTTAAACTGAATTTATAATAGAATTAGCAATAATGTCAGACATTTCACCTTTGACAGAATGAACCTCTTACACTGATTCCATGAATGGTATGAAAAAAACTCATTATTGGGCTGAACTGCTTTTCTTTTTGAAACATCTGATGACATTATCAAACCACCATTATTAGCCATTTGCAAAGTTCTGTTGCTGCTAATGGAGCCAACATAAACAGCCATCTTCCTGTTTTTTGTATCTGTAAGAAAACTTGAAATAAAAAAGAAAAATTAATTTAGGAGAACAGTTATTTGATATAAACAAAAAGTCAAATTTCACAGAGTGAGATGTAAATGACAGCTGCATATGTCAAATTATTGTCTTTGGGAATAACTACTTAAAGTAACGTCTCGAAATAAATACTAACTTATTTATTTATTTTTGAGACAAGGTCTTTCTCTGTTGCCCAGGCTGCAGAGCAGTGGCTCGATCACAGCTCACTACAGCCTCAAACTCCTGAGCTTAAGTGACCCTCCTGCCTCAGCTTCCCAAGTAGCTGGGACTACAGGCACACCCCCAAAATTTTTTTTTTTTTTGGTGGAGATGGGGGTCTTGCTGTTTTCCAGGCTGATCTGTGAACTCTTGGCCTCAAGTGATCCTCCTACTTCAGCCTCCCAGAGTGCTGGGATTACCAGCGTGAGCTACCGTACCCAGTCATCACAAACCTTTTAAAGAGATCCTGCTATTTCTTCCACTGGTCTGTGCCTTCTGGTTTTCATGTGGTCAGTGAGCGAATGACTGTTTCAATAGTGGATGGTAAATGTCAACAAACATCTTGACCATGCTATACATTCATCAACAACTTTTGTAAGACATACTAATTTAGTACTTAATGTAAAACTCTAGGATAAAACAAACTTCCATCAGATTCTGAAGGTACAGCAAGTCTTCAATAACTTCACTTGGCTCAACACCATTTCATTACAATGCTAATGAGAAAAAAAACTGATTCCAGCTGAGGCCACTGTCTGTGGAGCTTGCACATTCTCACGTCTGTGTGGGCTTCTCTGGGTCCTCCAGTTTCCTCCCAGAGCTGTACGCGTTAGGTTCATTGGCGTGCCTACATGATACCAAGATGAGCGAGTGCAGGTGTGTGTGAGTGAGCTCTGCAACGGGACAGTGTCCTGTCCAGGGCAGGTTCCTGCTTGGTCCCATGCTCTGGCCACCTGGGACCCTGAACCTGAATAAGCAGGTTGGAAAATGAATGAATGAATACAATTGTAAAGTCTACGATAATCACACAAATGCACAGCCATAAATGATGCTGTATGAAAGCGCTCAGCGAGCCCGCCATATGCAAGACCATTTTTGATTGTGTGGTGGCAGGAGGGGCTCCTCGGAATTTTCACTTTGCAAACATTTATTCCTTGATTCAGCCCATCACAACTATGACCGCTGTTACTCACTGATTCATGAAATATTGGGTAAATAATTATCTCACTTGTTTTTATTAGTCTTTCTTAAATGCATGTGTAGCTCACATTTATTTCCATGTTTAATATTAGAAGTGTTTGGGGTCTTTAGAATTTTGGTGATGTTTTTGTGACCAGAAATACGTTGTAGGAACCGAACTCTGGCTTGTATCAATTAGCTGATGGTAAAATTGTTTTCGTTATATACATTGTTTAGCTTAGAAGTCACAGTTTCCAATAACTTATTGACTGCATTAAGTGAGGATTTACCATATTGTTCCAATTCTGAGAGCCTCTGGTGTTGCTATTGAGACTAATGTATACAGATTCTAGATCCTTGTATGTGACTTGTTTGTTCTCTCTGAAAGCTTTGAGGATTTCTTTTTTTTTTTTTTTCTTTTTTTTCTTCTCAGCCATTCTAGCTTTGAGGATTTCTTTTAAAAAGTCTAGCATTCTTAAATTTTACAATGTTATGGTTTGTTGTGGGTCTTTTTTTATGCTTTGTCCTCGGTGTTAAGTGGGCTCTTTAAATCTGGGAAATCAGTCTCCTAGTTCTTGGGAAACTGTTTATTTCTGCAGTTGAGATCGTTGTCTACCAAATCCATCTTTCCTTCTTTCCTACTAAGAGAGTATGGATGCAGGATGGCAATGTGTCTGAAGCCTTCTAGTCACCTTTGTTGGTAGATGAAGTCATGTGACACAGTCCTATCCAGTGAGATGTAAGGTTAAGTTATACTTGGCATGAATGTTTTCCCCCTCTTTTTGCTGCTTGAAACATAGTGACAATGCCCAAGTTGGTAAGAGGGTGTGTGGAAACCAGTTTGTATGAGGATGAGAACAAAACTAATGATGTCAAAGCCCAGAGATATTAACAGAAGGAACCTGAGTCTCTGTTGACAACATAGAGACCCTGTATCTGCTAACTACCCATTATATCGTAAAAAGAAAACCAGTAATTTGTTTAAACCACTATTATTTGGGTTTAGGGTTCTATACAGTCAAACTCAAGTTCTAACACAATTTATTTGATGATATTTCCTCTTAATTTTCTCTGTTCTCTCATTCTGGGGCTCCTATTAGTCAGACAGTAAACCTTCTGAGTTAACCCTCTAATTTTATTTTGGTGTTTATCTTTTGTCTTTTTATTCTAATTGTCTCCTCTTTGTCTTCTAACCCTCTGTTGAAATTTTTCATTTCTGCTATCCTATTCTTTTTTACTTTTTTGAATGGTTTTATTGAGATATAATTCACATCCCATACAATGCACCCATGTAAAGTGTAAAATTCAGTTGTTTTTAATATATTCACAAAGTTGTGCACCTGTCATCACACTCAATTTTAGAATATTTTTCATCACCCTTAAAAAAAAAATCCCATACCCTTTAGCTATCACCCTCCAGTCTCCCTATTCTCCCAGCCACTAAACAACCAGCTTCTTTGTGTCTCTGCAGAGTTGCCTAGTCTGGACATTTCATATAAACAGAGTCATAAAATATGTGTTCCTTTTTGTCTGGCTTCTTTCACTGAGCATCATGTTTTGAAGGGTCACGCATGTTGTAGCATAAATCAGTATTTCATTCTTTTTATAGCTGAATAATATTCCACTGTATGGGTAATACTGCATCCTATTCTTAATTTCTAAGCATTCTTTCATATTCTGTGAATTTTGTTCCTTTTCATAAGATGCTCTACTTGTGTCGTGGATACATTATCTTTTCTTTCTGATGTTGTCTTCTTCCTGTACCATCTGTTTTTTTCCAAGTTCTTTTTTCTCTTTTGTTTTGATCTCTGGCCTTCATATTAGAGGCTTTCCTCGAGCGTCTGGTGATCCTTGACTGTCTGTTCACCAAATTGCTGACCAGTTCAGTGTATGTGTATGGGGTTGTCAACTGGCGGGCCTCACCATAAGATGATGGGGGAGTACTGGTTTTTCTCTTGAGCTAACTAGTTCCCCCAGCTGCTCCAGAGAGCATTACTCACATTTTAGTCTACGAAATAATGGCTCCCTAGAGTTCTGCAATGCAGTCACCCTGCACAGAAAAAGCAATAAGCCAGTGTACCATCTCAAGTGGTGGGGTAAGACAGTGGCCAGTCATATATGACTTCTGGGAGCCTTATTCATTTCAGTAAGGCTTTGTGGGGTTTTTTCTTTTTCTTTTTGGTAGAGACGGGGAATCTCACTTTTGCTCAGGCTGGTCTCGAACTCCTGAGCTCAAGTGATCCTTCCACTTCAGCCTCCCAGACTGCTAGGATTATAGACATGAGCCACCATGCTCAGCCTAGGCTTTGTGTTCTTGCCCTCTGCTATGCCTCACATCTCCTGGATCAGAACATCTCTGGTTCACCCCCTTCAGATAGCAAATCTGTCATCTGCTAGATGGTAGAGGAGCAACATCCCCCGGCCATGTGGAGCGAGGCGGGGAGATCTGAGGTCCAGCTCCTTCTTACACAGCCTTTGGGTGAATCCTCTTGTCTTCAGCCCCATCCTGATCCCCCTGGGTTTAGAGATGTCAGGTGCTTCCAATTTCTGAGTCTGGTAAGGATCCACAGTACATTCAATCTACATTTTGTTGGCTTCTCCAGGTGTAGACACTCAGCAGAATGAAAATAGCTGAAACTAAACTAGATGCTTTTGGTCCAAACACTTACATCTTTTGTTGACATCTTTTGCATCTCCTCTGCCATACACTTCTTCTTACTTTATTCCTTTATGGCTATCTCAGCGGGTGCGAAGAGGACTAGAGATAAAGGAATGTGTTCAGTCTGCAGAGTTGACTGCAGGTTGACAGCTCCAGGTGAGAAGGCAAGCCTAGGTGAGTCCTGAGAATGCAGCCTGAGAATCCTGGGGCTGGGGCCACCGCAGCATGTGGACTTAAAAAAAAAAAAATAGCAAGTTATAAAGAAAACCATTAATCTACTTCACAGTTTTATCTAGAGATGCCTAAGCCAAAATAAACACATATCTAAAATAGCTCCCAAGTTTCCTCTTGAGTGACCAAGAAAGCAGCTGCATATAATTACAACAATAAAAAATACCCCTGCAGGCAGAACTGTCAGATTCCATTCCAGCTCTGTCTAGGCCATTAACTGTCCATTAGGCCAGGTCACTTGTCACAGACGCTGCTGCTCCGCTGCTGGGGCTGGTACTCACTTAGCACTCGTGTGCCCAAGCACTTTACATATTTTAAGATTTCAATCCTCCCAGCCCTCATGTCCTACAGTTACTATTATCATCTCCAGCAGGATAATACAGTCAGTTGGCCCTCCGCCCCTCCGCATCCCTGGGTTCCAGAGATAAAAAGGCTTCACCAAACCTCAGATTGAAAATATTTGGAAAAAAATTGCGTCTGTACTGAACAGGTACAGACTTTTTTTCCTTGTCATTATTCCCTATACAATACAGTATAACAACCATCTACACAACATTTACATTGTATTAAATGTAATACATTGTATTAAATGTAATAAATAATAAATCATAAGTAATCAAGAGACAATTCAAAGTATACAGGAGGATGTGCATCAGTTATATGCAAATACTATGCCATTTTATATCAGAGACTTGAGCATCCGTGAATTTTGGTATATGCCGAGGGGTCCTGGAACCAAGCCCCCACGGATACTGAGGGATGATGTCTGTGGCACAGAGCAGTTGAGTAACTTGCACAGGTTCACAGCTAGAATAGTGCAAATAGAATGAATGGTTAGCAGTGCAAATAGAATAGAATGGTTCAAAGCCAGGATTTGAACCAAGGAAGACCCTGTCTGAGTCTTTGCTCGTACAAATGCACTATGGAT
Organism: Varecia variegata; assembly: GCA_028533085.1. Taxonomy (NCBI): domain Eukaryota; kingdom Metazoa; phylum Chordata; class Mammalia; order Primates; family Lemuridae; genus Varecia; species Varecia variegata. Next base: position 10,278,069 of record CM052443.1, on the reverse strand, counting down.
AACAATACTTGAATTTATGTATCACCCTGCAATTTCAGGAACATTTTTCCATGGTGGCATTGGATCTTATGCTCCGATTTCACAGCTGAGAAAGCTGAGGCCATGTGACTTCTCCACAATCTGCAGTTTATCTTACTATTTTACCTAGTGATGACACTGATGTGCTTCGTTTTGAAGTTTTATAGTATTTTGCAGCCCTAAGCTCAGCCCTTCACTGGTTCATTTTGATGATTATGAACATTCCTTTCTGTGGAATTCCAAGAAGAGGCATTATAAAGGCAATATAAATATTCAAGTGCAGGTTGTAAATTGTTGGTTTAAAACTCAGAAGGGGTCGGCACGGTGGCTCACACCTGCAATCCCAGCACTTTGGGAGGCCAAGGCAGGAAGGCCACTTGAGGTCAGGAGTTTGAGACCAGCCTGAGCAACATTGTGAAACCCTCTCTCTACAAAAAATATAAAAATTAGCCAGGTGTGGTGGCAAGCACCTGTAGTCCCAGCTATTCAGGAAGCTGAGGCAGGAAACTCACTTGAGCCCAGGAGTTTGAGGTTGCAGTGAGCTATGATGACATCACTGCACTCTAGCTCCAGCAACAGAGTGAGACCCTATCTCAAGAAAACACAAACAAAACCTCAGAAGGTATTTTCCCATAGAAATAATGGGAGTCATGATCAGTAGGTATATAAGCTAGCCCACAAATGCTAGAATGTTCCTTACTGGCACCACGGTTTAACTGTAGCCCTCCAAGGCCTGGGGTGAGGACAGGCGGTGGCCATAGCATCTCCCACTGGGGGGATGAAACCTGGGGCCAGAGGGTCTCTGCAAGGGCTGAGCAAAGGCAAGAGATCAGCCGAGTGGTGTGACACGGGGGCTGGCCGGGCATAATTTATACGAATAGCTCTGCACAAACCCAGGCCACTTAAATGCAAGGGAATAAAATTTACCATTTAATCAAAGAGATTTCCTGGAACAACTGAAACTCCACATCTGAGAGACATGGGCACCTTGGTTCCTATGCCTAGCAAGGATAGAGACAGTTGAATGGCAGGCCCCGAGGCCAGCTGAGAGCCATGTGCAGAGGGAACATCACGTCCAGATGATTTCCCCAAGGAATTCTGCTCCTGTCTCTCTAGTCATTGGGCCCTTATTTGACTGTTAGCCTATAGGCCTTGTATTGTTAGAGGCTCTTTTTGTCCCAGGGTGACATTAGAAGAATCTCATATTCAGATCTAATAGAATCAATCATTTTTAATGACAACTTCTGAGTTTTACATGCTTCCAAAATAGGGATCTTTTTGGGATAAAGCACTTATAAGCTTGATCCAGGATAAGAGCTGGGCATAATCATGTTTTCATTGATTAATTATAATAATTAAAATCATATTAATCATTTAGTTACTCATCTCTTTTGCTCATTCTAAAAATGTGAGGTGACCAAAAGTGGTTTTGCTTGTTGGTTTTTCATTTGGTTGGGTTTTTTTTAGAGATGGGGTCTCACTCTGTCACTCAGGCTGAAGTACGATGACATAATCATAGCTTACTGTAGACTTGAACTCCTCGTCTCCAGCGATCCTCCTGCCTCAGCCTCCCAAGTAGCTGGGACTACAGTTGCACGCCACCACACCTGGCTAATTTTTCTATTTTTTGTAGAGATGGGGTCTCGCTATGCTGCCCAGCCTGGTCTAAATGTTTGGCCTCAAGCAATCTTCCCACCTTGGCCTCCCAAAGTGCTGGGATTATAGGCATGAGCCACTGTGCCTGGCCTGTTGAGTTTTTTTGTGTGTATGACTTTTCTGCAATTGTGGAAGAGTAAAATTTTCTGTGCAGAGGGCTGTTTTCCTTGTTGCCAGTGTTCAGAATTTGTTTTATTTTATTTCGTATTTTTTCCTGAGAGAAACTAGACAGGTCTTGCAACCAATCCAACCTGCCTCCTGGACACAAAGTGTCCTCTCTGTTTATTATATCAGAGAGAAACTGATAAGAGGGCTGCCATCTTAAATTCTAGAAGCTTCTTGATGACTTGACCAGAAGCCAGGCTGCCAGGGCCTGAGGCTCAGTAGAGCCTTCTAGGCCCTGAGCTGCAGTGCTGGGAGACTGTAGTACCTTTTAAAGGTTTTGAATAAGCAAAACCCACTCAAGGGATTTTTCTTATTTTAAGCTTAAAATAAACCACAGAAAAGCACTTGCATTTTGAATCATCTTCTCCTTGCTTGGAGGCATTTGCAGCTATAAATTTCCCTCTGAATGCTGCCTTTGCTGCATCCCATAACTATCAGTATGTTGTGTTTTTTTCCCATTTATTTTAAAGTATTCTAATTTTCCTTGTAATTTCTTCTTTGACCACTTCGTTGTTTCAAAGCATGTTGTTAAATTTCCATATATTTGTTCTGTAACTGATTTCTAACAACATTCTGTTGTGATCAGAGAAGATTCTTGTAGTATTTTATCATATTGTATTGTTTCAATCTTTTAAAATGTATTGAGACCATTTTGAGGGCCTAATATATGATCTATCCTGGAGAATGTTCCATCTGCACTTGTGAAGAATGTGCATTATGCTATATTTGGTGGGGTGTTCTATATGTCTATCAGGTTTAATTGGTTTATAATGGTATTCAAGTCCTCTATTTCCTTATGGCTCTTCTATCTAGATGTTCTACTCATTATTGAAAGTGGGGTATTGAAGTCTTCAGCTATCGTTGTAGAACGGTTTCCCCCTTCACTTCTGTCCATGTTTATAGCATATATTTTGGAGCTCTGTTGTTAGGTGGATCTATAGGTATAGTTATTATATATTCTTGATGAATTAACCATTTTATTAATATATAATGACCTTATTTATTTCTTATAATAATTCTTGACTTAACATCTCTTTTGCCTCATATTACTATAGGTACCCCAGCTCTTCTTTGGTTATCATTTGCATAGAATATCT
>CM052443.1:10204392-10274633 GCA_028533085.1 Varecia variegata | reverse complement strand
TATAGCATATATTTTGGAGCTCTGTTGTTAGGTGGATCTATAGGTATAGTTATTATATATTCTTGATGAATTAACCATTTTATTAATATATAATGACCTTATTTATTTCTTATAATAATTCTTGACTTAACATCTCTTTTGCCTCATATTACTATAGGTACCCCAGCTCTTCTTTGGTTATCATTTGCATAGAATATCTTTCAACTTATTAGATATAAAATGACCCTTTTATGGAGAGCATTGGTTATATTTTTTAATTAATAGACTTTATTTTTACAAGTAGTTTTACGCTTACAGAAATACTGAGTAGAAATTACATAGAGTTTCCATATACCCACTGCTTCTCCTGCACACAGTTTCTCTTATTATTAGCATCTTACATTATTGTAGTACATTAAAGTTCAGTCTTTGTGTTGTACGTCCTATGAGTTTTAAAAACTATATAATGACATGTATCCACCATTACAGTATCAAACAGAATAGTTTCACTGCCAGTCTGCCAGTCTCTGTATTTTAGTTAGTGAGTCTAATCCATATACATTTATAGTTATATTAATATTATAAATATATTATTTAATATATTTATATGCATAATTATTATATGTTATATATTATGTTATTGAAACAATACTTCTATCACTTTGCTATTTTTTTCTATGTTATATCTTTTTTGTTCTTAATTCCTTTGATCTACCTTCTTTTGTGTTTTATTGATTTTTTTTTTAGTGTACCATTTTGATCTTTTCCTTTTGTGTAATTTTTAAAGTTACTTTAAAGTGGTTACCATAGGGATTAAATTTAGTATCCTAAATTTATAACAATGTAGTTTGTTTGAATTGATCCCAACTTAACTTCTGTAACACATACAATCTCTGTTTATTTACAACTTTGCACCCTTCCTTATGTTGTTATTGTCATAAATTACATCTTTATACATTGTGTGCCTATTAAAATAGATTTATAACTATTGTTTGATGCACTGTAATTTAAATTATATGGGGAAACAAAAAGAGGAGGTACAATCCAGAATACAATAATACTGGATTTTATATTTACCTATGTAGTTACCAGAATTCTTTATGTCTTCATATGACTTCAACTTACTTTCTAGAGTCCTTTCATTTCTGCCTGAAGGACTTCCTTCAGCATTTCTTGCAGGGCAGGTCTAGTGGCAACAAACTCCCTCAGCTTGCTTTTATTTACCTGGGAGTGTTTTAATTTTTCCCTTTTTTTTTCTTTTTTTTTTTTGAGACATGGTTCCACTTTGTTGCCCAGGCTGGAATACAGTGGCATGATCATAGTCTTGAACTCCTGGGCTCAAGCAATCCTCCCACCTCAGCCTCCTCCCAAGTAGCTAGGACTATAGGTGGGCACCACTGGATTTTGACAGTTTGATTAGAAATGTGATTGATTATCATGGTTTGGATACGTTTGAGATTATCTTAGTTGGAGTTCATTGAGCTTCTTGGATGAGTAGATTCACATCTCATCAAATTGAGATCTTTTTGGCCATTGAAATATCTTTCCACCCCTTTCTCATATGTTGGGATGCTCGGTGGTATCCCACAGGTCCCTTAAGCTCTGTTCATTTTTTTAATTCTTTTTTGTTTATGCTTATCAGCCTGGATAACTTCAATTGTCCTATCTTCAAGTTCACTGATTCTTCTGCCTATTCATATCTGCTGTTGAACCTCTCAGTAAGTTTTTAATTTCAGCTCTCATACATTTCAGCTCGAGTTTTTGTTTCTTTCATAATTTCTATTTATTTATTGATATCATTTACTTGTTCATACATCAGTTTCCTTTACTTCTTTATCCTTGGTTTCCTTTAGTTCTTTGAGCAAATTTAAAGTGGTTGATATTTAAAATTATATTATTTAATATGTTTATATACTTCAACTCTTTCTCTAGCAATTCTAATATCTGGGCTCCTCTGGCATGTTTTCTGTCAACTTACTTGTTTATTCATGTGAATGGGACATAATTTCCTGTTCCTTTGTATCCCAGTTTTTGTTGAAAACTGGACATTTTGGGGTTTTTTGTTTTTTGTTTTTTTTTTCTTTTTGAGACAGAGTCTCGCTTTGTTGCCCGGGCTAGAGTGAGTGCCGTGGCATCAGCCTAGCTCACAGCAACCTCAAACTCCTGGGCTCAAGCAATCCTACTGCCTCAGCCTCCTGGGTAGCTGTGACTACAGGCATGTGCCAGCATGCCTGGATAATTTTTTCTATATATATTTTAGTTGGCCAGATAATTTCTTTCTATTTTTAGTAGAGACAGGGTCTCGCTCTTGCTCAGGCTGGTCTCGAACTCCTGACCTTCAGCGATCCACCCACCTCGGCCTCCCAGAGTGCTAGGATTACAGGCGTGAGCCACCGCGCCCGGCCAAATGGGACATTTTGAATACTATACTGTGATAACTCTGGAAGTCAAATTCTCTGCTCTCCATAGGGTTTGCTGTTGTTGATTGTCGAGGACTGTAGTCATCCGTTTGTTTAGTGACATTTCCCAAACTGTTTTTGCAGAGACCATGTTCCTTGTTTTGTGTGGTTACTGAAGTCTCTGTTCCATTATCTCAGTAATAATGGTCAGCCAATGACCTGACAGAGATTTCCTTAAATGCCTGGAGCCAAAAAGAAGAAAGAAAAGAACTCTATTGGTCTTTGTAGATCGGCTGAAGTACTTCTTCAACTCTCCCTTAGCCTTTACCTCCTGTTTGCATGGAGCCCAAAGATCAGCCAGAAATGCAAATGTACGGTTTATTCGGGTCTTTTCTGAGCACATATCTGGCTTTGGGTACGTGTGTTGTACTCCAGATTCCCCAGTATAGAGGTAGCTACTCAGACCATTTATTCTCTCTGCCGCCCCTAACAAGACTCTTCCTCCTCAGTGTCCTCCTTTTCAGGCTTTTAAGTCTGTCTGCTGCTTACCTGGTCCTCCACCCTTTGCCCTAGGTAGCTCTGGGTAGTGTAGGTCTTTACATGCTTTCACCATTTCTGTGACATCACTCACACTTCTACCAGATTTTGCTCCCCCTTCATTTCTCTAATTTTTTTCCCTTATTCCCCCTCACTAGTTTCTTCCCTTAAATGACAAATGATTCTAGTCTCACTCATCTAAAAAGAAAATCATCTCTGTCCAATTTCTTTCTTCTCCAAAAATTTTTGACATTCTCTTTCTCTAACATTTTTTTTGCCTTACAAATTCCTGTATGCTGGTTTCTATTACAGTTCTGCTCCTTAAAGACCTCTGATGACTTCCTGATTGCTCTGTGCAATGAGTGTTTTTCAGTCATCATCTTGCATCTTACCTAGGCATTGTTCGTTGCGAACTTACCCTTCCTTCCTGAAACAGTTGCTCCTTTTGACTTCCATGATATTTCCTGGTTTACATTTCCTGACATTTATGATTCTTTTGATTCTGTCTTTTATGGGCCTGCCTCCCTCCACTCACTCCTTAATTCTTTAAACTCCAGCGTTCCCCAAGGCTTAATCCTCCACCCACGGTCTTTGTTACAGTCTGCCTAGGTGATCTCATCCACACTCACTCATTGTTTCAACAGCATCTATACACTGATAACTCCCAAATCTGTTTCTCTAGAACTTTTACTTTCCTCCCTAAAAAGAGGATTGCCGACTAGATGGAGAGAGAAATAAACATCACGCATGTACCAAAACAGAATCTAAACTCTGTCTTCCTCCTATATTCTCAATCACAGATGGGAGCACCACCTGTCACTAGGTTAGAAATTGGGTTTCATTCTAAACCCCTTCCTGTCCTTCATCATCAACATCCAAGTAATCACTCGGTGCTGCCCATTTAGCCTCTTGGGCATTTCTCAAGTTGGTCCAGTTTTGTCTATCCTCATTACCAATGTCCGAGTCCAAGCCTACATCATTCTCTCTTGGACCACCTGTCAGCATCCTCAGTAGTGTCTCTTGCTCAGTGCTATCAGCCCCTAATTCCTTCCTCAGCTGCCAGAGAGATAATCCTTAAATGCAAATGCAATCATATCCTTCCTGCTTTCAGTTCTTTGGTCGCTGCCCACCTACAGCTCCTTCACTGACCAGGTCTCTACACACCTCATCTGTTGACATCCCCTGCATCTGACTTTATGTTCTGGAAATTTTGGACTGCAGCCATCCCCTCACATTTGCCAAGCCTTTTCTCGCCTCTGTGCCTTCCCTCCCTCTCCCACTCCATAACGCCTACTCACATCATCCTTGAAGCCTTCCCTGGCTCCATCTTCAAGGTCATTGCTCTGTGCTCCTGGGACACATTAGGCCTGTTCCAGTGGTTACATCCTGACACTGTTCCACAGTGATCTGTCTCCACATCATTCTCTTTTACTGGGTTGGAAGCTCCTTTTATACTCATCACCTAGCTCTATTCCTGACACATTGTTAATCCTCAGTTAAAGTTAACAATAAATGCATGAATAAATGAACAAATGATGTATGAATTTTTTTCCCCTTCCTGTGGGAAAGAACTGGCAAAACAGAAGTTAGAAGCAATAACTGGAAACGATTATGAGAAATGTTTCAAATAGAAAACATTACACTGCTGGTTAATTTGATTCTTTTAAAGTCATGGTATTTAAAGCATGTTTTAGAGTAGCATTTAAACTTTATGGAATTCTAAATTGGGAGGGATTATGAGAGGTCATCTGTCTCAACCTCTAGTTTCTAAAGTACAGTAATTAAAAAGAAAAAAAACAAATGGTCATTTTAAAAGATGCCTCTGAAAAATAGTTTCAAAAATCTTAAACTGTCCCTGGACAATAAGCCTTCCAATATCTGGACCTGCTGGACTAAAACTGCTTAATCCAAATACTAAAATAAGCTCAAAGGAAAGGAGTAGAGAGGTTTGGTGTAGAGAAGAGGTGGTGTTACCCAGTAACCTACAGGCAGCTCCTGCAACGGGCTTGCTCCTGCCTGGCATCCCAGGTGGCCAGGAGCAATGCACTTTATTTTCTAGGTACTGATATCTCCTTCTTTTTCTTTTTACTTTTATTTATGTATTTTTTTTTTTTTTTGAGACAAAGTCTTGCTCTGTCACCCGGGCTAGAGTGCCATGGCGTCAGCCTAGCTCACAGCAACCTCAAACTCCTGGGCTTAAGCAATCCTCCTGCCTCAGCCTCCCAAGTAGCTGGGATTACAGGTGTATGCCATCACACCTGGCTAATTTTTCTATTTTTAGTAGAGATGGGGGTGGGGGGGGGATCTCGCTCTTGCTCAAGCTGGTCTCTAACTCCTGACCTCAAGCAATCCTCCCACCTAGGCCTCCCAGAGTGCTAGGATTAAGGCGTGAGCCACGTTTCCCAGTCTTTCTTTCTCTTTTTAAAGAGCCCTACCCTTAAACACACAGGTGAAAGTCACTAAATACTAATCCCTCTGTTTCTAGCCAATGATTCGCAACCTATAGAGTATATTAGAATCACCCGGAGGGCTGACCCATTGCTGGGTCCTACCTCGAGTTTCTGATTCAGCAGGTCTAGTTTGGGGTCCAAGCATTTGGACCCCAGGTGATGTGGTGATGCTGGTCTGGGGACCACATTTTTGGGAACCACTGTTCCATGCTGTCTCCAAGAACGGCTGTGATGATTTGCGTGACTATCTTCAGGATGCAATTGAATGGAATTTAAGGCAAGGCTTTCATGTCTCTCAAATACACAAATAAATGTAACATCGCAAGAGGTAAACCATCACCTTATTTGGGCTGCTTTTTTTGGTTTTTGCTTTTAGTTTAGTAGTTTTGTTTTTCTGGCCTTGGATCCATTGCAGATAGATCACAGGTTGATTGTGTGTTACAGTTAATGAAATAATCACAAATGTGCAATGCTGAGTAATAGGGCAAATTTCCAAGCTTCAGACAGAGTCTGTATGCATTGTGGCCAGTGGCCTAGGAACATATGTACTTTTTAACAAGCAAATTTTCTAAAAAATATGAAAGTGAATATTCTAAAGTGAAATAATTTTTAAAATGGAAAGTTTGATGTTAATTTTTTAAAAGGAAAAAGACAATAAAAAACTGAGTGTTCAAAATGCTGAAAAGAAACCCTGTGGCTTTCAAGTGTTATTTCAGGGGGGCCAGGTGCCACAGAGACCCCAGATATGGCTGTGTACACACGTTCTTTGTTCATGCTCCAAACCAACTTCAAAGCAGGACTCTGTTCTTCCCTTTGTTCCCCAGGAGAAGATGCCAACCTGAGGCAGGAGTGCACAGTGTAAATTTTATAGACTGTGAGAGGGTTTACTCAGCATTTCACTCCAAAGATTCCGCATTCGTCATCTGTTCCCGGGTCTCTCTCCTTGGCCCCTGGCTGCAGAGACTTGCTCCCTCTTCATTCACTCTCCCTGCCTGTGGCCGAGTGCAAACCGTGGCCACCTTTTCCTGTGCGATGCTAAACAGCCGCTCAGTCTGCGCTCTCTCAAGTCCAGCCACCAGCTGGCCTGGGCTCAAAGAAGACTCAGGAAAGCACATTATCAAAGCAGGTCAGTTGCAGAGGGATTTTATCAGTAAGGGTCCTGGCAGGAACAGATGGAACACTCCAATGGGTAATGTGAGGAGAATTTAATTGAGGGGCCCTTTAAAGGCATAGGCAGGGTTTAGGGAAAACAATTTGAGGGCTAGGAACAGTGGACTGACTTGCTACTCTACAGGAGTCAGAATTCTCAGACGACCTGCAAAGAGTCCCACCCTTGTATCATCTCCTGCCCTTAAATACAGACGGAACTTGTGATTTGTTTCTAGCCAATAGAATAAGGCAGGGGTGATGGGCTATCGCTCCTGTGATGACGTTACGTCGTGGAAGACGCTCTCATAGCAGACTGGAGTGAGAGATTCTCCTGCTGGCCTCCGAGAAGTGAGCTGTCACCTTATGAGATGTTCTTGTAGCAGGAAACCATAGGTGACTTCTAAGCTGAGAGTGGTCCTTGGCTGACAGCCAGCAAGAGAGCAGGGACCCAGTCTCATGACTGCAAGAAATCGAATTCTGCCAATAACCATGTGAGCTTAGAAGAGAGAGCCCCAAGCTCCCGAAAGGAACACAGTCTGACTCGCACCTCAGTTATAGCTTTGTGAGACCCCGAGCAGAGGACCCAACTCAGTCGTGCCCCAGACTACTGACCCACAGAAACTGTGAGATAATAAATGTGTGTTGTTTTAAAGTCACTAAGTTTGCAGTAATTTGTTACCCAGCAATAGACAGCTATTATTAATACTTACCCCTAAGACCCCAAGTTCTGATGAGACAAAGGCAGAGCGTAGTTACCAGAACCCAAAGAGAGGGCAGGCTCTCGTGGGCACAGTCAACCTGCGGTAGCCTGAGGGAGGGGGAACAAGGACCCTGACCCCCGCTCGCCCTGTTCTCTGGTCCCCTGCCAGTGCTCCCATTAGTGAACCAGGCCAGAGGCAGCCAAGAAGGGGCCAGTTGGTACAATCCCATGGGTCAGCAGATGTGCAGAGGCAAACAGAATACACACCCAGCACTGGTGTATTCTCAGACAGCTATAAGAAAAATGAGAATTTTCTTTCAAATAAATTCAATGTTGGATAGCAGAGTAGGGAGACTGTACTTATCAAAAATGTATTCTACTTGGGTGATGGACACCCTAAGTACTCTGACTTGATCAGTACACATTATAAACATGGAACAAAATTTCATATGTACCCCATAAACTTACACAAAGAAAAAGAAAAAAAAGGAGTTGTCCTTCGTATTATTACCTATACAAATGCACAGTAAAAGGAAAAACAAGTGATAATTGAGGGTTTGATTTCCATGGTGGAACTAAAGAAAACTATCCTAAAAACTTAAATGACTTAAATTTCCACTTTCTTCCTTGATAAGTAGGCTAGTGAAAGCATATCTTTGCATAACCTGCTCTACACCAGAGGCCCCTGTAGTGTAATTACACTTTAGACCCCAGCATTTTCAGGGTCTAGAAAGAGACAATTCATAAAATAAGGCTGGCCATAAGTCAGACAGCTCTGTAGTTACTGGGTAAAAGGAGATGGTCTCTAACGGACAGTTTCACTGTTAGTTTTTCCTAGTCATTCCTTAAAAGATACACGTTATTCACTGTTCTGATAAGAAATGGATTTGTTTAAATACCCTGTGACTAATAGCCATAGAGTTGAGGATCTGTATTAGTTTTCTAGTGCTGCTATAACCAAGCACCACCAACTGGGCAGCTTAAACAACAGAAATTTATTGTCTCACAGTTCTGGAGGCTAGGAGTCCAAGATCAAGGCAGGCTTGGGTTTTTATAAGGACACAGTCATATTGGATTAGAGCACACTCTGATGACGTCATCTTAACTGGATCACTTGCAAAGACCCTATTTCCAAATAAGGTTATGTTCACAGGTATTGTGAGTTAGGACTTGGAATCTGTTGGGGGAAACACAGTTCAACCTGTAATGGGACCCGGTACCAACTTAAGGCAAAGACCTACTTCTAGTAGCCAACTTGAAGACTCCAGTAAATTCTTATTCATTGCCAAAGAGAATGCAAAATGGTGCAGTCACTTTGGAAAACAGTTTGGCAGTTCCTTGAAAAGGTAAACCTACACCTGCCATATGATCTGGCCATTGCACTCCTCGGTTCCCACCCAGGAGAAAGGAAAACATGTCCACGCAAGAACTCACACACTCGTGTTCATAGCAGCATTATTCATAGTGGCCCCAACCTGGACCCAACTCAAATGTCTGTTACCTGTGACTAGATAAATAGTATGTGGTATATCCACACAGTGGAATATTACTCAACCATCAAACGGAACAAACTACTGACAAAACTATGACATGGATGAATTGTAAATGCATCATGCTAAGTGGAGGAAGCCCGTTACAAAGACCACAGACTGTATGGTTCCATTTATGATATGTCTGGGGAAGGCAAACCTACAGAGACAGAAAGCAGGTTAGTGGTTCCTGAGCCTGGGAATAGGAATGGGGGTTAACTGTAAACAGCCATGAGGAATCTTACTGGGATGATGGAAATATTAAAAAACTGAATTGTGATAGTTGCACAAGTCAGTAAATTCAGTAAAAGTCAAAACTGTACACTCAAAATGAGTGAATTTTATGTTTTATAGATTATATCTCAACAAACTTGTTTAAAAAAAAAACCTCTCAGTGTCCTTAAGGTAAAAGTCAAGCATTTTACATTTCTAGGATGTACTTCGACAGCATGTTAAATATACCAAAGTCCATTCGCATGTACGGGCATGGAATCATATCCAGGATAAAGAGATAAGTGAAAAGAAAAACAAACAAGGTTTGGGACAGTATATATTTGCTAGTATGTGCATAGAAATTTTTCTGGAAGGTAACACAAGAAATTTATAACCAGTTTTGCTGGAGAGTGGGAATGGGATGGGGACTTTTCCCTGGAAATCCTTTTGTGTCTTTTAAATTTGGTGTCATGTGCACGTATAACATCTTTGAAAACATGGGTAAACATTTTTTAAAACATCAATACACCACAAACCAAAACATATACTCAACAGTGGAGATGACCTTCCAAAAAATAAAAATAGTGGATTTTTCTCCTCACGCATGGACAGCACTGTCACTTAATAAGTGATCCTTCCAAATCTGATATTTGTCCTCATGTGCTAAGAATAGCTTATTCACCTCTACCAATGAGCCGGTTTCCTTGAGGGCTGCAGAATTTTTAATTACTTGGGCATGTTCGAGATCAGAGACTTTGTGTCTCTCTAGTCTATCCTACCCACTTTATACAAGGATATTGGGGAACATTCTTCCATGCAGACTGTTCCAGGGAAAGGGACTAGACAATCATTAAATCGTTAAAATAAAAGATGTGATAGGGGAAGTGAATGGGGTGGCCAGATTCACATATGTGTACGATTTTTGGAGTACTTTCTGGGCCATAGTTAAAAGGGGAGCTATCTTACACTATTTGCTTTTCCTTTTAACAGTATAGGCAGTTGGAAATGATGCTTATGTTATTGTTTATTGATCTCTCTTAATTCTCTCCTTGTTCTATTAATAGCATCATGCAAAGTGAGGATAAGGTAATTTTTTCCTAAGTGCAATAAAATATCATCATAGAAGAGATTCCTATAATCAAGCAGCTGGTTTCTACAGTAAACAAGGAAGACTTACCGGTCCTTTCTTAGAATACTTTAGAGACCCAAAATATATCAGTCATGAATTCTTTCCTGTCCTTCCTGTCGGGCTGTGTGGTCCTGGTTGCTGCAGGCTCCTGTACAAAATGAGCTCTTTGCACTTGAGCTTCTCTGCTGAAGTTATGTTCTGTAGTCACTCAGCCCTCTGTGGCCTGAGAAAACGCACGAGCATCACATTTGGGAAACTGTCTTGCTCGTCCAGATCCTCATCATGTCTGGTCAGTCAGCCAAGCAGAAAATCAAAAGGCTTTCAGGTCTTTGCATGAAGCTGCTGTAGTGTGTTAATAGAGATTTTTTGGTTGACTTGGGAGTGGGGTAAGGGTAAAGGGATTATTATTTCCTCAAATATGTATGTCTTTAATTTAGTGATTTCCAAATGCCATTGTTATTCAAATTAGTTGTAGCCAAAGGAAAGAAAGTAAAGAAAAGCATTCATTAATGACAAGATTTCCTGCTGTTCACAAGCAAGTCGATTTCCAAAGCAGGCTGCATAAAAATTGATCCGGCCTCATTGTGCCCCGTTACATTTACTAGGGCATTATTAATTTGCTTAATGGTGAGCTGTCACACAATTCTCATTTGCAGCCCCCCAAAAGCAAAGATGCTGGTAACTTCCAGTTTGTAACTATGCTTTTGACTTTATTTCAGGGAACATGGAAAAAATGGAAGATAATTGATCAGGACATCTAATTAAGGTGTGTCCTCGTAATTTCTTTTTAAGCAGCTTTCATGCTCTTTGAATTCATGCTAAAATTAAATGTTCCTCTGAATAAATTGATGTATCTGAATACATAAGTGTGCATGTTGGGGATTTAATCATCCACTTTTCTATAAAATAAAACATATTGGTAGCTCACGTTACTTGCTGAAACAACCTAGAAAGATTGTTCTAAAGTAAATTCTTTCCCAAGCTTTTTTCCTAATACTTTCTGCTCTAAGTATATTTGATTCCTGGTTTCTAGTGCTTATCCCAACATAGAGAAATGGGGAGGGGGTCGTGTGACAGTTCAGTCACAGGAGTAATTAGATGCACATCTATCTATGCTTTTCTTATTCTCCAACTCCTAACCTTTAACTTTTTTTCCTGTAATGTAATTCTTTTCTTTTTTCAGTAGAATTCAATTGAGTTACAAATGAACTCAGTGTTCAATAGTAATACTCTGAAATTACAATTTTCAGAATAATACCACCAAAGAGAAAAATGAGTTCAATCTGATTCACATGTATAACAAAAAATTATAATTTTACTATAATAATGTATAATAATGAATTATAAATGCTTTATATAATAGCAGTGAATAATTTAGCACTTAGAATATATTGGTATATCAGTTGCAAAAATTCTTATAAACCCCAAAGTAATGTTATTCAAAGCTTTCATATAGTTCTTTGTAGTTTACAAAGCATGTTCACATGTTATGTCATTTGGTTCACTCAATAACCATTTTTTATTTTATTATTTTTAAAATTATCTATTTAGTTATTTTTTAGAGTCAGAGTCTTACTCTGTGACCCAGGCTGGAGTGACACGATCACAGTGGCGTGATCACAGCTCACGGCAATCTGGAACTCCTGGGCTCCAGCGATCCCCTGGTCCCCTCGATCCTCTCAGACTCAGCCTCCCCATGTGCTGGGGTTACAGGTGTGAGCCACGCACCTGGTTCAATAATCATTTAAAATGCAGCATCCCCATTTCACAGATGGGGAAACTGTCTTGGGATGTGTCCATAAATGGCCCAGAATCACCCTGCTAAGAAGTGGCAAGGTCACACGTGAATGTGCTTCTGAAGCAAAACATGTTTTAGCTCCTGCACTCGCTTCTGCTCTGCTGCCTCGGTTCCTTCCTTCGTCTGAAAAAAGAATTCATACTCAGATGTGAGTTCCTGATCATGACTTGGTGTGTAACCCCTGCTAGGGTATTTTGGTTTCCAAAGATCAAGTCAATAACCAGATGAATCCTCTGTAATGGTGGGCTTCCAGGCACTAGATCAAATAGTGATTGAACAATGATAGTAGCGGTTATTATTTTTTTTAGGATTTGCCCTCAGGCTAAGTGTTTTGCACATGTATTTGATTGACTCCTTACAGTTTCTCTAAGGTAGGTGTTATAATGACCACTTTTCAAATGCAGGAGCTGAGGGGTTTAGAGGAGATAATTCCCTTTCTCAAGGTCTGGTGGGTTCTCGGTGGGGGGAAGAGCAGAACCGGACCAACCAGCTGTCTTCCCAGTTTGGGGGCAATGTCCTTGCATGCTTGTTTGTCCTTTGTAATCAGCAGTGACACATGAAGTAAAGAGCATTAGACTTGCAATCAGTAGCCTTGGATAAGATCCCCAGGCCCCTGCTCATTAAATTTTCCTGCAAATAAAAATTAAAATAAATAATTGAATAAAATACAAATTACAAAATAATGAAAAAATAAATTTTCCTGTAGAAGGAGTTGCTCTTTCCTCATCCAAGCTCCCAACTTTCTCTTCAATAAACAAGGGCTCCTCTCACCACACCTCAATAGCTAAGTGGGAGGATTGGGGGGGGCTCATTAAAAAATATCTTCAAACATATTACAGTAAACCAAACTACCATTATTTAATATTTCGTAAGTTTCTTTTGGGAACCATGCTGAATTTTTCCCTTTTGTATCCCTCTCCCCACTTCTCTTAGTAGATACCCGTGTAAGGATATCATTAAGTGGTTTCTATGTCAGGAAGAAAGAAAATCTTCCATCCCATGGTCTTTATTCATGGTTTGGAGTTACTTTTTAAAAATTATTTTAGTTTCAAGAGTTTAGAGAACACTGCATTCTATCATTGGAAATTTGTTGGCACTCAGTTCTTAAATTGAGGCAATGGCATTAGCATTTATAACATTTTTCTTTGCTGCTAATCACTAACACCCTATTTGCACCAATAGGTCTCTAGATTGTGGGATGGAGGGGCTTATCCATGAGCACATAATTGACCCTTCCATGGGTTATGGGGAGATCAACCAGGGGTGAGAAAGAGAACAAAGAACACATCGTAGGTAACAATGTGTATTAATCTCCTCTTGTTGCCACAATAAATTACCACTAATTTCATGGCTTAAAATACAAATTTAGTGTCCTATGTTGGGAGGTCAGGTGTTGGCAGGGCTGTGTTTTTTTTTTGGAAGCTCTAGTGGAGTATTCTTTCCTTGCCTCTTCCAGCTCCCAGAGG
This sequence comes from Varecia variegata, assembly GCA_028533085.1. Taxonomy (NCBI): domain Eukaryota; kingdom Metazoa; phylum Chordata; class Mammalia; order Primates; family Lemuridae; genus Varecia; species Varecia variegata. Next base: position 10,261,284 of record CM052443.1, on the reverse strand, counting down.
GCTGCCCCCATTCCTAGGCTTGTGGTTCCTTTCCATTTCCAAAGCCACAATGACCTAATGCTCTGGGCACCAGAAACACAGCAGTGAACAACAACAAAGGCCCTATCTTAAAGACTGTATGTTGCAGTGGGGAAAGAGAGAGACAAACCAACCAATAAAAAATATATATGTCAGGTGGTGACAGATGCTGTTTTGTTTCCTTGGGCTGCTGTGACAAAGTGCCACAAACTGGGGTGGCTTAAAAAGCAGAAATGTATTCTCTCAAAGAGAGAAGTTTTGGAAGCTAGAAGTCCAAAGTCAATGTGTCAGCAGGGGCCGTACTTCCCCTGCAGCCTCCAGAGAAGTAGCCTTCTAGCCTCTTTCTGGCTTCTGGTGGTCGCCGGCGATCCGTGGCATTCCTTGGCTTGCAGCTGCATCGCTCCAGTCTCTGCGTCTGTGGTCACACGGCGTCTCCCTGTGTGTGTATCCCCAGGTGTCCTCTCCTCTTCTTATAAGGACACCAGTCATATTGGATTTAAGCCCCCTCAGTCAGGTATAACCTCATTTTAACTAATTACATCTGTTAAGATCCTATTTCCAAATAAGGTCACCCTATGAGGTTCTGGTGGACATGAATTTTGGGGGGACACTAACCCAGTACAATTGCTATGAAGGAGAATAAAGCGGAGTGAGGAGATAGAGCGTGGGGGCAGCGCCATTTAAATAGGGAGGTGTCATCTGCAAGGAGGCCTGAATGGAGGGAGAAAAGGAGCCAGGTCGCTAATCCAGCAGAAGGGTACCTGGGTTGGGGACAGCACAGCAGCACAGAGATCCAGAGGCGGAGCCTGTTTGGTAGCTTCATAGGATGGTCGAGAGAGCAGCATGGCTGTGGCAGAAGAGCCAGCAAGCTCTGAGACCGGGGAGTGAGCCAGAGAGGTGCCCGGGAAACAGATCCCTGTCGCCGTGGAGACCAAGGTGGAGATTTTGGGGTCAGCCTCCCTCCCAGGAATTTTGTGAGGTTGAAGTGAGGTAGGTGCACTATTTGGTAAACACTTGAGAGTACCCAGCGAACAGTAGGCATGTGGAAAAAGTTAGCTCTCTTTTCCTTCGCTCATCGTTATCCCAGCTTTTAGCACATTAAGACATTTCTCTCTGCGTTTGGGTTGACTGACTTCTCCAACCGAGTTCTTTTCTACTCATCTGGGATCTGACATTTTCCATTGCTTAAGGGACTGCATTTCTGGGCTTGTGTCAGATAAACTTCATCAAGGGCCCTTTACTAAGGAGAACATCTGCTAAGCCACCTGCAGGCACAGGTACAGCTAGCTGTTGGATTGGAGCTGAACCACTTCTACGCTCTGTCCTCACCCCTCTTCATCTCTGCAGACCCGCTGCGGACACTGGGGAGGAACATGGCTAGATTCTAGAAAAGCCTCTCCTGTCTTCTGTTTCTACAGTGGCCCTGTTATTGGCCTAAGTTAGTGGACTCTGAATGTTCATGTATCATTTAAAACATTCTACTGCAGTCCTTTTTGTTGGAAAAGCATTTCAATGAATGAAGGAAGTGTAAGATCATGTTGCATCTGAATACCTTCCCCACAGATGTCTCCTTAATCTATCCCTAGGACTGTTTATCAAGCATCACAAATATTTGCAAATTTCTAATTAATCTGTGTCAATTTCATCACCCCCTCGTTTGTCTTCAAAATATGCATTTTAGGGTGGTTTCATGTATTCCCTGCGTTATAGAAGTTCCTATAATGTTTTTGGGAAAGTAGGCATGTAACAGTGGTATTGTTGGACACTCATGCTGTGCTCCAGAAACTGTGACCAAGGGGACTCGGACATATGGTTCTGCCCCCCCTGGAGACTATTAATTTGGTTAACACTTTAGGGGGAAACTGGTAAATATACTGGCACAAAAAATGTCTACCAACCAGGCTCTTTGGGGTGTTGTTAATGGACTTGTGTAAACTTTCTGAATTCCAAATTGATACCATTCTTCTGTGTGCACCTCTGATATGTCTGAGATGGAAATGTCTGGAAGGCAGCAATAACTTCCACAGGCAAACGGGAAAATTCAGCCTTAAAGTGTTATGATGGGCTTTTGAAAAATACAAAAACAGGCTTTTCTGTTGGTCTTGCATGTGTTTGGAGGGTGTAGAAGTGTATAGCACAATGCATGCTAGAAAGAGAAAATGAGAAAACAGTTTGTAGAGCGATTAGGGAACATTTGCTACCAATTATACTTTCAGTCCTGAAGCCAAACCCTGAACTCGACTCAGCAAAATGAAATAATGAATCTTTCACCCAGTTTGCTTTCATCTCAAGTTGCGATTTAACATAACATTTGGTATTTTGAATGTAGCGTTTGACGTGCCAGGAAGGGGAAGCAGCTTCGTGTTGTTTGTTTTCCTGCACTTCCATGTTGTTTGGGGTGTCAGTGATGCCGTGGCCTGTGACAGGGAGCTGATGGCTGGGGAAGTGCAGCCAGAAGGAAAATCCCAGCCAAGCCGTGAACTTTAGTTCAAACGCTCATCTCTGACAGACAATGCCATCCCTTGTGTGGGCAAAAAACAGGGACAGAGCTTTGTATGGGAATGGTAATGACAATATGCCCTAAGCTTCACTTTCTTATTAATGCAGGGTTTGTGCTATCGCACCATGAAAGACAACTGTGTATTTACTGAAAACAGGGTCATATTCATTGTGTGGTGTCCTGGAAAAATACAAGATCTTCCCAAAACTCAAAACCTTTTTTTTTTGTACATTTAAGGCTTGTTAAAGGATACGAACTTAATCCTTAGATTAGAATACCCTGTTTAGAAAATTTTCCTTGTTTATTCTAATGATCTGGGCGTTTTTGACCCCCTGAGCACTTGACCTCGTTCATTACTTTCTACCCCTTCATGAAACGCCCGTTTCCTTGGGTTTCTTGGCTGTCCTCTTCACGGATCTCCCTCTCTCCTGACACTCCAAATGGCACTTATACAACGTTTGCCTTCGAGCCCTCGTCTCTTGTTTCTCAACACTATCTTTCCTAGGGAGCGAATTCTCTTCCAATGTAAATAATTACAAAATCTCTACTGCAAACCCTGTCTTGCCTCCCGAGCTCTGGTTTCCCATTTCCGATCACCTGAGTATCTTGCTTCTACTGCAAATGAGATTTGATTTTAAAGCCAACTTCCTTCCCCTTTTCCCTCCTTCCAACAAAAATATGGTCCTTCTGATTTTTAAAATGTAATTTTTTTTACCATGAGACATCCACATTATTTAATGAGTAAAATAGTTTTACGTCATACATTGGCAGTTCCCTGCTCCGCTATTTCCTTCTCCTTAAAGGCTAAAGCTTTCAACATTTTTAGCTATTTTGGGGTTTCCTCCATAGCACAAGATAACCTGTCTACATTGCTCCTTTTTGCTTGTTTCCATGTTAGGTATTACCCATCTTCCCATCAGCACATTCGTGCACTCTGTCCCTCCATCCTCCCCAAATCATTGAATCATGAGTTTGGTTAGATTCATTTTTAACAATTATTTTGACGATTTAACTCCATACCGCTGAGTAATGTATTAATTCCAGGACCACTTTTCCTTTCTCCTAAAATTTTGTTTTCCCTGAAGTTAATAATTATCTTGAGTTTTTGCTTATAGTTATTGCTAATTAAGCCCCAAACTCTTCATTAGATGAGCAAATATCTTCTCCTTGTGTTGGAACCCACCAGGCATTTTACGAATTTCATCTGTGGAAGCATCTGCCAGGAACCTTCTGAACTGCTCTATGGCAGACAGGTTGCCCTCTAGGCCTGGGGCACAGGTCCCATTTTGGGTTCTCTCTTGGCCATCAATTTGGAGATTATCTTCCCCTCTCTTGAGTTAGGGTCTGTGTTTCCTGGGTCCCCTAACTTCTTATTTCTTGGCATATTCCTTCATTTCACCGGAGCAAATTCTCCAGTAGCTTCCTGAGAAACAGAAAATGGCAGGTAAACTTTGGGAGACCTCAAACATCTGAAAAAGTACCTATATTCCACCTTAACTCTTTTTTTGTGTAATTAATCAGTTAATTTCTACCCTAACTTATAACTAGTTCTTTGAACAAGTATAGAATTCTAAATGGGTTTCCAGTGGAGTCTCATGAAAGTAAAAAAAAAAAATAAAAAAAAAAATAGAATTCTAAATTGGGAGTCATTTTCCTTCAGAAATGGGAGGGCATGTCCCATTGGCTGTGGCTCTTGAGAAGTCTGAAGCAATTCTGTTTCCCCAGGCTTTGAATGTAATTATTTTTCTTCCTTTATGAAAGCTTTAAGATTTTTTTCTTTGTATGTAATATTCTAAAATTTCATGAGGATGTGCCTTGATGTAGATCTAGCTTTTAATCTACTATTCTTAAACTGGATTCAAATACATGGAATCATATAGGGTGGGCTCTTTTTTGTCTTTTCAACATAATAGTGTTAAGGTTCATCCATGTTACTGCATGTTTCATTGGTTCTTTGTTATTGCTATGTAGTACTCCATTGTATAACCGTATGCTACAGTTTATTTCCTCATTCTCCTGTTGATGGGCATTTGAGTTGTTTACCATTTTTGGCTATTTATGAGTGAAGCGCTTACACATTCATATATTTGTACATATCTTTTGGTGGGCATATTACTCATTTCTTTTGCATATCATACCTGGAAGTGGAATTTCTGGGTTATCTGGTAGGCACATGTCTATCAGTATTAGACATTGTCAACCCATTTTCCAGAGCAGAATACATGAGAGTTCTAGTTATACTATCATCTTTCTGTCACTTGGTATTGTCACTCTTTAAATTTTAGTCTTTTTAAGATGTGTAGTGGCATCTTATGTCATTTTGATTTATATTTTCCTCGTTAAGTCATGATAGTGAGCACCTTTTCACATGCTAGTTGATTTTTTTTGATATCTTCTTTTGCGGAATGCCTGTTTAAGTTTTTATGTGGCCTATTTTGAAAGGATTGTCTTTTTCTTGTTGATTTTGTACGAGTTGCTTTATGTTCTGAATATAAATCCTTTGTCTTCCATTTTCACTCTCTTAATGATGTCTTTTGATGGGAAGGCATTCTTCATGTCAAAAAAGCCCAATTCACCATTTTTCCTTTTATGTTAGAGAGCTTTTTTGTCTTAAGACCTTTGCCCACTCCAAGGTCACTTTCAGAAGTTATTTTATCTTTCACCTGTAGATCTAAGATCCATCTCAAGTTAATTTTGTGGTGTGGTGCCCCATAATATTTTAATTGTCACCCTAGAATGATGAGCTCTCTGGCTCTCTTGGAGATCTTGCTTCTCACATCTCTTTATCTGACTGTGGCCTTTTTAAGTCAAGCTGTGGAGATGTTTTTGGGAAGGAGGCCTTTATGTCAATCACATCTCCTTAAGCTTTTGCTTTCCCAGCTTTGAATGAACCTGTGTCTAATTTTTTTCTAGGGCAATTCTAACTTACAAGCCATGTTGCCAATGTATAAAAATTATAACTTGCTTTAAAAGTTGAGGGAAAGTCATAAATTAGAATTTCCCTTCCAAAGCAAAAATTGCACCAGAAAAAGTTAAACAGGCAAGGAAAGAAGAATGTGTTCAAGGCTATTGAAATAGAAGAGAGAGACCAAAACTAAGTCTGAACTCAATCCCACTGAAGCAGGGGCCAGGAGGGTTTTTAAGGGTTGGGGTGAGCACATGGAAAAGTACTGGGAGGAAAAATAAACTTCTCCCATCTTTATGAGATGAGGTAGTTTTGCAACTGGGAATAAGACACCCACGGAGGTTAGGCTCCTACCCTCCCGCGGGAACTTGGAGATAGGGGTGTTAACTCCTTTGATGATTACATTTCAAAGAAGTGGCTCCCAGGTCCTTGAGAAAGACATTCCTGGGTTGTAAAACTGGCAAGAGGCATTTAAAAAGATTTACATACATCTCAAAGAGGTGGAGGAAGAATTTAAAATGACAAATTTTCTAAAGTAAATGCTCCAAGAAAAGGGGGGTCAAGGACTAAAGGCAGGAAGCAGGCTGTTTTCGGTTAGTGAAGCGGAGGGGAATGCTAAGCCATCTTGCTTATGCTGCCCTCTGAGACATAGTGAAGATGTTACTAATACAGTCACACTGGAGTCACTCCCTGCTCCCTGGTCATGCCACCTTGTGTGCTTACAGGTTGGTTGGGCTTTGCAGGAGAGAAATCTTGGCAAGCGTGCCAGGACCCTGAACTGCTCTAGGGGGTGACAGGAAGCAAGTCTGAGGCTATGGGGACTTAAGGAGGGATGGGCAGCGGTAGTTGCGGCCAGACATGGGGTGTGAGTCTCTCAGTGCAGAGACTCAGTCCCTCTTTGGTTCAGAGCTAGATGCCACTGAGCACACGTTTGCCTGGAGTGAGGGCTGGGGTCCCAGTGGTGGCACTGCGGGGTCTGCATGCTTCTCAAGAGTCCCACCACAGACCTCACCTGGGTTTACCCAAAGAGCCACACCCAGGGGAATCTCAGGAGGATAGCGGAGGCTTGGGGACTTTGCCATTGTCCTGTTCCAGCTCCATTTCATCTCCTGCACACACTCCCCTCAGTACCGGTACTTCTGTCACCTCGTCAGTTTGGGGCTAAGGGAAGTTTCACCTCCCTGACCAAGAGGTAGTGACTCTGAGGTATTTGCCAGATGGCTTGTTTAGGAAGAATCTACTTGTGTGGGGAAGGGAAGTAGTAAGGTGCAAAGGGACCAGTGAGGGGATGCCAGAGAGCCACTTCTGGTCATCTCGGCAACCTGGCCTGTGCCACGCAGTAGGGCTGGGGTCATGCCTGGACAGGAGGAGATGAAGATAACTTACACAGCTTTGATCATGTTTCCTCCTACACTCCAGATGAACCAGTCCTGGAAGTTTCACTCTTTGCATTATTTATTTATTTATTTTAAACCAAAAAAAATTTTAAAAAGCACTCCCACCCCCCCCAAAAAACCCCAGAATCTTTCCTGATATTTCTAGGAGCAAATGAAATAAAGCTGTATCATATGATTGTCATCAGAAAGTATGATGGTGGGGGAGTCTCCTGGCTTCCAAAGCTTGGGGCGACGGGGTGTGTCAGAGCTGCCTCTTGCCTCTCTGTAGCAGGGAAAAGCCCCTTTTTCTGGGCGTGGTTTTTGAGTCATGTTCAGTGGCTTGGCCTTGTCACCGGGCTCCAGTGCTCTAGCACACTCCCCCTCCTACTCATTTTTAACATAACAGTGCAAAGGAGTGATGAACAATTTTTAAAAAGAAACCATAACAAATGAAAACCAAAAACACCCCTCTTTAGGCCAGGTGTGGTGGCTCACACCTGTAATCCTAGCACTCTGGGAGTCCAAGGCAGGAGGATCATTTGAACTCAGGAGTTCGAGACCAGCCTGAGCAAGAGTGAGACCTCTTCTCTACCAAAAATAGAAAAATTAGCCGGGCCTGGTGGCATGTACCTATAGTACCAGCTACTCAGGAGGCTGAGACTGGAGGATCACTTGAGCCCAGGAGTTGGAGGCTGCAGTGAGCTACAATGATACAATGATGCCACTGCACTCTATCCAAGGTGACAGAGTGAGACTCTGTCTCAAAAAAACAAAACAAACAAACAAACAAACACCCAAAGGATCCCTCTCACTGAAGGACAGTTGGCTCCATATTACCCAAACACTATGGTGTAGGTCACCAGATTTGGAGCCCTAATCTTGGTTTCAGAAAGTTTGGGTTTCTACCCTCTGCCCCTTTCTAGCTGTGTGACTCTAGGAAAGTCATTGAACCTTTCTGCATGCTTCTTTAAAATGAGAATCAGGTCAGCTGCAGTGGCTCACACCTGTAATCCCAGCACTTTGAGAGCCCAGGAATTTGAGACCAGCCTGGGCAACACAGAAAGACTCCATCTCTATAAAGAAATTTAAAAAAATTAGCTGGGCTTGGTGGCACGCACCTTTAGTCCCAGCTACTCACGAGACTGAGGCAAGAGGATCACTTGAGCCCAGGAGTTTCAGGCTATGAAAGCATGATTGTGCCATTGCACTCCAGCCTGGGTGACAGAGCAAGACCCCATCTCAAAAAAAATAATTTTGAAAAGTTGACTAAATAAAATGGGAACCATATGTAACTTTCAAAGGGGTCAAAGGGATCATATCAGAATATATACCTGACGGCTCTGGCCATGCTCCTGAAATAGGCTTGCCAGATGAAATACAGGACACTTAAATAAATTCAATTTCAGGTAAATAAAAAATTTTTCTTACAGTATGTCCAAATATTGTAAAAACTGAGTGTCCTGTATTTTTATTTGCTAAATCTGGCCACCCTACCCTGGCCTATTATAGGCACTTGGTAACTGTTTCCTCATTTTGACTTCCTCATACACTCATCTGAAAAGACCTTCAGACACTGTCTGATTTAAACATGGCTACATTGTGGTTTGAAGGATGGGGAGATAAGGAAAGATGAGGGTGGCAAAATTGGCTTCCACAAGTAGAATAGCATAAACATAGTATAAAAATATGGAAAGCCAATATAGTTTCCTCCCTGGTCACCACTTCACCCCCTTTTGGAGCTCTTACCTAAATTATGCTTCTTCCAAATAATGCATTTTTATCTAGAAATTTAAAATTATGCTTATGGTGAGCTTTTAACAACATGGAAAACTGCTTATGGCATAATTTTAAGTAAGAAAAGCAGGATAAAAAAATTATAGCTACATTATGATCTCTATTATATTAAAATGCACAGAAAAAATCTGAGAGGACATATGTGATATTAGCTGCTTGGGACAGGTTAAAATCCAAAATATGTTTCTAAAAAGCTTGGGTACAAATTCACTTTTAAAATTAATATATTTTAAAATCTATTAATATTATAGAAGTATTTAAAACAATTGTATGATGAATTCATTTGTAAGGGAAAGAATAAATGATACTCTGAGAAGAAATGTTTATACTCTAATATATAATTCATACATCTAGATTTTCATATATCCCACTTGCTTAAAGCAATAACTGTCTATACAAAAGAAATGAATAGGTTGATTTTAACAGAAGATTTTCTTTTAAAAAATGGCTTCATAAGGGCAGATATTTTTGTCTATTTACTTAGGGTGAGTGATACCTACACATAAAAGTTTAATAAATACTTGTTGAATGAATGTCCCAGGTAATTTACATGGTTAGGGGAAGGGGGTGGGTCTACATGGCCTCTATTTCTGGTCTAAAACTTCATTGTTGTGATGCACAGAACATCTGTTTATTTCAGCGAGGCAGGATGTGAGAAATAAGAAAAAGATAAAGAATTATGGGATTTAAAAGGGTGAACTAAAATCTGAAAAGCTATCAAACCATATCAATAAAATAGACTACCTAAGATGATAGTAGCAATCTAAGCTCTTGATAGAATTCAAATTGTAAGTTTTATGAAGGAGGGGTGATATTTTAGAGAGACCATAAGGTCTCATCCTGCTAGTGAACAGGGAACATATTAATTCAGTTTGGCCACCTGGGGTCCATTTAGTGCACTAGAGCAGTAATTTGCTAAATGGGTCCCTCATAGTAAAAAAGAATGAGTAAACAGTGAGCAATTTAGGCATGGTAAACCACTAGTAGCTCAAGGGATATAAAAATGTGAAACTATAATTAGATCCCTTGTTCATAATGTACTAACTAAATGTATTACATTGTATATTGCATCTTTCTGAGTTTATTTCTGGACACAGCTGAGCCCTCGACAATTCAGACCGAAACCATCCCTGCTATCAATTCATGCTTCCATGAAAATTCCAACTGCTTATATTAGAAAAAAACCTCCAAAGATGATTTCTTTTATCTTAGATCTAAGGATGCAGACAGGATTAACCTAGATGCAGAACACAGAAAGTCAGTTATAAATCACACAGCAGAAAGTAAACTGTGGCCATAAATTGAAAATTATGTTCTCTTTTTCTAAACTTAGCCGTGAAAATATTTTAACAAGTTGGCATCGGGATTTACAACTTTTACATCTGATGTTTCTTTTCAGGATTATCTTTTAAACATTTTAAGATTGGATTCTTTGAAAAGTGCGGATAGTCAGAAATGCGGTATTAGATTATACATTTGGAACACTTTAAAGGGGAGGCATTCATGACTTATATGGTTTTAGGATACTGGCATATTTCCCACGCTACTTTTAAGTAGGAGAAGCTGCTATTTCATGGGTATCTGGAACACATTTGTCTTTTATTGAAATCCTTTCCTTATTCAGAGAAATTGTATAGTGTGGGCTGGCACAGATGGTCTGGATGATGTTTCACAATACTAGCAATCTCTAGGCACAAGTTTCATTGCCCTTTATCAATTTGTTATTTCAACTACAAGGCTCCAGTTGACCTGTGTGTTAGGTGGACTGTCTATTCTTCAGGAACTCCCATTTTCTTTCTCTTTCTCCTCTCACCCCAAGTTTAGTAACTTCACTGAAGGTTTGGAGTAGAACAAAGGAAGGATTGCATTGTGGACCCTGGCCGTTCTGCTCTCCCCTCAACTCTGATTTTTATTATTCTGCATACAATGGAATATGCCATCTTTCAAATTATAGACTCTATGCATGATTTCCCGTAAAATTGTATTCTATATCCCCACCTCCCCACATTGTCTTTTTGAGGTGGGAATGTATTTCCTTTTTCTTTATGCTGAGATACTTTAACATTATTTCCTGCCCCCACACCCCCAACTTGGTCTCAGGTATCCCTGGTACTAAGTCCCTATCTGCCAGGAGTGTATGATGGCTCCCCAGACCCTCCCCCCCAATACTTTGGATACTAAATTCTCTGAGCAATGCCTTTTGTTCAACATTTTTTCCCCTTGGAAAAGATGTTTTGGTTATAAATACCTTCAAAGGGTAAACAAAATTCCTAGAAGATAAAAAGGCAGAGCGCAATGATTGTGTAAAGCTAAGTGATAGGAGCCAGACGTAGATTAAGTACAGTACTGTAATTTCTTGGAGAAGGAGTAATGGTGACAGAATTTTTTATTTTATTTTTTGAGACAGGGTCTCGCTCTGTCTCCCAGGCTAGAGTGCATTGGTGTGATCATAGCTCACTGCAACTTCAAACTCCTGGGCTCAAGTTATCCTACTGCCTCAGCTTCCCAAGTAGCTGAGACAACAGGCCCACACCACCATTCCCGGCTAATTTTTTTATTTTTATTTTTCGTAGAGACAAGTCTCCTTCTTGCTCAGGCCAGTCTTGAACTCCTGGTCTCAAGCCATCATCCCTTCTTGGCCCCCCAATGTGCTAGTATTACAGGTGTGAGACTTTGCGCCCAGCCCAGAATTTATGATTAGAAGAAAATTTCTTAGGGCTTGGTACTTTAGCTAAAGGAACATAACTCTAGAAAGCAGATATATGAGAATTAATATACATTTCTTACTATAGCAAAAATTAAAAAGGTCTGTAGAAAGTCAACTAAGGAACATGAAGAGGTATAAAAATTCTATATTTTAGTACTGAAATTTAACATGTACCTTGTTTTTTCATCTTACTAAAAGATGCCTAAATTAAAATACTATTCTTTCAATCTCTAGAACAAATAGATTGTGTTAGGGGCTACTGAAGGCAACATATAGATTAGTGTAGTTGAAATTTACCTTCAATATAATTACCTCTTTGCTTATTTTTTTCTTTCTTTCACAGACTAATCCTTCAACAAGCACATTTTCATTCACTCCAAAAAATGTCTTTCAAAGTTAGGACCTAATTCTTGGAATTCCTAGACTAGGCTAGTTCCTCTTGTTTTATGTCTATTTCCATGGCACCTTGTATTTTCCCATCTGTACATCCACCTCACTTTGTTGAGCATCATTCTTTCTAATCTATAATTTCTATGAAGGCAGGAACAGTGTATGACTTAATTGCTGTAACACGGTGACTGGTACATAATATAGATTTATAATTATTTGTTAAATTAATAGACTTGAATATGTTTTCTCTTGGGAGAACTTCCACTCTCCTTAATTTTAAAAATGTTGCTGCCGATAAAATTTACATGGAATAAAAATTAGTGTCATGAAGCCAAAGGGTAAAACTTTAAAAGAAAATATAGAAAATCAACAGGAATTTCAAGAATCATTGAGAAATATATATATATTTTTTTGTCCAGGTACCCTCCTCCATTCCTGTTCAATGAAATTGTGTGGAGAACCTACGTACAACTTTCCTTGCTATAAGTTCCAGTCGATATTAGTATCTTTCTCTCCCTCTCTGTCTTCATCTCCAAGTTTAGTTAACTACTGGGGTTAAGGCAGGCCCTGGATAGTAGTATGCAGTTTAAAACTGTTTAAAAGTCTCACATGTGAAAATCCAGATTTATAAAACAATCGGGGAATGGTAATTCAATTAAAAAGGCTTACTAAATCCAATAGGCCCTAGCCCAGCCTACAATATTGATTCAACTGACAAAAAAAAAAAAAAAAGGGCAACTTTTCAGACCACAACTAAACATTGTAGCAGTAGAAAATATTTTTTTTCTAGATGTTGAAGGAAAAAACCAGAAACGACCTTATTAAGAGAGAACAAGGAAAAAGCCCATCTCATATCTCACGATGTCCCATTTCAACATTTCTTCTACTTTCTACTGCTTTCCATGTCATTAAGCTACTTCAAACTTGAAGATCAATGGGAAACAATGAGACCCTGGTCCTTTGTCATTTTCCTTTTCGATACAGGAGAGGGAGAGGATGGGCTCAGGACTGTGCGACTTCCACCTAGCACACTCAACGATTGCCTCAGTTACAATTTCCAGAAACTGCCTCTCTTTCCCTGCCTTAAAAAAGTGGGAAAAAGTGAGGTTGGCCCACTCTGACGACGAGTGATCCTGTGTGTTTTGGGTGTGTATTTGTATCTCATACAATGGACAGAGGTGAGGACCAAGGACCCGGGACCTTCGTACTGTTTACAGTCCCTGAAAGCCATCACTTTCAATTAGCAGGGAAAATAAAAGTCACCTAGCGAGCGGGAGCGGGTGGGTAAGGTACAAGTTAATGAGTAAGAGCATTCCGAGGCACAGAGTTCAACAGCAGAGGGCACAATACTCCCTGGCCATGCCCAGCTGCAGACACAGAGGAGGGGCGGAACCTAAGGGCCGCTGGGACTTGTAGTTCACTTTGTTTCCCATGGGCACTCCGGCCCTGGACCAGAACCACAACCCCCAAGGTGCACCGCGCGCCCCCCTGCTCGCTCCCGCCCCTCTCCCAGGCCCGTTCGGGAACCTCCCGGGAAACTGCCCCCGCCCCGCCCTCGTACGCACGCGTCACGTTTGTTTACCCTGAAGCCCCGCCCCCGCCGCCCGCCTGCTCGCCCCACTCCGCCCTGGAATGCGGTCATGCTAACGATGCATATTCATGAGGCCCACGCGGAGCTCCCGCCCTGCCCGCCTCCCGCCTTCCCGCTCCGGGCGCTTGATTAATATTCAATGAGCCCAGCTCCGTGGCTGGTTCGCCGGGGTGAGGTGGGGGGAGCGGGCGGGGCCTGGAGGTGGGGAGCCTGCGACCCGGGCGGGGAGGGCGTGTGTGGGGGGGCGGTGGCGGCGAGGCGGGCGCGCGGGATGGAACACCGAGACACCGACGGAATGCTCCGAATTGCCACATAATCCCCTGGAACGGCCGCGCCGAACGCCATTGGCTTCTCCCTCTCCGCGCGCCGCCGCCGCCGCTGTCTCCCACCTTCGCCTCACCTCCTCCCTCTCCGCCCGCTGCCTCCGGAGCTGGGGGGGAAACGCGAAGCCCCACTGCAATGGAGCCCGCCGCCGCGGCCACGGCGCAGCGACTCCCCGAGACCAGCAGGGAGGACCGAGCTTCAGCTCCGGCAGCGGCGGCAGCGGCGGCGGCAGTGGCAGCGGCCGCGGCAGCTCTGGCGGCGGCGACCGGGGGCGGCCGGAGCCCGGAGCCCGCGCTGACCCCGGCGGCCCCGAGCGGCGGGAACGGCGGCGGCGGCGGCGGCGGCGGCGGGGCGCGGGAAGAGGCCCCCGGCGAGGCGCCGCCGGGGCCGCTGCCGGGCAGAGCGGGGGGCACCGGGCGCAGGAGACGGCGCGGGGCGCCCCAGCCCACCGCCGGCGGGGTTGCCCCGGTGTCCGGGGTCGGCAGCGGCGCTAACTCCCTCCTGCTGAGGAGAGGGCGGCTGAAGAGGAATCTGTCCGCGGCCGCCGCCGCCTCGTCGTCGTCCTCCTCGTCGTCGTCCTCGGCCGCTGTTGCCTCGCACTCCCCCGGAGCCGCCGGCCTCCCCGCCTCCTGCTCGGCCTCGGCGTCGCTGTGCACCCGGAGCCTGGACAGGAAGACGCTGCTTCTGAAGCACCGGCAAATAATGCAGCTGCAGCCGTCGGACAGGGACTGGGTGAGGCACCAGCTCCAGCGGGGCTGTGTGCATGTCTTCGACCGCCACATGGCTTCGACCTACCTGCGTCCGGTGCTCTGCACTCTGGACACCACCGCGGGCGAGGTGGCCGCCCGCCTGCTGCAGCAGGGCCACAGAGGCGGCGGCGTGGTGAAGGTGCTGGGCCAGGATTCCGGACCCGCCGCCGCCGGGTCGGGCGCTGAGCTGCCCCCCGATACCGGCCCCCGGCTTACGCCGCCTGAGCCTCGGGACTTGGAGCCGCTGCCCGCGAGGAGCGCGCTAGGTGCCGTCGGGGCCGCTCCGCGCGCGCCTCCCGCCGACCTGCCTTTGCCCGGCGGCGGCCGGGGCGGGTGGGCGCGCTGCGCCTCCCGCGCCAGCCCCGCGCCCTCGGACTCCAGCCCTGGCGAACTGTTGGCGAGGGGCCCTGCTTCTCCTCCTGGCACCCCGCGGCCTCTGGATGGCGCGGTCGCCGGCCCGGCCTCTGACACCGAGAGCTTCAGCCTGAGCCCCAGCGCCGAGAGCGTGTCTGACCGCCTGGACCCCTACAGCAGCGGCGGCGGCTCGTCGTCGTCGGAGGAGCTCGACACCGACCCGGCCCCGGCCCCGACGGGGGCCCCAGGCCAGCCCCGCCGCCCCGGCCGCCCCGCCCCGGCCTCCCCGCCTTGGCCGCAGCAGAAAGCCCCGAGGAGCGTCGACGGCCCGGGCGGGGTCGCCCGCGATGAGCCTTGGGCGGAGAAGGTGGCAGCAGCCGCGGCACCAGGCGGCCCCCAGTCGACCCCCGGGAGGAGCGGGGCGGCAGCGGAGAAAGCGCCTCCGCCGCCCCCACCACCCACCCTGTACGTGCAGCTCCACGGAGAGACCACCCGGCGCCTGGAGGCGGACGAGAAGCCATTGCAGATCCAAAATGACTACCTCTTCCAACTGGGATTTGGAGAGCTATGGAGGGTGCAGGAGGAGGGCATGGACTCGGAGATTGGCTGCCTCATCCGCTTTTATGCAGGTAAGGAAATCACCTGCACGTTGACAGGTGGGTGTAAACGACTTCCAAGGACCGAGGAATGATTCAAATTGCTCGTCTGTTTGCCCTACCCAAGAGTAAATGCGGGTCCTGGTGAGTCTTTGATACTTCTTTCCAGATTTCATACAGAATCCGTGTAGCCCTAAATTGAGCAATCTTTAAATCTGCGAGTTTTAGTCAATCTTGAGGGCTCAGAGGTTGGAAAGCTATGTGGAGGAGGTGGCCGATCACCAGGAAGTACAGGAAGCAGATACTCCTCAAAGAGGCAATAGCACATTTAACAATAAAGGTGCTTCCTTCAGGCCTCTCCTCAGGGGCTTGTTGGGTTTCAGGCAGTTTGAGATTTCAGGTAAACTATCACGTGAACATAATGCCTACAGAGAAAAATGACCAACCAAAATACTCTAGAACACCCTTGCCTACATTTGACTGTCCAGTCTACCTACCATTCTGGCTGTTAAGTATATGCCACCAGGTGCTCGTTCCTTCTCAACTGGTGCCCTTGTTTGTTCAGTTCTGTCATGCATATTTACCTATGTAGTCCTCGTTAGAAACCTGACAAATATGATCCTTTTTAAAGTAATATCTCCCCAGCGCTTTTTTGCTTTATTTCGGTCTGCTCTGCAAGTTTGAGCCTTGCATCAAAAATGATTTTATCTGTTTCTTTCTCTCATTTCTTTCTTCCAGCCTTAGTAGTCAGAACTGACCATTGCAATCGGACCTGCAGTAGGGTTCATAGTAAGAATTTAAATGGTTGCTGTTTCTTCAGATGTGACCTAAAGTCCTCCCCCATCTTATTTCAAAACTTTATCAAATTCTTGACTAGGGGTGACTAACATAAGGTTTCTACTTTGGCTGAAGACTTAGCTAGTACTAAATTAGGTAGCTGTAGGTTCTGGTTATTGTATTTGACTTAATAAGTAGTTTTCATCCTTTTCCTCCTCTGGTTTGAAGAATTATATTCTCAGTGGTAAGGAATTTTATTTAAAATAAAGTTAGCATAGCAAGATTAAATCAGGAGTGATAAATCTTTGCCAACTTTGGGTTTTATGTTGTAGGTGATGGTGGAAAAATAAGCATACTTGCATCTTCATTAATCTATAGCTATTCTTTCAAATTAAATATGTTTTTTGGTTCAAATTGTCTCCTAGTTAGTAGTTTTAGTTAGTTTGCATGAAGAAATCATTACCCCACGATGAAATATGCAGGACAGATAGCATTCCAGGTGGAGATTAATTGAAGTGTTTTTGAAATTCTTAAGTGGATTTTTGATGAATCTTTGCCTTGTAAAGAAAACCAAATCATAATACAATAGCATTTGCAGTATCTGAAGATAATATGTCAACTAGATGACATGACTTTTAAAGCCTATGGCCCAGAAAATTGGTGATTTTATTATGTAGGAGCAACAACTATATTCTTTTCTCATATAGCTCATGTAACTTGTAAAATACTGTTATTTTACAAAAGCATTAAATGGTAATCACACTTGGAACGAGAATATTTATTTTGTTGACTTGAGAACCACAGATGCCCTTATTACTAAAATAACTACGTGGAAGGAAATATGTGTGAAACAAAGGATATATTAAATAAACAGTATTTGAACGTATTTTGTGTGGAAAGAGCTCTGCATCCCTTGTTTTGCTCATGATTGGATATGTTGATCATGATAAATTCGAATGAGAAAGGTGTTGGTGTCACAGTCAAGAAATTTCAATTGTTGATTCTCTTTGATTGTCTCTTCAAGAGTGTCTAAAATATTCTAAGTAGATGTTAAGCATTTTTGTTTATTTAACTCATCTCAAAATAAAAATGACAAGTCCTTTTTCTGGTTAAATTTTAAATTTCTGGCATGATCATTTAAATCTTTTTGTCTTGTTCTTTACGAAAAGCAGTAAATATTACCTCATCCTGAACTTACTGCTTTATTTTTGTATGCGCAGCATAAATATATGTATGTGTCTGAGTATATGCTCGTAAAAATAACTAATAAAGTGGGGATCACACACACACACAGTATCCACCCTATTCTTGAATGTGAATCTAGTGTACAAGTGTCCTAGAAGGAAGATGCCTGATTGTTACAAAAATATCTAATTGCTTATTTTGGTTTTTAAACAAAGTTGAGCTTATTTTTAAAGCCTAAGTTAGCCTACCAGACATTCCTGTGCTGATATTCATTTGCTATAGAACAAAAGTTAGCATATGGTGAGTCTACTTGAACTTTTGCAAGGAAGTTTAGTTATTGACGAACAAAAGGCCTTGATAGAAGGTAGTCTCAATTATGGGAACATTGTCAGGACTTCACATAAGGTGAAGGTTTGCATCAGGCTGGAAGAGATTCCTAGAAATTACCGTGTGCTCCGGTGGAAAATAGGACACCTCAACAGGAAAGTGTTACATTTTGATATTAATTCTTTTCCTTAGGAAGAGGATAATTACTGTTTGTTTTACCTGAGGTAAAAGAAAGGGGGTGTTGGAAAATTTTGTACACCATTTGCTTTTTTTTTTTTTTTTTTTTTTTGAGACAGAGTCTCACTTTGTTGCCCAGGCTAGAGTGAGTGCCATGGCGTCAGCCTAGCTCACAGCAACCTCAAACTCCTGGGCTTAAGCGATCCTACTGCCTCAGCCTCCCGAGTAGCTGGGACTACAGGCATGCACCACCATGCCTGGCTAATTTTTTCCATATATATTTCAGTTGGCCAGATAATTTCTTTCTATTTTTAGTAGAGACGGCGGTCTCGGCTCTTGCTCAGGCTGGTCTCGAACTCCTGAGCTCAAACAATCTGCCCGCCTCAGCCTCCCAAGTGCTAGGATTACAGGGGTGAGCCACCGCGCCCGGCCTACACCATTTGCTTTTATAATTTTATGTGTAACTTATTGCTGCATGTTTTATTAATATTTATGTGTAGTTGGAGTTAAGGATAGCTAAGAAGTTGCTTTTAAAGCCTTTTGAGTATTTTTCTTTATTTAAATTTAGCTTATCTATTGTCTATCTAGTTTAGTCAGCTACTTTTTTTGAGAAGCTCTTATCCAACATAGAACTTTCATTCTCTTAAGGGTCACCTTTCAATTAAATTTTAGTGTATATAACCTGACTCAGGTTGCCCTTTAAAGGCTTTGAAAGCCATTTGTGGTTACTTTGAATATTTAAATATTTATTTGGGTAGAGTAAAATGAAAGTCTTTAATGAAGTAGAAGGCGTTGGATAAAAGGTACTATCTAATTATGGAGTTGTTAATGAAAACTTAGTTTGAAAATTGTTACTGCATCTATCAAGCAACATTCTGAGTTAAAATATGAGAAAATTTAAGTGGCTTTATCTGAAGTTTCTTGTCTTTAATTTACTTTTAAAATCAGACATCTTAAATTTTACCTGAAAGAGAGTAATTTTAGGTTCAAAAAATTAAAGAACTTAGATTGCCTTACATAAATTATAGACTTCTAAACATGAATGAACTTTTGTTTTGGACTCCCTGGGGAGTCTGTGTCATTGATAAAGGGCAGTATTAAACTATATCTTTAAATATTTTTTTGACTCTTTTCTACTACCCATTAGATCTGAGTAGTCTTGCTATTTCAGTTCCAATCGCAGTAATGAGAAAGGGTGTTGACAGAATGCAGAGCACACCCACTGTACCTAGTGAATCTTGCACAAGGTATTTTTGTGCGTGACTCCTTAGGATTGTAGGGAACAATCTCCCTACCCCTCTCATATTTCTTCTCTTTTTTCTCTTCTGGGAATGATCAAACCTTATGTGGTTTTCTACATGGAAACCAAGAAGGGGTGGTTCACCATTAAGCTATAATATTGATGGGCAGGTTCTTATTACTATAATTACAGCAGTATTGAGTAATGTGGTTTGAACATGTGACACCAGTGTGTGCTTGAACAGTCTTCTTAATTTTAAGGACAAAGGGTTTAAATTTATTTTTGTTGTTTTTCTATTCTCTATTTTTTATTTTTGATATAAAGTACATGCTGTCTTTTTCTTTATAACTATGGTTTGATAACATTTATAATATCTTGGGTCTTATTATCTTAAAAAAATCTTAAAAAGGCTTTTCACATAAAGTATTTCACTTGTTCTTTCAAAAACATTATTAGGGAGGAGTCGGTGTCAATCCTCTTTTCAGATGGAGAAACTGATGCACAGCGAGGGTTGACTATTGCTTGTGGTTTTTCAGTCCTTGGCAGAGCTTGGTATTCTATTTTGCAATTCATATCACTTTCCATGAATCGATGCTGAATTTCATTTACACTTGAATTTTTCACTTGATTAAAAAGCATTCAGAAAATATGCTATTTTTGGTGGTAATGTGGTGATACTTTCCTCTAGTTCAAAGTGGTATTCCTTGTGAAATATGGATGGTTCTATTTTTATCATGCTGCCCTTAAAAACGTAAAGAGCCAAGGCCGGCAAATAAGTAGGCAACTCAGAAAGAATACTAAAGTGTTCTAAAGATTCTGGTTGCA
This sequence comes from Varecia variegata, assembly GCA_028533085.1. Taxonomy (NCBI): domain Eukaryota; kingdom Metazoa; phylum Chordata; class Mammalia; order Primates; family Lemuridae; genus Varecia; species Varecia variegata. The sequence continues at coordinate 10,241,449 of CM052443.1, read as the reverse complement.
AATGGTCATACTTGCATTTAAGTTGATATGAATTAAAGTTTACATGATGATTCTTTATTCACTTATTCAAGATGCCTCATTTGTTAGACTATAAATTTTCATTGGGAAGTAGAGAATTAACACTTCACCTGAAAAGTGGATAATTTTTCAGAGTGTGTGGGGGAGTATGTGACAGTTTGGTTTCTTTAAAACATGGCTTAAAGGAACTGAACATGCCGTTAAAGATCTTATTTGCCTAAACGTTTTATTGTAAAATAGAATTATTTGTCTTTGAATGATACTTTATTGGTGTTACTATGCTCTAGTACAGTTTTTATAATTCATATGTTATATAGAGCTAGAAAGTGAGTTCTTGAATGTCATAGTTATTCCTGCATTGATGTGTCTTTTGTATTCATTGAACTAATTGTAGGGAGAGGAGATGGGTGTAAATGAGTTGTGTAAAGTTTCAAGTTGAAGGTTAAATCTTTTTGTTGGTATAAGATTGTCAATTCAGCTACCTTAAACAATTGGTTATGCAAAGATGATAATTTTTTAATGTGTAAGATGTTTTTGTTGCTTCTCATTCTCTTTTTAGAATCCTGAATTTAGCTTTTGGTTTATTGGTAACGTAACACTCACTGACATTGTATATGATCCAAGCCTTAGTATACTTGGCATTTCAGTTTTACATTTGTTGAATTGAATTTGTGGAATTTTGTTAAACAGCTGGTGATATGTGCCCTGATTCTTCAGCCTTCCATCCTGCTTGGGTCCCCAGGGATGTGTTAAGCACATATATATATGGAGGCATTTCTCCCATGGCAGGAGATTTTAGATGTGCCGCATACTATTAATATCTTCTGTTGCACGTGAGTGAACTCTATGTGGATTTTGAGAGAGCAGTTCTCTCTCAAAGTTTTCTTAGAGTTAACGGGTTTTTTCTTTTCTTTTAAAAGGCATCTCTTACCTCAACTTTGAGATGAATTTAATGAGACATCTGTCAAATGAGGCATCTTAGATTTAATGATTTTGTTATGTGCCAGGGTTTAACATAGTTCAGTGTGTCTGGACAGGAGAAGGGTTTAATTGTAACTAGAAAGTGAAGAGATCCTGAAGCCACTCAATAGAAAACTATTCTTTTAAAGATGCCTGACATTTTGAAAAAGAGAAAGAGATGTTATCAAAATGTCTACAACAGTCTGGGAAAATGAAGTCTTTTTTTCCTTTAAAATCCCACCTTCTAAAACCAATTCCACCCCTTTAATCACATGCGTCTGGTGGAACACTGGTAATGAGGGGTTTTCTAATGTCACTGTGCTTCTAGGGCAAACCCTTTTTTATACTAACCTTTGGTTTTCTAAAGATAATATAATTGTAACAAAAAAATTGACCATGTGGATTCTTTAGGTGTATTAGGTATTTATAACCTAAGGTTGTATGAGTGACTGTGTTTTTTGTGTGAAACTTCAACTCTAGGCTTTAGAAAATTTTGATAAATTGAAACCCAAGGATTTGGAAAGAATAGATTTTAATGATGCTTGATTAAAGAACGTCAGTGTATTTGTTTAACTGCGGAATAGCAGCTCTTTCAGGTTGTGTGATATTGTACTTTTTATCAAGCATATAGTAATAGTTACTGGATTAATGAAGTGTTATTACACTTTGATTTTAGAGTTGAAATGGTTTTGTTACCATGAGTTGGCCTTGGTATACCTCTCAGTATTCAGTAGTCCCCAACCTTTTTGGCACCAGGGTCTGGTTTCGTGGAAGACGATTTTTCCATGGACTGGGGTTGGGTGGGTAGGGGGCAGCGGAGCTCTTTGGCTTGGTCCGCCTAGGGGTTGGGGATTGCAGTGTTAAATAAATCAAAGCATGACTACCCTATAATGCCACATTCATGCTGAAATAATTTTTTTCCTGTTGTATTTTTACATTTGAGATTGTTTTTATATATTGTAAATGTATTTAATGATAGAATAAAGTGACTTGTTGAGGTATAAATCTAGTGATTCCTGAGTTTATAACCTAGAAATTCTATTGGAAACTGGGTAAAATACCTTATTTGTAGTTTGTACATATTGTATGCATTTGTGGATATTAATGCTTCAGCAAAAAAAACAAAAAATATCCAGAATTTTTGGCATATACTTTCCAAATTGAAGCTTAGCTAGAAGTAAATTAGTCTCATTTCTAGTTTGTGAAAGCATTCAGTTGAAGATTGAATAATATTTGGTTTTGGACCATTTCAATAATGAGTGAAAAATCTAATTAGAAATTTGAAGTTTGAGATAATTTGAATTGGTTGTGTGGTTTTTTTTTTTTTCCTCATTCTTTCCAAGCAGTAAGAGATTTTATTTGTTGCTATTTCTTCTGACTCATATATCTGATGAAGAGCAGTTGGAGAATGAATCTTTTCATATACCTGCCTCAGTTAATAATATGTTAGAAGGTTTGGGCTTTTTTCCCCAAATGCCAGGCATGTTTTTAAATACAGCATGAGTTTGGCTGATATGTGGGAGTGGGGGTGGGGTGGGGTACTGGTAAGTAACTCTTTTCCTTTCAAAAACAGAACTTTGGGAAAGAATTTGTATCTTTTTATCTTATACTTTGATTGAGAGAAAATGCATTTTATTTTATTTATTTTATTTTATTTTTTGAGACAGAGTCTCACTCTGTTGCCTAGACTAGAGTGGGTCAGCCTAGCTCACAGCAACCTCAAACTCCTGGGCTCAAGCAATCCTTCTGCCTCAGCCTGCCGAGTAGCTGGGACTACAGGCATGTGCCACCATGCCTGGCTAATTTTTTCTATATATTTTTAGCTGTCCAGATCATTTCTTTCTATTTTTAGGAGAGGGGGGGGTCTCACTCTTGCTCAGGCTGGTCTCGAACGCCTTACCTGCGCCGGGCCAATGCATTGTATTTTAAAGAAACTAGTCTGGGAGTTGGGAAATTGGTATGGCTTTGGGCATTCATCTTAACTTATCCTGGGCTTTGATTTCCTCATCTGTAAAACAGTGGGGTTGGAGTAGGATAAGTCTGAGATCTCTTCCAGCTCTCAACATTCTGGGGCTTCATTAGAGAGCCTGTTTTTTGAAGGGCTTTGAAAGTTATAGTTGTTTTAAGTTCTGTAAGACCTGTCTATGGATTTAAAACTGTGAAATCTCCTGCCTTTTCTTATGGGCTTGGACCTAAAATACATAAGACAGCCTGAGGTTGCCAACAAAGCAGACCTCCTTTTTGGTGTAGATTAGGACTAATGAAGAGCAGATAATGTTTGATTATCCTCTCCTTGCCATTGCTACTCCCCAAAGTAGAATTCAGCATGCTAGGGATGGATTTAAAGAACTACAACTTTTTTAAGTTAAAGTTCTTTTCTTAAATTGACTTACCAAACTATCTTCATAATCCAATTTATAAAGTTTACTGTAATAACTCTGTATTAGAGGGATCCAAATGTGCAAAATTTATTGGCTAGTTAGCTTTAAGTCTTGGTAAGCTGTGTGCCTGTCTACCCGTGCCTTGAGTCAGTAGGTGAAAAAGCACTTAATGAAAATTAAACTTTTGCACTGTATTTTGATTAGGTTATAGAATTTAGAATCCTATAGAGATAATTTAGCCCAATGTCTGTATTTTTATAGATGAGGAAAGTAGATCCATAGAGGTTAAGTGTTTGGTCCTAGATCAAGTCAGTTTCAGAATTAATAGGAACAGCACCTAGGATTTTGATGATCTGTCCAGTGTTCCTTTTTCACACACTATGAACTTGTATACTTACTATCTTTGGATGTTCCTTATATTTATTATTCAGAATGAAACTTTAAAAAATTGTGTACTTCACACAGGTGGTGGTTTCCCAATTCAAGGTTTTTCGAGTTTCTTTTCATTCTAATCAGTGCTTTTAAGAGGTTGCATATCACTTTGATATCACTTTGACAGATTATAAAGGAGGAACTTCTGATGGAACAGCTGGATATTTTAATTGCACAGAGGGAAATTAGATTTCATCAGTGATTTTACCCTTTGGGGGATTCATGATAGAACTTTTGACAGTTGACTGAGAAGAGGTACAATGCTAGAAAATCAATGTTGGTTCATCCAGTATTTTGAAGTTTAAATTGTTGAATAGAAATGTTGGAAAAAGGAATCATTGAATTTTACAAAAATATTTGAGAGAGAAATTTAGGAACAGGTTTAAAAATTTCCATCCAAACATATATGTAACAAAAAGATTCAGTATTCATTATATTCTTTATTTCAATTTTTTTTAAAAAAGTCATCTCAAAATTAATTGCACTTAGCTTATTCTTTAGGTACATATACACAGTTCTTCCTTTGTGTGACACAAAAAATTGAAACAACTCTTTTCAATAATCTTTGGGCTTTTGTTGTGTGCTGCTTTTGGAAGTCTTTATTATGAAAGCTGCCACTGCCTTGAATACCTTCTCTCTCTTTTTATTTCTCTCTCTTAAAGAAAAAGAAAAGAAAAGAAATATCCTGCTGCTGGTAGCAAAAAGACAGTTTGTGAACTCTGGAAACAAATACTCCCAGATATTTTTAGGGGTGTGAGAGATTTAATCATTTACCTTAAGCAAAAGTTTTAGCTTCCTTTCTATGAAAGTTAACCTACTGAGTCAATTCTCTAAAGATTACTGTTCATTTTTAATACGAGGAAAGGAACTTTTTAAAGTGCATAAGTCCAAAAGGGTAAAAATACTTTGCATCTGGCATATTTGCACCTGGCATGTACTCCAGGTGCTGAAGCAGAGGAGGAATTTCTCTTGATGGTCTCTTAGAGAGGTGGTGTGGCTGGGGTGCGGCTGACATTCAGTTTTAAGTAACAAGGAACTCTCCTGCATAAATGCTGTAATTTTTAGACTTATTTTCTTCCTTACACACACACACACACACACACACACACACACGATACGTGCACATACATATGTTCTTCACTGAGTGTTGAGATAGAATATAATGGGAGGGGTAATTTATTGATAGGAGGACGTAAGTGGGGGAAAAATCTCAATTAAAAAAATTTGCAGTTCTTAATTTTTTAACCTTTTTTTCACTTATTAATTGGTAATTTATTATGAATAGCCTGTTCCTATCCCTTGCTCACTTTTTTATTGTTGTTATTGTTAGATATTTGCTTTTCTCCTACTGATTTATAGATTTCTTTAGGAGATATATTTAGGGAAACTAATTTTGTTTTCTAAGTCACTAATATATTTATTCTTTATCTGTTGTTCACTTTTACGTTATTCTTTCCCTGTAGGTTTTTAGGGTCTGTGTCATGCTTAGGAGGCCTCCCTTACCCCTAGATTTAAAAAAAATCTTTCATATTTTCTTGTAGTGTTTTATAGTTTTATTTTCTATACTTAAAATTTTAATCTGTTGTTTAAGTAAGGCAGGAAGGAGGAAAGATAACAAGTTGTCCCCACATTTTTTATTGGATAACTGTGTTTTTTCTTCACTGGTTTAAAATGCCACTATCCCCCAGAGTTTATTCCTTTTTTAAAAAAAAAAAACTGACCAGGCAGGGGATTTGTTTTCTTTGGTTGAGCTGAGAAAGAGGTTTCATGTGTAGTCATGAACTGATGACAATTCTTGATTACAGGAATATAATCTGAAATAACTCTGATTTGAGATAGCAGAACATCGTGATGCAGAGACAAGTGTTCAAATGGTATCCATGGTGCTTTAGTGCTATTAAGTAAATGAACTCCCAGAAAAGATGAGGTAGTTATAGAAGGGATGGGGGAGGGGAAAAGTAACAGATGTCAAATAGAAAAATCAACTTAGACCATCTACCACCTTTGGTAAGCAGGCTTTCATGGTCTAGTGACCAACTCTTAAGCTATTATATGTGACCACAAGACAAACTGGACTACTGTTGGATTTTGTGGCATTATAAGATTATTGGTGGAGAACTGGGTTTCTCTTCTGCAGGCTTTTAGTTGTATTGCTGAAGTTCCAAATTACCTTTGCTGGAGTAGTCTCTAGATTTAATACACCAACACTTAAGGAGAAAATTTCCAGACCGATTGCTTTAAAATACTAAATGAAATAAAACTGTGGTCACTAAACTTACTTAGTTATTTGCAAGTAGCATTTCTTTCTTCCACAGTGACAAACCAGATGTCATTTTCAAAAGATTTAAATAAATAAGTGTGAAAGAATTAAATTGCCTCAGCATAATTATATCCTGCTGTATAATGTTCAAGAAATTGTGTTGTATTTAGTGACTTAGCAAACATTTATATCCCCCTTATTATATGCTAAGCACTGTTTCAAGTACTTTACAGATATTAGTTTGATCCTCATAACAACTCTATGAGGTAGATAATGTTACCACCCCAGTGTTACAGATAGAGAAACTGAGTTACAGAGCAGTTGCTAACTTGTCTGGATTTGTACGGTGAGAGTGAGCAAGACAGAGGCAGAGTTCAAGTCCAGGCATCTGACACCAGAGTAAGTGTCCCCCTTGATTTGCTGAATATGAAAAACTTAATAAGCTTCTGTGGCCAGTTTGGGCACATCAGTATTTTAGAAGCACAGACTTTGAACTAGTTAGCACCTGGACTTGGTTTCTGGCTGTGCCACTGACCCTAGAGTTCTACTTCATCCTTTCCTACCTGCTGCACCAGGTTGTTGAGAGACTCAAATGAGGTAATGAATGAAAGGATTTAAGACAACAGTACTAGTTATATATGTTGCCACTTTTTCTTTGGGTGGAAAGAGCACTGATTGAGGAACTGGAGACCCATGTTTGTGGCTTCTTTACTTGATGTGAGACCTGTAATAAACCTCTTAACCTCTTTCAGCCTCATTTATTAGAGAGAAAGAGAAAAGATGATAAAAAAAATTCTGTGTCAGAATATTGTGAGGTTCAGATTTGATGATATATATGAAAGTGCTTTGTAAAACCTGAGATGTTATACAAATGTAATGTGGTTTTATTATTTTTAGCCATAGTAAATTGCCATAGATGTTAATTAGAGTTAATTAGGGCTCATTAAAGAAGATGGGATATACTGTTGTTGGGCACTGATGCTCAGTTACATGGATGAATATACAGGCATACCTTGTTTTATTGTGCTTCACAGATACTGTGTTTCTTCCAAATTGAAGGTTTGTGGCAACCCTGCATTGAGCAAGCTTATTGGTGCCTTTTTCCAATAACGTGTGCTCACTTTGTGTCTCTGTGTCGTGTTTTGGTGATTTTTGCAATATTTCAAACCTTTTCATTATTATTATTATTATTATTTTTTGAGATAGAGTCTCGCTCTGTTGCCTTGGCTAGAGTGCCATGGCGTCAACCTAGGTCATAGCAACCTCAAACTCCTGGGCTCAAGCGATCCTCTTGCCTTAGCCTCCTGAGTACCTGGGACTACAGGCACGCGCCACCACACCCAGCTAATTTTTTCTATTTTTAGTAGAGACAGGGTCTTGCTCTTGCTCAGGCTGGTCTCGCACTCCTGACCTCAAGTCATCCTTCCACCTTGACTTCCCAGAGTGCTAGGATTATAAGCGCAAGCCACCGTGCCCAGCTTGTTTCATTATTATTATTATTATCTGTTATGGTGATCTGTGATCAGTGATCTTTGATGTTACTACTGTAATTGTTTTGGGGCACCACAAACCATGCCCATATAAGATAGCAGACTCGATAAATGTGTGTGTTCTCACTGCTCCACCAGCTGGCCATTTCCTCTTCTTTCTCCCTCTTCTTGGGCCTTCCTATTCCCTGAGACACAATATTGAAATTAGGCCAGTTAGTAACCCTATAATAGCTTCTAAGTGTTCAAGTGAAAGGAAGAGTTGTACATGTCTCACTTTAAGTCAATAGCTAGAAATGATTTAGCTTGGTGAGGAAAAGTTAGGCCTCCTGTGCCAAATAGTTAGCCAAGTTGTGAATGCAAAAGAAAAGTTCTTGAAGGAAGTTAAAAGTTGCTATTCCAGTGAATATTCAAATGATAAGAAAGTGAAACAGCCTTATTGCAGATATGGAGAAAGTTTTAGTAGTCTAGATAGAAGACCAAATCAGCCACAACATTCTCTTAAACCAAAGCCTAATCCAGAGCTTTGGTCCTAACTCTCTTTAATTCTGTGAAGGCTGAGAGAAGTGAGAAGCTGCAGAAGAAAAGTTTGAAGCTAGCAGAGGTTGGTTCATGAGGTTGAAGGAAAGAAGCCGTTTACATAACACGAAAATGCAAGTGCTGATGTAGAAGCTAGGGCAAGTTATCCAGAAAATCTAGCCAAGATCATTGATGAAGGTGGTTACACTAAACAGCAGATTTTCAATGTAGATGAAGCAGCCTTCTATTATTGCAAGAAGATGCCATCTAGGACTTTAATAGCTAGAGTGAGGTCAGTGCCTGGCTTCAGAGTTTCAAATGACAGGCTAACTCTCTTGTTAGGGGCTATTGCAGCTGGTAACTTTAAGTTGAAGCTAGTATTCATTTACCATTCTGAAAATCCTAGGACCCTTGAGAATTATGCTAAATCTATACTGCATGTGCTCTGTAAATGGAACAACGAAGGCTGGATGACAACACATCTGTTTTTAGTATGGTTTACTGAATATTTTAAGCCCACTGTTGAGACCTACTGCTCAGAAAAAAAGATTCCTTTCAAAATATTACTGCTCACTGACAATGCACCTGGTCAGCCAAGAGGTCTGATGGAAATGTACAAGGTGATTAATGGTTTTTCATGGTGCTAACTCAACATTCATTATGCAGTCCATGGATTCAGAAGTTATTTTGCCTTTCAGGTCTTATTATTTAAGAAATACATTTTGTAAGCCTTTAGCTGCAATGGATAGTGATTCCTTTGATGGATCTGGGCAAAGTAAATTAAAAACCTTCTGGAAGGGATTCACCATTCTAGATGCCATTAAGAACATTCATGATTCATGGGAGGAGGTGAAAGTGTCAACATTAATAGTTTGGAAGAAGTTCATTCCGGACCCTCATGGATGACGTTGAGGAGTTTTAATGGAGGAATTATCTGCAGGTGTGGAAATATCAAGGGAACTAGAATTAGTGTAGCCTGAAGATGGGAATGAGTTGTTGCAATCTCATGATCAAACTTTAAGAGATGAGGAGTTGCTCTTATGGATGAGCAAAGAAAGTAGTTTCTAGAGATGGAATCTACTCCTAGTGTAGATGCTGTAGACATCTTTGAAATGATGTTGTAGACTTTCGAATATTACATAAACCTAGCTGATAGGGTGGGGGGAGGGGATGGGTGTATACCTACATGATGAGTGCGATGCGTACTGTCTGAGGAATGGACACGCTTGAAGCTCTGACTCGGGGGGGGGGGGGGCATGGGCAATATATATAACTTGAACTTTTGTACCCCCATAATAAGCTGAAATATATATATATATAAAAAATAAACCTAGTTGATAAAGCAGTGGCAGGAGTTTGAGAGGACTGACTCCAATTTTGAAAGATCTGTGGGTAAAATGCTATAAAGCAGCATTGCATGTTACAGAGAAGTCTTTCATGAAAGAAAGAGTCAATTGATGTAGCAGACTTCATTGTTGTCTATTTTAAGAAATTGTCACAGCTACCCCAATCTTCAGCAGCAACCACTTTGATCAGTCAGCAGCATCAATATTGAGGCAAGACTCTCCACCAGCCAAAAGATGAAGGCTCCAGTTGATCATTAGGACTTTTTAGCAATGAAGCATTTTTATTTTTGCGGGGGGAGCAAATACTTTTAAATTTTTTTTTTGGTTTAGTTTTTTACAAATATACTGGAGAATCATTCAGTGCTGCCAGCATTGGACACGATCCTGGGCCACAAGTCTGCACACTCCTTTGCAACAGGTCCTGTAATGGCAGAACATTTTATCTCACCTTTATTGTTTACTGTGACCCCTGCGTTATCTTCAAAATAAACATGTCATCTTTTTTCCAGTTAGATTTTCATTGTCAAATTATCACTGCTGGCTGTACCTTGTTTCTGAGCTCTGGTTTGCCTTTCTTGACTGTGGTCTGTCTGTCACCATGTCACCCCCACCAGCAGCGGTAGGTCTGTTCAGTCGTCCCTTGATCCCCTTCACAGAGATGATGTGCAGATTTTTGGCTCCTGTGTTGTCAGCATAGTTGATCACAGCTCCTACCAGAAGACCCAAGGAAATCCGGAATTTTGTACCAGAGGACCCACCACATCCTCACTTTGATATCTTGAATGCTGGAAGGGGGCAGAAAGGCAATAAAGCATTTTAAAATAAGCCATGTACATTGTGTTTTTAAATATAATGCTGTTGCATACTTAATAGACTACAATATAGTGTAAACATAACATATCACCAGGAAACCAAAAAATTCACATCAGCTCACTTTGTTGTGATATTTGCTCTATTGCAGTGGTCTGGAACCGAACCCAAAATATCTCTGAGGTATGGTGGCATTCATTCATTCTGTAATTACTATGATTATTTACTGTGTCTAGGGTGCTTTTGATTCAAAGATGACTAATATGAATTATTGATACCTTGAAATCCTTATCAATTTGAGGGCATGTTTGTGGAAACAAACAAGTAGCCAACATTTACAATGGAAAGGTGAAAAGTGTTCTAATAGAGACAAAGTGTTCACAAGTTATTGCAGTAGCAAAAACGGAGAAAGGCACTGATTCTACTATGTGCTGCCCTTGAAGGTACCAGAAGGAGTAGACTGTTGCTTCCCTTCTGAGATCCTGAATTTTTTTAGAAGCAACTGTACATTATTGGTTTGAGGTCCAGTCTGACTGGGTTTAGGATTCATAATTCCAGTTTAATCCTTAAAATTTACCAAATACTTCTCTAGCTAGGCATCTGGGCCCTTTTATCCACTTGAATCATTTTGAGTTCCATTTGGTATCATAGTTTGTGAGGATCTAAGTTCTGGATTAAGCAAATATTAGTTTATTTCTTTTTTTTAAAGGCCTATTAGGTTTTATTTTTCTATGGGTTTATGTATGATATTTATGGGAAATGCTATGTATCTTCAGAAGGTAGGTACTTTCTTTTAGTATAGTGTCATGTATAGACCACATTAATGTAAAATTTGGAAGATGATGAATTAGTCATGACCTGGGGGAATTTTTTTTTAAACCTCTTGTGTGGACTAGGAGGAAACAAAACTCTTCGGTGTTCACATAAGCAAACACAACTGATTAGCTCTTTTACCCCTGGCTGTAAAACCTGTGCTTCACACCTGGCAAGTTAAGTCTTTACTAATGACCTACTGTAAGTTATTTTTGTCTTGGATGGATGGCAAATGGCTCCGTGAAATATTGTCTCTTGTAGTAATGTGGATAACAACACTGGAAAAAGAGCTTCCTTTAGCTTTTTATGTTTTAGAATTATGAGAAACACCATGGTAAGAAAAGTTATTTAGGTTCTGACTAAAATAAGTCCTGCTTCTCTAATTTGAATAAAATACTTCTTTTTCAAACTAATCAACATTCAGGTTAATTACTGGCCACTGTGTATTTTCTACCATCTATTTCCAACTAGCACCTATTTGCCCTCTGAAAATTTTTACAGAGACTTCAGTTAACTCAGTAGAGCAATATCAGCACCTGACAAGCTGATTTTCATGGGGGATATTAACAGACTTGTTAGCAGCAATGTAATCATAAGGAGAATAGTTATTGGCCCTTTTGATTATAAAGCAGGAGCTCAAGGGTCCTTTGCTTTGTAACCAAGTCATATGAAGGACTTGGTGTTTTTAACCAAAATCTAAATGGTATTGTTTCATTAATGAGTAAATACATGGTGACAAAAATTCTATAAACATACCTAGGAACAGCTTAAGAGGATAATGTCATTCTGAAGAAGATACCACACAAGTCCATATCTGAGAGTAGGGATTGATTATTTTGTAGTTAGCATAGTTGAAATGCTTGTTTTATATTCTGAATTGGCTTGTAGCTGCTAATAGAGAATTGGGAGCTGTCTGCTTCCTGTTTCCATAGATGTGCATAATCCCCCATCAAAACAAAAATAATTAAAAATAACAGTTGATAGCCCTCTTGGTTCTAAGAAACTGATGAATTAACCCATGTAGCATCAACCTCCAGATAACACTGGTGGATAAGGGAAGGTAGTAGTGTTCATTTGTTTTTAAGGTAATATCATAGGCACAATTATACTTAACCTTTGCACAGTGTCTTCTTTATCTTTTAGAAACTTTTGTAATGTTGGAATAGACTAGTAAACCAGAGTTGGCTGAAGGCAGTTACCAAGTCAGAACCTGATGAGTGCAATAATTGAAGTAATATCTGCTAGAGTGTAGCTTTGCCAGGTTTCACTGTTGTAAAATAGGTGACAACCTCGTGGCTATCCCAGAGATGGCATAGAATCTTAGCACTGGAAGAGACCAGAGGGCATCTAGTCCAGTTTCTTAACTCCTACATTCCTGATTGATGGTCATCTGGCCTCTGCTTATTGACTGCTGCTAGACATTTTATTCCAGGACACATTATGTCCAGCCTTGCTCCTTGGAATGTGATCTGTGGACCACCACCATCAGCCTCTCTTGGGAGCTTGTTAGGAATGCAGAATTTCAAGCCCTACCTTAGACTTACTGAATAATCAGCATTTAACAAGATCTCCAAATGTTTCATCTGCACGTTATACAGTTTGAGAAGCACTAGTGCTGGATGAATTGGGAACAGGAGAGATTAGAATTTGAAGGAGGAGAAACCATTGTGTGAGCTAGGGCAGTGGGAGGGAGCAAAGGAGACTGATTTGGATGTTATCCTGGGATTCAGTAGCTAATTGGCTGTTCTGGTAATAGAAACTCAAAGATAACAAAGATAATAGTTTGGGTGGTGGGAGAATTGTGGGTCAGTTCATAAAAGTAGGAAGCAAAAGATTATGCAGGGGCTATCACTAATTAATTCGGTAAACCTTGAGGACCAGGTATTACAGTTAGGAGTTGGCGAGATGTAATGAATGAAGGTGTGTCTTCTCTTGGTATTTACAATGTAATGTTTATTAAATAATTGGAGGACTGATTTTGCTGAGTCATGGGTTTGAAATGGTAATACATGTTAAGCTGACTGCAGCCATTTGTTTAGCTGGTAAATGGACCTGGCTCACCACCCAGCTTCCAAATCTCAGTAGAGCTTTGTTGCTTCCTACTGGTTACCATATGTGTGGTAACTCTCAGGAAGGTGATAAAAACATTATTTACTTGGTTTTCATGTGAGAGTAGTTCTTTCCTCATATACAAAATACATGCTAGTACTGACAATGGCTATGGAACAAGCGAAGAGGTCTGAAAAGAATGTATTAAATTTATGAAACTCCTAGGATGTATGTCTTCTTGAATGGTGAGGCTTTTCTATCTAGTATTTGTGAGAGGATTTACATAAACAATTATAATACAACTTGAAATGCCTTAATGGAGGCATTTATACAGTGCCAGGGGAACCCAGAAGGCTGAGAAACCAACTCTGCCTGGAAGTGGAATGCTCTGGAGATGCTTCCTGGGAACGATTCCGTGTGTGAATGGGACTAGCATTGTTTGAAAAGGGCATGTCAGGTATTAAAGCATGAATGAAAGGGCTCGATGTGCGTGGGGAATGGTGAGTAGCTTGGAGTGGTGAAGTGTTAGGTGGTGAGATTAAAAGTGGTAGGAGATGAGACTGAGGGAGGTTGGGTCCACACATGCTAAGGACTTGACTGGATGAACAATACAGCGGAGAGTGATGTGATTAGATTCAATTTGTATTTTCGAGTGTTAACTGGCAGCCAGCTGGAGGACAGATTGGAGAGGGAGCTGCTAGACAAGACTCGGAGGCTGCCTTAGTGGGGCCTTGAATAAACATTTTTTGACTTCTATGTGCTAAAGCACTCTTAGGAGCTGGAGATACAATGAAAGAATGGTATACTGCCCTTGCTTCAAGGAGTTCTGCCTAGTAGGGGAGAAGGAAAGAATTGCAGTACAGAGTGAGCTACTTTTGAGGTATGTACAATGTGGTTGTACCAGATAGGGAAATAACTACCTCTGCTGCAGCTGGGAGTAGGTGGGAGAAGATTTTGAAGATTAGGAGGAGTAGATCAGGAGTAGGATGGAATAGGCCATTCCTGGCAGGTCACCTAGGACCTCGATGAGGAAGGTCTACATGAGGTCAGTTCAGATGAAGAACTGTGGACATGGAAGAATTGTCTAGAATGTAGAATTGTTGAGTCTTAGTGAATAATTATATGTGGGGGGAGAAGGAGAGGTTCAAGACTTTTTATTCATTCCTGAACTAATTTGAGTAGGGGGATATGTTTCTAGATCCCAGTGGATGTCTGAAACCAAGGATAGTACTATCCCTGTATATATATAGAACCATAGATACACAATCAGCTCTCTGTAACCGTGGGTTCTGCATCTGTGGATTCAACCAACTGTAGATCATAAATATTTTGGGGAAAAAAAATAACAGTACAATAATAAAAAATAATACAAATAAAAAGCCAACAAAGTATAACAACTATTTACATAGTATTTATATTGGATTAGATATTATAAATAATCTAGAAATTAAAGTATATGGGAGCATATATGTAGGTTATATACAAATATATAAGAGACTTGAGCATCTGTGGATTTTGGTATCTGCAAGGGATGTAGGTGGATGGTGGTGCAGGGTGGTCGTGGAACCAATTCCATTTGGATATCAAGGAATGATTCTCTTATGTTGTTTCCTATACATATGTACCTATGATAAAGTTTAATTGATGTAGTATACACATTAGGAGATTAACATCAATAACTAATAATAAAACAGAACAATTTTAACAGTATACTGTAATGAAAGTTATGTCAATGTGGTCTCTCTCTTTCTCAGAATATTTTATTGTATTATACTCACCTGTTTTTGGACTGTGGTTGACTAGGGGTAACTGAAGCCATGGAAAGTGAGTGCAACCATGGTTAAACAGGGGACTACTGTATGTCTTCCATGTCAGGAACTAGGGACATAGTGTGAACAAGACCAATAGGGTTTTGTATGATAGGATGACTTGGAGGTTTCTAGTTTGGGCATGACTGTCATCCCATTAACCAGCAGTCAGAATATAGGAACAGGAATTGGCTTTAGGGTGAGCGAGAGAGATGGTGAGTTAGAATTTGGATGTGTTAAGTTTGAGGTACCTGAAGGACATCTAGGTATATGTGAAGAGCTCTGGATCATCTGTATTTAGGTTGTATTTAGGTTCAAGCCTTTGAATTGAATGAAATTGCTAGATAGAGTAGACAGAATGAGGAAAGGCCTTAGGAAACAACTCTGAGGAATGCCTCTGTTTAGAACGTGGTAGTAGATTGTGTTGAGTAAAAGAATTCAGACACAAAAGAGACATGCTCTATGAGTATATTTATATGAAAGTGAGTTAACTGGCAGAGCTAATTTTTGGTGATAGACCATAATAGTGGTTACCTTTCAGAGGAATGTTGATGGGAAGGGAGTGAGGAGCCATTTGGTCTTGATATCATTCTTCATTTTTGGTCTGGGTGTTAGTTATCTGGGTATATAATATAATACGTACATGAAAATTACCGATCAGTACCCTTATGGTTTGTGTGCTTTGCTAGATGTAAGTTATACCTCAGTGGAAGAAGGGAAGTGGTCCTGAAGGAAGAAACTTGAACAATATTGAGCAGTATTTCTGTCCTGAAGGGAAAAAGAGAGGGAAGGAGAAGCCAAGGATGATGGATGAGTGCAGAGGGAAAAATAAACAAAGGGAAGTCCTGGAGGAAATTTGAGGGGGTGGAATTATGAACACCCATGGAGGAGTTAACCCTGGGTGTGAAGAGGGCTACCTATTTCCTTGAAGCTCTTAGGAAGGATAGGTGGAGGTAAAGATTCTTGTAAGAGTTCTGGAAGTCTCTGGGTCTCAATGGGCCTCAATTTTCTTCATGAATTAGAAGGTAAGGAAAAGCCGAGTCTCAATATTTATTATAATATGCTTTTTCTTGAGCTAATTCACCAACTAATAATAATGTATACCATCTGTTGGGAATTTGTGACTGTGATTTCAACTTATGTTAAATTTTCTGAAGGGTGATCCTTTCTTGGGCCATTCTAAAGCAGCTTAGGGCACTGGAAGCCCGGCGGGGACAAACTAGAGGTGGAGGAACTGACTGCCAAACTTGGTTTTACAGGTTTGTGGATGCTTTCATTGGGCTTTGATTTGTGGTTCCCTGCCCCTGTTTTCTAAGGGGGTGTGTTTTGTGTGTGTGTGTGTGTGTGTGTGTGTGTGTGTAAGAGTAGGTGGGGGAAGCAGGTTGGTCAAAAGCCTTCAGGGAAGTTACAAGTAGTAAATGACCAGGCTAGATTGTGCCTTCCATTATATTCCATTTCCTTTCTGTTTATAAAATCACATATATATATAACTTCTGAGACAGTTTTGATTTTTTTCACATGACCTATTGATTATACTTGCAGAAATGAGAGTTGATTCTGAAGAATGCATTTTCCATTCATATATTATCAAAGTGACTTATAGATTATATCTATATATAAAGTGAGCACAAAGACATGGTAAATTTTCAATTTAGATAGATATAAACCAGATGGTATAAGGACAGTTATTGTAAATAATAAACACTGTTAAGAGAAACCCTGTTAAACCTATCATTTTTCTTCTTAGTTGTAGTAAGCATTGAATTTCTGTTTTGTGCTCAGTACTGGGCTAGATGCTGAGATTTCAAATTGTGGTTATTGAAACAAATGAAAAACTAGCTTTGTTTTGTTTATTTTTAAGAATATAATTGCTCAAATATTTACTGAAGTCTTATTCCAGTTGCAAAGTTGGTTTTTGTAAATTTTTAATATAGATGTTTTGAGGACTAGGGAAGAAACTCTTGAGAAAGAACCATAATTGCTAACTCTTCATATCAAACATGGTGAATTGACAAACACCATAATAGTGGAAAAAAATAGGGCCTGGTAGAATGGCTATGGAGTTTTGTTGTTCTTCTTTTACTTGCTTAGGAACTTCGTATTTATTGGGCTATCAGTTGGCACAAAGTTTTGTTTGTGTTCAAAAGTCACTGATTGGTGGTAACAGAAACTTTTTTTTATGTGGAATACTGTCATTTTTTACTTCTCATCTGCTTAGTCAATTCAAACAGTTGTGGAGTGCCTTGCTTCCCAAGGTATAAGGTGCTTTGACCGTTGGGGGAAAAGATGAGTCAGCCACAGCCTCCGCCTTTTTGAAGCTTAAACCAAATTGTATAAGGACAGAGATTATCATAAAAACAGTAGAGTAAGACCATACTGTGACAGTTCTCCATCTTTTCTTTCTTATAGATATTTCTTGAACTTTGTTCCTGTTATGTGCCAGTCTTTAACAAGATAGATGTGGTCCCTGCCCTTGTAATTTCACAATAAGGAGGAAACTTACTAAGTACTTGTATAAATAATCACTTAATTGTAATTTTGATGTGTGCCACTAGGGAAAAATAAGTATGCAGTGAATAAGCTGAGACCTGAGGGTTGAATGGTGGCTTAGGGATACATGAAAGAGTGTTTCATATGGGGGAACAGTGTGTGTGAAGGTCCTGAGGTAGGGAGCACAGCAAGTTGAAGGACTCAGGGAAGGACCAGAGTATAGTGTAGTGATTGAGGGTTTCAGGAAATAGCAAGGGCTGTATCATGGGTGTGTGTGGTCTGAGGCTGACTTCTGCCTACAGAGTGCTTTGGTTATCATGATCCCCCCAACTCCCTCAAATTAAATGCAAAATAGGTAGATATGCATTCTCTGTAATCCCTGGCTACAAAGGCCTTAGAAGGCCACAGTTAGTGTTTTGGAGTTGATTTTAAGAATAATGGGAAACCCTTCCATTCAGTTATCAAATGTTGTTTAGATTTGTCTTTTTCAAGGGCAGGTGCCATGGCTGTCATTTTATAACTAACTTCTTTTTATCTTATCAGTAGGAGGGATAAAGGGAGGATGAAAGTAACTTTGTCTTTTCTATATTTCTAAGCCCAACATTTTGGGCACTTTAAGAACAGCTGCTTTTCTATCCTTCCTATGTGCAGGACTTTCTTCATCTTTCTAGCTTTCCCTAGCCCCCCCACCAACTTCCCTATACAGCTACAGTGATTGGCTCTATAATCTCTGAGACCCCAACATACTCCCAACATACAAGGGGCCATGATCTGAAAATAAAGGCCTATCCTTTTTTCCTGGTTTCACAGCAGTTTTTACAGGAAGCTCTGTTTTACCCTCTTTCTGCCCCATCCCAGCATACTCATTTTCCCTTTCTTAGAAAAGAAAAATTAGTATCTCTCATTGAATGAGTGTATATAAACATCCCCTGTTGTGTACTCCACTTTCCCCTAACTCAACCCCAGCAATAATAAGCTGTGCTGAACATCAAGCATGTTTGACTGAGGAAATTAAAAAACACCAATTCAGTGTGTTCTCTTGGCACTTTAGCAACCAAATTCCATTTTAATGAAGTTGGAATACAGCATTCCGATTTTTATCTCCTGTTGGGGAGACATTAAATGAGATTATACCTGCTTAGAATTTTTTTTCCTCTTTTTATCTATAAACAAGAGAGGTCCCAGGGTCATTTGTGCACAGAGTCAATTATTTTTAAATTAAGGGGCAGGTTAATTAGTTTCTTTAGAGTTATCATTGAAGCTATTATTCTCTGTTCTTTTTTCCTCTTTTGGTCTTTTTAATCCTTTGAATCATTTTCCAACTTTTGAGCAGATCAAGTGATAGTGAACAGAAAGGACCTAAAAAACATCCTTTTATTTTAGGATTTTTTTTTTTTTTTTTTTGTGACAGAGTCTTACTCTGTTGCCCGGGCTAGAGTGCCGTGGCATCAGCCTAGCTCACAGCAACCTCAAACTCCTGGGCTCAAGCAATCCTCCTGTCTCAGCCTCCCAAGTAGCTGGGACTACAGGCATGCGCCACCATGCCCGGCTAATTTTTTCTATATACATCTTTAGCTGTCCATATAATTTCTTTCTATTTTTAGTAGAGACGGGGTCTTGTTCTTGCTCAGGCTGATTTTGAACTCCTGAGCTCAAACGATCCGCCTGTCTCGGCCTCCCAGAGTGCTAGGATTACAGGCGTGAGCCACCGCGCCGGGCCTTATTTTAGGATTTTTTTGTGTGCGGAAAATTTAAAAACAATCACAAAACTAGGCAAAATAATAACTGTCATGCAATCATCACCCAGCATTAAATATTAGCAACTTATGGCCAGTCTTGCTTTATTTTGAATCCCCTTCTTCTGCCTAGATTATTTTGAAGCAAATTCTAGACCTCATATCATT
This sequence comes from Varecia variegata, assembly GCA_028533085.1. Classification (NCBI taxonomy): domain Eukaryota; kingdom Metazoa; phylum Chordata; class Mammalia; order Primates; family Lemuridae; genus Varecia; species Varecia variegata. The sequence continues at coordinate 10,222,172 of CM052443.1, read as the reverse complement.
TCATCCATAGATATTTCTAAACTATCTCCAAACAGAAGTGCTTTTAAAAAAAGGATGACATTGTTATTTTCTTAAAAATTAACACTAATTCCCATTTTTCAACAAATATCTAGTCAGTGTTCAAGTTTCCAGTTGTCTTACATTTTCAGTTTACATTGAAAGTTTGGGTATATATGTTGGTGGGTTTGGGTTTTTTTTTTTTTTGAGTTTTACCCAACTTTTACTATCTTGATAAAGAAGAGTTGAGTTGGATCTTCTTTTGCTGTATTTAAAGCTGAGGTCTACAACTGGGCCAGGCACACGTGGCTCACTGGCTTGTTTTGTTTGGTAGACACAGTTGGAAATATTTAAAAATTAATTTCCATCAGTTAAACATTGTAAAGTTTTCCGTAAGTCCTGGGCAGAACAATGCAAAGAAAGAGAAAATGAAAGGTTTAAGTAAATAGAGAAAGGAAAAAGAGAGAAACTTTTGGGGGTTAATTTGTCTGTGTGTCTGTTCACTTTAAACGCTGTTTCTCAGGTACATCAGATTCTTTAGGTGCCCAAAGTGAGAGATAAATTAAAAAACTGTATACAGTGTTAGCTACATTTGATTTTTCAGTACTGCAACTCAGATGTCAGTGATCCAGAGTGAATCTTGGATTGATTCTTATAACAGCTGCACATCTCAGATGTGTGATAGGTTTCTCCACCACTTATTCATAAGCCTAGTAGGCAGAATTGGCCTGGAAATATTTATTATTATTATTGTTATTTAAAAAAAAATAAGTGTTATGCACATAGAATGTATGTATGGGGAAGGAAGTAGTCTTTCCTGTCTAAACTGTCTCTAGAATAAATAATATTCATGGGAACTTAAAGGAGTAAAATTTGTAGGTACCTCAGAATTTGACCTCTATGTAAGAGAGAATTTGAACTTGAACTTACTCCTGAAATGTTTGTCTAAGAATAAGAGCAACATCAACTCAAGGGGAAAATGGCGAGCATGTAGGGGAAAGTCGGTTGGCCTTGTTAGTCCAGTCCAGCTCCTTGGAAAAGGCTTTCATTTGTATGCTGCCTAATTATACCGTAAAATAAAAGACTGAATCCATTAAATAGCCAGGCCCTTTGTGTGGCTCCTGAATCCCTTTAATTTCGTGGCTGCATAGAAGCTTTATTCAGAACATTCCTAGTCCTGCACTATCTTTCCTGTCTGGATGCCAGCCCTATTCATGGTGTTCTCACTGCAGGAAGTTCTCACAGTCATTTGGGGTGGATGGAGGGGGAGGGGAACGATGGGGGAGGCAAAGGACTGTGGATCTTTCCCCCCTCCATTTCCTGCTCTGCCCCTTAAAAACAAAACAAAACCCCAAACAAACAGCAAACTCAGGATCATAGCCATCAAGGAGATTCTCAAGTGACTTAATGGATGGATAACTCCTGGTAAATAACAGAAAATGTGTCTACTTCTGGCATCTATTTACAAATAGTACTAAACCACCCCAAAAAAGCATTTCAGGTCAGACGAGGGTAGGAGGCATTGGAAGAATACATGGTAATGTTCTCCAAAGGATTTATTTCCTTCAACTGAATGTATTTTAAAGGACTTTTTTTTTTTGGTAAAGAATAGCTCTTATGGTTGTATTAGCAGTGAAGTTGGGAGTTGACACAGAGAAGCAGGGGTTTGAGCGAACATCTTACAGTCTAAACAGAGGAAGATAAAGAGGCCAAGGCATGCTTTTCTCCCCTCTCCCCCCTCTTTCTGCAGAGTCTTTAATAAAACTAAGTAGTATTTTAGGTATGGTTTAGAATATGTGACCTCCTGCCAATAGTTGCTTATGTTTACAGTCTTTTCAGTAGATGTGCACATAAGCAGGGAAACCAGAATGATTTGAGTTTTCTTTTATTTTGAGAGGCCTGTAGATGAAGGAATGATGAGTGTAGATGGATTTCTGAGAGTATTAGTGCACCAGTTTTGAATTGCCAGGTTATCTTGGTTAATAGTGTTCTGTAACTCAAGGGAAGTTTGATCTTGTGGGTAGAAATCTTGAAAAGTGAATGAACGAGTTATCAGGGGTTAAGGTTAGAGTCTACTTTTGTTACAGATTTAATGTCTTTTTCAAAACTTTTGGGTACATGGGATCATTTCAAGTATGTGATCTCTTATTGTCTCAGTAGATCATTACTGAATGTGGCCATGTGGTTAAAAAACAAATCAAAATTAAACAACCCCTCAAATCTCTATAAACTCTTTAGTAGAAAATAGGAATAAATAACTGGATAAAAACTAAATGAAAGTGAAGAATGTGGTTGTATGTCATTGCACCATGTTTTCTACTGTGAAATAAATTTTTAAAAGTTATAAACACAGAAAAATAGCTATTTAAGGATATGACAAGAAGAATTCTGACATGTGGAACCCTTGACTAGATGCATAGGAAACCAAGTGATTGAACGGAATAAAGATGAAGAACTGAAGATTCAGTAGTTTGCATTGAGAGAAATAGTGCAGAATTTTGTCATTTTGTTTTTTAGTGAGATGGGAATAATAATGTGCTCCTACATTTTATTATGTTTAAGCAGGTAATTAGGTAAAGTTCTCACATCTTTCTAATATGGGAAGCTAACAAAAATGTTTCCAGTTAAATTTGAAATATAGTTTACAAAAGAGAAACATCATATTTTCAGATGAGATTTCCAAGCATTTTTGTTTCTCTGCCTTGGAAAAATAATTTCTCAAGTAAAACCCTAATATTTAAATTAATTTCCACCTTTTTCTGTTCTGCATTATCCTTTTCTTTATCATTAGTCATATTTGCTAATAAATGTTATTAGTGGGAAACAATCTTAGCTATTATGTGTATGCTTTATAGCTATTCATGGTGTGATGTTTTTCTTCTAGGGTATGTACTTATACAAATGACAGTGCTTAAGTTTTAGATCGCATCCTCATAAAGTGTGGTTCTCAGGGTACTAATCTAAAGTGGGTGCTGTACTGCCAACAGGGTTGGCTTTCCAGTCTGATGATGGGGATCGAAGTACAATGGGTCCAAGAAGCTCTGCCCATGTTATTCACTTCTGTATCCCTAGTGCCTAGAGTGGAGAGGAGGCTCCACGTACATAGGAGTGCTGATTTTGTTCATATGCTTATTTTCACCTACACTTTGCTTTAAATTTAGTGAAATTAAGACTTAAAACAGGAATAATTACAATTTTTTTCCTCTTTAATCTGAAGTAGTCTTGTTAAAAGATTTTTCCTGAGACAATTGCTTTTTAAGATATTTATAATTTAGTTCAAATTATTGAGCATCTGTACACCAGGCACTCAGTAAATATTAGTGAAAAATGAAATGATTTCTACCATTTTGAATGGAACTTTTAAAAAATATTAATGCCAGGATTTTTCTTTATTTCATTTCACTGAAGGTGTAATTTTCATCACAGTGAATTAATGTTTTCAATTTCATATGTAAAATAGAAATATTTTGTTGTTTTCAGGAATATTGTATAGAATAGTGGTCCTCAACCAGGAGCTGTTTTGTCCCCCAGGGGACATTGCAGTATCTGGAGACATACTGGTTGTCACAACTGATGGGGGGGTGATGGCTAATGGCATTTTAGTGGGTAGAGGCCAAGGATGCTGCTGAATAACCTGCCTTGTACAGGACAGCCCCCTATAACAACGAATTACCTGGCCGCATCATCTCTCACCTAGGATTTTTATTATAGCTTCTTACCTTTTCTGTCTCCTTGCTTCCACCTTTCTAAGCAGAATGATCCTGATAAAATTAAAATCAGATCATGTCACTCTTCTCAAAACCCTCTGATGGCTTCTGTCTGAGTAAAAGCCAAAGTCTTTGCTAATTCCTAGAACAGTGCTTGCTTGTAGTGGGCACTCAGCATTTGTTGAACAAATGAATGCTTCCCACTTTAAAGAAACAGAAACTGAGTGTTTTAGAGAATGAATTGTGTGGTTTATGCAAGAACCATGAGTTTATGCTTGGCTATACAAAAAATTGACAGATGCATACAAATTTATGTTTTATGTTAAAATGTAGTTGTTTAAGGTATTTATGTTCATAGTATTCTAAATGTGTTATTTTAAAGGGTTCTTTTCTAATAATCAACTGAATCTATATAAGTCATATGAGAAGACTTTTATAATATGGTATATATAGAGAGTTTGATTAGAGGAAAATAACTGAGGTCTCATTCTAATAATAGTAATTATAATAACTATTATTTATTGAACCTAAACAATGTCCCATAAGCACTTTACATGCATTGTTGGCATCTGATCTTGTTCACTGGCAGATGTCTGAATCCTTTATTCATTGCTAGTAATAATTTCAGTGTCATCAGTTCAGTGTCAGGAGTTGTGTGTAGCTACATTCAGGTGCCCTGCTAAGTAGTGGGACTTTAGAAACTCATTAATTAATACTATTACCATTGAAATAGGATCATGCCCTACCCATGTTACTGACTCTAGGATGAACTTCATCCTTCTTATCAGAATATGACATGATGTGACTACTGTTGATGTGCCTTCCAACAAATTAGACTACTAAAAGTGCAGTTTCCTCAAGGTTATGAATTTTAAAAGTTGGGCATTTTTTACCTACAAGTTTGATTGAGAAATAGATTGTTTTTGTAAGATTTCTTATCATGGTCCAAAAAAAAAAAAGAAAAGAAACCATAATAATTTTTGATCCTGTGGGATTGAGGCTATTGCTTTTCCTTGAAGTCAGCCCTTTTGGAGTTGGGTTGATTATTTCCTTGAGCTGTCACCTACTCCTGATTCCCACTGAGGGCTGTGTGGTAAAAGTATTTTGCAACAGTCATGTAACTGCCTGTTCAGCCTGCAGTTCCTATCCCTCTTGTCTTGAACACTTCAGCTGTTCCTCTGAACTGCTTTACCATCTTGCCTTCTCCAGAGTGGAGAGAGTTTGCCCATTGTACTGCCTTAGCTTTTGGCTTCTCAGTTGTGCATGAGTTACTTGCTCAGCTGTTCCTGTTCTGCTGTGGAATTCCTTTCATCCTTGTGCAACAGGCATTCCCATCACCTGTCTTGTCACTCTGGCAGACTGTGCTTAGAGAAAGGACTAGGTAGTTTTTGTTGGGTGTAAATGTTGGGGTAGCAATAGTGTGTGTCTGTGTGTGCACAGGAATGTGTGCAGGGGTCCTGTCTGCACATTTAGCCATTATCCTAGAGGTATGGAGGCTGCTGCCTTCATACTTTTCTGAACTGTTTCTCTTCCAGTTTCAGTGTAATAAAATATGTTTGTCTGTCATAGAAGCTTTCTGGTAAGAGGGACAAGTAGATTGCATTTTGCAGTTATGCTGAGAGAGAGGTATGATGCTTTGGAGAGTATGATGGAATGGACTAAAAGATGTTTGAGAAAGCTTAGTCTACTTTGGATCAATAGTGTCAAAAGTAGGCCTCCCTGTCCCTAACTGGAATATCAGAAGGAGGAGGGCTGCCCAGATATTATATCAAAGGGTAGTGGAAGTTATCATTTCCCTCTGTAATTTGCTGTGAGGTAACAATGACATGTATAATGTACCAATTTTCACATGTAAATTAAGAGAAAAAAATACGGGTTGAGGTAGTAATTTTTACATTGTGCAAATTGCTGTAATCAGTTGGGTAAGCTCCTTGGGAGGCTGAGGCGGGAGGATTGCTTGAGCCCAGGAGTTCAAGGCCTGGGCAGCATAGCGAGACCCTATCTCTTAAAAAAAAAAAAACTGCAGTTTTTCTAGGATCCCTAATATGTGTCTCTGGGACCACAATAAGCTTCCTGAAATTAACAGTTGACAGATTTTTTGTCTTTGAGTTAGCCATCTAGAGAACAGCATTATTTTGCAGTAACTGATGTAGTCAAATGCACTAATTTTTTGTAGGATACATAATGAGTGCGATGCACACTGTCTAGGGGATGGACACGTTTGAAGCTCTGACTCGGGGAGCGGGGGGCAAGGGCAGTATACGTAACCTAAACTTTTGTACCCCCACAATATGCTGAAATAAGAATTAAAAAAAAAAGTGTTTCACAAGCTAAAAAAAAAAAAAATTTTTGTAGGTTATACAAGTTTAGACATTTTATATCCCTTTCTTTGTTGTCCTCTGGATGCTTTGTCAGTCCATGGGTTCATTCTTTTCCTTTCATTAGGCACTTACCAATACCAATCTTCTCCATAAATAGTTCCTTTCTCTCTAATGACTCCCATGGGGAATGAAGAGGAAAAAGTTTAGATAGTGCTGTGATCTGAATGTTTGTGTCCCCACCCAAATTCATATGTTGAAATCCTAACTCCCCAGGCGATAGTGTAAGGTGAGGCTTTTGGGAGGTGATTAGGTCATGAGGGCTCCACCCATCCCATCCAAATCCAGAATGGGATTAGTGCCTTTATAAGAGGCCAGAGAGAGACCTCATGCCCCTTCCGCCATATGAGGACACAGTGAGAAGGTGCCAGATACGAACTGGGAAGTGGCCCCTCACCAGCTACCGCCTTGATCTTGGACTTCCCAGTGTTCAGAACTGTGAGAAAGAAATTTATGTGGTTTATAAACTACCTGGTTTATGGTGTTTTTGTTATAGCAGCCCAGACAGAGTAAGAAAGATAGAAAATTGCTTTATTTTGTGCTGGTAAGATAGGTTGTAACTACTTTTGAGTGTACAGGGCAGTTACTACTAGGGGTTTCTTAGCAGGTATTATTCTCTCTTCAGGGGCAATTCTCTTTTTTTACTTTCCCTTAGCAAACTCTTCTTCTCGGCATTTCTTTATGTCTGAGTAGGGCAAAAAGAGACATGATTTGTGAGAATATTTTGTGTGTGTGTTTTTTCTTCTAATTTGTACCAACTGGGAACCAAGATTAATGTTTCTTTCATTTGTTTTTATATATTTTTAAAATAAAATGTACTGTGATGCACTAGGTCATACTACACGGGCTAATAACTCCCAAATGATTTTAGTAGCTTAAAATAATAAAGGTTTATTTTCTGCTCAAGTTGTATATAATCATCATGGAGGGAGAGGGGAGCTTTGCACATCATTATCACTCGTGGAGTCAGGCTGGTGGAGTACACCTTATCTAGAGTGTTGCTGGTTACCAGAGGGAAAAGAGAGTTCTAGAGGGTTTCAACTCACTTGGCAGAAGTGGCATGGCCCCACCCATCACCCAGGGAGCCAGGAAGGATAATCCTGCCTTATGCCTGTTGTGTGAGTCCTTTAGCGTGCTGTTGGCTACAAGCAATGGACAGCCTGAGTCAAGCAAGCTTAAATAATAAGGGGATTTATTATTTTACAACATTGAGAATCCATACGGTCATGGGATCCATACAGTGTATGGTATGATGAGGAACTCAATGATGTCCTAAGGACTTGACTTCTTTCTATCTCTCAGCTCTGCCTTCCTTGACCTGGAGCTCTGCTCTCAGGCAGGCCTCCTTTTTGGTCATAAGCTGCATTAGCAGTTCCACATGGCACTTCCAGAAAGGATAGTCTGGAGAAGAAGGGAGATATAGAAAAAGCATACTTTTTCTTAGAAAATCTTTCCCAGAAGCCCTCACTTAGATTTCTCATATTTCATTAGGAGGAATTATAATATATTCATGCTAAACAAGTTACCATGATTGGTTCAGAAATGAGAATCTCTTTGTTGGAGCTAGGGCCAGGGTTGACTTCTCCCTGAAACACATGGCTGTATGTAGGAGAGGTTAGATACTTCAATATAAGTGGTGTTCAATCAAGAATGGGAATGTAGAATGAGCTACCAGCAGTGTCTACCATACTCTTACCGTGTGTGTGTGCAGATGTTTGAGGCTTTTGTCCAGAGAGGTGATGAGAGATGCTAATTTCTCTTGGGTGTAAGATATCTCAAGAGCATATGAAAGGGGCTCTTGAATGGACAAGGGGTAACCTTAACTTTAAAACTTCTTTTTCAAATAGCTTAGTAGTTATAGAAAATGATCATTTTCTATACTGCGGTAGGTGCCAGGTTATACATTATAGGAAAAACAAGGCTTCAATACATCTTGTCATTAGTTTATAGAACTCCTATTGAAACAAACAGAAACCTACATGAAGCAAACCAGAAACGGGCCATCGCATCTAGTACCTCTGAAACTGTTCACATCTTGTCTGAGTGAGATAAAACTCAAGTGTGAATTTAATTAGTTTTTATTTCATCTCTTGCTCTCTATTAGAGATGTATTATTAGTAATGTTGTACTGATCTGTCCTGTTGTGTTTCAGATAAAGCTTGGTGTTTCTTTGAGGTTTTGAAAAAGGTGTACTCTAATTTCTCTGTTCTCTCTCTAGTACAGGCCGGACTGGAAATACCTCTACCCATTTGTATGGTGTGGGCCCATCTTCTGCAAAATTTGCTTCTTTTCTGTTCTCAAATGGCTGAACTTTACTCTTTTTCTAACATCTGAGGTGCCTGGAAAGGGTGCTAAACCCTAAAACTGGCAATGTGCTAGTAGAGGTATACTGTCCCTCTTTATAGCTTTACATTTGTTTTTCTTATCTAAATTGTTTAGCGGGACACCCGTGGTCCTCACCTGGCAGAGAATACCTAGTTGCCTTGGTGTTTGTTCAAGGGCCACCGCTGTGCTGTTTTCCAGTTTTGCATTTCTAGCTTTTGGTGCTCCTTGTGGCTTGCTCTTTCACCTGCTTATAGACCTGTGTGAGGAGATCAGCCTCTGAGTACTTCTTGCAGAAGCCTTTTCATCTTGCCCATTTGGCTCTAGGCCCTTAAGGTATTTATTTGTTTTTATGAGCAAGGCCTTTTTCATTTATGTGTTTGGGGCTTGAAATAAATGTGTTCAGTTAATTAGTTTTCATCTGTGGAAAGTTCTAGGTTAGAAACACTTTTAAATAAAACCACATAGATTATAGTTTGGTGGAGACAGCTTGTGTTTGACTCCAGGAGCAATTTCTGCATATATAAAATGTCTTTTTTTCCAAGTGCTTTAAAAATTACAAATGTAAAAGTTCATTATTGTTATTAGAAAGTAGAAATCTTTTTCCCTATTCTAAGAAAATTTGTTGTGCTTTGGTAAAGTTACTTGATTGTAGTTGTAACTCCTTTCCTAAAAAACCTTTTAGGCTATGTTTACCAAAGTAAATCATATCATTGGTATCCAGTAATTAATAACACAGCTTTTAACAAATTTATTTTATTTTTTTTAGAGACAGGGTCTTGCTCTGTTGCCCAGGCTAGAGTGCTGTGGCGCAATCATAATGCACTGAAGCCGGAAACTCCTGGGCTCAAGCCATCCTCCCACCTCAGCCTCCCAAGTAGCTGGGACTACAGGTGCACCCCACCATGCCTGCTAATTTTTATATTTTTTGTAGAAATGGAGGTCTCACTACATTGCCCATTCTGGTTTTGAACTCCTGGCCTCCAGTGGGTGTCCCAAAGTGCTGGGATTATAGGCCAGAGCCTCCATGCCCTGCCAGCTTTTTTTTTTTTTTTTTTTTTTTAAAGCAAAATGAAACACCTCATTCAGAGCCAGTAAACTGACATTTCAAAGATAAGGAAACCTGAAGGCTAAGTAACTTGATCAAGATTCTTCAGCTAGTAAATGGGCCTCCTTTTGTACTCAGCCCATGCTATTATGAGGGTATTCTCTCCTTACTCCACTCCTGTAGTTTTTCTTTTTGCTTGTTCTTTTTTCTTTCTTTGTTTTTTTGATGTAGTTCATAACATGTTTAGAAAAAGTGAGAAGGCCTGCACTATACATTTCTTCTACATTTTTATTCTTTTAGGTTGGTGACCATTAGAATTTTTTTTTTTTTAAGATAAAACAAAACCAAAGCTTTTATTCCTTTGCGCCTTTTGGGGTAGTCAGAGAAGCTGGTAATTACCGAGAGAAGAAAAAAAATTAGCTTCTTTTTGCTGAGGGAAAGAGCCTCTGACATCTTAACTTTGTAGGTACTGCTTAGTGAATTGCTCTGAGGCAGAGATTAGACATCTTGTTAAATTCATAACTTTCCCCAGTAAACCCATTTCAGAAAAGAAAATTTCAGTTAATGACCACACTTGCATTTTGTATGTGGAAAACCTACGCCAGTGGAGCAATCTATTTCTTTAAGAGTTTAAAAAAAATAAAATCTTTCTTCTCCCTCTTTGAAAATTCCTCCCTTTTAAGGATAATGAACCAAATGCAAATTAGTTTCTTTTCATATGGTGATTTCTGCAAGGGAAGAATGGAGGCTCTTGTTGAATCTGTCTTTCTAAACTAAGAAAAATGGAAAATTTTGTGTCTGATTCCTGTGTAATGTTTGTAGAACTGTGATGTTTGTGAGTCAAAAACAAGATTTATTTGGAAATGTTTATTTGTTGAATTTGTGAGTCTACTTTGTGGGAAATATAGAGGGTGGAGAGAACAATCCTTAAGATAACTTATAGCCACTTTAACAACAACAAAAAAATCACATAAATATAATGACAGAAAGTGATTTAACAGATATGGTAGGATCCATAACAAGGGTTTGAGTACCTATAATGGTATGGCGCGTATCAAATGGCCATGCCATTTATCAAGAAGATTTCTGCAGAAAAAACATAGGGGAAAAATTGTCTTGAGGCCTCAAATAAAGTTTGGAATAATGTTTTCTTTGAAAGGTTAAAAATCACCACTTACCTATAAGATAAAAACTCTTTTCAATCTTATGTCACTTTTCACCGTCAGAGATTCTGTTGTGTTTGCAGCTGAAATGTTTTGAATTTGTTCACAACCATGTTTCTTTGAAAATGCAAAAATTGAGACTGCATGGAGAGATGGGAAGAGGTAGCTATACTGGTTATTTTCTCATTTTATCTTTGGCTTAAGTAATATTTGTCAAAAATCTCTTAAACATGAAATATTTGTCTTAACTTCAAGATACTGCTTGAAATGAAACCACACTGATAGCCTTACTTTCTGTTGGCTATGCACTGTTGATTAAAATCAAGGCCTAATCAAAAATAACTAATTCTACCTACCCAAATTAATCTTGTTCAGAATTGGTGACACTGGAGTTTCTGTAATTGGTTGTTGACTCAGTTAAGAGTAGGTTTTGCCTGGACATTAAAATCATTACTATATTGCCCCTCCCTCCTTTTTTCTCTCTTGCTTGCTCTTCTTTCTTTAACTTTGGGAAATTGAAAACTAAAAAACTGAGAATGAAACATATAACTAGTAACTAATTTCAGCTTAGGTTAAGCAGATATGATGATTCATCTAGTTTTGTAATCTTCCAGCTGTTCTCAGACCTGTGCCTGTTTGCCCCTTGGGTTCCACACTTGCCCTTTTATTTCTACGTCTGTTAGAATTGATAGAATAGTGCCTCCAGAATACTGCAGGTTAAAAACTGGCAGTTCCAGGGGCTGGATACTAGTGGTCAACAAATTTATATTGTTTGATCAGTGGAGTGTTTAATTTTTTAAAATTAGTTGTCAATACCTAAAAATAATGAGATTAAATCCAGTGTCTCTTGAAAAGAAGCAGAAAATCTGGCAACACCGGGCCCACATTCCTGCGTGGAGTGAAGCAGCAGCTGCCTCTGAGGATGATACACATGGTCTCCTGTTCCCAATCCCAATGAATTTGCTCCATTTTATATTACTTGCCTGGCTCCTGTGGGCATTTTCAGTTTGCAGTCAGTGCTCTGTAAGTATTCTTGTTACAGGTGTTTCCCTATTTTCATGGCATTAGATTTTCTACCTTTATTGCTGTTGATTCTGTGCTTATCATGGCTTGTGAACTGATGAAAGAAATGTATGGTTTTGGCATTAGTTTTGAATACAAGTCTCACCATTTACACGTTTTACGTCACCTTCTTAAGCTTTCAGGTTCCTCCTGTATGCAGCCAGTGAAATCCCCCCTTGTGGAGTGCCTGTGGCCTCAGTGTGAGGCTCTTTCTATTGCCTGCCTTTATTTTTTTTCTTCCACTTTCACATTGTAAGCTAGATAACATGATTTAATTTTGTTGGAAACCCAGAGTTTGAGGGTGATTATAAAACAAGATTTACACATAGGTGGGTTTTTTGTATGTTGTTATTAGTGGCCTGCTTAGCACAACTTGATGAAATTTGCACAGTGGTACCCCTTGGAATGGGTGTCCCACTGGCGTTTTTAATGAGGACGGGGCTGCACATGTGCATATTCTCTGGGGATGGAGAAGTCTTAAGTTAAAGCAATACAACACCTCTCTCAATATTCTTGAAAGAATGGTGATTGTCAAATAGTACAGTTTTCTAAGCAAGGTGCTAAAAGAATATGGTTTATTGAAAATGAGGGTATCAATAAAGAAAAAATACAGGCATTCTATAAATTTGAAGCAGAGGTACTAAATGTGATACATCTCTATAAGCAGTTTAAAAAAAAAGATTTAGAAAACACTACCAGAAATTTCCTAGACACTGTTCTCATTTATAATCAGATCTAAAACCTAATGAAAATTTAATTAATACCTTTTACTTAGTATGTGATAACTGACAGGATTTATTATTATAACAATATTGATTTTTTAATTGATAAATTGTAAGTGCTGTGAGTATTTCTCACTGCTCAGCTAAATAGATTATCTGCATTTGTAAAGCTGTGGTTTGATGTACTTTGAATCTAGTTCAGCCCACTCATATGCAGTTGAAGAGACTGAGTCTTAAAGAGGGAATTGATTATTTAGGATCCCATAAATAATTATCGGTTGACCCTGGGCTATGACCCATGTCTTTTCCACTCAGTTTACATATTTCTGTAACTCTTGTATAAAAAACTTAAAAAAAAATGTTTTTTTAGAAATCATTCCTGTTCTCTTGGTAGTACAGGATTTTCATGTAGGTTTATACTTTGAATTTAAATTTTAAACATTAGAACAGTTCTTTAATTTTATGACCTTGGTTTTTTATGATTAATCCAAGTAGTATATATTAATACACTGCTCAAAGGAAATATCTATATTGCATGTCTAAAATTCATTTTAAAATACTGACTCTTTTTAAAATTTTATCTTAATGGTTATGATAGAGGTGCCTATGGGGAAGAATTCTTAGTGTTTTTACCTAGGAAATATAAATTGTAAAATAAGATATCAAAACACAGTTACTTTTTAACATCTCTTTGCAGTTAAATCCACAAAATCTACCAGCCCAGGGATCCTCCTAGCCAGTTAAAATTTTCATCCAGCAATTTTCCCAGTGTGACTCAGTTATTCATTTTTTGTTCTCTAGCAAGGAATTCTGCCTCCAGGCCATGTGTGAGCTTCCCAAACTGCTGAGGGAAGTAGCCAGCCTGTTTAGCTAAAGCGGTTGCAATAACTTGTCTTCTCCACTGCTCTCTGAGTGTTCTTTTCTCTCTGTAACTCTGCATGCTTCTGAAATAATGATAGTGTAATGGCCTGTTACTGTGACCTCTAACCTCATGTGGAATTCATGAGGAGGCAGGGTGCTACCAAAAAGAAGGGGAAGATCACTGAGTGCTTTTCCTATAGGGCGAGTGGGCCCTGGGTTCTGTCCTTTTGTCAGGTTTTCACATCTCCCTTGCAGCAAATCATGTGATTGCCTCTCTCAACCTCTTGCAGTCTGTTTTGAACTGCTGTCACCCCTGTGTTGGGGTGGAAGGAAGCCTGAGACTGCTACCCAGTGGCCATTTCTATCTGATTCCCTCTCAGATCTTACTCTTTCTCAGTCCCTCCTTTTTAGTTTCTCACTTTCAGAGTCCACCAATCTGTGGCACTGTGCTGTTGGCTACTGTGTGTCCTTCCCTGTCTGCTTCCTGGACCCTTTGATATGTCCCTCTCCGCCCTACCTGTGACTTTTCCCAGTGGCACCAGAGTTTTTTTTACTATTGGATAAACCTTGATTCTGTCACTTCAGTTCATAATCATTTTAAATGCTCAATTAGCCTCCATCTTAAAAATAAAAAACAAAGCAAAACCAAAATCATTTTTACCTCCAGCTACAGTTCTGATTTCTTTCCTTTTGTTTGCTTGTTGGCAGATAATTTTCTCACCTCTCGTTCTCAACCTCATCCAGTTTGAGTTCTGCCTCTTCCTTACTATATATTCCTTATTATTGATATTCTTGAGGATCACCAGAATATAGGGATAGTAATAATACTTACCTCATAGGGCTCTGGGGAGAGTAAATGAGTTGTAAAACCCTTGGAATGGTGTGCCTGGAGCATGGAAAGCACTCAGTAGATGCTAGCTTTTGTTATTATTAGTTATTTGCCGTATCCACTAATGTCTTTGTCCCTTGTCTCATTTAATTATTGACAGTATTTTACACAAATGATCATCTCATCCTTTTTAAAATGCCTTTTCCTTCCCTTGGCCACTATGACACTTTACTGTCCTTGTTCTTTTCCAGTGTCATTGACCATTTTCAGCTCTTTCATTAGTTTCTATTCCACTTGTCCTTTAAATATAAATATGTCTCAAGGTTCTCTCCATCTAAATGTCCTTCTCTCAGATTGCTGTCTTATACATTTTCCTTTTTGGTTAATGCTATTATATTTTCTGAGTCACTCCAGATTGTTACTTTGAAGTCATCAAAATTCTATCTCCTCCTTCACTTCTCTTCTTCAGACCACCCCCAAATATAACCCCTTTCCAAATTTATTGATTGCACCTGCACATTGCATGCATGGCCTTGTCATATTTTTTGCTACTACCCATTTTAAATCTCTGATCATTCACTTTTCCCCTTTTCTCATTACTTCCAGAGTTCTCTTAAAGTTCAGCCCTGATGTCACTCCTCATTGCATGAAGTGGTGGTCTCCAATGAGGGGTGCTTGCATCATAGGAAGTATGCAAATAAATACATTTGGATGTGTGAAGAAAACATTAAAGCTTGTATTTATGCTTAAATTAAGCTTCACTAACATTTGATGTGAGCATTGGCATTGGTACCTTCATTGAATCTATAAGTCATTTGGTCATATACCTTGAAGTACCCAGGGAAAGAGTATGACATGAGTTAATAGCCCTCCATTGTTTGTTGCCTCTCAGTCTATTACAGTCTGTGAAGGTTTACATGTGCCTGCTTAAGTGGCTGTACAGAGTATATTGCTTAGTTTTTAATAAGCAAATGTTCCTAAAGTGAGTAAGTGACTTAAGATTCCTATAAAAGAAGGAGAATTGAAGATAATAATGTGAGATGAATAGGGTTTAGATATGGGGAGAGGAAAAGTGTTTCAGTCGAGAGAATTATGTGCGGGGATTTGGGAATGTCAGGCTGGGTTTGGGGCCAGCTTTGGTGCTGTGTGTTGGGGGAGAACTCCTTCTGGTTTCATGTTTGCTTGCTTTTATGGGATGGGCATTCACTGAGGTAAAATTCTTGGCCTTTCTAGGAACCCTCAATTTACTGTTTCTCAGGGAGAAGTGACTTATCTCCCTAGAGTTTGGAAAAAGGAATTGGCCTTTCTAGTTCAGCTCATCCTTTCCTGCAGAGCCTGCATTCTGCCCTGTGCGCATGTGCTGTGAGTTTTATAGGGGCAGGCCCCCGAGGATGGCCTCTGCTGTTGAACTCTACTTGTGGCTGCCTCCACTTGCCTTTATTAAAAGGATTTGTTCTGTAAAATTTGTATTCAGTCAAAAGGCCACACTCAAGGATCCATAAAGCCACACACACACACGTGGCCCCAAGGCTGCAGGTTCCCCACCCCTGGAAGACCACTCGACTAACTGACCTAAGCTACCTTTTCCAACCTAGGCCTTATTAGTAATAAAGCTGATTTTTTAAAAAGTCTCTGTTTGCCTGGGTTTCCTGTCTGTCTTCCGCTGGTTTTGAATTTGGTCTGGAAGAATAGGGCTGTTAAGTATTGAATCTCTTTTTCTTTAACACCAAAGCCTTCATCTCTAAAATCAAGTCACCAGTCACTAACTCATAGTTGTTATGTGAGGGTAAAGAATATAGAATGAAAAGTTTTGAAAAATAAACCATCTACAGATGTATAGATTTATACATGTTCTTGGAGGTGGAAAGTAGAAACAAGCTGGGACCTGTTGCTTTTATAATTAACTGCCATCCACAGATTAAATTCTAGCTCCTGCCAGCCACTCCCTGCCAGATCCTTGGATACAGGAAGCTGTGGAGGGCGTGGCAGTGAGTGCATATAGCAAATGAAAAATACCTCACTTTGAACATAAGGTAGGTATCGGGCCTTAAATCATAGTATTAGGATATCACAGAATATGGAAATAAAAGAATATCAGATCAAGAAAATTAATGAGTGGAGAAAGTTAGAATAAATAATTTCAAAGGAGACCACTAAAACAGAGATTCTCTCAGCTTTTCAAAAGTGCCACAGTGTTATTTGGTCTTCTCTCAGTTAATGAACAGTGGGAAATGTGCTTGCGTTGGATGAAGGGAGCCAAAACCACAGTTCCTACAACCACTTGAGAAAGTCCTAGTATTTGGGAGAATATACCCATTACTGCATAAAACTAAAAAGAAAATCATTTGCAGTTTCCTGTTGGATTTGATCCTTTTATCCATGCATGAAAAGATACAGCCCATATATGGCAAAACCCAATTCAGTTTTTGAGAGCTTTATGTGAAATGATTTAATAGTTTGGAGCATGACTCACCTGTGGCATAGGCATGAAATCCTAGGTAATGACTCATGAGAATTACTGCTGCTACAGAGCTTTAGAATGCAGGGACTGATCTGTCTCTGAAAATATTTATGTTTAATTTCATTTCTGAATAGGTAAATGGTAACAGCTGTGGCGGTGTGTGTTTGGGGGAGGTGATGGAGTGTACTGCTTTTGTGTTAGAGAAATTATACTCTTGTTTTTTCTTGTCTGGTTTAATGGAATGTAATAGCAGAAAACTAACCAGTTCAGGGAGTTGCCCATTTCAGTCTGGCCCTCTTTATCCACAAAGTGGTTTGGAATGAAAGAGGCTAAGATTCAGTATTTGGTTAGCACTTGGTTAACTACATACATAGACAGTAGAAAAGAGAGTTAGTAGGAGAATCAAGTCATCTTAGGGCTCCTAGGAGAGGGATGAGAATCCATTAGCACCTCTATATCTGGAAAAGGTGTGTTGCCAAGAAGGCCTGTTTTGTAAGTTTGTTTTCATTGACACTCAGTTTAATTTCTGTCTTAGAAACTATCCAGAGAAATCTAAAGTCAAAAGTTTGAGAAGCCACAGCTTGAATGAAAAAGTTCAGCTGCTATAATTAAAGAAAAACAAAAACAAATTAAAAACCAACATTGCCTCCCATTCCTCAAGCCCCAGATCAATGAGTAGGCACCTTGAGAACCAAAGGGATTGAATACAATGGAGAGGAACCAAAAACGGAACCAGACATGACCTGTGAGGCAGGAAGTACAGTTTGAACTTATATTGAAAACAATTCAACAATGATATCATTGGCTGACGATGGAGAGAATATTTTATAACTCTCTGGAATAGTAGTTTAATAATTACGTTACTCTGTAAACAACAGAAACAACACAAAGGTTCTGTAACAACCATACCTACCTGGAATATAGGCAAAAATGAGAAAATAGGTCAGAAAATTCTCTGAATATCTCAAGTTGAAATCCCTAAACCTTAACTAAGATCAGATTTCATTATCTTTAAATATAATTCTTTTTTTTTTTTTTTGAGACAGAGTCTTGCTCTGTTGCCCGAGCTAGAGTGAGTGCCGTGGCGTCAGCCTAGCTCACAGCAACCTCAAACTCCTGGGCTCAAGCGGTCCTACTGCCTCAGCCTCCCGAGTAGCTGGAACTACAGGCATGCGCCACCATGCCCAGCTAATTTTTTCTATATATGTTTTTAGTTGGCCAGATAATTTC
>CM052443.1:10187801-10203892 GCA_028533085.1 Varecia variegata | reverse complement strand
TGTAAAGGAATAATCCCAAATTTGGAGGATTTAGGCATAACTTCTTTTATTGTATGTACTACATTCTATTTTCATTATTTCTTTTATTAGCCTGAACTCTTTTTAATATATTGCCTTTGATAGTCTTCCTAGCATCCAGCAGACCAAGGTGACATAGGAA
Organism: Varecia variegata; assembly: GCA_028533085.1. NCBI lineage: Eukaryota > Metazoa > Chordata > Mammalia > Primates > Lemuridae > Varecia > Varecia variegata. Next base: position 10,203,732 of record CM052443.1, on the reverse strand, counting down.
CAGAATTTAGTATCTGTTTTTTTGAGGGAATAATTGGAGAACCTTTAGCAATTAAAAAAACAGCGTTGGAAATGACTGGAAGAGCAGTCTAGGCAGCCAATAATTTTTGGATGCTATGTATATGTATATATTTTTTTAAATCATGTAATTTTATACTTAGAGTGCCTAATTTAAAGAGACTAATCTGGAAGACTAAATATAGTCTAAATAGGAAGTGCTTTTGTTAAACTGGCAGTGGAAGATGCGTTGAGGAGAATGGTAAGAGTGTTGTTGACTCATTATTCTGAACTTTCTCTGGCATATTGTATACCATGGCTGTTCCATCAGGACCTTGCTGTTGTTTTGCCTTGAGACATAGATTTCTAAGCAGTAAGATTACATATTTTTAGAAATATAGAAGCATGTGTTCAAATTAGGTTTGTTCTTTGGAGGGTTTCAGAGTTCCAAAAGTCACCTTGTAAAACTTTTATAACTGCTGTTCTAGATCATGGGCTAAGTACCCAGGAGATAGAATAGTTTAGCCTGTGGAGTAACTGTGTGTTAGTTTCTTGATTTAATGTTTATAGCTTGATGATATGGTGTAGATTTTGAGCCATTCTTTAGTGTGTTTGCTCGTACTATGCTTTGGAAATATTTTCAATTAAACCTTTTGACTCCTGTGGTCCCAGGAGGTTAGCTGTGGGCTTGTACATCTTTAATTCAGGGAATGATGCTGGCTGCAATAATAAACTCAAAGGTTGTTTAGAGTCTGTAATGATTTTGTTGTATTTGCATGTAATTAGATCCTGTTGTGCTCCTATTTAAGCCTTCCAGGGGTTTCCCATTGCACTTAGAATGAAATCCAAACACCTTCCCAGGCCTACCTGCTCCTGGGCCTCTCAGCCTTATCTCCTGCCCCTCCTCCCTCAGTAGCCTTGCTTCAGCTGCTCTGCCTTTGAGCACCCAAGTCCCTCTCTCCTTTGTACTTTCTGTCACCTCGGTCTGTGTAATCCTCTTCCTCCAGACCTTCAAATGTCTTTTTCAGGTCTCAGATCAAATGTCACCTCCTCAGAAAGGTCTTCACTAGTCTCCCCACCTCTCTCGTCACCTATGCCATTACACTATTTTTATTGTCTCCATAGTACTCGTCACCCTCCCTCTCATTGGTCAGTGATCCTCAGGAAAGTCTTTGCCTGGGTGTTTGGTTCACCTGCTGCGGCATCCTCTGTGCATGGAGACACGTAGTGGGTGCTTTGTAAGTGTTCAGAGGGATAAATGTCATCTTTATAATTATGGTCCTTGAAATAAAATGATGAGTCAAAAACAACTGTGACTAAACAAGTACTAATTTATACAGTTGTCTGTTTAAATTACTCAATAATTGATTCATCGTTTCATTATGTAGTACAGAATTCAATTATGGTAGAAATGGATACTGTCTCTTGTGGCTGGAGCTGGTGTGCAGATACGGGGTACTGTCTCGTATTCAATTTGTCAGGTCATGGTTTCTCTATCAATTCTTTAAGACAGCTGAATAATAGTCTTTTTTTTTTTTTTTAAGTTTCTATTAATTCCAGAGGCTTTTTGGAACTTGCTGAAGCATCACCAGGTCATGTGTTCTGTTTTTTTTTTTTTTATTAAGTTAAATCATGGCTGAGGCAGGGTTGTGGGTTGAGAGCAGTCCAGGCTAGAGGTCAGAAAGCCCAGCCTTTAGTTTTAGTTCTGCCAGTAGCCAACTCTCTGCATGAGTATTTTTGCCCTCAGTTCCCTAATTTATAAAATAATAGGGTTGAATGAAATGATCTCAAATGTCTGTCTTCTTTTTACAATGTATAATTATATAATTCTGGGCATGAACCAGTCATTTTTGCACTTTGGGGAATTTTTATGGGTTGTATGAATATGTGGTATATATGATAGTTATCCAGATATTAAGCTTTTCAAGAATGAAAAGTCAAATTCGTTTCAGTTAGCTGAACGGTAAAACATCTGAAGGATTCAGAAGTGGTCTCATTTATTTCACTGTTTTGTTTTTGTTTTTAGTAGAGGCCACACAGTAAGAAATACTGTACCTGATTTATTGAAAGTATTGATTTTAAAATTGATAGTATCAGTTAAGTGGATAATGAAGGTTTGTCTTTAGGACACTAATGTTGGCCTTATCACTATTTCAAGGATCCCAACCATTTTCTTCTTTGGAAATCATTTATAAGTTTTATAATTGACTTGTCCTAATGGCCTAATGTGTACTACTTCCACACATCAGTTTTACTTTACAGTTCGTCATTCTTCATTAATATTAGATATGTATCAGTTTTAAGAAACACTGTAGAATACTGTATGTTCCATTCTGTAGTCTGTAGGTTAATGGTCCTCAGACTCTAGTGTAGTCATCAGAATCCCTGTAGGATTTGTTAAAACACCCATTGCTGGTCCCCACCCTCAGTTTCTGATTCAAAAGGTCCAGAGTGAGGCTTGAGAATTTACATTTCTAACAGGTTCCTAGTTTATATCAATGCTGCTGGTCTGACAGCCACACTTGAAGGACCTCGGCTATAGTTTGTCAAGTTCTTTATTTGCATGTGCTGGCAGCATTTCTATGCACTAGGTTCCTCCATATTGTATACCGATGCATCTCAATAACACCTAAGCCCATTCCTCTGTTTACCTTGTGGTCATTAGATTCCCTCATATTATGTGATAACCTCAAATCCCTTCCAGCTTCCTGGTGTGATACATAACACACTTTTATATGCCAGTGGAACTCTTAACAGAATGCTGCCAGTAACTTTAACTTTTTCAGTTGTGTGTTTAAATGGGAAGAGCATACATTTAGAGGTGATAAGCAGTTTATTCTTGAGAACACTGGCTTTGGAATCAAAAAGGCCTTGGCTCAAAGGTTAGTTCTACCATTTATTGGCTATTTGAGTTTGGGAAAACTATGTAACTTTTCTAAATCTTTGTTTTCTTATTTTTAAAATGGAGTTGCTAATATTTGCCTCATAAGATTTTTGCAATGACTAAATTAGATAAGGTATGTAAAATACTTCATGGGTACTGAATAATTGGTGGTTATAGCAAAGTTTATATGTCAGTCTGAGTGGTTATAACTTCAGTGTAGTTTTGGACCGTGTTAATTTCAGAGCACTATTTATGTCTTCCTTAATGTGTGCTGCTGACCTAATCTGCTTCCTGGGGCCTAGCCATGGGCAGTAGACAGATGTCTCCTGTGTTTGCACGGATCCCACTTCACCTTACGTGTTTGGAAATGCCGTGTCTTGTTCCTGTCTAACTTGGCTCTGTATCCCTGGGCACTTAGCTTTGGCTCCTGGTTCCATATCAGGCCCTTCCTGCCCTGGTGACCTGTTGGAGCGTGTTTCTCTGACTCTGACCTTCACCGTGTGCTGGTGTGATTTTGTGCTCCTCTTTCTAGCTCCACGTGAAAACCAGTGTGGTTAGAGTTATATAGCTCTACCCACCTGGGATGGGGCGATTTTTCGTGTGGTCACAAAATTAACCATTTTTATCTTTAAATATGTCTTCCACAATGTGGATGATTTTAATTTTATTAGATTAATTAATTTTCTTCTGCATTTTAAGCTCTGTTTTTAATACTGAATGTTCATTAGAAGCATAGCCCCATGGAGAGACCTTTGATTTATTGTGTTTTCTTAAAAAGGACCTGTATTCACCAGATTTTAGTTAGCATGGAATACACTGGGAAATTTTGAAACTATGAATTCTGTTGATTGGGATGGAGATCCCCTAAGAAACTGTTTTAGCGACTAACAAATGTTTTGTGAGAAAGTGCCTGTTGCTTCCATCACAGATTACACTTGGTGGCAGTGTTGGAGGTTCAGTGACTAGTTGTCGTTGTTTCACATTCTTTTTTTGGTTAGGGTCATAATTCTCCATTGTCCTAAGTCCTATTGTAATGATATATTTTCAGCCATACTTAATGATTTAATGCTTTCCAGGCGCCAAAGGAGTTTGTCTTTGCTACATATTTAAATAATTTGCTTCCTATTTCCTTTACACTTTACTGATGCTCATCTGATTCAACTGGAGGGTTTCAGCAAAGGCTTATCGAGTCTGACTGAGCAGTTTTCTCCTAATCATGATTTTTGCTTGCATTTGTGAGCATGTGGCAAGCCTGGTACTGGACCAAGTGAAACTCATGGAGAGAGAACACAGATATAGACTAACAGTTATATATGGAATTAAGTAAGGAACAAAATGTAATAGTTTTACTTGATTGAATCTGGGTATTTAAATCTGGTAGAATAATTCAGGGTTGGCACACAATATTATTGCCTAAAAATATGTGACTTACTATGAAGGATTGAATAATAAATAAAGGAGATCTCCCTACCATTTCCATATTCTTGCTTAAAAGTATTTTAGTACAGTGCAGACATTATATACAAATTTAATTTACATGAATTCGGCTATATACACTCCATCTTTTCTATTAACTATAAATGTTGTATATGTGACTTTACAAATGAAGGAATTTACAGGGATAATTTTAATAATGTGTGATTTTATCCTGTTCTTCACTGACTTTAATATCTATCCCTGAGTAAGATGCAACTTCCCTAAAAATTCTTTGAGTTTAGGAGAAGAAACATGAAGTAATGATGTTTAGTGTTGTTAAAGATGGCATAGCAAAGAGCAATGTAGTGGTAATTTTTGACAGATTAAGATCAGATGTTTTTGGAGAAAAGCGCTGTTTGGTTTTTGACTTCCAGTGGTCTGTTTTTTGACATCTGTTTTGCTGGAATAAAATGAATTTATTTACTTTTATAATGTTTTTAACACTTAGCCATAGTTTGGGTTGATTCCAGCTCTCATAAGGAAATGGCTTTGATGAGAGTTTATAAGAATCTCTAAATAGGTTAGGGACCAATAAAGCATTATTCTTGCCAGAAGATGGAACTGGTACCCATCAGTGGTACTTATGCTAAAACTTGATGAGTTAAGAGCATTTGTTTTCAGACTTTTTTTTTTTTTTTTAAAGGTGAGTCACCTACAATTATTGGGTTTTGATTCTGCTCCCCACAAGCCTTTAAATAAATGCTATATTGTAATGGTTATTGCAACAAGAAGCTATTGTGTGGTACTCATGAAATGAGTATCTTTTCTGATCCATGAATAGCACCATTATCAAAGGGACACTTGAAGCCTTGAAGAAACGCTTTTCTTTTGCCCTTTCTTCTTGATGCACTTTTTTTCCCCTCTCAGAGCAGCTACCAGTTTATGTTTGGAAGATAGCCTAATAACTTGTATCTGAACTAATTCAATCATCTTTCTTACAAGGTGAGATGAAAAACTGTAGGCACAATAGTCCTCATAATGGAAATAAAAAGAAATACTGTATTATAATTATCTTTTAGGAAACTCACACTTCTAACAGTTTTGGTGTGATCTCTCATTTAAGGGACTGAGAATGAGAAGAAAGAATGAGAAGAAAGCTTGGAGGGGCCTGTTGTCTGTCTGCCAGCTAGTCGAAGCCTGAGCAGCTGGGCTAGAGCTGGGAGGACTCATAACTCCAGATCCGGGCTTGTGGCCTCCAAGGTTGTTCATCTTTAAGATTTAAGACAATGGGAACAATTTTGAAGTTATTCTCATTCTCTGATAACACACTTTTCTCATCCTAGACTTCACATAGAGGCAGACAGACAGTGGGATATCTCTAAAGTAGTAATTCCCCTCCGGGGAGATTTTGCCTCCCAGGAGACATTTGGCAACATCTAGAGACATTTTTGGTTGTCACAACTAGGGGGGTTGCTCCTGGCATCTGTTTTCATCCTACAATGCACAGGATAGCCCCTCAAGAAAGAATTATGTGACCTAAAATGTCGAGGAAGAGAAACAGGTGAAAAACACCATCATCGTCAAAGCATCATCTGGAAGAGAGGAGCAGAGGGATGCAAAGTTTCTAGTATAATGTTCTTACCCTGAAAGGAAGCTCTAGGAAGGAAAGCAGGGTTAGAATTCTTATTTTAGGCCTTAGAATGAGGGTAATAGAAATTGGTATACTATGATAACTCATGACAGGTTTTAGGGCCTTATCCACAAGTCATCTTTAAGAGGAAGAGAAATTTAAGGGCTTAGTTTCAGTGCAAGCCAACTTGCATGTAAGTGAGTGGTATAAATTCAGAAACTTATGAAGCCACAAATTTATCTGTGTGCTGAAGAAATAGGAGAATCACACCAGTAAAACCTCGTTTGGTTTGCAAAATGATGTACAGCCTGCTTCAGTATGTGTTTCATTGTTGGACCTATACTTTCCTGTCCTTTCATTCGGTCCTACTTGGACTTTTTGAGAGTGAATTTGAATAGAGCAGGAATCTACTTTCACTGACACTTAAATTATTAATAACAGAAGATTATAGGGATCCTTTTTAGAATTTTGTAATTGCGGTTTCTTTTTTTACATAGTTGCCATAATTGAGAAATTGAAGCATGGTCTGTTCAGGGCAAAATAAGACATGAAGTCAGAAAATATATAGATATTTGTGGAAAAAAGATTAATATAACGAATGCTAGAGGAGGGGAAGAATGATTTGAAAAACTCATTATTTATAACATAAGGCAAATAAATCATAGTTCCAAAATTATGTTGTTATAAAACATAGAAAACCAGATAATTGGTATGTTTTTCTGTTTGACTCTCAATTTTAAAGGACTCTAATTGATGTATTGTTTATATTGTTCACTAAATACAGTGTTTGGATGATAGGGAGGGAATAGAGAATGCATGTGATAGCAGCTCAGAGATATGCAGTGCTTCTCCCCAAAACAATTATAGTGCAGTGACTGCCAATGGTGATGTCACAGTCAGTACATAAAAAGCCATTTAAGACTCTTTATAATCATCATTAGACAGGGAGAATTTGTGTAACATCTGAAGCAATGTTAAGATTCCTACTGTGTTCCTCTGTTCTGTTGCCTTAAATGATAATGTTTTCAACATTTAATTACTTATAATTTACAAATTATATTTAACATCATCTAGGAAAAGAGAGAGTACTGCGTACTAGAGGAGAAGTAGTCACTTTGTTAGAGTAGAAACAGAATCTCAAAGGCAGTACCTTGGGATTGAAATAGAGAAAATAATGCTGGTTTCCAGCTTTGTACTGTGGCTGTTAGAGATGGTGTTGGGAGAGATTGCTCTACCTAGATTGCAAATTCTAATACTGTTTATAGATTAGTAACATCCCTTTGGGGAGAGGCAAATGGCATATAGACTTAAATTATGGGTGGGAAAAAATGGTGGAAAAAAACCAAAACTTCTTTCTAGGCAAGAAGAGCCTAACTTAAAACTGATTATTCCAAATGCCAAAGGCCTTCTCCATCAGTTGCCTACTGCACACTATGCTGTCTTGCCAAGATTTTGTCTTGTGTGTTTTTTTTTTTTTTTCCCTGGATCATTACTTGTCATGCTGGATATGGGGCCTAATTGAGAAAGGAACATATTGCATGGCAGTTCTAGTTAAGAGATGAGCAAACCATGCCACCGTTTGGTATGGAAGAGTGGGCTATGCAGGGAGGACTAGGCAGATAAATTAGACCTTGAACTGAATTGTATTTCAGTATTTTCAGTCTATAGCTCAATGCTTGACCCACAATAAGTGCTTAATCAGTAACTATAGTAATTTATAGGTAATAATAATAGTTAAATACTTAAAGGGAGATGACTGCTTCCTAAATATATCTTTTATCACCCTCTTTGACTTTTTGTCCCTGCCTTAGCTCAGGCCATCATTACTTTCTTGTTTGATGGTAAACCAGACAGCAATGACCTCCAGCATGCTCCACCAGTTTCTAGTCCCTTCTGCACTCTGAGAGGCATTCCATTGCTTAATACAGGCATCTGTGGCTAACGCTCACAGGTGAAAGTGAGTTTTTAAAGTGTTCCTTGCTGCCTAAGGAGTGACTGATATTTAAAAAGATAAACATTATTTTTATTCTGTTTCTCCAAGCTCTCTCCAGTGGGCTGATGAGTCTAATGCTTTCCATTTCTTGAACTTTCTAAATTGAACTATCAGGTTTGTTATTATTTATTATCGTCATCACCACTTTCATTTCTTTTCTTTATCATGGCTCTTACTGTCACTTTTACTTTTGGTTGAGAGTTGAGTCCATGGAATCTGACTGTCTTGGCTGTATTATTTCCTAGCTCTGTGACCTTGGGTAAGTTATTAATCTCTCCATCCCTTATTTTCAGAGTTATTGTTTGCATGAGGTTTACTGTGATGTTCTCTTTTAGCAACCAACTTTTCATTTAGACACCCAATTCTTCCTGATCAATATTAAAGAGAAAAAGTCACCTGTAATTTAAGAATGCTGTTTACAAAGCAGATGATTAAAAAGTCGTTGACTTTTTTGTATCCACACTTAAAGAAAGGCGCTTCTGAGCTCCTGACTGTATAGTACCTACACTTGGTAGAGTTAATTTTGAAAGAGGGCCCTGGTGGCCCTTCCATTTATAGTCTAGTCTGACTTTTCCCTACTAGCAGCCTCTTCTGGAAGCTGCTGATTGTGTCAAACAAGTAATGATATTTGTCTTTGTGCCTTGCAATGGTTTATGCTAAGTTTATTTAGTATAAAACTTCTTACCTAACATGATCAGAACTAATATTTGGTCAGTAAATTGCAAAAGCTGGTTAAAGCACAGCAAAAAATATTTAAGGTAATTTTTTATACTTATCGTAGACTTTGTACGGAGGCAGGGAGGTAGGATACTTGTAAAGCATCATTTTGAAGAAAGGAACTGAGGGGAGCAGAGAGTGACAATTTCTGGAGTAATATTCCGAAGCCAACACAATCAGGAATGGAATTGTTATTTTAGTTCTTGCCTCATAATCAGGGCATAGATGTTTATCAGCCCTCCCCATTTATAATTTCTTCCCAAACTTGTTCTAAAATTTTATTAATTGATTCACTTATATTGAGTTTCTCCAACGCATTCAATTTAATTTTCATAGAAATAACTACTTTTGCCTTCATATTTCACTGGTCCATATAAAAATTAATATAATTATAGAAAGTACAAGTAGCATTACAGGTTTGGTTTGACCTCCTGTTGCAGTGAGGTGTAGGGGAATAGAAATAAGCTGTGCATATAGTGGGGGGCCCTCAGTGGTGTGGATTTCACTGGTGTATTTTACTGAAGGAATAGAGATGTGTGGTTAATCTGGTGGGTTGGTTAAGTGGAACCTAGTTAAGAGAGCATTTGCTCTGTTCAGTCTTTATTGAGTCTCCTGCCTTTGGGAGAATATTGCTAGTTTTATCAGATGTAAATAGCATAGTATTCATTCAGTATCTTCCTGTCATAAACATTTCATGTCTACTTTATGTTATTTGATTTTTTCCCCCCAATAATATGTTAATGAAGAAGTTATACCAATAGCATTTTCTATCTGTTTGAAGCTGTGGTCTCCTGAGGCTCAGCAGCAGAGAGGCCTTTTATGTTAGTTTTCTTTAAATTCCTTCCTTTGAATTGGTTGTTAACAGAGAACCCCTAGGCTGTATCTCTGGGAGGAGGAGTGCTTATACTGCCAACGTGTTGTGTAGTTTGGCACACTTGTATTTTTCTGTATGAGCTGGATACTGGGAGTGCAGGAAGCCAAAGTGGTAAGGCAGGAGCTGGGATGGTGGGAATAGGGAGGGACGACTGTTGTCAGAGACAGCCAGGACTTGCAGTGCCTGTGTGATCCTTCCATAAGTAACAGAGACAAGGCTATCATGAAATCAGCCCTCCCCTTCTCACTTTTTTATTGGGATTGTGTCTTCTGGCAAAAAGTGAAAGCTTTTTCCTTTTGTATGCTATTTATTTTGTGTGATTCTAGTGTGCCTTCAAAAATAGATGGGTAGTGAGAGTTGGTTTTTGTTTTTTTCCTCAAACCCAAGGGCTGTTCTCGTTCAGTCTAGTGAGGTGTGTCACCATAAATTATAATTAAAACTTATTACATTTTGTTTTTAAAAATATACTTAAAAATATAAAAAACATTTTTAAAAATATAAAAATATTTAAAAATCAGTAGTCTTGAGTTTTAAAGAACCATACTAAGCCCTTGATAAGGCACAGCTTCTGTTTTTGATACTGGATAGATAAACCAAAAACAGAGTATTCTGAATTCCAGAGAAAAGGTCGTTTACTCAAGGATGGCTTTTTTTTTCTTTTTCCTTTTTGGCATAACAGATTGCTCCCAAATTTTGAAATGTGGTTAATCCTGATTATCTGTGTGTGGAATATAGGCAAGTAGGAACTTCCAGGATATCATGGCTATTGCTTCCCACCGTTTCCCTGCTGTCTTTTTGGCCTAAGCTTCAGAAAATCACAATGCATTAAAAAGTGATTTTTTTTTTTTTTGAGTATCTGAAGTTTTACATATTCTTTTTTCCTCTTAGTGTGTTTAATTTTATACATAAATGTCTTATACCTTATATTCTTTTACCTATTTGTATTCTTATGTCTGTTTCTCTATTGTGCCAAGGGAACCAGTTCTACCAGGCCCTTCCATCTTGGTGTTGGCAAATAAGGGGAGAGTTAAAAAAAAAAAAAGAAAAAGAAAAAACAGCTTTAACCAGCTATTGAGGTGGCTTGCTTTATTTCCCATCACTGGGGATGTTAATGTTGTGGCAGGGAAGCTCATAAAGCTAAATTAAACAAAGCCACATCAAGGCTTTGTGTCAAGGCAGTAAACCAGGCAGGGAGAGCCACACTGATGCCAGGTCAGATGAACACACGTGGGGACGTGGGGGAAGAGCAAGATGAACTGAAAATACTTCAGAATCTGTACTGTGCTGTGTAATTTCTTTCCTTAAGCATTAGTGAATATATGTAAGACTTTGTTGTTGTTGTTTCTACAGAAACAAACAATAACAGAGAACATTTTCATGTGAGTAAGTTGCATTTTTGTCCTGAATTACTGCTTGAAAAATCTCAGATGGCTCTGTGTGTGTAGCTATAGCCATCAAATGATAGTCTCAGCTGTTTCTGAGTGAAAGTAAAACAATGCATTTGTTTTTGAAGAATCAGACAAATACATCGCAAATTTGGGTAAAATACCTGAATTTTTACCAAAATTTTCTAGGCTGTATTTTAAAAAGCTTTTTTGCAGAGGTGAAATGCTAATCTTATTCTCTGCCGGATGGTGTAGGTGCAATAGGAAGCCAGGCAGCAGGGTGTGGACCTGACTCCCTCCAGTCCTCACCAGCATCTTCTTACACACCACAAAACCTTCTGCATCATGTCTAGTCTCCAGGTACCACACTTTTTTTATCTCCAAGTTCCTGCTCTGTCTGGCTTGCATTTCATTATGCTACAAATCCCTGAAGCCCGTTTGGAATGCAGTTTTTTAGTTCTGTGGCTGGGGAATTTCTGACTGATGAAGGCAAATAGTTCAAGGCTGCACTTGAGGTCAATTTTATATATACATATATATGCATATATATATATATATATATACACACATAAATAAAAGAAAACTAAACATATAAATCTTCAATGCTCTTCATAGCAACAACTTAAATTCTCTTTGTTTTTTTCTTTAAAGAGCTCAAGTCCTATGTGTGTAAGTATATTTATTTTTTAGCTGATTTTAAAAAATCAATTCTGTGTGAGGCTAGTGATTCATGAGCTATATGATGATGAAACAGTGGCTAGGAATAACAGGAAATTGCATAAAAGGAAGTCAGTGCCTTCCATGAATTTTTAAAGAATTTGGAAAGGCAAGACTTAAAAGGTTAAATATAGGTACACCTCACCTGTTTGATGTTTGGTTGTCATTCAGTATTATCAATTGCAAGCATACCCTTAGGCCAGGAGACTAGCAGAAAAGGCCTCTATGCAGCCTGAATGGACGCTACAAAATTTAAGTGTAAACACGTGGGATATATCAGAAGTAGCACTCACAAAGTGTGGCAGCCCGCCAGCCTGGGACCTGAGTAGTGTCTGTGGATGTTTTTGTGAATAGAATTTATACTTCTATATATCCCTGTAATGATCATGACCCAAGGCCATCAAGAAAAGGTATTTGCTATTTATTTGATTTTTGACAGGGCAGGACAAGTTATGGTATATTCAAAAGTATTGAAATAAAATTTATTGCCAAAAGAATAAATTCTTGGGCATCTATAAAGCTTGGTAATCTAGAACACCACATGATTCCCAAGTTTAGCAAAGCCAAGATATTATTGTTAACAGCCACAGGGACTTAAAATGTTCCAGAAAAACTCACAGACTTTAAGTGGGACAAAAGAAGATACTCACAGTAATTCCTGGTGGTGCATGTATGCTGGTGATGGTATGCAGTGGGGAGAAACTGGGGACAGAAGTAGTTAGGTGGCTGTTACTGTAGTTGAGTGGGGAGTTAAGGTCAAGAAGCTGAGCCCGGGTAGTGATCTGGGAAGAGAGAGGATGGGATTGGTGGATGCAAGAGATGCTATGACTAACTTGGTATAGATGGCAAAGAGAGAGGGAGTTAAAGGTGACCCCAGGTTTTGCAGCTCTGAGCCTGGGAGAATGTTGTTTACTCCTGCAGAAGTGGGACAGCAGCTGATTTTGCAGGGAGGAAGACTGGCTTTGTTTTCAAGGTGCAGAGTTGAGGAGCTTATACTTAAGGGCCTGGAGCCCGAAGAGAGGCTCTTTTCAGCAGTTCCCAAGACAAGCAGAGACAGGCATGCTTTCATTGTTGCCTTGGTAATTGCTTTAGTAATTATTGGTTGGTGTGTAGGGTTTTTTTTTTTTTTTTTTTTTTAAATTTTGTGGGATGGTTGGATTTGCTTGAAAACAAACTTTGTTCAGATACATAGTTTTTATAATACTTACAAATAAAAAGTCAGTAATGAGACTCGCTCATGTTCTTGGAGGGTGGGAGTGAAAGCAGAAGCAGGCATGCTGGCCTGTGACATCACTGTGAATGAACCCACATGTTTTTTTCTTGAAATGTTGTATAAAATCTCCATTCTATTCCGTAATGCTTATTTGAATATAATTTAAAGAATATAAAAGTATTGAGAATTGCCATTAACCCCAAATGAAAAGCTTCCTACCATGTTTCTGTCATGGTTTTGCCTGGCTCTTTTGCTTCTATATAGGGATGGATGCTTTGCTCCTGACTTTATTCCAACTACAAAGGGAAATGCAGTTCCCCCCAGCAATATGACAGCTCTTCTGCTACATCATTAAATGTTCTTTATGTTATTCCATAATCTTTAGGCAAATATTATAAATTTATCAGCTGAGCATTATGAAATGCTGTTAGGAAAGCAAGATAGCACAGCTTCATATCATTGAAACTTTTCTTGTGGCTGTATTTATAACGGAACAATAGGGAACTTCTGAAGTGACTGAAGACTTTTGTCTTCATAGAAAATAGCGCTCTTTATTGAAGTGGGTAATTAATAATTGCAGATACTGTCATTGAAGGGTCAAGAAGAATCCATGTGGTTAATAGGTAGGCTTGAGGGAAGGCAACCTTAGGTAACTTGAATTAGTATCTATTTTTCTGTTTTATAATTGTTATTATTACCCTGCTAATTGAGGAACACACTACTTTTTCCTGGAGTGAGACATTTTCTGTCTTTCTGAGTAAAGAAATTATAAAGATAACATTTTTTTTTCAGTCTGGATATAGTTTGGATTCCTATAACCAAGCAACTTTTGTTATAAATTTAAACACATGTTTTTCTAATCATGATTAAATCAAACCCTCTTTTCATGCTGCAAACTATCATTTCCAGTGAATGCTATAGAAATAGAAAAATAAAGTCCAGGGGAATATACAATACTGACTAAGCCTTACTTCTAGACTTAGAGGGTTTCCCATCTTTCAAAATGATGGCACCTAAAGGCAGTTTAGAAAGGTATTTTTTTCAGGCATGACTTATTGAATCTCTAACAATTAATTTTTAGTGCCAGAGTAAAACTGTAATTTGCTATCTTGCTTGTGCTCTGTGGACACTGATGTGAAACAGTTGATTTTATTGTTGAGGTCTTTTTAGTGTAAATGATATTTTATATTTTTTGGATGGCATCACTTTTTTCTGGGGAAAACAAATTCTGATTCGGCTACTGATACTGCTACTGATTCTGCAAAAATTACCACTTTTGCTCTTTTCTCACTTCCTTCTAACCTACCTCTTGCCTTCTAATCAGTGTATTCTGATGACTTCTTAATATATTTACTTCCCTAAACAAAGGAGTACCCATTGATAAACAAGTTTAAAAAATTTCTTTCCTTCTACTATCAAGCTGAGTTTGAATTTTTTTAAAAAATTGAACAACTCCAATAAAGAATTTTTAAATTAATTCATTTCCCCCTTTTCTGACTTTTCTTTTGAAAGAGAAGTGGATTTTCCCCTTTATTTGATGCTTTATTAAGTGGCACACACAGAAATTCCCTGGCAATTAAGAATACAGTTTATGTTGTGGAATAGTGATGACAGCATAGTTCCATCAGAAAATCTGTATAAGCCTTATCTGAGTGAATGTAAATTGCAAGGGGGTGCTTGTCATGACCTGCAAGTCATCTAGATATTTGCGTAGAAAATCAGTTCTGAAAAATTTAGTAACAGCTCTGATTCTTTCTAACCTTAGTGAATGTGTCTTCAGAGCTGGGTCTTCACCTGCTGTTGATTGACCTTTATGTCAGCGTGCCTGCCTGTTTAAACCATCTCATTCTAACTGCCAGATTTACCTGGTGATGGAACTCGATCTAGTTGATTATTTAGCATTGGTCATTCTTAACACTGTTCCTTTGTCCAGTCTCCTATAGCCTGCTCTTCAGCTCTTCCATAATGACAAACATACCCTGTGCCAGGCCAGGCCAGGTAGCTCACGCCTGGAATCCTGGCACTCTGGAAGGCCGAGGTGGGAGGATCATTTGAACTCAGGCTTTTGAGATCAGCCTGAGCAACAGTAAGACCCCATCTGTACTAAAATTAGAAAAATTAGTGGGCCTTGTGGCACACACCTGTAGTCCCAGCTACTTGGGAGGCTGAGGCAGGAGGTTTGTTTGAACCCAGGAGTTTGAGGTTGCAGTGAGCTATGATGACTCCACTGCACTACCTACTGCAATAGAGCGAGATTCTGTCTCAAACAAACATACCCTGTATTTGTTGAACATAGAACTTTATATGTACTGTAATATTAATTAACAGTTACCAAGCGCTTGCTATATATCAGGCACTATGCCAAATACTACAGATAGGTAATTTAGATCAGTGGTCCCCACCCTTTTTGGCACCAGGGGCCACCGGCTTCATGGAAGACAATTTTTCCATGGAGTAGGGGCGGGGAGGGGGGGGTGCTGTGGGGGCAGAGCTGAGGGAGGGAGACGGAGCTCAGGTGGTGATGCTAGCTGGGGAGGGCTGTAAATACAGTTGAAGTTTTGCTGGCTTGAGGCTGTGGTTCCTAAGTTTCATGGAAGAGGATAAGAGAATTTTCCACAGGAGTGGGTCGGGACTCCGGGAGGCCAGAGTTCAGACGGTGATGTGTGGCTCAGTTCCTAACAGAGCATGGACCAGTACCAGGGATTGGGGAGCTCGGGTTTAGATGGTAGTTTTATCTATTTTTACAGGTGAATAAACTGAGGCTTGGTTAGTAACTTGCCCAAGTTCATACAGGGAGAGGTGGAGCCAGGACTCAAACACAGGTCTGTTTGACTCCAAAGTCTATAATTAACTCCCGTACCATGTTGGTAATTCGCTGCTCTACTTGCTATGGTTTGGACTAGTTGAATGTTTCTCAAACTGGGGTCCATTGGCTTGCCATTTGGGTATTAATTTCTTTCTTCTTTTTCTTCTTCTTCTTCTTCTTTTTTTTTTTTTTTTTTGAGACAGAGTCTTGCCCTGTTGCCCCAGGTAGAGTGCAGTGGCGTCATCATATTAATAGCTTACTGCAACCTCAAACTCCTGGGCTCAAGCGGTCCTCCTGCCT
>CM052443.1:10159328-10187701 GCA_028533085.1 Varecia variegata | reverse complement strand
GCTATACATACGTGTATACATACACATATACATACCTACACACACTGATATATTTGAAGTGCTTGTTTGCTTGGTTTTTTCCGAGCTTCTCCTGGAAAAAAACAAGCAAAGTCTTTTCCTAGAACATTTATAAATCAATGTATTTATTAGTCTGTGATTTTGGAGATGGGAAAGAATGACTTTTCATTCCACGAGTATATTTTTTGTGGAGAGTTTAATTAATGCTGTTTTAATCTACAGTTAACAATTTAAAGAACATGTTTTTTACACAAATCACTCAGATTGTATTTGTAGATTTATTGTTGACAGAAGATGACGAAGGATACATAGGAATTGAACCTTGTTATTTAAATGCTCAAAGTGGACTCAGTAGGCCTGGTGTTTGCAGTGCTGGGGAGGATTAGTTTTTAATGAATGTCAATACTTTTACTAACATAACCACATTCAGAATTAAGTAGATGGGGATAGGGAAGAAAACTCTGCTCTTAAGGAAACAAAGTAGTTTGGATCATGGACTTTACACTGTGCAGCTCTCAACTTCTTTACTATCCATCAATTCCAGCTTATTTTGAAATCACTTTGATATTGCTTTAAAACAAGAGTCAGCAAACTTTTTCTATAAAGTGTTGATAGTAAATATTTTATGCTTTGCTGGCCACATAGGTCTCTGTTGTATATTCTTATCAGTTTTGTTTTTTGCAACTCTTTAAAAATTTTTACTTTAAAAATGTAGAAACCATTCTTAGCTCACTGGCTATTCAGAAACAAGCCATGGGTAAGACTTGGGCCCTAGGTGGTAGTTTGCTGACCTCTACTCTACAAGAATCTTTTCAATTGAGCCCCACGGACATCTGCATTAGAAATGTGAGCTCGTATTCTGTCCCATCCTGCAGAAAGCACAGAAGTCCCTTTCCACCTCTCGTGTCTTGTTGTTCCTCGTCACTCTCAGACTTTTAGTATGACCTATCTCTTCCTCTTTTTTTTTTTTTTTTAATTTATTAGTTTTTGTAGAGATGGCATCTGGCTTTGTTGCCCCAACTGGTCTCAAACTCCTGGCCTTAAGTAATCCTTGACCTTCCAAAGTGCTGGGATTATAGACATGATCCACCATGTCTGTCTTACCCCTTCTTTTTCAATTTCACCCTCTAAGCTAAACTCTTATTGACCTATTGCCTGGATTATTGCAGGATTACCTGCTGTCCAAGTTTCTTGCTAGTTTCCTGCTTCCAGTCACTTGTATAAACTGTCATATACACAGCTGTTAAAGTGATATACTGGAGATACAGTCTCCCTGTGTCATCCTTCTACTGAAGGTACATTAATGGCTTCCTAATTTCTTGTTGTGTGACATTGACACTTATGATTCCTACCTTTGAAAGGTTATTGAGCTTTCCATACACTGACCGTTTTTATTAGTTTCCTACGTGAGTCTACAGTTTATAGAGGAGGTTATAGCTTGTGATTAATTTCTTGACAAATCTGAAATTTGTTAGTCATAATGGATTTTGTTGAAGTACATTGTTAAAAGTAAATTCCAAGTTTGTAAAACTTAGAGGTAATATTCAGAGGTTCTGCTAATAATGGTAAATACGAAGTATCATTGTGCTTTGCAGATACATTAGCTTGTTTTGAATTCACAACAAACTAATGAGGAGAAGATACTGTTGTTTTTACTGTTTTACAGGGAGGAAACTAAGACAGAGAGGTCAGTAGAGGGAGTAAGTGGCAGAGTTAGGATTCGAACCCAAGCTGTCTGGCTTCAGAATCTGTGCTTTTGAACCACTGCACTATAGTGCTTCCATAATAAATTAATAGCTAAAAGAAAGACTTTGAACCTAGTAGAGGAGAGGAAGGAATCGTTCAAACATAGCTTTAACCTTTCATCCCTCTCCCTGCCAAGGTCCCAGTTCTTTTTGTATTTTGTTGTTTTGCCAGATAGTTTGTGAACTTGGCCAAACTTTACAGATGGAAGTATTTGAACATTTGAAATAGGGAAGAGTTGAAGGTTATCAGAATAGAAAAAATTCAGCTCTTTTCCTGGAGCACAATCAGGTAGGTTCCTTTTACATAGAATGTGCCAGGAATCCTATCCATAAGCAAAGACAAGAGAAGGCCTTTGAGCATGATTATTCATTGTGGAAAATGTGTTAAAAACATCAACAAAGTACTGTTTTGGTCAGCCATCTGCTGGAACATAGAAATGAACTTGTTATGAATTTGCAGTTGTTTCAGAAAACTGTTGATTAGTGTTTTGTTTGTGGATTGCATATTGTCATCTGGATTAATTGCTTGGGAAGAGAAATTCTATTTTCTGTTTCTTTTGCAATCCAAGCCTAAATTGACGTTTCTTAGAATTCTGTGTATAGGCAGGTGATCTATGAATGTTGATTGAATGAGATATAAATATCAGATCTTACTGAACAGTAGTTAACGTTGGTCTTGACTCTCATTTCAGTTAAATCCTCAGACATTTAAGGTAAAGAAAGCTGATATGTAAAATTCATACTTTCCAACTTCTTGGGTAAGACGAGATTATTCTTCAGTAACTAAAACACTCTTTATCACAATAAAACAGATCTTAAATATTACCCAGCCATTCATTTCTCAACTTGTTACTGAGGCCATTATGTGTCAGGTACTGAATGACTTATCTGCCCCAGGCACTGTTGTAGGTAGTCTGGATATATCTATGAATAAAACAAAGCTCTGTGTCCCCACAAAGCTTACATTCTGTGTGTGTGAAGGAAGATAAATAATAAGCATAATACATAAGTAAACTATAGATTATGTGTTAGGTGCTATGGAAAAGCACCGTACAGTTGCAGGCTAAGAAGGTGCCAGGGAATGGGGAGAGGCAGATTGCAGAGTTGTAGATGAGGGGCCACGGCAGGCCTGCTAGTGATTTGAGCAGAGACCTGAAGGAAATGAAATAATCCAAATAGCTAATTAGCTATAAAGCTTGTCATCTCCTCTTATTTTATTACCACTGTTCAGCTTGCTGTAGGTAGACCTTGATTAATTTGAGTCCCTGCTTATAAGACATTTATATGCCTTTAAGTATCTCAGCCTTCCCTACATTAAATGATAACAATTTTCAGTCTCTTGGTGGGGTGAAATTATGAGGAATCTGAAGATAAGCATTATCTGGGATGGAGCTTGATTATGGCTCAGTGGAATGCAATTTATAAAACCTGAGAATACCATTAGACTGACCATGATTTAAGGTTCTGGTTTATTCTGACCACTAATTCATTGTGAGGCCTTAGCCTGACCAATGGGAAGGCATGTAGGGCCACTTATGTTTAAATATCTCCTGTTACATAGTAACTATCAGTACATGTCTTGAAAAGGAAAGAATTAGAATCTTAAATATTGCTGAAAAGAACTTGATGTCCTTTTCTGAGTTAGAGATTTTGCAAACGTGACTTCATTCCTTCTTTATAACAATGCTTCTCAAACTTGAGCATGCATCACACTTACCTCAGAAATTGAAATTATTTCAAAAGGAATCAAGGCTTTGGATCCAGGTCTACATGATTCCACTCATCCTTTTTCTGTTATCCTGCATCTTTCTTAATTTTTTCTTTGGAAATGAGCAAAATACATCATCTAGTACTTCTTGGTATTCCTTAGTCTAAAAGTGATATATTTTATGAAGCAAAATTTTAACTCTGAGATCATTTATAGGAGTTGTTTGACTCACAGAAGTTTCCATAGGACTCGTCCTACTTTTGTTAAAGTAGATCATATTAAACTAGTAACTAAGAAAGGAAAGGCCATTTTTAAAGTCTTCAGAAACATTTTAGAGGGATGTTGTTTCAGCGTTTACATTATGAAAGTTTATAGGCTTGCTTTGACAACTGTAGCAAAAATCATATGCAAAAATGAATCTTTACTTGTTTTTTATTACTCATTTGTTCCTTAGAGTTTGCTTCACATTCTTTTTTGGTCTCTGTGGCTGAACTATCTGGGTGGTCACTGTGTATAATTGATTCACTGATCAAGTCAGCCCTGATAAGAGCCAGAAAGGTCCCCAATGAGATCCAGTGGTCAGAAAACAGATGTTCCTGGATCTCCTTGTGTGTCTACTTGATACCTGTTAAAGGCATGTGGATATTTTAGAAATTGAGCTCATAAAATTGACAAATGTTAGTTAAGCAATTAGATTTAAGGTCAACTCCCTTCCAAAGCCCAAGTGTTTTAGTCAAATTATTAAGTAGCAGAATTGACTTATTGGAATTTCTCATCCTTCCTTTGGCCTTGAAATACTCTCTGCTGAATGACGTTCACAGATAGTGAGGGAGATTTTAAGGAAAGAGAGAAGCAGCAGTGATCTTGTATAATCCCCCATAAGGAGAAAGAAAAGAACCAGAGGAGTGGTAAATAGTCTATTATATGAAATGGGCAATGAAAAGATACTAAAAATAACATTTTATTTCATGTACTGTATGTCATTTTGTTTATATCATTGAGCTTTCATTTGCTAACAACCAACTACTATTTTTAGGGAGACTTTGAGGACTTACAGTCTGCTGGCTGGGAAACCTCTAGAGATGGTTATAAAGGCCACGGAGATGCCGTGGTGTTCACTGTTCAGAACCTCTATCCTTTCATCCCAGGAGCCATTTAGAAAATTTTCAAGCTAGACAGGACCTCAGAGTTCATCTAGTAAAATCTATGCCTTACATTAGGAAACTGAGCTCGAAGGGTGTGTTCAGGTGCACAGCTAATTAATGGCAAAGCGTGGGATAGATAGAATGATAGTCTCAGGGTCTGTCAGTCCCCAGATTGTCCTGCTGTACATTTCCCCCCTCCCAGATCTGTCTCTCCATTCATCTATCCTAAACCATTTATTTCATATAATGTGTCTTCTGCATCGATACAGAGGAACCATAATTCTTTGACTTTACCTCACCTGTATTTATATTGAAAATATAGCTGAGGTGGGTTTTTTTTTTTGTTTGTGTCTGTCTGCTTATGAACAGAACATGGCTCTTAAATATTCCTTAAAACATTTTTCCTTTTATTGACAAGTATAACAGTCAGGGTCCCATCAGGAAATAGATAGCACACTTAAAGTAGGAGAATTTGAGGAGGATGTGGGCATGGTATAGGGGAACTGCAAGGTTTAGAATCGTGTTCAGTGCCTGAGGTTAGCAACATGGAGCTGTTATCATCCCAAACCCCAAGTGGATGAGTGGAAGGTGAGGTTTACAGAAACTGGCAGGAGATAGAGCCTTTATTTAGAGATGATAGCACCTTCAGAGAACTTCAGAGCAGGGACATAGCCTGCTGGAGGCCACCTTACAGGAAGGCATCAGGGGAACTGAATCCACTGGGAAGCCAGAGCACATAGGAAGTCCCTTACGCACTGGCCAGCTTCTGGGGGCACAGAGTAGAGTGGGGAAGGGTGGAGACAACAAGGGATATCCAAGTAAATTAAGGCTTTAGAATTTGTGTTGCATAAAATGTATTGATAGTTTATTTGGGTCAGCTGTATAGATTTTGTGGTTTGATGAGTTTTAGCCAGTTCAGTCTTCAGTTATGTTTTAAAACTGGCTCTATAGTTGTTAATTTTAGGTAACAGTGTATAGTGGTGGTCTTAACTTTTTTTTTTTGCCTCTAGATTAGTTATGTGTAATGCATACAAACTCACCTATAACATCTTCCATTATATACAGTTGAAATTATTGTCATGGGCAAGTTGAAGTGAAAGTGGATGAAGAATGGGGTATTTTCCTCAGGGGAGCCTATAAAAAGAAGGGTCTCTATTGTAAAAGACCCTCTTAATTTTGATATTTACCTTGGTTTCAATTACTTTTTTTTGTTTTTTAGAGAGTTTCTGCTTATGATCCTAATAATAACTTGTTGAGGTTGGGCCTTATTTTCTGGAATGCCTTGAAAGAATTGAGTACTGAACTGGTTTCTCTAGCTACCTGCATTCTTTGCATGACTTAGCAGTGAGTTTTTGTAAACACTAACTCAATCTTTAGGAGTAGGGATCTCTTGTCACTGCTGGTAGAAGATATACACACAGAGAGAAATTCATATTGGTCTTAATACTTTGCATACTAGAAATGTTAATTTAAAAATTTGTCCACTTATCATTAGTTTTCTAAATCAGTTCACTTTTTTTTTTAAATCAAGTCTTTCATTAGAATATAACATTCATTCACCAAGTAGCTACTACTGAGCTCAAACCCTCCTGGTTACTACTTCCACGCTCCTCCAAAATAACCACTATCCTGATTTCTAACACTGTAGATTAGTTCTACCTGTTTTGAGCTTTATATAAATAGAACTATATCATATGTACTTTTTTGTGTTAACTTTTTTTTCTTAAGGTTGTATGTGAGAGTCATCCATATTTTTTCATGTAGAAGTTCATTGCTGTGTGGTATTACATGGTATAATTATACTACAGATTATACTGCTGTTTATGGCCAGCTGTGTTGTTTCTGGATTTTTTTTTTCCTTCTTTCCTAATTACAAATAATGTTGCCATGAACATTCTTGTGCATCTTTTAGTGCACTTTACATGTATTTTTTGCTGGGTAAATCTCTAGGAATGGAATGGATAAGTACTATGGTATTCATGTTTTAACTTTAGTAGATCCTGCAAACAGTTCTAAAGAGGTTGTACCAGTTTATATTATGTTTCAACCAGCTATGTATGAGAGTTCTTATTGCTCCATATTCTTGCCAACACTTGGTATTTTTGGTCTTTGAAGTTCAACTATTCTGGTTGGTGTATAGTTTGAGCTCATTGTGATTTTAATTTGCATCTTTCCCTAACTAAGATTAAGCACTTGCTATTGGCTCTGTAGGTAGATAAGAGTGGTATGTATGGGGGTGTGTGTCTAGTTTTTTGTTTGTTTTTTATTTGGGTCCTTTTTTAAAAAATAATTAGTAGGGATTTGTTTTATTTATTCTAGATACCAGCCCTTTGCTAGTTACGTATGTTGCAGATACCTTTTTTTATTCTTGCCTTGCTTTTTTTCCTACTCTCTTATGATATCTTTTGATGGCAGACATTCTTAGTATTAATGTGTTCTAATGTGTCTTTTTCTTATGATTGTTCTTTTTTGTGTCCTATTTAAGAAATCTTCACCTATGTTAAGGTCGTGAAGATATTCTCCTATGTTAATTAATGTCTAGGTATGATGTGAGGTAGAGGTCAAGATTCTTTTTTCCCCCCACCCATGTGGATTGCCAGCATTGCTTTTTTTAAGTGTCAAATCATACAACATAAAAGATTTTAACATGTTTTATCTAATTAAGTCTCTTCTGCAAATATTAATAATTTTAAGTGGCTTAAAATGTTCTCTTTTAATAGAAATAGTGGTGGTTTTATTTCTGTAACAGTACTCTAAATTGCAAACAAACTGGTTTTTCTGCCTTCGCATGGACTTCTCTTCATCTACTGTAGAGAAAATGAAACAAAACAAACACTTTAAGAATTTTATATGATGTCTTTGCCCTGAGAAGTCATATCTTTATGTTGAATACAAGAAAATCCTCTACATGTATGTGTATATGCGTAAACATACCCAATATGCGCATTGATCATGTTTATGCGTACATAGAAGAACAGAGAATTGGTAGATAAAATATGTAAGTCTATCAGGAATACTAGTAATTTTTATTATTTGACTCCTTTTTACTTCTTAGATTGATTTCTTATAGTGATTCCAAAAAGGATTTATTAGAAGGAAAGGAAACCTTATATGTTATTTCTTTCTAGTATTTATTATTTATACCTTTTATTTTCTCCTCCAGGAAACCTTCTATGTTACTTCCTTCTAGCATTTATTATTTATGCTTTTTTATTTTCTCCTCCTTTCCTATTTTTCTTCACAGGCATAAAGCATTAAAATAGTTATAGCAGTGGAACGGATGAACAAGCATTATACTTTCAGGGCAGCTTATTATTTGGTTAGTTGATACTAACTTTGCTATTTTTATTGGTTCTAAGATTTAGAGAAAACTTCTTCTGAAAGATAGATGGTACTGTACTTCCAAGGCAAACATTATATAAGAAAATAAAAAAGGTAAGAATTTTGTGGTGTACTGCGTGTACACTGCTTTCTATATATAGTTGGACTATCAAAATAAGTGTTGTTTGCAATGTTGAAATTAGATCTTTGAGGATTAGCTTAACATCTGTTTTGAAATCCATAATTTTCTATTTATCTAAACAGAACTTTGTCCTCAGATCTTAGTATGAGATTATATTCTTCAGCTCTAGAGCTCTTAAATACGGTTTTGTTTTCCCTAAAAATTTGTTTGGGATTATATGAGCTCAAGTTCTGTCTATAGGAGATAAGATAAAGAGAGTCACAACTATCTGAGGAAACTCCAAGAAATAAGAACCTTGAGGTGAAGGCTCAATTCATCAGGATTTAGTTTAAATCAGTATGTTATTTACATAAAAGTGGTCAGCTTTTAGTTTAATACCTTTTTTATGAATAAAGTTGCCCTTACTATCTTTCATAATGAAATCTGCTGGTTTAGTGTAAGATAAATATATTAATTGCAGTTTTTCCAAGTTAATCTTTAAGGATTATGGCAGTATGTGACCATAAGACAATTTTCTTCTTTGTCGTATGAAAAGGAAACTCACACATTTTCTTTATTACATAGTTATTGGCAAAATATAAGAGAGAGTGATGGTGAAGGAGAGTTCTTCTTAATTGTAATCAGTCTTGGTTTGTTCAGCAAGTTTTATTTTCCATTAATTGTATTTATTCTAAAACTCAGGGATGTAAAATTAAGGGACTACTCTCAAATTTTAAGTAAATTTCAATTGTATGTAGTGAGCATTTGCTCTAACACTTATGATTTCTGGGAAAGAAGTGTCAATAAGAATACCATTGTGATACTCACATAGCTCATAATTAAAATAGGACTAAGACATTTATACAGACAGTGTCGCTTAAGGTTTTGAGAAACACATTGGTAGGTGATTGTGTCCTTGTGTAAACATCATGGAGTGTACTTACACAAACCTAGATAGTGTATCCTCTACACCTCTAGGCTATATAGTGTAGCCATTGCTCATAGGCTACAAACCTAGTATATTGTTGTCCTGAATACTGTAGGCAGCTGTAACACAATGAGAAGTATTTGTTTATATAAACATAGAAAAGGTTCAGTAAAAATAGGGTATTATAATTTTATGGGACCACTTTTGTGTATGTGGTCCATTGTTGACTGAAACATAACTGTATATGTGAATTATTCTGAGGTAGGCATTTAGAAATAGATGATTCAGTGGCGTGTCCCAGAATTCTACTTCTGCTGTGTGGGAGGAGGGGGGCCGGTAAGTCAAATGTGGTGAAGACAGAGTACAGTTGTGTAAAATGACACACTAGGATGGCTCCAGCCTGCATTCACTTTCAGAGGTAAGCTACATTTTGTGCTCACAATGGGATTGGAGAGATTTCCTCCAGCTTAACCTGTAAGCTGAATGGGTCAAGCAAAACCAAAGATGCAGATAAGTGGTGACTGATAAACAAGAGCTGAATGAATGAGCAGCCTTCATTCCCCTAAACTTGGGGTGGAAAAAAACTAGTCATATGATTAAAAACTTAATAATGCTGCCCTAAAGGAGTTTTGTCACAGTTAACAGTGGTAAATATGGAAAATGAAAGTTTTTTTTTTTTTTTGGATTTAGCATCAGAAACGGATGGGTTTTATCGTAATCAGAGTCTTAGAAAGTTTTATGCTTGTCTTTGATCACTGTAGTATATAATTTTGTATCCATAACTAGTATAATAATTAGTTTTTCTTTGCTCCTAAAAATGTAAAAGTTTTAAATTGAATGTTTTATATATTTGAGAGGAAAGTTATGTAATAGACTTGATTGGATGAAAATATGCACTTCTTTCTAGATAGTTTATTAACTGAACTATCTTCTTCTTTGGCTTTTATACCTTTATATCTTAGGTAATTGAGGCAGTTTCTTTTGTATCTAGTTTATCGTTGGAAAATATCATACATACATTGAATTTTTCTCATCTTTAGAAGTAGTTTATTTTTTAATCTTCGCTTCATGTAGACTTTTATTGAACACCTACTGTGTATTTGTCATTGGTCTAGGTCCTCTGAGAACACAAAGGTGAATGGGCATGATTCTTGCTCCTGAAGCTAACAAAAGATAGGAAGTTTAATTAATCTTTGAACATTATATGAATCATACTTTTTAATACCATCTTAGTCTATCTTGCATTGCTATAAAGAAACCTGAGGCTGAATAGCTTATAAAGAAAAGAGATTTTTTGGCTCATGATTCTGCAGGCTGTACGAGAAGCATAGCACCGGCAGCACCGTCACCTGCATCTGGTGAGGGCCTCGTGCTGCTTTCACTCATGGTGGAGGCAAAGGGGAGTCTGTATACCATTTTGTAGGTGAGAGACTGGACAAAACCAGCACCAGTGCAGTAGTAGCCATTCATTCAGTAGCACAACACCCAGGGATGTGCTAGTGTGGATGGAGTGTTTAATTTATTGAGGCTGTTCCCAGGCCACTGGGCCAGGTCCTAGTGAAAGCATAACCTGTCTCTCTCTTGCTCTCAAAAGAAAGAGCTGATAGTCTGATCTAATAAATTTATCTTGTGAAGACATATGATATTGATGGGAACTCAAGGGATTGCACAATCTAAGGAAACCAACCAAAATTTGTAAACTATAATGGTGAAGTTGGCAGAAATCTCCAACATTTTCACCGGCAGTTTTGAAAAACTTTATTTCTCTAATTAAATGATAATTTATATGAAACAATAGCTACATAAATGCTAGCTTTATTTTCACTTTCTACTCCTTGTCAGATACTGTGCCAAACAGCGAAGCTTGAAAGATGAATAAGACAGGGCTTGTGCCTTCAGGGAGTTCATAGTCAAAAGAAGTGGCAGAGAGGAAAGTACGGTATAGCAGATTACGATAAACATATGAATATAGTTTTATGGGACAAGGGGGCACTTCTACCTGTGGGAGAAGGGGATAGGAAGGACTTTACAGAAGAGTCACACTTGAATTGGTCCCTGAAAGACAGATGGGATCTTATCTGGTAAAGATGATAATGCTTTCAAGAGATGCAGTTCATAACACATAGTTCCCTCCCCCTCATCTTCCCTCAGTTCTTCATTCCTATTACCTCTCTTTTCTCCACTTTCCATCTCTATAAAAAAAGGTATTTTACTTGTTAGACATATTCATGAGGTTCCTAGGACTATGCCTAGTATGGTAGGCTGATAATGGGTCCCAAAGATATGTCTATGTCCTAATTCCTAGAACCTGTGAATATTACCTTATTTGGAAAAAGGGTCTTTGCAGATGTGATTACTCTAAAGATCTTGAGATGGGGAGATTATTCTGAGTTATCCAGGTGGGCCCTAAATTCAGTCACAAATGTTCTTAAAGAGCAGAGGGAGATTTGAAACACACACAGGAGGAGATGTGAAGACAGAGACAGAGATTGGAATAATATGGCTACAAGTCAAGGAATGCCAGCAGCCCCCAGAACCACTGGGGAGTACAACCCTGCTGACACCTGCTTTCTAGGGCTGCTATAACAAATTACTACAAACTGGGTGACTTAAAACAACAGAAATTTATTTTCCTAGAAGATCTCCCTCTGAAGGTTCTAGGGGAGGATCCTTCCCTGTCTTTCTTAGCTTCTGGTTGTTGTCGGCAATTCTTAGTGTTCCTTGCAGCTGCATCACTCTAACCTCTACCTCCATTGTCACCTATCCTTTTTCCCCTCTGTGTGTTTATGTCCAAATTTCTCTGTTCTAAGGACACCAGTCATTGTATTAGGGTCCACCCTAGTCCAATATGACCTCATCTTAACTGGATTACATCCACAGAGACCCTATTTCCTTATAAAGCCACATTCACAGATACCCAGGGTTAGGACTTGAGCATACCATAGTTCAACCCACGACAGGGGGTGTGGATGGCTGACACAGTGACTGAGAGTGGAAGCAAGGGAACTATTAATAATTGGGAGGTTGTTGCTCTGTGGGCGAGAGATGATGGCTGTTAGATTTAGGATATATTTGGGGGATAGAGCTGAGATGATTTGCTGAAGATTATGAGGGAGAGGGGAAGATTGCCAGTGACTTCTATTTATATGTATAAAGAGCTGCTAATCCAAGGGAGTGAGAATGATAGATTTATAGTGATAACCTTGAATACATTTAAGTGATTAAAAATTTTATTGGCATTTCTGAGCATGTCTTACAACTAATTGAATGTTACACTATTTTATTTTATTTTTTACATATTCTTTACCCTGGATATTGGTTAAATGAATGTGTATCCTAAATAATTATGTTCTGTTCAGTGTTTTACAACTAATATGCAGGTCTTTTGTACATGTGTTGACATTTAAGTTCACCTTCCAGTTGGTTTATTTAATTAGTGGATCTAGTTCTATTTGGTGTTATAAGTAGCAAAAATATATAAAATTGTTGAATATGTAAGACTGTGATAGTCTGCAGAGTTGATCTTCATGGTTTTTAAGTCCTTTCCAGGTGCTAAGAGCTTCTCTTGAAGATAGCTAAGTACACAACAAGGTTTAACTTAGAACTGAAGTGTTAACTCTGGCACAGTTTAATACACCAATTATTGGACTTTAGCCAACCAATTGCCTTACACTCAACAAAACTCACTGTATGCTTCATGTGTCTTTAGTAGTTTTAATGTCCAGATACAGTGCCTAGAGGCATAATACTTTTGTCTTCTAGGGCATTTGCCTTTAACATTTAAAAATCAAGATGCCATATTGTGCCTAGCAATTCATTTGGAGCTATGATGACAAGAATGGCTTGATCTTGTGTGATACTGGGTGATTAAGTAAATTTTATTGTAAACTTAATAGAGTATTCCTTCCTTATCTTCAGGGGGATACATTCTAAGGCCCTCAGTGGATGTCTGAAACCATGGATAATACCGAACTCTGTTTATATTAATACTAAGTTTTTCCTATACTTACTCAATTATGATAAAGTTTAATTTATAAATTAGACCCAGTAAGAGATTAACAATAATTACTAAGAATAAAATAGAACAATTATAACAGTATAGTCTAATAAGTTATGTGAATGTGGTTCACTTTCTTCTCATTCTGTTATGATTACAAGTATGTAAATTTTAAACATTGACAAAAATTCAAAATGTTAACAATACAATAAAGTGGGATTATATTTTTTTTAAATTTCCTTTTATTTTAAACTTTTGATGGAGCTGTATTTATGATAATAATTGGAAAAATTTAAGCAGGAACTCTAGATTTTGTGTGTGGTTCTAAGAAGTTTTAAAATAAAGCTTCTGAAATTTCCTATAGGTACATTATAGGAATGGGCTAATTATGGAAAGTTTTGTAGTTTTTTAAAAAAGATTCCTAGTAAGTTGAGAAATAGTCATTTATTTGGAATGCGTAAGTTTTAGACATTGAGGTGAAGTCTGAGATAGCTTCTTAAGGTCAGTTTCAGAACTTTTGAATCTAGACTCAACATCTTTATTGTAATCAGCTTTGTAGGGAAAAGAGTAGTTACTGAATATTACCTAATGCAGTAAAGAGGAGTGGAAAATAAAGGTTTTAAGGAATTGCTTTGCTCTTGAAATTTTTGTATTTGTTTATGAAAGTCAAATTTAAACAATATAAATATGTATTAAAAGGTGGAAAGTAAACCCTACAGCCCAACATTCCAGAGAGAACCACTGTGGAAAAGAATTTTGAATCTTATTGCAACTTATGTGATTGTGTAGATGTTGTTCTTTGTGATCTTCTGGAGTCATCTTGGCTGATGTCTGTCCTTCGCAGGAAAGGAAGTTGAAATGTAGTCAGTTTTTTCACTGTCTTCGGAGAGAGCAACGGTGGTGTGAATTATCCAAAAGTCATTCTTGCCTGGCTTTAGAATTTTTGTTTTTGTATTTACTTAGAAGTGTGTGTTTGTTTGGATGGAACACTACAACACTTCTAATAAAAGCATGTCACCGTGAAGACTTGACTCAGCTGGAACTGTGAAGCTGTCTAGCTTCATTATCCTGATTTCCACACCCACAGCAGTGTGCGTCACCTCTGACACAGTCACAATTTCTACCTAAAGGAGGTAGCTGAATACGTTGTTTATTCTTTTAGAGCAGTTGAGAGTAAATAGGGATATACTAGACCTTGGGCAGTCTTAGATTTAAGATTTAGTCATCCCCGGGCCTCTAAAACCTCATGATGGATAAGTTGTAGGCAACTTAAGAAGGTTGAATGTGGCAGAAGCTTAACAAACCCATGGACCTGGACAAAGTCTACCACTCATTAAAATGAAAATGACAGCAATAAAAAGTTAGTGAAAGTATTTCAGTGATTATTCCAGCCAATGAAAATATTGCTCATCAAATAAGAAAGAAAGCTTAAAAGAATGCTGAAAAGACTCTCAAGGTATTGTATGAAGTTATACTAAAGGAAATGTGAGACCACCATTTCAGGGAAGTAACAGATGGTGAAGACATTCAACTGACAAGTGAAGGTTGATTTGAAAATTTTGCGTTTTCTTTGCCAGATATGAAGTTAAATAGCAGGAGGCTGCCCCTAACTAATTCCTGGAACTGAGCTGAAGCTGCTTGTTAAAGGGGGGAAGGTTTATGGTCTGTATGTACACAGAATCATAATGAAGCCCACAGTTGAGCAAGATACCGTCTCATCTTCTCTAAACACATAGCCCAAGAAGAGACAGGAGCATCAGGTATTGAGGACAACTGAAGAGTAATTTTGATCTGTCAATGGAATCTTGGGATGGAGGGAACTTTAAAGATGCCTGAGAACTGAATCTAGCTCCTTGTGAGGACAGGAGATGGAGAAGGAAGGAGGGAAGAGGGGAGTGGGAAAAGCAGCACCTGCTCGCCATTCCCTTCTGCCCTGCATTGGCCTCTCATTTTCTCCCCAGCCTGGTTCACTTGCTGCTTTGGTCCAAGTTGATCAACCAAATGCTGATGATCCACCAGGTCAGGAAGTATACTGGTACTACAGTGTTAGACCTATTGGGTCTCAAATTGTGGTCTCCAGATCTTCAGCATCAGCACAATCTAGGCCCCCACCCAGAACTGTTGAATGAGAAACTTCTGGGTGGTAGAGCCCTGCAATCTGTGTTTTAGCAAGCCTTCCAGGTGGTTTTG
The DNA here is from genome assembly GCA_028533085.1 of Varecia variegata. Classification (NCBI taxonomy): domain Eukaryota; kingdom Metazoa; phylum Chordata; class Mammalia; order Primates; family Lemuridae; genus Varecia; species Varecia variegata. The sequence goes on along the minus strand of CM052443.1, from coordinate 10,172,528 downwards.
GTACATGCTAAAGTTTGAGGCCTTCTATTCTATCTTCATTCAGCATTTCCTTTAAGCATTTTATTATCTTCTGCTATACATTATATGAATGTACAGTCAGTAATCATCTTTATAACTTTGATTTTGCATATTTTAATAGCTCATGGCTAATGTTACTATGGATTATGTGAGAGTTTGGTGTTTTTTTCCCCTTTTTAATTACTTTAGCCCTGTGTTTACAGAATCTTTAAGTGTATAAAGGGGCAGTTCACATTTTTCAGGTACTATTTAATCAGCATTATAAATGAAATTATAAGCTCTAGGAACATTAAAGAATTTAAAGATTAAAGAAAGGCTCAGGGCATGGCATTTGCCCAGGATAAGGGTCTACAGTAATTTGGGAGATATAAACAAACCTCATCAAGTTGAATACTTGTCAGTAACCAGTAAGATTTACTGGGCAGTTGACTTTATATATTTTGGTCTGATGCATACATTAACTCTCTCAAATTTATTTAGCAGCTGGTTGTCATTTCCATTAGCTAAAAAGCAGCTAGTCTTAAATCTGTTTCAAATCTCCTGCCAGCACTCCTTGCTGAGCTTCTTTAGCCTTTCAGCTTCCAGACAAAATTCCCAGATGCAGTTCAGTGCTCAGGTCTCTAGACCTCTTACGGAGTCACTTCAGTCCTTCTGCTGGCTCTTGAAATGACCCTAGGCAAGTAATTTAATTCATTCTTTCTGTCACTGGTGGTAGTCAAGAAGGATTTAAGGATTTATATGCAATAAGAAACATGCTTTAGAGTTTTATCAGTCTAAGCTCTAAAGGTAAAGAGGGTGAGGTGAGAGTTGAGTGTTTTCACTCATTCCTGACAATTTTCAGCTCCAGGGACATGGTAAATTCTTCCAGTAACTTTAGTGATCAAACTTTTCCTAGTTTTTGGTACTGTATTATCATGAGCACGTTCACTCTGTAACGTTTTGGAAGTTGTTGTGATTGCTTAAATATGCCATTCTTATTCTTGTTTTCGACCATTTTCGCTTTTAGTAGACCCTCATTAGTTTATACAAAGTCCTTTAAGGGAAATATAGGTTATTACAGTTTTAGTAAATAGAACTAAATAAACACAGTACGTAGAACTAAGTGAAACCAACATAGTAAAGTTGCATGAGTTATTGCCCCAAAACTTAGTGGGTTCAAACACCAAACATTTCTCTCTTAGGACCTCAGGAGTGGCTTAGCTGGGTAGTTCTGGCTCAGGGTCTATCTTGAAGTTTGCAGTCAGGGTCCTAGGGGCTGGAGTTTTCTAGGCTTGACAGTGGCTGGAGGATCTGTTTCCAGTGTGGCTTGCTGTCATGGCTGTTGGTAAGAGGACTTAGTTCCTTGCTGGCTTTTGGCAAGAAGTTTTGGTTCCTCACCCTTGTTGCCCTTTTCATAGGGTTGTGTGAGTATCCTCATGACATGGCAGCTGGCTTCTCCAGAGGGAGTGATCCTAGAGAGAAAACAAGGAGGAAGCTATATGCCTTTTATGACCTAGTTTCAGAAGTCAGAAGCTGCAGCTGTGGCTTCTATCACATTGTCTGTGTTAGAAGCATGTCACTGAGTGCGGTCCATACACAAAGGGAATAGAAATTAGGCTCTACCTTTTGAAGGGAAGGATTTCAAAGAATTTTTGGACAATATGTCCACAAATATTTTAGACTTGTTCTGTTTTTAAACTTTAAATATGTGCTATATTTTCATGATATTTGAATGCATACATATAAATTTGAATGCATACATGTATTTATAATGCTGGAATTACATCATACCTGTAGTCTAAAACAGACATTTCGTGTTAATACTCTATTATAACCATCTTTTCAGGTCAGTAGTTGTCTATCTGTAGTATCATTTCAAGTGACGCCTTAGGATTCTGTTTATGGATGTATCCTTTAATCGGTTCCCTTCTGTGAGATGTTGAGGAGAGTTTTTAATGTTTTATCACTGTAAATAACATTACATGGATTACACTGCTGATATGCATTACATTATTACAACCTTTCTGAATGACAATTTGGAAATAAGTGTCAAAAGCCTTAATTTTTTAACCCCTTTTCAACTTGTAAAAATGTAATCTAAGAGAAAAATTTAACAAGTTCACAAAAATTTTAATTGGTGAAATCAGCAACGTGACCAGTTAGTGTCTCATTAAATTAATGGAACTTTACAGATGCTAAAAATCTTTATATGTAAAAACAAATTATTGAGGATAATTTCTTTCTCTATAGAATGGTATATTTTGATTCTAAAAAAGAAAGAGAAAAAAGAGAGAAACCTAGACTCTTCTTTTAGGAGATGGGGGTGTTTTTAAAACATCAAGGTGATTTCTGTATTTCTGACTGGTATTTATATAGGCTTTATGAAAACAGATTGCTGGGCTGCACCCCCAGAGATGCTGATTCAGCAGTTTTCGGGGAGAGCCCGAGAATTTGCACTTCCAATAAGAGTCCAAGTGATTCTGATACCACTCCTGGGACTACACTTTGAAAACCACTGTGGCTGAAGCAATTCAAAGTCTACTGTAGAATTCTCATTCAGGATTTTTCTACCAAAGTAGCTCTATCCAGTATTAGGTATGTCTGTTCAGGTCAGAGTCCTAATATTTGTGGTGGGGTAGAGAGATTAATGAACTATTCATTATTGTTCTATTTACATTTGTTTTTGAAAGGTAGGTAGTATAGTGACACCCAGTTTAACCATAAGCAAATTGGTCAGTAGCCCCCACTACTTAGATTAATACCTGCAAATATGAAAATCAAGAAAGGCCCCTGAGTGCAGAAAGAGCTACCACAAGTTTTACTTTGAATAAGGCTAGAAGGCAAACTTTAGGCCTATCATTGTAGGGTTGAATGTGAAGTAAAGCAGCAAATTAGAAGTTGTTTGTATACTCATCACTGTCAGTAATGGGAAAGAAGAGCAGAAGAACTATGTTAATACTGATGTTTAGAACCATTTTTTGGACGAGGACAGATAGCTGTTCCAGTCCGCTGGTCCCACAGGCTTCTCTGAATTCCTGATTATAGTAGTATATTTATAATCAGCATTTTGAAGAAAATCTTTAATTATGTTAACTATACTCTTAAAAATTAGAAAAATAAATAATAGGTATTAAAGTTAAATTAAAAATATAACACTTTGTTCCAGCCAAGATGCAGTAATGGGGACTGCATTTATTCTTTCACCCACAACAACTAAAAATGGGAGGAAATATATGAAACAACAGCTTTCAGACACTGGGCATCCGTCAGCACAGGGCACAAAAGCCCACAGCAAATCCAGTCCTTGAGAGAGGGGAACAAATTAGATAGGCCCTATACATGCACCAATATGCTGATGGAAGAGGGTTCTAGGCCTCAGTGCAGGAGAAAGAACCCAGATAGAACGTGGTACTCACCCTGAGTTCAGGAGACAGAGCTGGGAGTCTGTTGAGTCTAGGCTGCTTGAGTTTATAGGCCAGAGTGCTGGAGAAGAAAGAGCTGCTGTCAGAGGTAGAGTTCTGGACATGTGCAAGGGCTTACCACTGAGCCTAAACTGAGTCCTGATCAATGCATGTGTGTGAGGAAACTATGCAGGGCTAGGGAAACACCAAAAAGAGTAGAGGGAACAAACCTTGAAGTTCATACAGGACCAGGGATACTTCATGTTCCTAGGAGCCAGTAGAAAACCTTATAATTTACAGGGCATCCGGTAGAGTACTCAGCAGGGTGTTGCTAGCTGTTATTATTATTAGCTCTAGACTTAAGACTGCTTTGGTCCTGTATAACAAATCTTAGAACCAAGCCTTATAAGAACCAAACTGTTTCCAAACAACTTAACTGTGTCCTAGAACAAAGCTCTGCAATATTTCTAGAAATACAAATATATGCAGCACTCAACAAGGTAAAATTCATGACTGTCCTCCAAATGTGCAAAATATGGGGAGAAAACTCAATGAAACTAAACAGACACAGAAATGATGCAAATGAGAGAATGAGTTGATTTAAAAAAGGCAAACATTTCTGTCATGGCAAGCATTTTGCAGAAACCATTCATGGTACTCAAAAAGTACTTCAGTTCACAAAAAAATTGACTTTTTGGCTTTTACTCTGAAAATAAATGTTTCAACCCTTCATGACATAAAATAACAACCCCAAAAAGCCAGTATGTTGCTTTAGTTTTCTTAGTTTTACTTATAATGGACTCATTTTTTAAAACAGTAGTTAAATGAACCAATATGATGATGTACTTTCTCAAATAATGTTTTATTTTTTGGTTAACTAGCTTTGGCTTTCTCATTTAAAATTGTAAATACAAATACATTAAAAAACAGACATTTTCAATGATAGGGATTGTAATAGACTTGTCACTGTGATACTCCATGAGCATTTTTTTGTTGGAAAAAATAAATATCTATATACATATTATCTATCTAGATAGTTTGTTAGGTAGGTTGGGCCTCCTAAGGTAGGTAGAATATGTCAAGGAAGAGATAAGAAAAGTCAAAGATTCTTTGTTCCTTCTCCACTCCCACTGCTTCACTTGACTAGCCAGAAAGAGTGGGGTGGGGGGGGGTGAGGTCAAAGAGACAGAAATAAGCCAAAGAGAAAGGAAATATGATAAGAGTAAATTCAGCTATAGGAGAAATTAATTTTAAACCATTACTTTCCCGTGTTTGGAATGTGATTTGTGCAAATGGGAATAGGCCCTTGCCATTGAGTGATTTCACCATCTTTTTATTCTATTGGGGATGGTTAAATGAATCTACTGCCATTATCTGCCAAATTTGATGTCTGTGCATGTTTATATGTTTTTTTCTTCTAGAGGTCCATAGCTTTCATCATATTTTTCAGGTGTCTTTACATGACACAAAATCATTAGCTGACTTAGGGAAGGACAAAAATTGAAATCCTGAATTCATGAATGAGAGGAATATTAATACATTTGTTAGAAAGTAAGCTGATTTTGGGGAATGAGTTGATCATTTTGTTTTTAGATTTATGGCCACAAAACATACACGAGATGGTGGTTGCTGAAATGCAGGTCTCAGGCCTCGGCTACCAAGGTCCCAAATCTGTGGGGTTGTTGTAGTGGACAGAATCCAAATGATTCTGATAAATGTGGTTCTGAGACATTTTGAGAAATTCTGCTTCAAGCAATTTGGTGCAGAGAACATATTCTTGATATCCTCAGTATCTAACATAGTGGCTTGTAGTAGACATTTCATATTCTTTTTTCTCCTTTTTTTTCTTTTTTTGAGACAGAGTCTCACTCTGTTGCCCGGGCTAGAGTGAGTGCCATGGCGTCAGCCTAGCTCACAGCAACCTCAAACTCCTGGGCTCAAGCAATCCTTCTGCCTTCTCCCAGGTAGCTGGGACTACAGGCATGCGCCACCATGCCCGGCTAATTTTTCTAGATATATATTTTTTTAGCTGTCTATATAATTTCTTTCTATTTTTTCTAGAGACAGGGTCTTGCTCTTGCTCTTGCTCAGGCTGGTCTCGAACTCCTGAGCTCAAACAATCCGCCCGCCTCAGTCTCCCAGAGTGCTAGGATTACAGGCATGAGCCACCGCGCCCGGCCTTTTTTCCCCTTTTTTAAACAACAGTTTTATTGCATGAAATAAGTAAGAACTGTCAATTTGGTGTGGGAGAGGAGTCTTGAGTAAGTAATTAGGACCCAGAGCTCCTAGCGTGATTAGCATCATGCTATAATTTTCTACAAGTGGGCCTTAACCACCTGTGGGCCAGTGTTTGTTTTGTAAATAGACTGGTATAGTTCACCTTATCCACTATGTGTCCAGTGAGTAAGTAAAAGAGAAAAAGTATATGAGTATGTTTTTAAATCACTCTCTGTTGTGGTCGTGTTTCTGTCTCAGCTTGAAATGTTTGCTTTTGCTGTCTGTTTTTCGTCCTGGATCGTGTAAAAATGCCTTAAACCTGCAGGGGATGAGAGTAACATTTCTAAAGCAAAAGTTACGACAACTGACCCAGCTTTAAACTGGAGACATTGGTTACTCTGGTGTTGTCCGTGTTTATTAGAGCATAGGGCAAATTGGAATTCCTCTGAATTGAAAGTTTTAAGAATTGGCAGGGAAAACAAAAATAATTTCTTATGTCATAGAATAAGAAAGTTGATACAAAGGAGGGTGCTCCTGGGTGATTGCCCAGGTATATATTACCTCATTTATCTCCATATTCCCCAGAGCCCAGTTGGTACACAGCCTTGAGGGTGTGTCTGATCTGGAACACCCAGGGAGTGGATAGAAAACAAAGGTATTGAAATTCACTCAGATCAAGACCAGAGGGATTTGATTCAGACTGGGATGTTTAGGGCTTTCCTAGGACAGACTGATCTTACCATTGGGCTCCAGGACTATTCAGAACTCTTGGGAATTTTTCTGACTAGGGCATAAAAAGCCAGTCTCTGTTGATGTATCCATACTCTTTTCTTAAAGATCCCTTCCGGTCTTAGTCCAGTCTGTCTGGTGATTTGCTCTAGAATGTATATGGAATTGGAGAGTGGAAGGGCTTTCTCTAGAATGTATATGGAATTGGAGAATGGAAGGGCTGTTCCTTATTTACCCAGTTGTCTTTTCTCTAGTTATTCATAGATCTGCATAAGTATGATGGGTTAACAAGTGTCCTTGAAGCCACTCTCTTATGTGGCTGAATAAAACATCTGTTTCTTTGCAACTACTAGTACGTGTGTGTGTGTGTGTGTGTGTGTGTGTGTGTGTATCAGATCAGATACCTTGTTAGAGAACGTTAATTTATTATAGTCAAGGACATTGGATTTTTGAAAGCCAGTTGCCTGTAGGCCATTGTTTTTAGTCGTTTACTTACCTTTCCTTTTTCTTGAGTCTTGTCTCCTTCAGGAAGAGTCTGTCATTTAAAAAGGAGTTCTTAGACTGGAAACTTAGCCATCTTCCTCTCTAGGTATAAATGCACTTGTGCAGAATGGGACGTGTAAATGACTCTTGTCTGATCTGTCATTGGTAGCTCTTGGCAAGTCATGTCTGTTTTGAATAGTCTCCTGGGCTTCCTACTCATTTGTGGGAAAATTAACATCTGGTAAACAAACGACTCAGTACTTTCCACTGAGAGTTTTAACAGTTGTTTGCTGGCCACCTGGCTGAAATAGCTGAATCACTGTTATACTTTATTCTGGCTTAGCACCAGCAAAATTATGTAGTGTGAAGAATTTAATTTGTAAAACATTTTGGTATATTAGGAGAAAGAGGAAGTAAAATTCAAACCTGCTGGTTTTGTTATTTCTTAAGATCTCTACCCAAAGTGTGTATTGGGAGAGTTCAGACACTCTGGATCTTCTTGAGATCTCTTTTTGGTGCTGTTGCTCTTCCTGGTCCCTGTCTAATAGGTACTAAACATCTATCAAAACTACTTGGTATTTATGTTGATTTTTAATATTAATAAGAATATAATTTTTCTTGAACCTATTTCTTCTGCTAGCTCTTGGCAACTAGTCAAATTTCCAAATAAATATATCGCTTCTGTATCTGTACTGTAGTACATATATCTCCCATTAATTTATTTCTGAGCATGGGCTTCAGTATTCTTTGTTATGATATATTCAGTATCTAGAACTGGGGAAATACTTTTCTGGTTGCTTATACAACCCCATCACTATGTCATGTTAATCACTATAGTTCTCCCATTAAATTAATAGGACTTGCCTGAATGTAATTCTGCCAAATTCATTTCCATTTGGGAAATGAAGGCTCTTTAGATCTTTCTCAGATCTGTCTCCCTGTCTGTCTCCGTGCTTCTCTCCTTGAATCACAAACATCACAGTACCCATCCTTCATGGTTTGCTGTTAGATTTATCTTTGAGGATTTATCCTATGGTTATGGATATTAAAATAGGATATATACTATTCCTATTCCTATTATTACTAATAGGAAGTAATAGTATTTTCCTATTAGAAAAATCTTTAATTTTTTATGTCTCCTTTATAGTAAATATGCATTGATTGAATATTGAATATCTGTAGAAGGAAAATATCAGCATTTAATTCATTATACCAATTAGTTTTTTTGTTTTGTGTTTTTTTTTTTTTGGAGACAGAGCCTTGCTCTGTCACTCAGGGTAGAGTGCAGTGGCATCATCATAGCTCACTGCAACCTCAAACTCCTGGGCTCAAGTGATCCTCCTGCCTCAGCCTCCTCAGTAGCTAGGACTATAGGCGAGTACCACAACACCCAGCTAATTTTTCTATTTTCAGTAAGACGGGGTCTCACTCTTGCTCAGGCTGGTCTTTGAACTCCTGAACTCAAGCAATCCTCCTACCTTGGCCTCCCAGAATGCTAGGATTACAGGCATGAGCCACCGAGCCTGGCCACCAATTAATTTTAAATGCAAGATATTGGGTGTTATTTTCCTACCTCAGTCTAATGTTTTCTTCTTAGTATACCTAAATTAACTCTGCTATCCATAAAAATCTTGAAGTCATCTCTTTCCAAATTTAAAATTAAATCGTGAAAGATAAGAAAATAAAACGGGTTAAAACAGAGGAGTTAAAATGGTCTTTTCTTAGGGTTTTAAGGAAAAAGTCCTTCTTCACTCAGTGTTAACAAGTACACGTGGGATACTTCCATTACCACAGCTGTCATATTCTCTTAATTATAAATTAGATTGTTTGTCTATAATTATTCTCTTGTCGACTTAATATGTTTGGTACGAAATGAGTAGGGAAAAAAGCTCATTTTTGGAGAATAACATCTTTGTTTGTGTTTATTTTAGGGAAACCTCACAGTACCGGTAGCTCTGAACGGATTCAGCTCTCAGGAATGTATAATGTCCGTAAGGGCAAAATGCAGTTGCCAGTGAACCGATGGACAAGACGCCAAGTCATCCTGTGTGGGACCTGCCTGATAGTATCATCTGTGAAAGACAGTTTGACTGGAAAGATGCATGTTCTTCCACTAATTGGTGGAAAAGTAAGTTTAGAACAATCAAAATACTGACAGGTTTCCCAGCATCAGTAAGGACCTTTCTTTGAGCCATTTCTGATATAAGAGGTAGATGATTTTTGACTCATCTGAGGTTTTATTCAGTTCCTCTTGTGCTCCCTCAGTGGGCATTGTTGGTTGGTGGAGTTGTGGAAAATAACCATGGCATTGGCTCACATGAGGCCTGGGTGATGGTTGCTTCATTAATATATGAAGTTTACCTGCTGGACTGAAAATAGATCAAATAGAATTTCATTGTTATATTTTAGAGTGTAGATGATAAATTCATTATTTCTGAGTAGATATCTTTTGATATCTTGAACATATATTTTGTAATAGAGTATACTGATCCTTAAGTTGGTGACCTCAGGAACATTCACACATGCTTACCAGGGGTTGGACTCTCTAGTGCTTAAGTCTTTGATCACACTTTCCATTACCTTTATGTGTTTAGTGATGAGTGGGGTTAGCATTTTTAGTTTATTACTATGACTAGTCATAAAGTGTGAATCTTAAATGTTTTTCATTTTGGAGAACACGTGATACAACTGGCCTATTTCTGATACTACTGGCTGCTTTTCTTTGCACATGTTAACTATTTTATTCCTATCATTTATAAAATAGAGAGAATCAGATTGCTTGGGAAAATGTTATATTCTTTGTCAGATTTATTTATAAACTCCTAAGCATTGGTAGGGGTAGCATCGCCATAATTATGTATCAGTATTTCTTGATTTTTAAGTGATGTTAATAATTGGGAAGGAAGATTTGGATGAGAAAATGGGTTGTTGGAAATTGAGGGCATGTTAAACAAATATTTTCTTTACCATTTTTTCCCCTTTGAATAAGCACAGGAAAGGAGGCAGGAGAGGGAGAATCTAAAGAGAGGAAAAATGGGAAACCAAATTTCGTTAAAGTAAACTTTTTCTTAATTACAAATGTCTGATCTGTTCCAGGGATTATAAATGAAGAAGGTGAGACTGATGTGTGTAGTATTAAATAGTTTTGTTGTTCACCTGCTGTGTAGCAAGTACATTCTTCATAGTTTTTTCCTTGCAAATAAATAGCCCAGGTCAGTTTTTTTCCTCTCTACTATTTTTATATTCTAGTTCTAAGAAGGCTTGATCATTTTCAAAAATAGATTTTGGTCGGGCTGCAAGGTACAAATTTAAATCTATTTTAGTCATCCATTTTGAAACCATTGCTCCTTAACTTTTGTCTGAACATTGAAGAGTTAGTGACTGATACTTAGTACTTAGGATTTTGTCCTTTGGATAGATTACTGAAAAATTAGTCATCAATATTACCACCATAGGTCATCATAAAAGTGCATATTTAATGTTTGATGCTTTGTTAAGTTGACAGTCTATCTCTTTCTTCTCTGTGATGCTGGGTGTTTGCATAGGCAAATGTCATATAACTATTCAATGTCCTCAGTGAGTAAGGCTCTGTGCTTGGCACTGCAGAAATACTAAGATGGGTAAGTCCCCATCCCTGCCCTTGAATAGCTTATAATTTTTTGTCAGGATGTGAAGGATATACACAACAATATTTGCCATAAGAGAGGTGCAGAAAAGTACCATGGGAAGTTAGTGGAAGGAGAGATTATATTTTGTGTGGGGTAAGGGGAAATTTTGTAGTAAAGAAAGTAGCAATTATGATAGAACTTGAAGGATGAAAAATCTTCTGACATATGAAAGAGATGGTCAGAAAGATTATTATGCTCAGAGAGGCAGAGGCAGGAAAGCATGGGGAATGTTCAGATAAGGTCAGCGGATTCAGTTATAATTAGCATTTTCATTCAGAACAGGAGACTTGTCCTGTTTCCCAGGCCTATTATTGGATGGACTTCTACCATTGAGTGAATTGAAAGTTAATAGCTTCCTCTTTTCACAAGCAAACCTTGTAAAACCTGTTCTTCACTATGCCTTTAAAAATAATTGAGTACATTGAAAAATTGAGTCTTTAAAACCTGTTGACCAAGTTAGGGAAAAATAATTCACTTTTTGCAATCTGAGCTTTCATTAATGTTTATCTATTACTTTTTTTCATCCTGTTCTGTTGTTAAGTGAAAAACTGAGAGTAAATGGAAGGGATTGTATTTTTTATTTTTAATTTATATGTGGAAGAACTAGAAATAAGATGTGAGATAAACTGGTCAAAGCCTAGCTATAATTGCTGTGGTATCTAGTTGGTACACCACTTTAGCATGGTCATTAGTTTACATTTTCAAATAATAAATATTTGCTGTTAAATAAAGCTCTCAATATTTTACTTTATTGAAAAAATATTTAATATATTTTTATTCATCATATAGTTTTTATGTCATGTTTAATTTGTCCTTTAGAATTTGACATAGATTTTTAGATAATAAACTTTAATAAATACTTAATGTCTGTTAAATTATGGAGCATAATAAATTGAATAATTGTTAACCTACTTCCCAATTTAGGAACTATAGCAATATCAATCCCAATGTTTCTTCTACTTGTGTTCTCTTTATATTTGTCCCATTGCCTCCCCTGTCCCCAGAGGTATCCACTGTCCTAGAATGTGTATTCGTTTTCTTTTTTTTTTTACATAAATTTTATCATGTAACTATATTTTGCCTGATCTGTATAAAAATGTTATTGTACTGCATATTCTGTAATTGAATTTTTTCACTCAATGTAATGTTTTATAATAAGATTCCATGTTGCTTATATGGGCTTTATTTCTCTATAATGTTCCACTGTGTAAAATTCCATAATTTCCTAAGTAATTTTCCTGCTGATGGACATTTGGGTTACTTCCAGTTTTTTGTTGTTATAAACAGTGCTGCTGACATAGTCTTATGTTGATAGGCCTCCTGTAAGTACTTTTTCTAGGGCAGTAGTTTCCAACTAGAGTTACTGTGCCCAAGGGACAGTTGGTAATATGTAGGAGTCTTTTGATGGTCAAATGATTGAACAGTCAACCTATCAGTTAATATAGGCTTAAGTTATGCCATGGAACCCCTCAACCCCCATCTCAGTGACTTATAACAGGTATTCCTCACTCACATTATATGTCTACTGTGGGTCAGTAGGGTTGGGGGGTGGGAATTTATATTTTCACGCAGTTGTGCAGGGACCCAGCCCAATGGAGACTCTGCTCTTTTGTACTTAACAATATTTGGGACATGCAGCCTTCCTTTGTTGCTTTGACAGGAGAAGAGGTAACTGGAGGATAATTCACTGGCTAGTCTATGTTTAGATGCAGAGGTGACAAATGCCACTTCTGCCCACTGCTCATTGGCCAGAGCCAGTCACATGACGGTGCCTTAATTGCAAGGGGTCTAAGAAATGTAGAGAAGTAGATAAAGTGCTTCGTGAATACCACTGTCTTTGCTGCACTGGGACACTCTTGGCATTTAAGGGCAGGGGCTTAGAGAGTAAAATATGCAAAGTATTAGATGGTTCTACACAACATACAATGAAGAACTATTCAGAATTCTTGTAATGACCTCTTTGATAAATACTGCTCTGGGATACATACTTAGGAGTGCAGTTACTGGGCTCTGGAGCATATATGTATTTACTTTTACAAGACGGTATCAAGTTGTTTTACAAGTTATTGTACCATTTTACATCCACATCAGTGTTCAAGTGTTCTTATTTCTCTACATGACCACTGACACTTTATTGAAGTGTAATTGATAATGATAAACCACATTTTGATAACCATTTAATAACTGCATACCCCTATAAATCCAATTTGCTAGCTATACACCCTCCCTAAACCATTGCCACAATCAAGATAGTGAGCATATGCATCACTCCCCAGAGTGTCCCTGTGCTCTTTTGTGTTCCTTCTCTCCCATCCCTTCCCACTCCCTCTTCACCATCCCCAGGAAACCTTCAGCCTGATCTCTGTGAATACAGATTAGTTTAAATGACATTTTTTAAAAATTATATTTTTTATTTGGTATGTAGAAATACAGTTGATTTTTGAGTTTTGATCTGATATCCAACCACCTTGCTAAATTTTCTGGTTTATTCTAATATGGTGCCTACAGATTATTTTGAGTTTACTGTGTAGCTAATCATATCATACTCATAGTGACAATTTTCTTTTTTCCATTTCTTTACCTTACTATAATGGCCAGGACTCTTACAGTGTTGAAAAGAAAAAGTAGATATTTGAGTCTTATCAATGTGATCTAAAAGAGAGTGATATCATTTACACTGAAGTTTGTTTTATTTATTTATTTTT
>CM052443.1:10123810-10159228 GCA_028533085.1 Varecia variegata | reverse complement strand
GCATGTGCCACCATGCCCGGCTAATTTTTTCTATATATATTTTAGTTGGCCAGCTAATTTCTTTCTATTTTTTAGTAGAGACGGGGTCTCGCTCATTGCTCAGGCTGGTCTCGAACTCCTGACCTTGAGCGATCCACCCGCCTCGGCCTCCCAGAGTGCTAGGATTACAGGCGTGAGCCACCGCGCCCGGCCTGAAGTTTGTTTTAGACATTTATTAAACACCCTTGGTTAGCTTAAGTGAGTTATTCATGTTGTGAGTTGCTAAAAGTTTTGATCCTAAATGGTGAATGGTAACTGCTTTTTCATCGGAGGGATGATCATATATGGTTTACTTCTTTAATCTGTTAATGTGGTTAATGATTTTATAGATCTAATAATGTTAAACCATTTTTCCTTACCTGAGGTAAATTCACCTTGTTCTTGATACATTTTTTGTGTATTACTGGATTCTTAGGAAACGTTTTGTTCAAGATAAGTCTCTATGACTGAGGTTGCCTGTAATTTTCCTTTCTATTATTATTCTGATATGGTTCTAGTTATACTGGTCTCATAGAATGGGTTGGGGTATTTTCCTTCATTTTTGTTTGCTGGATGAGTTTGCATGAGTTTCTTACAACTTTGGTAAAACTTACCTGTGAAACTGTATGGGCCTGATTTTTTTTTTGAGAAATTAAAAAAATATATTCTATTTCTTAAATGGCTATAGGACTTATTTAGCCCTTCTGTTTTTTCTTGATTTAGTAGTGTTGGCAAAATATATTTTTTCTAAAAATTTGCCACAAAATTATTTATGATATTTTCTTTTTGATCTCTGGTGAATCTGTAGCTGTGTTCCCCTTTTCATTGTTAATATTATTTATAAACATCTTCTCTCTTTTTTTTGATAGAACTTGCCAGAAGATTTCATTTCACCAATTTCTGTTAAATGTTTGGTTTTCATTTCACCAATTTCTGCTTTTTATCATTGCCTTCATTCTACTTTGGGTTTATTCAGGTTTGGGTTTTTATCCCCCCCCCCCCAAATTCTTAAGATACATGCTGATCAAATTAATTTTCTACCTTCTTTTCCAATATGAGTGTTTAAGAGTATAAATTTCTCCTTATCTATCTCCTTTTATTGCATTACACAAATTTTGATGTATAGTATTTTTTATAATTGTTTAGTTCTAAGAATTTTAAAATTTTGATTATGATTTTTCCTTTCTCCTGTGATTTGTTTAGAAGTGTATAATTTAAAAGTGTGTCATTTATAAGTGTGTTATTAATTTTCTAAACACACATGGATTTTAAATTGATTTTTTAATTTTTTATTGACATAACTTAATTCCATTTTGGTCCAAGAACATAGTCTATGTGATACTGACCTTTTTGAAATTTTTTTATACTTTCTTTGTGACTTGGCTTATGGTCATTTTTGTAAGTGAAACATAGGAGTTTGTGTAATATCATGTTACTTTATTGTTTAAATTTTTCGTCCTTTGTGAAGAATTTACTGGGAGTGGAAATTTGATTTGACTCTAATACTGCATTATTAGGACTTGAAGGTTCTGGTAGTAGCGTTTTATTTCAGGTTAATTTCAGTTTCACAATTAATTTTTAAAAACTTATTTAACATGGTTGAAGACCTCTTTTTTTAAAAAGGTTGTGATTCAGAGTAATACAAAAGTCCCCTAAATAAAAATTCTAAGTAAAATCTTAAGTAAAAATCCTAAGAGGAAGTAAGAACCCCAACACCCTATTGTGAGGTTAGAGAAAGAGAAAGGGAGTCTGGAGCAGTTTTAAACAGGAAGAAGAGAATTTCAGTCCGGTGGGGAAATCTAATAAAGATAAAATTCCTCTTTTTTGGTTTCCTTGTAATTCAGATTGGTTGGTCAGACACAGGAACTTAGTTATTTTAAGTGATAAGAGGAACATATGTAGGGAAAGATGCAAATCTGTACAGGCTCACTGATCCAAGGTATAGTTAGTAAAATACGTCAATGGTTCTGCTGTCTTACTTGTTTTTGCTTCTCTCTGTTTATTTTTATAGGTAGAAGAAGTGAAAAAACACCAGCATTGTTTAGCATTTAGCTCCTCTGGACCCCAAAGCCAGACTTACTACATTTGCTTTGATACTTTCGCAGAGTACTTAAGGTGGCTGCGACAAGTCTCCAAGGTAAGCAAGCACTTACCCAGGAATCTGTTCAGCTTCGAGCTGGCTGAAAGTTGCTTTCTGCTTTACCCAGGTCCAGAATATAGTTATACACACAATTCCCCCCCACCCCCAGATACTGCAAGGGGTTAGCAATTTTTAGTTTTTTAAAAGCTAATTTTGTCTGAAAAGTAGCTTTGTAAAAATTGTTTTCAATTTGCCAGGTTTTGTTCATACTTAATCATTCAGTAGAATGGCATTACTGTCTTAATGTTGTAGATAAAAAACATGAGGTTGAGAATATTTAAGGGACTGGCCCAAGGTAGGACAACTACAAACCACAAAATACCCAGAGAATTGTTACAAATTTCCCTTCTTCCTTTGACTGTTTTTCATATAAACAGTCTAATCTTGTGCCATATCTCTTTCACCTTTATTTTACCTTTTGAATAATTACTTTTTTTTGTTTTATTTTGACCATTTTATATTCCCCTGATTAAGTAAGATCACCATGTCTCATGAAATAATATGTAGTACCTTTGTATAGGTGTGTAATGGAAAACAAGAACTTGATAAATAAATAAATGCTGATATTTTTACATCTCATTTATAGAATTATGTGTAAAATGATGGGGTAGATTGTAGTACTTAGTGTTTTGGTTTTGGGTGTGTTTTTGAAATGATGAAACCTCTAGGGTGCGGGAACATTACAATGGAATTTGTTTTTGTATTTTTTAATTTATAATCCAACTTGTTGTCCAAGTTCAGTGTGATTCATATTGCTGTGTGTTGTAATTATTTGTCAAGTGAATAAGTAAGGGAATAGCTTTGTAAAACAGTTAACAGAAAATTAGAGAATGTGTAGAAAGTTGTTTTGAAATACTGGCCACATTTGAATTATCAGGTAAAAACCCATTCTCTGATTATGTGCTACCACTTAGGAGCACTAGTTTCTTTTCTTTCTAGAGAGAAAGCAACAGAGTTTCAGTTGATAGGACTTAGAAGATTTTAACCTAACAGATAAATGGAAGTCCTATAATGTATAGTGCAGCACCCTTTTGGGAGAAAATGCGAAAGATGGCACTTTTCCTTCCAACTTGCATGTAGAATTAATGTGATATTAGAGGGGATAATTACATCTGTATGTATAGTTGTTTTAAAATTACTCCTGTGATTGCAAATGTGAGGAGACAAGTATTAAATAATATTGGGACTTTAATGGCTATGCATTCTTTTAAATTGTGCTTTTATATGTATTTATATTTAAGTGGTTGTAAGGGTTCAAAGCAATAAGCCAATTGCCTTCACACTGCTTTATTCAGAATAAAATGCCAAACTGTGATCAAAGTGCAGCAAATTTCTTTCTATATGGAGATGTTGATTTTTTATATAAACTTTAATTATTAACTTTTCTTTATTTTGGCATACGTTTATATTTACAGACAAGTTGCAAAGATAGTACAGAGAATTCCTATAGACCCCTCATGCAGTTTCCCAAACATATCACCACATTTGTCAAATCTAAGAAACCAATATTGGTACATTACTCTGCCTCCAGACTTTATTTGGATTTCACTAGTTTTTCCATAGTCTTCTTTCTGTTCCAGGATGTAATCCAAGGTACCACATTGCATTCGTTGTCATGTCTCCTTTTCCTTCTCTGGTCTGTGACAGGTTTTCCGTTTTTCTGTATTTTTCATGACCTTGACAGTTTTGAGGAATACCACTGGGGTATTTTATAGAATGTCCTATATGGAGATGTTTTGATCTTTTGGACCAAATGCAGTGTGATGCATTTTAGACCAAATGTCAGCTGCTTTACGTTCTTTTTGAAACAAATCAGAGGTATAAATTCTTAAACACGGCTAAAGATGTAAATAGGAATAAATATAAATCATCAAGTTTACCATGGCATATTGTTTTGATTGAAACAGTAATAATGAAAAGATTAATAGGCATTGAATTTAATGGTGTTTGAAGCACTGGAGATACAGCAAAGAGGGCTTACCCTGGGAAGGCAGATGATAAATAAGTAAGCAGACAAGAAAGAAGCAAGTATCAGAGTGGTGTAATACAAGGTGATGTGTGACAGAGAATGGTGGAGGAGGGACCACTTTTTTTGAGGAGTAAACTGGAACTTCAGTGAAAGTAGTATAATTATTTGACAGTCTGGTGGGAGGAGCTTTCTAGGCAGAGGGTAAAGAAAATGAAGGCCCTGAGACAGCAACAAGGGAGTGGTATAGCATGTGAAGTCAGAATAGGCAGGGGCTTATAGAATAGGGTAAAGAGTTTGGATTTTGTTATCAATATGATGGCAAACCATTAAAGAGTTTGCTTGCAGAAAGTTACATAATCTGTTGGTGGCTGTTGTGTAACCAATGGATTATAGAAGGCAAGTAGGGAGGCCTGACCCTCAGGAGGCTCTTGTGGTTAGTCTGGGCAGGAGCTGAAGGTGGCTTTGCAGGGAAAGCTGTGTTTGGGGATGTGTTTTGGAGATTGAGTGACAGGATTATTGATAAATCATATGCATGGGCCATGAGAAAAAGGCAAAAATAAAGAATGGCTTCTAGGTTCTACCTTTGAATTACTAGGTAGATTATAGCTTCAGTCAAACCATAGCACAAATTAGACTTTTTATATTTTACACCTTTAAAACTTTGGCAAAATACAGTTCTTGACTTCAGAGAGCTTCTAGTGCAAGAGAGGGCAGGGAGGCAAAGCTCAAGAGGTAGATTATGAAATATCTCTTAAGTAGGGTGTGAAAAATACTGACTTCTAACTTGTTTCTAGTGATTTGTAAAGGTCAGGTTAGCTTGGTTAGTACTCTTCTCTTCCTGGTTGGCTTAATATGCCATCTCTATGGTCTAGTAGTGTAGTGTGTATCTGCAACGAGGCTCTCACTCTGATTATCCAAACCATCAGACCTCTGCAACAGGAGACAGTAGAAGGTGAGGGGAGAATTGTGACATAGGAGAACGTGATGGTGGCAGGATGAGAGAAAGGAGTGTTGGCGCTAGTTTCCCTGTCCGCTGATTATTGTATCACCATTAGAAAGCGTTTGATATGTAACTGCTGAAATGTAGTGCAGTTATATGTAGAGGATAATTCACACACATATACTTACACAAAATGCATTTTATACTTAAAACAAGGGTGGGTGAGTGTTTCCAGTATGTGGGTAGGGTAGGTTGGGGCTGCTGAAAAGAGGGTGAGAATCTCAGTCCATTTGGGAATATGGGTTTATAGGGAGGGAGTTTGGCGTGGGTAAGGCTGACTGTTAAAAGCCCTTTCTACTTCCAGCTTCCCCTTCAGTTGTCATCTGGTCTTCCTGCTAAGTAAGTATTAGGAAGTTAGACAATTTAGTTCACACTCAGGGTTACTATGGCAACATTTAGTTTCTTTTTCTTTCATATTGAGAAATAAAACATATGGAGAGTGAATTGTCTTTACATCCTGATGTTTAAATGAAGATCCATTTGATAAAGATCTGAAAGAAAAACAAACCAACAACAGAAAGGAATATCTGAGTTTCTGATTTTCATTCACCATCCCCACCCCAGTCAGGGTGGGAGGACAAAAAAAAATTCCAGTTATTTTTAAATTAAAATGAGGTAAGTAATTTAAAAGGAAGGTTCTTTATTTTCAGTTCCTTTTTCTGGATTTTAGATACAAGTGAAGTGTTAATCTTTGTTCTAATTTGTTTCATTTCATTTTGGGAAAACTTGTAACAGTTGATTAATCAAATGTGTTTCTACCAAGATAGGCTCTTATATACTTTTAAGCTTAATCTTAGCACTTAATATTGCTTACCAAAATAATACCCAACACAGTCCGTTTAGAGTTTTTATTTTGGGCATGCGTTAGTGGTAGATACTGTGGAAGAGCTCCTTTGGGAGGATTACAATATTGGTTGTAAATTCATCCCTAAAATATTAATGCATGACATGCTTTAAAAATTCAGTAAACATCCTGTTGTATGTAAAAAATGGGCTCTGTTTGCTCAATATAGGTAATGTGTCCGGCATGGTTTCAAAGTGGTTGGTCGGGCAGTGATGTACAAAGGCAGTGGGTGGTAGCTGAGGGAAGAACAGGAATTGCAGAAGAGCTTCTTTCAAATATTCGAGTAACTTCATAGAACACTGACCTGTCTGTCCATCTTTGTGGCCCACTTTTTAGAGTGCATTAATTTTAGACATGTTGTTTGATCCTATGAATTCTTTTCAAAGTTAGTCTTTCGTGTGAATCTATAGCCTCAGCCTTAGCTTTAATTTAGAAGTTTTAGTAGCTTTGTGACACTATGTTATCCCGCTTTAAAGTCTGTTTCTGTATTTCATGGAAGATTAAAAGTGGATTCAGATCACTGAATTAGTATTGTATGCTTATATGTTTTTAACTCTTTATTATGGAAAATGTCAAATATTCAGAAGTAGAGATAATAGTAACACCCGCATACCTATGACCCAGCTTCCACAATTACCAGCTCATGCCAAGTGGTGTTTTATCTGTACACTTTCTGTCTCTTCTGGATTATTATAAAGCAAATCCCAGACATCTGTTATTTCACTCACAACTATTTGTGTTTGTGTTTGTGTGTGTTACTCTAGAAGATGAGAATTCTTCTTACAAATACAATTGCAATACTATTATCTATGGGTGGTTTTTTTAAAGAGTGGACAATTCAGGTAATTATGGTAATTTTTACAAATCTTCTGTTCAAATTACAAAACTTAGAGTTGACTCAGATGTCTTATTACTGAAATAATGATGTAGTCTGCAATACCAAAGAGAATATACAGCAGTTGTAGAAAAGAGCATATTGTGAGTCGCTTTTTTAACTTTTTATCGGAAAGATTGAATGTGTGCAAGCATTGATTAACTAAATGACGATGAAAACAATTTACTACTTGGCACATTTTGAAGTTTAGTATTTTGAATTTGAATTAGTAAAATGACTGAATTGAAAGAGATTGGAGCCCTGTAGTTAGGAATACTGTATTTAATAATACACACTTTTGAGAGAATTGTCCTAATTCGGTTCTGTAGGAGAAACAAAAAAGGCGCAGCATAATCTCTTCCCAGGACCTCAAACCTGGCCAGTTCAATTGGTTATAACATGGTGACAATGAGCCCAGTGTTATTAATTCAGGCCTCATGAGGGCCATTTATTTGTCTCTGTCACTTTATCTGCTGATCAGTGGCTGACGTGATGAAAGTTGCAGGTGACAGTGACCAACATGGTCATTATCTCTCCTGTGTAGCTCTCAGTATTAACCATGGTATTTTAATTCTAGGCCATTGACTTGAAAAAAAGTCACCGCAGTGAACTTTTGGTTGCTGTGATGTATTGGGTTCACCCTTAACGTGTGCACAGTGTAGGGAAGTTGGGGCCACATACTATCCTGAAAGATCCCATGAAATGATGAGTAAGCATCACCCTATAAATAAGAGTGAGACAAATGGTGAATCACAGTTGAACTTTTGGTTTCATTTGCTTAGAAATAGTGTTTTACTGTTCAGATTTTAGTCAAAGAATACTTAACCAACCACGTGAGTCAAATCATTCTGGTGTAATAGGATTGAGGTTTCCAACATTACAGATTCATGTCATTAGATGTAGTTGCAAAGAACACTTTAATATGACTTGGTTATCTTTTATACATGTTGTGCTTCTTGCAACGTAGTTTAGGGAGTCTGCTGCTTTTTGTCAGCATGATCCATGCCTTGTCCTTTAAGGATTGTGCTGTAGTTGGTTGCATTCAGGTTATAATGGTAAGAATCTTTGCTCTCAATACCGTTCTGCTGAGAAGTCCAGGGCTTTTTTGGAAACACTTCACATTTTATACCCATTTTTTAGATAAAATATCAAGGACCCTTTGATCTAACAAACCGATGATAGAATCTGAAGTGGAACTGAGGGTCTGAATGACATGAATTTTAGCTTATAAAATGTGACCTGGTATCAATTCTGTAGTGACAATGTGAGGGACGTTTGGATGTTTAGTATATGAGAAATTTGGGTGCAGGAAGACTTCAAGGAGGTAGTGGGCAAGCTGAGTCTTTTAAAGGATACGTAGGAGTTCACCATGAAGAAAAGAAAGTTCATTTCAAGGATAGGTAAATCATAGGCAGTTTGTAAAGATGTACTCTAAAGATGTAATCATATCACAGGGATCTGAGCAGTGTGGAAAAAAAAACTGAAGCTAAATAAAGCAAAAGAATGCTGGCCAGTATGGATTGTTTCCTGCTAGTTGCATTTCATTTCCTTACAGAAATGTGACTAGAAGTTGCCCAGTATTAGCTTTCCAGTACAGTAATGGGTTTGTTATATATTATAAAAATTTATATTCTGGAATCTTTTTACAGATATGAAGTAGCAGTCTATGAAATTAGGAACTTAGAAATTCTGCTTTGAATTTAAGCTAAAGGGGAAATATTTTGAATTGCGTTAAATTTTGCTTTTGTTATGCATACAACTTACTAAGTTAAAAGAGTAAAAATAATAGAATGGTCTCTTTACAGTTAGAATTTTTTTCATCTACTTGTATCTTATTTCCACACTGCTAATCTTTTCTATTCTTTTATTTTCCTGTGGTAGCTATTGTTTCGGAAATCCTAGTTAATATTTTCCCGAAGAAGTTTTTATTTTGATTCTAAAGCTATTTCAGTTTAAAACTATTTAATTTTATTTCTTCCAAAGTTTTATAATCATGTTTTATACTAATAACTAAGCTGCTTAGATTGCTTAGCATCACATAGTGAAAGAAGCATGCTTTTGTGAAGCAGTGCGTATTTGTATATGTAGACTATTACCATTTTAAACTCATCCTGTGCACCTCCATCTCCCTTCTTCCTGTTTTCTCATCCCTTCCACTTGCTTTCTCCGGCTCTGTTGGCATTAGCAGGGCTGTTGTTCCCCCTGCCCACCAGGAAAAGGGAGGGAGGAGAGGACTCTTACTCTGACCTTTCTTTGTGGCAGGCACTATTCTGGGCTCCATGTGGGTTGTCAGGTGCCCAGCAAGTGGAAATGTATTCCTCATGTTCCCGCTGGAACTCTGGAAACATTTTTCTAGGAATCATTAAGGAAGCTTGGTTGGGGTCTGTACTACTATTATTACTATTTCCAGATACATGTGCATTTTGTCTGTATGTTGTTATCTTTAACAAAATACATTCTGGGTTGTGGGAGGAACTTACAGCTACATTTTAAAGTTGCAACGTTATTTTAAAATTCTGAAGAGCCCTTGTAAGGTAGTTGCCAAGAAGATAATATTAATTGTTGTCGTTTTCTGAAATAATTGCATTATTTGGCATTTTCTTTGAAAGTGTTCTTTAGTTTAACCTTGAATTGTAGTTGTCATTAAATGGCTCTCAGTTCAGAGACTTAGAATAGAATTTAAGATTTGAAAAAGCCCTCGTAGATTCCCGGACTTCCCCTCCTTCCAATGTCAAGAGTATTTCAGACATCTGTAGTGTCTGATAAGACAGTTCTTCCTTACAATTGAGCTGAAGTCTTTATTCCTGTAGCTTTGACGCATTGATCCTAGATTTGCTCTCTGGTACAACACGAGATGATTCTACTTTCTCTCCTGTTTCATAACTTCTAAATATTGTTGCTTTACCCTGTTCTGTGTCCTTCCTTGGTCCCACTCCCTCCTTAGCAGTCTATTTTCAGGAGAACCATCTCTGGTAATTCCAACAATTCCCTCTGTCACTTGGTTCTCAGATCCTTTATCTAGTAGCCTCCCTTCTGGGTGCTCTCTGGTTTGTGCACATACTTGCAGATATCATCTGACCATCACAGTATGTGACCATTATTTTTCTTACTTTGGACATTATGTCCAAAGTAAATATGTTATGGATTTGTGAGGTCAACTTGAAAATAAAAACACTTTTGTTTTGCTTTTTTTCCTCCCTCAACTTGCTGATAGTTATATTTTGTTAATAACAAAATTGTTTACCATACCAAATTGATGGTGTAGTGACAATAATAGTAACTAAGATTTTTGTAGTTTTTGCTATTTGGCAAGCATGGTTATAGATACTTTATATTAACAGTAGCCCTGTGAGGTAGGTGCTCTTAACAACAACAACAGATAATCTCTTGGATATTATCATCTTCAGTTTGCAGTTGAGGGAATTGAAGTATAAAGTATTCAGTTAGTGCTTTATGCAATAGGTTCTACTGCCTTGCTCCTTTTATTTAACTGTACTTTTAATGTTTTACAGTGATCAGAAGGGTCTAAAAACAAACTAAGATTCAAATAACAAGTAAGATTTACTGACACTGTCAAAATAAAGTATTTTATTTACAAAGTTGTCAGCAGAATCCAGGCAGCTCCAGTTGTATGATAAAAGGTGGTTTATCAAGCAGTTACTAAAGGACACTTGAGCACAGCCACTTTACATTGATCACTGATCTTCTTAAATGATAATTATTAAGTATTTAAGGAATATGAGATGCTTTCTGAGTCATCCAAGGCAGACTAAATTGTTTTCAATATTGAGGGGACTACTGTTATCTGATTCTTTTGCAAACTGGTCAAATACTGATATGTCAAGAACTTAGCATATATAATTAATCAGATCTCTGTATCTGGTCATGTTCTATTTTGAAGTTAAATCATTTTAATCTCAGGGTTAGACCGATTTAAATATATATATTCTTAAAAGTTTAGTGTTCCCATTATACATTAATACTTACTTATCATGGGAGTCCCCAGTATTTTTAAACCCAGAGTATTGAATTTTCTCCAGCTATTCAGAAGGGTTAAATTCTTCTACCCACTGGTCTCATTTATAATTTTATAAAGCAGAGAATTGTGGAATAATTGGAAAAAAAATCTGCGGACTCTATAATAAACATAATGGACCTTATATGTTAGACTTGGAACTTAAACACTGATGTTTAAAAATTTAAATACAAAATAAGTAGCTTATTTTTAGTAGTATAACCGATCAAATATGTATTTATATAATTTCTTTTACTAGAGAGCTAGAATGTAAGATTTTCGTGGTTTGCTTCTCCTTTGTCAAGGAGATACCACGTTTGGGAGAATGCGGCCATGATTTTCTGAAACATTCCCAGGTAAAAACATTCTAAAGAGATTGTTTACACATATTTTGCCAATAAGGAAATGAAAAAGGAACTCTTGAGTTCAGATTTGATCTCCACCCAAGCTGAGCTCTATTTTCTTATTGTTACTGAGAAACACAATGGGGTTTATGTGTGTGGAGAGGAGATAACTGTTAGAATGACACCACTGGTGGTTTGTGATTTTGGAAAGCTGTTGGTGCCATCTCCTCTGTCCCTTTACAGTTGCTTCTGACTCATGGACAATGAGGTACCAGGTCCACGTTTTCACTTTTGGCTACACACTGAGCTCACTGGATGAATACAGCAGAAGTGCCTCTGAATCGACAGCTCATTTTGTCACGGGAGGGGACTGTGCTGAGATCTGTTACTGTTGACGTGGAGCTCTAAGGATCGTGTTCTTGGCTCTGTGCTTGCCCTCTTGGCACCATTGCATGTACATTGTTGCATTATAGTTGTTTAGATGTCTCTGTCCTCAAGAGGCTAAGCTGGTGAAGACAAAGACTGCATCTCTCCAGTCCCAAGTACAGTGCCTGGTTCATAAAAGGCCAATAAAGAATGTATATAGAACAATTCACTCAGGTTAACATGATGGCCATAAATAAGCATGGCGACTCCTCATCTCTATCCCTGTGCCCCTCCTCCCTGGCAAAGAGAGGGAGGGATGCCTAGGAGGATCTCTTAGTCTAGATTTCTCTACGCTGGTTTTTCTATATTGTTATAGCTTGGTGCTTGAACAATGAGTCAAGTGTATTGTTTCTTCTCTAGCCTGTAGCTCTTTCCATACTCTTTTATTTTGGGGTCTGTTAACCAGATTTTCATAGGTACCTTATAGCCTATCATCTTAAAATCATAGGTACCCTCCTGCACCCCTAACCACTCTTGCCCTCATAGAATCCCATCTCTCATTTTTACCTATTAATGACAGCCTCTCTGGATTTTCCTGTTATCTTCATTGATTTGCCACTTCATTACCTCTAATAATTTAAAATGGTATGTAATTTGCATATTTCATTTCTTATATTTGTTCCATATCGTTTAACCTTTTTAAGGAAAAGAAATGGTAAGATACTGAAATTCCAGGTAGAATTTACTAAGTCCAAAATTGGTAGCTTGATATGCTCCTATTAGGACATTATTAAGATATATATTATAATTAATTTTATAGGAAGATTTTCTCTATCTGTTGTTAAACAGATTTTATAGAATCATAATTAGTACAGAATCACGACATGAGATGTCATTGTGAAAAGCTCTGGGGTCAAGCTAAAGGGATTTTTATAGAAGTTTTTAAAAGAAATAATTGTGTGTTTTGGAACAATAGGGATTAAAATTTTTATTAAAATTGAAATTTTTTGTTTGATATAAAACACTGTAAAATTGTATTGATAAGCATGAAATTGAAACAAGTGAAGTTAGAATGCTTAACTGATAAAGATTAATAAACTGTATTCTAAATCTATACTCTCCCACCTCATGCCTTCCCAAAGCATTTTTGGGAGGGATGAGAATTAAAACTAGGTCAGTCGAGGTTAAGAATTGTTTACAAAAGTCTGGTAAACTCCCTAGAGACTATCCCTGTAGCCAGGGGCGTAATTTCCCAAGCCACTAAAGGCTAGGCCGGAGCAATTAATGACTCATAATGCCAGTTCACAGCAATCTTTTACTTTGCACAGGCAGAATTATTTGTGCTATTTCAGCTGCTTTGACCAAACCTTTCAGAGTCATTTTGCTTAATTTTGAGCATGCTATGCACATAACAAGGATAAATACAACTTTACTAAAGTATAAAGGGGACAAAAAAATCAAATGAACATTACTGTGAACTTTCCCTTGTCTATAAAAGATGATCATCCACTAAGTGAACCATAAAGAGTAATGTGAGTGATGCACAATACAGTCCTATTGCCAGGGAAGATGATATTTAATAATTTTGACAGCTTGGTGGGGATAGGTTAAGGATAGGACAGATACATTGCTTTGGAAATGCAACTCAGCTAGACTTAGAGCAGAGACATTTTTTGACATAAGCGTCCTAAGGATAGGCAAAGAAACTACTCAGGAAAGTGTCAAGCTGAGTAACGTGTTAGAAAATTTGTGGATGCCCATTTAAGTA
The DNA here is from genome assembly GCA_028533085.1 of Varecia variegata. Lineage (NCBI taxonomy): Eukaryota > Metazoa > Chordata > Mammalia > Primates > Lemuridae > Varecia > Varecia variegata. The sequence goes on along the minus strand of CM052443.1, from coordinate 10,145,890 downwards.
ATCTGAAAATTTTGTTGTTCATGTTATTATTTTTATTTTTACCCCACAGTGTTCTTTGGGGGAAATAGTTTGAGAGCCAAATGAACTCCCCCCCCCCCATATATGTTTACAAGTCACTTGGAAAAGAAAACAATCTGGGCAGGTAGTTGGGATTCATGTTCATTTTCATATATCTCCCAGAGTATGTAGGTTCATGCGGGAAAAGTCACATTTAATTTACTAACTCTAAATGATCAGCTTTAAACATTTTCTTGTTGTTAATACAGACTAGAACTGATTTCCTAAGCCATAGTTACCTTCAACTGATCTAAAACTTGAATTCATTCTCTTGTAGTTCATTGGTGGTTTGTCTTTGATTGCACTTTATCTGTGTAACTGCTCAGGTTGACAGGAGCAATGGTTTACTTGGTCTACAGAGCCTCTCCTGATTTTTTAAAATGAGAAAAGTATTTACTGTAGCAGCTTATCAAGTTGATCAGGGAAGATATTATTTATTCTACCTTAGAGATGAGGAAACTGAAGGACAGGTAGATGAAATGCTTACCCAAAGCCACAAAACTTATAAGTGGAATCATTCACACACACCCTACAGACTGTCAAGCCCTTTCTTCCTGCTATCTGTCAAGTTGCTTGGGCCTCAGCTTTGTGTCTTTTACTGTCTTGAAGTTTGTGAGTACAATACAAGTATAGTAGCTTTTGCCAAAAGGAATTGATATTTGAATTGTGAAATCCTTTAGAAGTCCTTTTTTATAACAAAGATTTGAGGCAATTCTGTATGTGCTTGTTTCTTTCACTTTCTTTCTAAATGTCTATAATCTCTTACACTTTTCCTGTAACCTTTACAAATGTGATTAGATGCTCACCAGGTGGCATTGCTATTGCCCAGTTGGACAGGCTGTGTGAGATTGGAGCGGGCAGAACCCATGATGTCAGGGAATGATGCCCAATAGGGGCTTCCCTCTTCTCTGAACTCTGCATTTGGTCAACAGATGGTCTCCTCTGCTTCTCTCTAGGAGGACTCACTGTCACCACCTTGTCTTCATTTCTAAGGCTTAAGCTTATCCTAGGGACTACATCTAATTTTCTTTGCTCTAGTATGTTATTATTTATTATTGGGGTTAGAGATGCCTCCATTCTGGTCAGATCTAAACTTCCCTTCCAAGTCCTGACCTGATGGCATTGAGTTACGAGTACAGGCTTTTGTTCAAACCCTGATCCTGCTGCTGTAACCATGCAACCTTGGGCATACTCTGTGACTCAGTTTAACCTTCATCTCTAAAATGGGAGTAAGTCCTTACTACACGAAGTTGTTGTGAAGATTATGTCTTAAGTTCTTGGAACAGTGCCTGTCACAAAGGAAATACTACGTAAATGTTAGCTATTATTATTGTGGCTACTACTACTTGGGGGAAAAAAAAGAACAATAAAGGCTGCTTGCTCTGAGATATGTATCAGTTTTCTGATTAATATTTATTGTTTATGTAGGTCTTTTTCATTTTAAGAAGGATCTTATCAGCTGCTGTGTAGGTGGGTCAAAGTTTCTTTGGGTCACCCAACTGGTATGTTTTTCATTTGGGATTCAAGCAAACCCTTCTAACTAGAGTGCTTTCCTTTCTGTTGTGGAGTCCTGGTGTACCCAGGTGGGCCTGGGTGGAAGCACTTAAATCTCCCATTCTATGGCCAGGGCAGGGGACTGGGCAGACATACAGCCAGTGGTAGCTTTTGTGGTCACTTTGGCAGCTCACTGCCTCATGGCCATCGTGACATGTTGAATTTATGTTGTCACTCTAGATGTTCCTAGTTCTGCTGCAGCTCCATAAGACTGCTCTCGCTTGTTGTAGCCTTGTTACTGTGGTTTCCTCCCCCTTGTTTCCAGCAGAAACAGCTTGTGGTCCAGAATGAGGAAAGGAAGCAAATACAGCTTGACGTTTAATCATTTTCTCTTAGTTGTCCAAAGGGAGTGTTTAGCGTGATGTTTCAGTTGAAATAGAATTTGTCTTCTTTAAAGTGGTCTCCACGTGAACGAATACATTAAGTGTAGAGGCAAACTGGTGAGAGGGAAGAATTGTAAAGCAATCTAGTGGCCATTCTTCCAGCAGGTAAGTTTTGAGGGTTGCACCAAGTGCTAAGCATAGGGTTATATCAGTGAACAAAATAGAAAAATCCCTGCCTTTATGGAGCTGACAGTCTAGAGACAGAGACAGATAAAAAATAAGGAAATTGCATAGTACATCTGGCCTTCGGTGTCTGCAGATTTCCCACCCTTGGAGCCAACCAACTGTGGATTGAAACCGTGGATACAGAAGGCCAACTGTGCTATGCCATTTTTATATCAAGCACCTGAGCATCGGCAGATTTTGGTATCCAGGGGGGTCCTAGGACCAATCCCCTGTGGATATGGAGGGTGGACTGCATGTTGGTGATTACCTCTCACTTTTTCTCAGAACCTTTCCACACTTACTTCCCATTCTGCTCACATTAAAAGCCAGCATCCTTACAGTGGCTGAAGGCCCCACAGCATCTGCTGCTCACCTATACCTCCTGACCTCTCTGACCTTGTTGCCAGTCACCATCCTCTTGTTCTCAGTGGTCCCCACGTCCCTCACACATGCCAGGCACATTCCTTTGTGAGGGCCCTAACACTGGCTACTTCCTCTGCCTGGAATGTTCTTCTCCTAGATAAATCCTTTCAGCTGACTTCCTCCTGTCCTTCATGTCTCAATGTCACCTCTGAGTGATGCCCACCCTGACCAACCTGTTTAAATTACAGTCTACCACCATCACAGCAATCCTGCTCCCCTACCCGTCTTCATGTTCTGTTTTTTTCCCATACGACTTAGCAATTTTTAACATATAATTTATTTGTGAGGAAAGCTTAATGGGAGCAGGGATGTTCGTTTTGTTTACTGAAGTATATTAAGTGCTTACCTAGAGCAGTAATTGGCACCTAGTAGATATTCAGTGAGCATGTTGAATAAATGAAAGTGAAAAGCACTTTTCTATGGAAAAGATAGAAAAAGGATGTATTAGTTTCCTGTGGCTGCTACAACAAATTAACAAAACCTTCCTGCTTAAAAGAATAGAAATTTAGTCTCTGACAGTTCTGGAGGCCAGAAGTCCAAAATCAAGGTGTCAGCAGAGCCTGGTTTCCTCCAAAGGCTCTGGGGAGAATTCAGGACAGAATCCACTCCTTGCCTTTCCTGGCTTCTGGTAGCTGCGGGTGTTCTTTGACTTATGGCCACATCACTCCAGTCTCTGCCTCCATGGTCACATCTCCTCTTCCTCTTCTATCTTACAACCCCATCTGCCTCTCTCTGATAAGGATCCATGCAATTGTATTTAGGGCCCACCTGGATCATCCAGGGTAAGCATCTCCTTGTCAAGATCCTTTTTTTTTTTTTTCTATTATCTTTTTTTTTATTTATTTATTTATTTATTTATTTATTTATTTATTTATTTATTTATTATAGCTTATTATGGGGGTACAACCGTTCTGGTTAAGTATATTGCCCATGCCCGTCAAGATCCTTAATCACATCTTTTGTCATATTAGGTAATGTTCACACTTTTGCCATTTAAGATAATATTCATAGATTCTGGGGATTGGGACATGGATGTGTATTTCTGGGGGCCCCCATTCACATACTACAAAGGATTAAGGGGATCCTTTGATTACATGAGGAAGAATTGTCCCTGGTGCACCACTCAGTAAAGCACTGAATTGGGAGGAAAGCCAGAAGACTGCTTTCATCTTTTTTCCTGTCTTTACTGAAATTTTGTTGTGATCACATTATTTTTTCCAAATTAAAAGCACACATACACACACACACACACACACACGTACACGCATGCAGAAGAATACAAAAGATAAGATAATTTCCATGTACTGGCCTCCCAAGTTGTTAACATACTGGTATAGTTGCTTCCTATCTTCTGTTGTTCCTTTTATAAGGAAATAAACATTACAGATAAAATCTCCTATCTTCCCTTTCCTATTTCTATTTCCCTCCCTTCCTATCTAGAAACAGTCACTGTCATTAATTTTGTATATAACCAATCTGTGGTTTTACAGCCTTATTGCACATATAACTATTTATACGTAATATGGAGTTGTGTATATTCGTGTTAAAAATGTTTTTCCTAAATGGTATGACACTGTGTGTAACATATTGCACTTTGCTTTTTTATCAAGTCAGGTTGATACCTGATCTAGTTCATTCATTTTAACTACAGCACTAAGCAGCTGGTTCTCTCTCTCTCCTGGCTTCAGAATATGTAAATCCTAGAGAAGTCCTCTGATTAGCCTAGCTTGGGTCCCCTGCTGGCACCTGTTGGATCTGTGGCTTCCGCAGATGGAGCACTGGGATTGCTCATGTGGGAGTACATGCCTACCCTATACACGGAACATCAGGGTACTTTGTTTGCAGCTCCCCTTAGGATCACACGTGTTTGAAGGACTGTACCAGGAAAAACTAGAAAAAGGATTTGGGGCAGACACAAAACTCAGATTTCTACTCATGCTTCAAGTTTGGGCTTGGATGTTACGTCCTCTGGGAAGCCTTCCCGGGTCCCTTGGGATAGTGTTCTGTGCTGTTGCACTTTCTATTATTGTAACAACTATCATGTAGTATCTTAATTGCCATCTCCTCTTGATGTGTACTCATTCAGGACAGAGTGCGCGTCTGTCTTGTTTTATGATTGTATCTTGGAAAATATAAGGTCTGGCACACCATTAGATACATGCGCAACACATAGTTTTGAATGAATGATTCCACTGACTGACAGAACTTTCAACCTAACTTTCTGTAAACAGCCTCCTGTCAACTCCATAGGAGTTCTGTGTGGCTGTGGTGCTTTTGCACCTGTCTTTCAGGCCCATTAAAATTCTGTCTCTTTTCACATCTCTTGGTTTATATGAGTGGTTTGGCCCTGTTTGGAATTTTCTTTTTCTTATTTAGTGGTAAAAATTCAAGGAAAGATAAAACTGCAGAAATGCAAACTCGAGACTTCCTCTGTAAGATCTTTTGGGGTGAGCCCTGCCCAGCCCTTTTCAGCCCGGTGTCCCTTTATATTTCATGTGTGCACAGTCATTTCTTTCCAATCTCAGAGTTTTACATAGTATACTTACATGAAGCAAAGCACAATGAATCTGTAAGCATCTCACTGAAACTTTGTGGGAGAGGCAACCTGAGAAGTTTATAGCAGGTAGGTAATGGAACCTGATTATACGATACCATTATTATTGAAGATGTGTACAAGGCCATTGATAAACTGCTTTTTTTTGTTTGTGCTATTTTAAATCAATGTATACAAGGGCTTTCATACATTTGGTTTACATCTTTGTGTCCATCTCCCAACCCTCTATTTAGCCTAAAGTCTTGTTATTATTTAGCTCGTAAGAATTCTCTTACCATGAGATAGAATTATTCCTTATATTTTCAGGAGTAAAACTCCTGCATCAGAGGAAATTACTGATATCACTAAACCTGATGGGATAATCTATATTATTTCAAACTAGTCTCCTATGGTAGGTTACTATAAGCACCCTCCAGGCAGGGACACTGTTTTCTGCTTTTATAGTACTTAGCTTAGTTCTGTACTAAGTACAATCATGCATCACTTAATGGTGGGGAGATAGTCTGAGAAATGCATCATTAGGTGATTTCCTTGTTGTGTTAACATCATAGAGTGCACTTACACAAACCTAGATTGTATAGCCTACCACCCACTGAGGCCATACAGTATAGCAAACCTGTACAACAGTTATTGTACTGAATGCTATAGGCAGTTGTAATACAATGGTAAGTATTTGTGTACCTAAACATATCTAAACATAGAAAGGGTAATACATAGCACTACAGCATTATCATGGCTACCAAATCACTAGGCTATGGAAATTTTTCAGCTTTGTTATAATTTATGGCACCACCACTGCATGAGGGGTCTGTCATTTACTGCAGTGTTGTTATGTGGTGCATGACTGTGAATACTGTATTGGTTATGTTTGGACTAATAGTGCTACTTGCATAGTGTGTCTGTTCCCAAATGTGGTTATCTTATTTCTATTCATAGGAAGTAATTATAGGATAAGTGGATGGTATTAAAATTAAATTGTACTTTTATCCCCACTCTAGGTTGCATCGCAGCGCATTAGCTCAGTGGACCTCTCGTGTTGTAGCCTGGAACATCTGCCTGCCAACCTCTTCTACAGCCAAGACCTCACTCATCTCAATTTAAAACAAAACTTCCTAAGGCAAAACCCTAACCTTCCAGCTGCCAGGGGGCTCAATGATCTGCAAAGGTGAGCCTGCAGAAAGGTGGCTCCTTAGGGAGGCATCTTCTGGTTGTTATCTCTGGAATGCACTGACTGGAAAAGCAACAGTGTGTAAACTTTCTCTTTCAGAGAGCAGAGTAATAGAACTTTGCTTATTAGGACATTATCAATTCTCATTCTGAATTTTTTTCAAAGTTTCTGCCTTTCAAATTAATACTTTATGATATTTATTAACTGGATAGATTTGTATAAGAACAATCCTCTTTCAACCACTTTTATTCCTTAACCTATCTAAAAATGCATCTGCAAAAAGTTAATAACATTGAGTGTGTTACTTCTGAATTTCAGGGGTTTGTTCAGATTAAATTATTTCTTTTGAAATTTGCAGAAGATCTGTTTTTTCCATTAAAAGACATTTCCTTATAAATTTAAGAACCAAAGTTTAAATTATTAACACCATGTCATGTGTGTGATTAGTGTATATGTTTGAAGAGTCACATGTTAAATAAATAGAATTTGATCCTTTATAACTAGAGAGAGGGAACTTGACTTGCATGTCTCCAAAACAGATGTAAGAGTTTGCCATATTCATTTCCTTTCCTTTTGGAGCAGTAATCAATCTTGATTCTGTAGTAAATTAATCCTCTGATATTTATATATTTATTGCAAACATATAAGACTATAACTTGTAAAAGACTATGGTTTAAATATATAATGGCCAGTTCATTTGTTTTTAAATGACTGGTATGATCAGAGATTAAACCATGGTAATTAACCATTGTGATTCTGTGTTTATGGTTTTTAACATCCGGAAAGAATAATCCAATAATTGCTTATCATAAAGCTTGTGGATATCATTGGAAATGGAAGAGTATTGAATAGAATAATTATCAATTATTTTTACAAGATCTATTTGTACAGAATGCTCAGCCTTGATTTCCAGTCTCTGCTAATAAGAATGTTACCTCCCTCCTGGTATAGGGAGTGCATCTTTCACTTAGGAGTTTTCTCTTTTGATTTCAGGAAGAAAGCAGGACCTCAGAGCACTCTTCTTATACCTGCTGTTTTTTAAGTGCCTTTTGGTCAAAGTAATTTGTATGCCAAAGTGGCATAATTTGGGGTGGCATATTCTGCCATCCTTCATAAGGGATAATAGATCAGATAATTCTTTTATGTTGATATCGTGGCATGTTTAGAAAAAGCAGTATAGCGAATGGACTCAGAAGCAAAATCTGATAGTAATAATTTGTGCATGTGTCCATGGTTTTGGTAACTTTGTTCATGGTACTTGAAAAGTTTGTCACTTAAGTTGAACTTAAACGTCTTTATCTTGGGCTATTTTACTTTACTAATCATTTCCACCTACCACTTTAAGGGAGAAGCCTGTATTTTTTAGTAAGTACTTTACAAATTGATGATAATGAAAATACACTTAAATTGCTTAATTCTGTGTGTGGGAATTAGACAAATTATAAGGTAACTACTCCATAAATAGAAATTTGTTATAGTGTTTCAGTTCTTTTTGATGGTTGGTGGTCATCACTTCCATCCATTAATAAGAGAAGTGAATCTGCTTTCTAGCTCTTGCTATTTGTAGGTAAATTGGTACAGAGAAACAAAGCTAGCATAGCTAGCTGGTTCTAGGAATAGAATTACTTTTAGAGGGAGAGCACTAACTTTAATTTCAGTAGAATTTGGTATTTTCGATGACGCAATAAGTTATGTACAGTAACTCCTCATTTAACATCGTTGTCAGTAGGTTCTTGGAAACTGCAACTTTAAGCAAGACAGTGAATATGAAACCAGTTTTACCATAGGCTAATTGATGTTATAAATAAGAGTTAAGTTCGTATGTCATATGTCTGGCCACAAAAAAAAATTACCAAACTATTAAATAAAAACCAAAACACTTAATATTAAGCATTGAAATAAATGTGAGCTATTCATACATTTAAGAAAGATTAATAAAAACAAGATAATTATTTACCCAATTCTTCTAGTTCAGAGTCTTGGGTCACAGAGCCTCTCCCAGCAGTTCTGGGCACAAGGTGGGAACCCACCCTGGACAGGACGTCATTCCCTTGCAGGACACACTCACACACACACGCTCAGACTGGGACCATGTAGACACGCCACTGAACCTAACGTGCATAGTATTGGGATGTGGGAGGAAACTATAGTACCCTGAAAAAACCCACATAGACATGGAGGGAATGTGCAAGCTCCACAAACACAGTGGCCCCATCCAGGGTAGATGTTTTTTTCTCATCAGTGTTATAAGAAAATGGTGTTGAATGAAATGACATTATTTGAGGACCTGCTGTATATCTGTAGAATTTTAATGTGATTTTTACCACATGTGATACTGAAGTGTACCATCAGCTTTTCTTATTGTTTTTTAACATTCTCCTGTGAACACTGAATTTTATCATTTTGTTTCTATTGTCTTCTCACAATTTCCCAAGATTTTATGCAATAGATTCACAAGATTTAATGCCTGTTTTTGTAATGATATTATAGTGCATAGGAATAGCAGCACTGCTTTGACTTTTAGATACTTGATGTCACATGTAATTTTTGCCTCAGTGACTTCAGTCTGTCACCTTCGTTACTTCACCGTTTTCTGTATTTATCTTGTTTGCTCTGCTTGGCTTTGAATCCCTGGAGGGCAGGAATCAGGTCTTTCTCAGAGGTCATTACTGTTGCTAGGTGAACCATTAAAAACATACTTCATAAATGTATGAATGCATGAGTGAGTGATGGTGGGAATTGTCTTTATTCATGCAGTTATGTGTAAGTATACCCCACTTCTTTGCAAAAAGTATTTATAGCAACTTTCAGAAGGAAGTGAGACCAGTAATTTTATCATTATATTTCTCTTTGGTTGAAGGTATGATGAGAAGGCAATGTTCACAGTGAGATGATTCAGAAAACCTTGCATAGAAAAAGATTTGTAAGAAAGAATTTGAAGTTGGAAAAGGAGACATTAATTTTAAAATGGACAGTATGAAATTGGACTTTCTAAAAAAGAAAATCTATGGTTCTGTTCACCATTCTCTAAACACACCTCACATCCTCTTGCCACTGACCTTGCAAGAATGGGCACCCCTAGAATCCTACCCCACCCTTCAGAGTGTATTGGTAATGACTTTTGTTTCTTGAAGCTTATGGTTATTTCCCAGTTCCATGTGACCTTTTCCTCTTCTGCATTGTTAGCTTTCTTTATACCTATTGCACTTATCAATTACACCTTTTAACAAACATCTGAAGACTTCTAAAATCACCATCTAGTTATAAAGTCCTTAATAAATATTTGTTGAATTGTTGATTCCCACCACCAAGGATAATCAAAAGGATGTGATCATAAAACTTCCAGAAGAGAGCATTCAAATGCTTTCAGCAGTGGAGCCATTTCATGTATTTAGCATTCAAGGTAACTACTTTAAGGGAACATCAGTCATTCAGAATGATTTCTGATCAATCACATTACCTTATATGGTACCTAGAGGTCAATGTCAAGTAGTGTACGATTGTGTTTTAGAGGCTGTGGTATAAATGAGTATATTGTCACCTGAAATAAGCGGGGAGCGAATTAAAGGCTTAGATGAGAAAAATGATTAGAGCTCTGATTAGATATGAAATTTGTTTTAGCCAAAAAGAATAGGAGAAGAGGGGCTGGCTTTCTGGAATAGGAGAACAATGGGAAAGATGGAATGAAGTTGACTTGGGTGTGCAAAGATGTGGGTGTAAGAGAATGAAAGTTATTGGAGAAATGAGCAATGAGAAACTCATAATTATGCATGGCATTTATCAAGTACCTTTCTTCTTTAAAAGCTCAAATTTCTACATTTTTAATCCCCATGGAGTGGAAAACAAATGACCTTATTTCCTATTCTATTCTTTTGGGGGATCTTGGCATTCCAGAGGTACAAAGTTGTTAATGTTAATTACTCATCTTTAGCAAAAGCCCACATTTCCAGGTTTTTATTGAAAGAGATATTTTAGTTTTTGTTAGTAATTCCTGAAAACTCCTTTTAATGGAAATAGTGATAATTCATTAGCATAATGGAATAAGGAGTGGCATGCTAAAATATTTTTGCAGCTCTTTTGCCAGATTAGACAGCAGTGCTTAAAACAATTTCAGCTTCTTTGAAGATGCTCTGTTATATAAAAAATGTTATAAGCGAACCAGCTGCTAATTGCTAAAGAAAGGGTAAAGCCCAATGTAAAAGAAAAAACACTTAGCACAAGTGCTGCTTGGGCACAGAGATAACCTTGGGAAGCAGTTTCCACTACTGAGGTTTGGTGAGGCTTGCCAAGTGTTCAAGGAATTTCATGGAATGTATGGAATGTCCTTTCTTCAGTTAACTGTTCCTAACACTGGAAGTTCATTTCTTACACAGCTTTGCTTTTCAGATGGAATTTTGATTCTCTTGGGAAGCTTTCCATTTCACAAGATTCCCACTTTCCTTCCTGGAGCATTTGATCAAAGGAGGGCCTTTACTTGGTGCTTGGGGCTCTGAGATTGTGTAGCCTTTGGTCCTCTCCTTGGCAAATGCTGCCAGCCTCATTTCTGGCAATAATGGTCTATTTTCTTCTTCCCTCATATAGCACATTTTGAAGAGGGAGCTCAGAAACAAAAGATTTATTTATCAGCCAGGGTGCATTAAATTACAGTTCACCCTATTGACTTCTTGGGATCATTTAAGATGTTCTTTAACTTTTTTCCCCACTGAAATACAAATTGGAGGGGGCGGGGTATGGTAGGTTCAAAAGTCTTAGCTTGATTCTGATTCTGCCATTGTATTCTGCCCAATTCCATTCTTCTGTGGTTTAGTTGAGTTCTTTGTTTTATTCTCTGAGCTTTGTCTTAACAGCAAGGGTTTAATGCTAGACATTGTATTTATAGATATTTGCTATTCTGAGTGATAATCAACTTTTCACTCTGCACAGCTCTTAGAGGGGGCAGTAATAAGTCTAGAGTAAGGGGGCCAACAGATGATTATTTTGTGGTTGGTGGTGGTGAAGTACTGTTGTAACTTGGGAATGTGATTAACATCTTTACTGATGATTTCTGAAATAATTCTGTGGTTGCCAGTGTGAGAACGCTGATGGAGACTAGTAATGCTCCTCTTTCTCTCTCTCTCCTGTACCTCATATCAAACAAACACATCTAACTCTGCAGCTCATACTGACAACACACATGTCAGTTTTGAACACTAAAGCCCCGTGAGTTTCTGTTTTTCCTGAGTGACTATAAATTTTGATGTCACTCACTATTCTCCAAAGTCATGGAGCTTTGAATAGGAGGAGTCACATGCCTGTTGTCATTTCTCCAGGGTGGGTTAGATGATGACACTAGAGCTGGCAGGATATTTGACAGTGACCTCTGTGAATCCAGGACACACCCACCCCTCCCTGATGATGTCTTTTAGACTTATAATTAACAAGAAAGTCTTAGGGAAAGTCTGACTTTCCAAATAGTTGTTCTTTCCTCCAATTTCAAATTTTCTGTTAGAATGCATACTTTCATCCCATACTCGGTGTGTGTGTGTGTGTGTGTGTGTGTGTGTATGTACAGGGGAAGTGCAACAAAGGAAGGGGAGATATTATCTGATTTATGTGATATACCAATCCAAGCATTCTAAAATGGATTATTTCACTAGTTCAGTACCAGTGTCTTCATCTCGAGGTGCTCTGTGATTAGGCTTTAGGCATCCTTTACAACCATAGGAGTTCTTTCTCCTTAATAATTTGGCCTACTTAATGTTTCCCAAGGACACCCTATAGTTTTTGCCCTCCAAATCGGTGTTTCTCAAAATGATTCATGAAATGCCTGCCTCGGAATCATCTGGGGTGTTTATTGGTGCTGTGGTTTGAATTTGTCCACCAAAGTTCACTTAATCCCCAAGGTAACAGTATTGAGAGGTGGAACTTGTACGAGGTGACTGGGCCACGAGGGCTCTGCCCTCATCAATGGATCAGTGCCCTCTCTGCTCTTCCCCCATGGGATGACACAGCAGGAAGGCTATTACCAGATGCTGGCACCTTGATATTGGACTTCCCAGCCTTCAGAACTGTGAGAAATAAATTTTTCTTTATAAATTACCCAGTCTGTGGTATTCTGGTATGCCAACACAAAATGGACTAAGACAACTAGAAGCACAGATACTTGTCATTCCAGACCCAAATCAGAACCTCTGGTGATAGGGCCCAGGAATCTATACTTTTAACAATTCATGCTAAAGTTTGGGAAACAGTCACACCACACTATTCTTTTTAAATGCTATCTCCTCCAGTACCTGTCTGCCTATTGAACTCTTGTTCATGTCCCTTAGGTAAAAGCGAGTTTCCTCTTCTGTGAGCACTCATGATATTTTTTTTCCAGTAAGTTTTCATCTTCTGCTTTATATTATAGCAGCTTTGTTCTCAAATTGTTTCAAGTTCCTGGAGGGTGAAAACTATGTCCAGTTCACATTTGCATGCTTCAAACACCTTTGCACATAGTAAGAACTCAGTAAATGTTTAGTGAACGAATGGTTCAATCCTAGCATCTGAGTTTTATTATACCTAGTAAACTTTTGGGTGTTGGTTTTTTTTTCTATTTAGCTATCAGACATATATCCTTGGCCTATTCGTGATGTGGAGTTTAAGCTACTCGTGTCTAAGCACGTTTTCATGACACAATTATTCTCTCTGGCTTTTGTTTATTCTCACTTTCTCATTCCTTTAGTAATCTAGTATCCTTGATATAGATCTGGTCTGGTTTTTATTTTTATATGTCTTTGTATGACTCAAGTGGAATTTTATCCAAGTATATATACTTGTGGATCTTCTCACCTTTGCTTTGAGAATAGGAACAGAAATAGTGATACATTTTCTGCCTTTTATAGAAATGTTCTTTTTACTTTTTTAAATTTGTCCTACTAGTGTGGTGGTTCATATTAAGCATCTCTTGAATAGTATTGGTGATTAAATTGGCTCACTGTGGGCAGATCTGTTGGTGAGAAAGTGAAAAAATGTAGTCATGAATAAATTGAGTAAAGAAACTATCTTGAAAGATGTTTAAGTGTAACATACTGCTTGTCTTTTGATTCTTATATTGCTAATTTATAAAAATCAGAAAACGACAAATTTATGCTTATGACTCATTGTTTTAATGAATTTAGTTGGTGTGGGGTTATTGTAGATCTAGTGACTGGCATTTTCACATAATCACTGTCTTATGATTTGGAGTAGTTTTCCATGTAATGTACTTACTGAATTCACAGAGCCTGCCTCTGCACACCCACCTCCCCCATCCTGTCGGCAGGGGCTCTGTCTCGTTCACTGCTGTATCCATAGAGTTAACCTAGCCTAGCACCTGGCACATAGTAGGTAACAAGTAAGTGCCTCTTGTTTGAATTATTTTAAAATAGGGATTAGAATAAGAATTTCTCTCTTCAGGGAATGCTTTAATTTGCCATTATAGCAATATGTCCATTGTATTTACTGCCAACACTCTCTGTTTCTTTGATTATTACTTTGAAAAAATTATGTCTGTGAGTTTTAGCTTTGATATTCTGATTTTTAGCGTCTGCAGCAATTCTTTTTTTTTTTTTTTTTTATTTAAGACAAGGATCTTGCTTCTTGCTCCTCTGTCACCCAGGCTGGAATGCAGGGGTGTGATCATAGCTCACTGCAGCCTCAAACTCCTGGGCTGAAGCCATCCTCCTGCCTCAATCTCCCTAGTAGCTAAGACTATAGGCATGTGCCACCATACCCAGCTAATTTTTTTGTAGAGACAGGGTCTTGCTATGTTGCCCAGGCCAGTCTCGAACTCCTGGCCTCAAGCGATCCTCCCACTTTCACCTCATTATAGGCATGTGCCGCTGTGCCCAGCAGCCATGAAGCAGTTCTTTAGAACATTATGATGAAATCCTTCTGTGACTGTAAATTTTAATTTTTATCAAGTAAAATATATATGTGTTTATTTTTGTTGTCTAGTCATATGAAAAAGTGATATGCTTCTTTAGCTTATCCCAAGAGTCATTTATGGTGATTAGGATTCAGATAGGATGGTTTCTGTTTGTTTTGGCTAAAGTGTTAAGAAGCTGGTCGCGTGCCACATTAGCACTCATGCACCGCTGAGCCTCCCAGAAGACAATGGCAGGTGCCCACTGGGTGGACTGCTTGGCCCTTAGAATGGAAGGGCATATATAAGTTCATGTGCATTCATTTCAAAAGTCATAAAAGGGTGACAGGCAAAGCACTGCAGCAAGAAACTGAGAAGAGATGAAAGTTCAGTTACAGGCCAGCAGAGTTTAGGGGTGTGGACAGCAGTGTGAGAGCCAAAGGGAGTTGAGTCATGCCTTCTACAGGGTAGGTGTTCCCAGCAGTTCTGCAGCAGGCACAACCAGTCAAATGTTTCTCATGCAACATTTGACAAGTGCATGAGTTGGCAAGTGCAACATTTGACAGTGCAACCACAGACAAGTCCAGGAGGAACATGGGGCAGAAGTACTCTTTCTTTTCTTCTGCACCCAGGAAAGACAGCCTTTTATGTCTTTTGCAAATTATTTTGCTTCCTTACATAACTATTATAGCACATGCAGGTTGCCCTATATCATACCTAGATAGGAGCAAAAATATTAAAACATGGCTGTAGGACTAAGTTCCTAAGCTATTAAAGCACTACACTAAGGGAATCAGAATTTGAGGAGCGTATGGGAGATAAATCAAGGAAATTGCTGACTGGTGATCTCTCTCTCATTCATTTCTTCACTATTGTTTAAGAGCAAGTGTATTCAGTACACATTTTATAAAGTACTTTGATACCTTTTTCAAGATTGTTCCTTATAAAGCTAGAAAAGTTACTCTGTCAAACTAATGGTCTTATTGAAGCACTTTACCTGCTGAAAACCACAAGGTGTGCTCTTAGGAAGAACAACAGCATGCACTTGGTTTTATAAAATCTCTTGAAGAAAAGAGAAACAAAAAGTAAATGTAACTAGTTTTTATCTAATCTTTTCTCATTGTCTATTTGATTAGAACAGCACTAAGCTTTCTCTTTTTGTTCTCCCTTCCCCTAGTACATGAAAGTTATTTAAATTGAATGGATATCAGAAAGGACGATTTATTTAATAAATTATATTAACATAGTTAGCTACCAAAAAGTAAATAGTTAGACCTCTATGTAAGATTACATGTAAAAATAAATACCATGTGGAGTTTAGATCCAAATGTAAAAAATGAAATATCTAAATATTAGAAGGAAATACAGGAGAACATTTGTACCACTTTGGAGTGGAGTGAGAGGAGCTTCTCAAGCAACGTGAAAAATATATACCCTATAATGGAAAAGATTGCCAAATTTGAGCAAACAAAAATCAAAAATTAGTGTGTGGCAAAAGTCACCATTAACAGAGTGGGAAAAACTAAACAGTAGGCTGGGAGGGAATATTTGTAGCATATGACAGACAGGTAGTACTTGGGGAGCACCTACAAACTGATAAATGGAAGATGAATAGCCCAATAGAAAAATGAGCAAAGGATGTGAATGTGTATCTCAAAGAAGATTTGCAAATACCACTCCCTTCTTCACAAAGAGAAGCTCAACTTCACTGAAAAATAAAAACTGAAATAACCTGGTATCATTTTTGCCCATTAGATTAGCAAAAAATGAAAGGATCTTGACATTAAATGCAGTGAAAAAGTAGCATGAGGAAAGAGATCCTCTCTCACATGGCTGATTGGGAGTATGAATTTCTGCAACCTTTTTTTGTAGTTTTGCAGTACATATTAAAATTTAAATTGTATATACTCCTGGGCCCATTAGTTATACTTTTAGAAGTAGAGAGTCACAGTCCTTTGTCCAAAAGTCTTAAGGCCATTTGTGTTTCAGATTTCAGAGGTCTTCAGATTATATAAAGATAACATGGTGCATATACTGTATATTGTATAACACCTCTAGCAGAGTTTAGGACAGCAGCCATTAGCAAACATTCATATTTCTAGAGAGAACAAATGCATATTCACATCAGTTCAGATCAGCTTTTGCTACCACGTAAGTCAATGAAAAATGTGTCAATTTCCAGAGTCTTTTGGATTTCAGAATTAGAGATGAGGCATTAGGTATACATGCTGCAAAATAAAATCATTGATGCACAAGTGGATACATGACTGGGATGTTTCTTGCAGAATTTTAACAGCAGAAAACCTGGAGGTACTCCTAATGGCAATCAGTGGAGGAATGGAATAAATTTTGTTACAACTGTACTCTGTGTATTATGCAGCTTTGAAAAAGATTGAGTTAGATTTTTATGTACTGATTCAGAAAGATGATTTGTTTGTATTAGACAAGAAAACAAGTTGTAGAAAAAATGTGTGTGGTATAATCCCATTCAAAAAAATAAGGAGGGCGCTATCCTATTTATGCAAGTATATGTTTTACAAGGAGGAAAGCTTTGAAAGGATATATACCAAACCATTGACACTGGCTATCTCAGAAGGATGGGATTCGAAAGGAAGTAGGAGAGACTGTTTACTTTTTCCTTATATGCTGCTGTGGTTTGACTCATTTTGTTAAAATAAGCATTATTGTTTTGGTAATCAAACAAAATCAGTCTGTTCTCTTAAAAGCAAATATAGTGAATCTTATTAGAGCACTGACAGCCTGGCAACTCTCCACTGAGGTAGAATCACTCTAAGTCATCAGGGATCCTGCTTTTCATAATTAATGCAAAGCAGGGGTCTAAGCCCAAAGCTAGGCTTACAAGTCCAGCCTTTGAGCACCTCCTTCATTGCTTAATACTGAAGCCCAATAATTTCTAAAGTGTATTAGCATGTTCCTCCACAAGGAAAAAAAAAGATAAACATGGGCTGTTACTGTGAAATAGAAATCCATTCATTTAGGGAATCTCTTTTAATTGACCCACTTGTGATGAGTATTAATTTTTTAGGAAAATATTGATTTTTCTCTGTTAGACTCATTGAGGAAAAACAAGTATGGTCATCTGTGAAACTCATTTTAAGTACATTTGGAATACATTTAAAAATAGAACTAGTTCCATCATACTGTTATTTTATAGTCAAGCTTTCCAAGTGTGTCATATATATCCTAAGTTCCTGGAAGGAAGTTACTAATGATTTAGATGTATCTAAAACGAATTAATATCGTATCTCCAAATAGTCATCATGCTATATATATTTGTTTTTATTTCCTAAATACTTACAAATATATATAGCTATTCCTTGTAATTCAAGTGCAAAATAAAAACTTCGTACATAAATTTTTGAGTGTGGATAGACTGAGTGAATAAATACTAAGAAAGAAAAAAGGATTAAGCATGTCTTATCATGACAGAACAAGCCCAGGAGGAAGTATATAAGGATTAGCTGCATTTGTGTATATTTGTTTGTTTCTTTCAACTTTGATATTGTAGAACATTAGCTTTTTTTCTTCTCTACCCTTGGACAAAAATGGCCCCACTTCATTTTCTAAGGAGCACTCACTCCCAAATAGTTTTTTTGGAAGCCAGAATGAAATAAGCTTGTTGAACTGTGGTTGACCTACTTTAAAACTTTTACATATACCTCATAAATGTAGGGAAGTTGAACTCATGAATTTGGTGCAATTTTAACTTTTCTGATTAAGAAACTAGCACTTATCTCTTTTGTAGAGTTGTGTAATTTGTTTAAGGCGGTAATAAGCAAATTATTCTTGGAAGATTGGAAGACTATGCCTCAAAATTTAGTAACTGAGGAAAAAATCCATTTACAGCAGTAAATACGTGTTGTCTAACAGTAATACGTGTTGTCTAGATTAAAAGGGAAGCTAGACAAATACAGGGACAAAACGAATGATGGCTCTGTTCTCTCAATAGCAGTTTTAAGGTGTGAGCTATTCCCGCTTTGCTGTTAATTAGTTATGACTGTGAAGTTGGAGAAAGGAAGGAAAAGGTAAGGATGTTAATAGATCACACCCCTAGATAGTTTGGCACATTTTGTCTAGATCCAGTGTCATTGTTACTATACTTTTGTTTTATGATGTAAATATAGTAGGAGATACAAATTAAAGAAATACCATTACTTTGGCAGAGTGGTGATATTATCGGCTCCATTCTACCATCTTTTCCCTGTCCCTACTTTTGACTTTCTACCACCTCAAGACCCTACCCTGGGCAAACAGTCATGTATTTTGTTATATGGAACTTAGGATGCCTGGTTTGAAAGAGACTTCAAGGTTTGTTTGTAAACACATTACAATTATAGTTTTTTGTCTCTGTAGGTTATCAAGTGTATTTAGCTGATTGTGCTTTTCTGTGACGCTTGGTATTAAAAAACAAAAGTATGCCTTGGAGCTTTGGAGTAAGTCAGACCTGAGTCTAAACTCCCACAATGTCATTGCCATTTGCTAAATGTAAAACTGTAATATGTGTCATGTTACACATATAACATGTTGCATGTTATATATACCTTAAACTGGGTAATGTGTACACTGTAGAAATTTATTTCTTACAGTCCTAGAGGCTGGGAATTCCAAGTTCAGGACACCAGCAGTTTTGATATCTAGTGAGGGCTCAACCTCTGCTTCAAAGATACTGCTTTCCCCCTGCGCCCTCAGGTGGCAGAAGGGGCAAGGCAGTTCCCTCCAACCTCTTTTATAAGGGCACTAATCTCATTCCTCAATATAATCTCACCTGCTCAGGGCCCCACCTCTTAATACTATCATATTAGGTATTAAGTGGAGAGAGAAATTTTGGGGAGACAAACATTCATACCACAGCATCTACTTTAACTGATTTTCTTTAGTCTTGGTACTATGTGTGAATATACATGTATAACAAGAAATGTGTAAACAAAAAAAAAGTAGGTTTCTTGTCCTTTCAGCTTCTGAAGCATTAATTAGAATAACAATTACCTTGTTATTACTAATCTGGCCACTACAGTTAGAACAGTCATCATTAAAATATGTTTTGCTAATCTTAAATTCTGTGATGCTCTGATGCTCTTCTACTTACTTCTGTTGGACAGCTATGAGGAAGTATCTGCAACCTGAGTGAACTGGAATATTAGTTTAAAATAATTTTACCAACTGTATTTTCCCCCAAAACAGCCAATTTTATTTTATAATCTGGGTCTGTGCACATTTCATAATTTATCTGGCTTACCTATTACCATGGCAGAACTAAAAGTCATGTTTTGTCATAAGACAGATTTCTAGTCTTTTCGTCTGTAATAGTGTGCTGTCACCTTGCTCTCTCCTCTTCATTCTTTTAAAATGAAGGCAAAATGTGGAAAGGCCATCCATCCACTCACCATTTTGATCCCATATCTCTCATAACTTAAACATTATCTCCAGGTATCTGTTTCACCTATTTTAAGTACCAAAGGGAAGTGAATTCTATGTGGACCTTCCCTCTGTCTTTTCTCTGAAAGGGTTTTTTTCATCTGCAAATGCCTATAATGTGACTGTTTTCCACATCTGTAAAGAAAAAGTGGAACTCTAAGAACACTAAGGCTTAGAGTTACCAAAACAGATGAATTTTAATGTTGATTGATATGTTCTGATCCAGAACTCAGGTTCTCAGAAGCAGTCCATGCTTTATTTGGTAAACAAGTCTCTGCTGAACACTGTTCTTCTCTGAGAGGAGTTTGAGGGGATTGGCTGCATGGGGAGGAATGTGAGGGGAGTGAAGAATGTGGTGAGAAGGAGGGAGACATTGAGGATACTTGTAAATCACATCAGCTCTTAAAATTTACAGGTCTAGGGTAAGAGTATAAATGGAGACCCACATACCATATAATGTCCTGGAAGCATAGATTCGAATTTAGAATCCTCAGACTCCTTGGGATTCTGCACTGAATATGGCAGTGTGGGCAGAGCTAGGCCAGCAGCCCCCGCTCTTCTCTTCCCATCTCCGGGTCCATTCCTCACCTTGCAAGGGTGTGGACACTGCAGCCCACAGGTCCAATCTCCACCCACTCTAGGGCCTATGGGTGCACATCAGTGGGAGGATGAACCCAGGGAAGGGGCCCGTATAAGCTCTGCAAACAGGGTTGTCGTCAATTGGGTAGGGAATTCCAGGGTCCTGATTACTTGTAGGAGGGGGAGAGAGCACTTCTCCAGTAGCAGTATAATGCAAGCCACAGAATTAATTTTAATAGTGTATTTTATTTAATCTAATATATCAAAATTATTACTAGTTCTAAAAAATGTATGAGATAGTTTACATTCTTTTTTTGTATTAAGTCTTTGAAATCTAGTCTGTATTTTATATTTAGAGAGCATCTGGATCTGGACTAGTCCAGTTTCAGGTGCTCAGTAGCCACCTGGGGCTAGTGGTTTCCTACCAGGCCTTGCTGCTCCAAGAACAGTGTGCTGACCCCTTCCTTGTTCTATGGGGGCACTTGGCCCTGGGACTGAGGGCGGGTCTCTTTATGTCTATCTGGTAGTGTTTTATCATTGGGTTGATGTAGAAAATAACCTCTTTCTCTTTATATTTAGAACTGGTGGACACTTTACCAAATGTTTGTATATACATAAAACAAATGGGAAATAGTTAAGAGGTTTTTTTCCCCTCTTCCATTTAAGTTTGTCAACTGCGTTTTACTCATTCAGCTTGCTTCTGCTTTCCTTTGTCCTCAGGAGTGACATGGTCCTAGTAAATTTGTTTGTATAGATGAATTATACCTCCCCACCCTCTGTTACTGACTTATACTTTCCCAAAAGCCAATACTTCTGTTTCCCATCTTGAGTAATTACTGGCTCTCAAATCCATCCATTTCCCCACTTTCTGAAAAGTCTGTGTACTGTATTGTGTTGGATAATGTCTAGTGGATCATTTTCCCTCCTAGAGGAACTTTCTTTTAAAATTCAATTTAATTGCATGTAAATTTAAAAACTATGGCCAGTTCTATCAAATGAGTAAAAGTATCAGAAAAGTAGGATGCTATTTTTGTTTGGACTGGAACAGCAGTTTCATCTGTGATGACTAGAACAAACATTTTATCTCAGAGTTGCCAGATTTAGTAGAGGGAAAAATGAGCACCAGTTCAATTTGAATTTCATATAAATAATTAATTTTTTAGTATAAGTATGTCCCATGCAATATTTGGGACATACTCATACTAAAAAATATCGATTATTTATTTGAAACTCAAATTTAACTGGATGTCCTGTGTTTTATCAGGCAATCCTATTTCAGGACTCATTTACCCTCTCAAAAATTGTGGACCCTAAGCAGCCATCCAAGAAAACAGGTATCAAGGTAACACTTTCAACCTATCAAATAGGTACATTGTCAGCTCTCTGTTTAGAATAAACTTTTATTATTTATATATTTAGAATAAAGCTTAACTTTTTTATTATAGAATCTGACAAGTAGGTCACATGATAATTTCTTTAAAACTATCATGTTGCATTGGATTGGGTTGAATTGGATTTATTTTTAGGATGTGTGCATCTGTTCTAGGTGAGTACATACTGCCTAGTATTAGACTTGGATAGTTTTTAAAAGAATTAGCATAATGTAGCCACTGATCTGATTCTTATCTAGAAATGGTGTAGAGATCGGCAGTGGATCCAATGTAAGGGTGCACGGAGAAATAAAAAGTAAAGTAAAAAAAAAGTAAAGATAGCTTCTTTCATGCTTTAGTTGCTTGGACAACTGAGAAAATGAAATGAAAGAGCCATCAACAAAAATAGAACAGGAGGAAGTGCTGGTTTGGAATAAAGATGGTAAGTTCAATTTTGGGCTAGAAATGTTGTAGGGCAGATCCGGAGAGGAGCTGGCGTGTGATGGGATTGAGAGAGTTGTTCACAT
>CM052443.1:10088159-10123310 GCA_028533085.1 Varecia variegata | reverse complement strand
GTAGAGAGAATTAAATTCCCTAGCACTCCCAGCAAGTGATATGTTTTTTTATTCTTACCTGATTGAGGACTCTTCTGTGTTTGTGGAACCTGCTCAGCTGTCATTCCTGGCATCTTTACTCCTTTCTCTTTGTCAAAAGGTGGTTCTTTCCTTATGTTGCATCCACTTTCCTCTCTTGATAACCCCACACCCTTATGCAGGCTTGCTCAGTTTCATCAGCATAAAGTAGCATGATCTTTCACTGCCTGTTCTCCATTCATGGTTTGGCCTAGAAGCCCGTACAGTTCAGTCCCTCAAAGAATTGTTTGGCTTCACCATTCCTCAGACTACAGGAATCAGGCCTGTCCCACCTGGGGAAATGTTAGCAATTTGCAGTTCTAGAATTCTTAATTTGGAGGTACAAATGGTTATAATTTATCTGACTTTGAGAACTTTTTGGGTGTGACAAGATAGGGAACTAAACATTTTGTCATATTAATTTTTTTCCAAATTATTAACCTTATTTGCCTATGAGTCACTAAGATTTAGCAAACCCTTATAGTCGAGAATTTAGGCCCTTTTTATTCAGCCACCTAGTGGTACAACTTTGTTAGGGCCAAGGACAATGGGTTGCATTGACCTTAGGTAACAAGCGTAAGATGATTTCTGAGTTACCCGGTACTGTAAGAAGATATTTTTCTTGATCTGAACTGGCTTACAAATAAGATCAATCTAATATGTCCAAAAGTAACGATTCTTAGTAAGAGCTTTATGAGTTCTTCAGATTTCTAGTTCTAGCTTGAGTCTCTTTAATGACATCACCTACAAGATATTTAAATATCAGAAGAGACACTGGACACTCTGTAACTGTTGAATGACTGTGAGTAGATAACTTCTTCCTTCCTGAGGCGAGGAAGGAAAAAACCAGATCAGATTTTGCTCTGATTCTACCTTAATACCTTAAATTGAAGCTAGTGGAGGCATTTAAGGGGAGTTTCACTTAGTTTCTCTAAGCAAAAGGCTAATTTTATTGAGTGTTTTATTCCTTTAGATAGAAATGTTGCATCAGATTAAGTGATCATTTTTCTTTTAATCTTATTCTTTTCCTTATATATATAAGTTCTTTGAGTCTGATATTATTTCTTTTATGGCATCACTCATAATTCCTATTCCTCCTCCTCCTCCCTCTTCCTCCTCTCAGCCCAAAATGTGGCCGTTACCCTCATCTCTCCCCTCAGTCACTTCTCTTTCCATCCATGTCTTCTCCCTTGGTAGTTGCATGTATTCTTGGGCTTCATCTTGCACTTTTTGTCTCGGTGTTAAACATCCCTTGATCTTTCCCTAACCCTTTCTCTTCTTGGGACCAGTTTCACTTCAGCTGCCAACTGGATAATTTCTCCTTAGTTTGCCTTATTGACACATTTAGCCAAGTACATGTGAAACAGAGTTCACTGTCTTTCTTTACTCAACCAGTTCTTTCCCCTGGATTCCTGTTTCTGCTGAGAGCAACACCACCTCATTGGTTTCCCAAACACACCTTTTGGCTCTGTTTCTAGTCTACCATCAGAGTGCATCTGTTCTTCTTTTACACTCGTTTCACTCACGTCCCTTCCTTTTTCTTCTCACTGTGACTGTTGCCTCCATCGTACAGCCTCTCAAGCAAGCACAGCCTTGCTCAGAGCCTCCTGTTCTCTAGTTCGAGGTATTCAACCCTCATGTTTGGCTTCAGCCCACTAGCCTTTGAGTCCCTTGAGGATGAGGCTCTATCTCAGAGCTTCTCAAGTGCGGTCCTCCAGCCCAGGCTGGAAAACCAACTATTTGCTACTTTTCCACCATGACATGTGTATCGAATTTGAGACTAATATTTTAGAAACGTATACTGATTTGACATTGCCACAACATCCAAGTGATTTATGAGTAGACTCATCTCATTGTACAGGGAATTCACTAGTTCAGGTGTCGTCAGACTTGCACAGTGAGTTGCATGTGGTGTGAGCTGGGTACTGGTTGTGTGCGGTGGGGCTGTACATCAGCCTGTGATGAATGACAAGCTTAGAAAACAGGTCCTTCACCAGAGATAGTTTAGGCACTGCTCTTATTTATCCTTGAGCCCCAGTGTTAGCAGGTAGTAGGCACAGTCCTTGATAAATATTGACTGCCCCATCTTCCTAGCCACATTCTCACTCCTCTCATATCCCCTGTGCTCCTGAGGAACCCGTGCATGCAGGCATGAGGTCACCTTGTGTCCTGCTCTTCAGTGCAGAGGCCATTCTGCCACTTCCTCCTGGGCTGCTTTTCTTCTCCCGTTTACAACTAACTGTTAGATTCCCAGTACTCTTGGGATTCAGATGAGATGTTTCCTTTTTCTTAGGATCTTTTTTGACCATTCTCTGTATTTTATACATCATTTATGACACTTATCACATACTTATAGTCCTTATATTGTTTAAAGCATGTCTGGCTCTCCTCACTAAATGATGAGATCTGTTGCCAAACACCTTGTTTTATTCATCTCTTACTGCCAAAGGCAGCAGGTTGTCGTCATCACCATCATCACCATAACCCTTCACAGTTTACAAAGTACCATCACATATTTCTCATTTGATCTTCCCAACTGCTTCGCAGGACGAGGAAGGTGTTGTCCTCATTTCACAGATTAGAATTAGACTCAGGTGTTAGGTGACTTGCTCACAATCTTATATGCAAAGGTTGGGCTGCCAGCTGGGGCTAGGACATGGTGCTTCCTCACACATCTGAGCTACTCAGCGAATGTTTATAAAGTGAACAAAATAGCTGTGTTAGCCGAGGGGATTATTGGAAGGGAATTTTAACCACATTTTGCTTCTTAAAAAGTTCATCCTAGTACAACATGGTGAGTATAGTTAACAATAGATCGTATTCTTGAAAACGCTAAGAGAGTGGAGGTAAAGTGTTCTTACCACAAAAATGATAATTCTGTAAGATAATGCACATATTAATTAGCTAGATTTAATCATTCCACAATATATATGTACTTCAGAACATCATGTGGTATACTGTAAATGCATATAATTTTATCAATTTTATAAATAACAATAATAATAATACAATTCATCCTAAATAGGTAAATTACTGTGTGAGGCTCAAAGCTTGATATTTGAATTATGGTAAGGGTTGGCAATTTAAGCCAAATGTTAACTTTTCTTTCATTATAGATTTTCTTTTGTCTCTTCATTAAACCAACACTTTCATTATTTTAGTATTAATATAATGAAATTATGTGTGTGTGTGGTTATTTCAAATGAAGATGATGCTTCATGAAGTTTATTTAAAGTGTAGATTGGGAAGAAGATGGGACATTTTTTAAATTCTTGCAGTCTATTGTATTCAAGATGAGATTTGTTTTTTCTTTTTTATTCTGTGTACATATTCTAGTAATCTAGTGAGCATTTGGAAATAGGCAAATTGCTGGGTTGGGGCCAGTTTTTTAATCCTACAACCTGGAATAAAAAAAAGAGAAGGAGCCAAAAACACATCATCTTAGGGACATTTGAAGAAGCCATATGCTGTGCTTGCATGTGACGAGGCCTGGCTCTTTGCTGTCACTCATCCTTGTGTTTCAGTGGCTTTATGATATTGCTCTTAATAATTCATTTACCATAGTTTTATTTTCTTTTTTTAAAGGTCAGAAATTCACTACAGAGAAATTTTGGCTTTTTCCTTTACTCCATCCTGGTATTAATTCTCTTCTAACCAAGTGCATGATCTCGGCACTTTGTTGGCTTTGTAATGAAAAGTGGAGGAATTTTGTTGTTGTTTGTTTTTAAAGGAATTAGACGTGGCCTAGCAAACTGGAAATTTGAGATTTTCAGCTGTTTTTCTCCCCTTTGAAGCTAAACGTATCTCTGTTATATTGGTTCCTAGGCCCCATTGCTGCTTAGTTATCTTGTGCTAGATCATCCACAGCAGCTTGAGCCCGTGAGCTAACCAGTTCTCATGGCAGGGGTTTTCCCTGTGCCTTGCTCCATCCTGGAGTCATTGATTCCCATTTTTGTCCTTCAGTCTGTGATTTCTTGGTGAATCCTAGATGCCACGTTGTCAGTGTTTTCTGTACTTTACTCTTTGAAGTAGTGTTTTATATGTGGAGATCACTTTGGTGTAGTCATCCCAGGCCTGAGCAGCTGGGAATCCCAGTACTTGGATTCCCGTTCTCTGGGGCTCTGTGCATTATGCTGCTGTCGTTCATTGTTCATTATGCGACTCCCATTCATTATTTTTTCTTCTCACCCTTTAGTTCTGTCCTCCTTCATGCTGCTCATCTACCTGCTCACTCATCCTCTCTCCTTCCTTAAATATTCATTGTAGCTGTGATGTGCTTAATGGGTTATTCTGGGTTTTGTTTCTTATGTTCTTTTCAGTATGCTGTAAGTAGTTTTACAACCTAATTCTTTGGAAATAAATACTTAAGTGGATTTTTTTCTCTCTTGAAATGAGTTAAGGTAAAGTCAGTGGGGCTTGCTCCTTTCCCAGCCTTCATGGTCTAACTTGTGTTTCAGAATATATTGTGAATTGTAGCTAAAAATAACCAGAGAATCTGGTTAGTTAAGCAAGGCCAGATGCTGAGATTCAAGAAATCATGAGGAACAACAATACAGAGAAAATTGAGTTCTTTCTTGCTAGCTCACCGTGTTAGGGTGTGGCCATTTACTTATAGCATTGGACTTAACTGTAGCCTCTATTTGTGTTTCTTCCCCTCAAGACTGAACGTAATTAGGAAGCTAATAGCAGACGAAGTGGACTTTCTGCAGCATGTCACTCAGCTTGACCTGAGAGACAATAAACTTGGTGATCTAGATGCTATGATTTTCAACAACATTGAAGTTTTACACTGTGAAAGGAATCAACTGGTGGCATTGAACATCTGTGGCTATTTCCTAAAAGCACTCTATGCCTCTTCTAATGGTATGTAACATAGACCACATCGAAGCTTCTCTTTTGATTCCAAGAATTTACCCAGCAGCATCATGTCTGCCTCCCTGGTTTTTCTTTCCCCATTTAGTTAGCAAAATAAGTGTCAAGTTTTGCTAAGATAAATGTTATAAAAGAAAAATGCCAATTTGGTATTTAAAGGAATCAAAAGGAAAATTTTATTGTTCCTAATTTATTTCTCATATTGTGATACTTAGTTAAGTTATTCCCACTTTTGCTTTGGTCTGTTTGCTTAAAGGGAAGTGGGGAAAGTGGGCTACCTTGTTACAGTAAGATAGTAAGTCCAAAACCTCGACTTAATACTGGAGAATGAAAGGAAATCCCATTTTGGACTCATTCCTTATCTCCAGTTTCATGTTCCACTAACAAAAACCTCACCTGAAGATAAACCTGAATTATATACCCACATCGTAAAGCAAGAGTCTTAATCATTCAATAAGATCTCTTAGAATTTGAAAATCATGGTAGTTTCAAAAAAGAAAATATCATATGGGCATATGTTTGCTAAGGTGAAGATTTCAATCCCCTACGATCAGCAAACTGAATGAGAACAAGTAGTTACTACTACAGGTTGAACAAATGTTTATCAAGCACTTGTCTAAAGCATATGCATAGTATGCATAGTGTAGCTCATGAGTTCTGAAAGATAAGGGATTTTTTTTTAATGTGCTTACTGTCACCTGATTAGAAAAACAAGCCAAACCTCAAATAACCATAGATTCTAATGTAATCAGTTTCGCTGAGCACCAAAGGGTTATAGGATTTGGATAGCCAGTGGGAACAAAATGGGAGAAAAGGATCTGAATGTGGCTTGTTCAGCATTTGGGAGAAGACAGGGAATTCTGAACTCACAGAAGTAATTATGGGATGCATATCTTGGGGTCTGATGGTGAAGTGAAACATTGAACTTAGTACAGTAAGCTGTAGAGAACCAGTAGAGATTGTTAAGTGGAGGAGACATGATGGAAATGATGCTGTAAGACTGTTAATTTAAAAGTATTGCACAGAATGCATTAATGGTAGAAAAGTGAGTTAATCCACCACTCTACTAACCTAAGTTATTGTGATGGGCTTCATGTGAGCGAATGGGAACTTATAATCAGGGTTATAGATGTTGATTTAAGACTCATCTGCTCAGACATGATACCTGAAACCAGGGAAGTAAGGCAACTGAAAGGGCAGAGAGACCTGGTACCAAAAGTCAACTTACAAACCCTAACAGTTAACTGAGGCCAGAGTGGGCAACTAGATAGGAACTGAAAATGTGAATTACTTGCTAAGTGTTTAGAGAAGCAGAAGGACATTTAGAATCTACTCTGTCCAAGAAACAAAGCCCTAGCTGGGCAATGGTGTCATATATCCAAAAGTTTTGAGAAGGAGTTTCAGATTTGAGTAGAAGTCATTTGTGACCCTCCAGAGTGCTGCTTCAGTAGAGTGATGAAGATAAAAGACAAGATGCATTTGGTTTTATGGAAGAAACCCTGAGTGTTAGAGCATTTATTCAGTTAATCTTCTGGATATAATTTAGCATGCATAACATAAGAGGAGAACTGCAGGAAATGGATAGGAAAAAGGTAGGAACGTAGAATGAGTGATTTATTTCAATCTCTGAATAAGATCTTGTGATTAAATTGGAAGTTTTTTTACTTTCCTGTGGTTTCAAAGTTGAACAAATGCATGTATTGTACTTCCTAAACTAAACAAACAATGGAGAATAAAGCACAGTAATGATATTTGACATACAAAAAGAGTCTTTGTATCATTGGGATAGTGATGTTTTTGTGGGTTTTTTTCCTCTCCTAGAACTTGTTCAACTTGATGTTTACCCAGTTCCAAATTATTTGTCCTACATGGATGTTTCAAGGTAAGAAGTCAAGTCTTAGAGCACTCTAGAGTCTACTTGAAAATTATTTAGATAAGTCTCTCTGAGCTTATGTATAATCACTTTTTCATATTTTGAAGTTAAATAATTAAATTTAATGGTTTTTACTTATCCTCTAAAGATGTATGTAAGTATCTTTCACTTAAAATGCATTTTGTATTCTGTAGTTCAAACCAGAGCATCAAGGTGTCAGTGTGTGTACCAATTAGAACACCAAGTTTGGGCTTGAAAGATTAGTGAATTGAGGGTTATATGACTTGAAGGTACAGTAGTTCCTCAGTCTCTTTTTTTTTTTTTTGAGACGAGTCTCGCTGTGTTGCCCTGGCTAGAGTGCCGTGGTGTCAGCCTAGCTCACAGCAACCTCAAACTCCTGGGCTTAAGCAATCCTTCTGTCTCAGCCTCCCGAGTAGCTGGGACTACAGGCATGCTCCACCATGCTTGGCTAATTTTTTTTTCTATATATATTTTTAGCTGTCCAAATCATTTCTTTCTATTTTTAGTAGAGACGGGGTCTCGCTCTTGCTCAGACTGGCCTCGAACTCCTGACCTCGAGTGATCCACCCTCCTTGGCCTCCCAGAGTGCTAGGATTACAGGCATGAGCCACCGCGCCTGGCCTCAATCTCTTTAATTATATTAACCATGTCTTTGTGTCTTTCCCTGAAATGATATTAATTTTATTTTTTTAAGTGTTGTATTTCTTTTAATTCCTCCTCCCATTTATTATTTTGTTACCTATATCTCCTTGGTAAAAATTCTTAGAAAATAGCAATTACAAAATAGGAATTCTGTACAACCTGTTCAGTTTTCTTAGCTCCTTTTTGAATAGGCTGACCATCTTACCCTTTATGCAAATTTGCTTCTGTGGTGTATCATACTTATTTCAATTCATACAAATACTGTGATAGACTTTTTCCTGAGGGCACAAAGATGTGACTATACATATATAAATACAGCATACATTTATATAAATTAAACTTTAAAAATTTTAATGTTGAATTTTAAAATTGAAACTCAAGAGAATTCCAAAGGAAATACATAAAATTTTCTCAGTGCATGGGAGTCTGTGGCCCACTCTAGGTGACAGCTGTTAACTTGTGTCACTGTATAAATTCTGATAATTTGTTAACAGTCACCATACTTTGTAATCACAACAGCTATGTGATTTATCGTATACAAAAATTTACCTTTTGTTATGAAAGTACACAGACTTGGCTTTTTTAATAATATAATTATATAAGAATGTGTCAGCTATTGGAATTCTTACAATTAAAATTTTATCATAAGTTTATAATTATAAAATTATTTGAGTAGTGCTTCATTCATTTTCTACTATCTACATGTATCGGACAGTTTTATTTAATGAACTTGAAGTCACACATTGCTTAATTAGTTTACTGTTTTTTCCTATTAGCCCTGGATGTTGTTATTTTTACTTTTTAAATAAAAACAGTATAGGAATGGGGTTTGCATCCATGTGTGCATATAAATACCTTGAGCAGATAGATGTATTTCAAGTATACACATTACAACTATTTTCCTTTTTTCTTTAATATCTTATAGCACTTATCCCAAGCATCATATTTTCATAGAATTTTCATCTGTCTATAAAGAATTATAGTTATAATATACATACCATTTTAGATTCCTTGTGCCTGGTCACTTAATATATTTAAAAAAGAAGGTAAAAGGCTAACCATTTCTGACTAGGGACACATCCAAATAGAGTAGATGTGTTTAAGTAACTGTCAGTTCATTTAATAAAGTCAACATTAGTTTAGTTCACTTGTTTCTAGTAATTACTATTACTGTCTAATGCCCAAATAAATGTTTTGAAGTAATTAAATCTGAGTCTTAACCGTAAGTGCACATTTTCACTGCTACTATTTTAAAACCGCCTCTCACTCTTCCCATTTATCCATGGCTATGTTTTCATGATGCCAACCGGAGCTGGGAAGTATTTTAATGTTAAGGGTTAAGATGTACATTTGAAAATAAAACTGTTATGCCATTTGACTCATTGACTTAACGGAAGTGTATGTGTTTTTATTACCAATATGACATCCTCTCCCTAAACTTGACATGGATCTATAGACTTTATAGGAAAGTAAGTTTGGGAACTTGACCTTTTTATTTTTTATTTTTATTTTTTTTGAGACAGGGTCTCGCTGTATTGCCCAGGCTGGAGCGCCATGGCATGATCATGTGGCATGATCAAACTCCTGGCCTTAAGTGATCCTCCTACTTCAACTTCCTGAGTAGCTGAGAACTGTAGGCATATGCCACCATACCTGGCTAATTAAAAAAATTTTTTTGTAGAGACAGGGTCTCACTATGTTGTTCAGTCTGGTCTTGAACTCCTGGCCTCAAGCAATCCTCCTGCCTCAGCCTGTCAAAGTGCTAGAATTATAGGTGTGAGCCACTGTGCCTGGCCTAGACTTACTTTTAGACTTGAGATGATACAGATGATGTAACCCTGTCCTTTCTTACTTTTTCTTTACTACTTCTCCCTATCACAATTCATCTTGATTCTAGAGTAAAGTGAATCCACATGATTTTGATTCATACCCACTGTACTTTGGTATTTCATTTAAAGTTTTATTTATTTTTTGTTAATTATTTTGAGTTTAGAACTACATTTGAGGCCAAGTTCAATCAGAAAATTAATTTTATGTTCTTGTATTTAGGAACCGCTTAGAAAATGTGCCTGAGTGGGTATGTGAGAGCCGAAAGTTAGAAGTTTTGGATATTGGCCATAATGAAATATGCGAACTTCCCGCCCGGTAAGTATTACAGATCCAGTGAAAGAATCTCAAAACAGATGAGCAATAAGAAAAAAAATTGCTGATTCAGTGTTTAACTTGTTATTATAAACCCTTAAGAGTTTGTTTTAAAACCTTATTTGGTGTTTTTACCCCATGCGGTGTCTTCAAGTTACATACTTTCTTCATGCAGTGAGTAGAGTCAGGTTTTGACTCTCAGTCCGACTTTTTAAAGCCACACAGGAAGTGATGTTTGGTAGAAATTTTTAAAGAAGCTAAGAGAAGTATTCAGAGATTCAGCAAACAATATAGTTAGCCTGCCTCTGGGACCTTAATTCTTTCAGAATCTTCCACTTCTATCTGTTGACTTAATATGTCTGCCTTACCAAGAAATAACTTTTGTTTTCCGTAGAATATAACTTTGAGCAGAAAAAAAGATTGTTAGATCATTAAACCTAGAAAGAGCAAACTAGATTATCTTTTTCTTGGTGTGAAATTTGGAGTAAAAGTTTCAAGAAATTCTCTTTCCTTCTCTCTTTTAAATATGTTATTTTTATTTCATAATTTTCACTTTAGTGGCAAGATTTGCAAAATAGCCATGTGACGACAACTAGTGCCCATAAATACAGAGAAATATTTTCAAGTTGACTAATTGTGATCCAGATATTATTGAACTATTAGTGACTAGCCATGCAATTAATAACCAAAAGAGTAGTCTAGTCAGTGCTGTCCTATAGAACTTTCTGTGATATCTGTGCTGCCCAATAGAGTATCCATGAGGCACATGCGGCTGTTAAGCACTTGAAATGTGGCTAGTGTTACTGAGGAACTGAATTATTTATTTAATTTTAATTAACTTAAATTTAAATAGCCACTTGTGACTAATGGTTGCCACAAATCAGGTCTAGTTAATTGCCTCTGTTCTTAGCCAGTCAACCAAACAGAAGAATTTAGTTGTTTTAAACTATGTGTGCTCAAAAATAGCAGTGAAAATATTGTAAAAGTATGTCACCATTGTGGAGTGAACTTTTACTTTAGGCACACAGTCTTTAAAGGTATGTGATCAATATTCCTCTGTTTTCTTGTAAAGAACAAGGTTAGTGAAATATACATGCTTGATAAACCTAGTAAGTATGTTGGAGGTGGGCTGTCCAATATGGTAGCTCCTACCCATTAGCCACATGACTAGTGAGCACCTGAAATGTGACTAGTCTTAATTGAGAAGTGCTACAAGTGTAAAGTATACACTGGATGCAAAATATTAATAATAGTGTATATTAATTACATATTAATATTTTGCATACATTTGGGGCCAAGTAAAATACACCCTAAGCATTAATTTACTTGTTTCTTTTTACTTTTTTTATGTGTGGCTCTTAAGAAAATTTAAAACTACATCTGTGGCTTGCATTGTATTTCTGTCGGATAACACTGTGTTAGAATATAGCTCTCATAAAAGAAATCTGAGTTATATTTTCAGTCCCTGAAAAGCTCAGCCAATTTTGCTTTGTTCCTCAGCCATACATTATCCCTGTAAATTTGATTCGTTTGAAAATGCTCTCTGCCCTCGAATATTATGTTGACTGAGCGTTTAGGTGGCCCAGTGCTGAGGGTCAAGAGTGTGTATGTCTGTGTCTGTGCCTGAGCCTCTTAAAAGAGGAACAGCAAAGATGAAAACAGGCTACTACTGGTAGGGAAAAAATAGTTTGTTGAAAAAATTTCTTACCATATCTTTCCTCCTATTTTCTCTCTTCTCTCTCCCTGTCCAGCCCTTCAATCCAACAGATATCTCATTGGTGCCTAAGTCCTCTCTTGCTGTAGGCTAAAACAAAGACATTTTTAATATATTTATGTGTATATGTAAACAAACAGTAAATACAAGATATGACTTTTTATCCAATTTTTCCCCAAATTCGTTAATCTTAGATTTGCTTTATATCATTACAGGCTTTTTGGGGATCTAGACAAATGCTTATTCAAAGCAAATCCCAAATGCTCTGTTGTCAAAGAATTTAAACCGTGTGTGTATGTGTGCGTGTGCGTGTGCGTGTGTGTGTGTGTGTGTGTGTTTTAACTCATGGGACAAAAAGAATGTGTATTGTTTTCTTGTTTATGGTGGTATTCAGTTGCAAATTTTGTATGAGCCCCATTGTTAATGTATTAATAACATTCAGGCAAGACAGTGATTCATTAGAATTGATTTAATATTCAGACTGTGTTTACCTAAGTAAGGTTTATGAGGAGTTTGGCAAAATAGAAATTATTATTTAGAAGTGGAAATGTATTAAAAGGGAAAGAAAGTATTTTCATACTTAGACAATATTCAAAAGAATTTAAATCCAATAATTAGCATTTAATACTCATCCTGTAGTTGATTAAATCTACTTTTTTATTTGTAAAAATCAAGAAAAAGAATTTGTCAACTGTCTTTTACTTTTTATGTATTAAAGGATAAATAATATATATGATAAATTTATACATATGTGTGTGTGTGTATATATATAAAATGAACCAAATACTGAATTACTGGTTTGGAGTGACCATTTCAGAGACTGCCTGTGATAACTGTGAATGTGAGGATAATCTGACTGGCCTGGATCATCTGTCTTGTCACACTGATGCCTAAACCTACAAAATCAGATACCTTTAATTGTGGTCTGTGTGTCTCACAGGGTTGAGACAGGTTGCTAGCATCTTTGTGAGCAATGAATCTAGATCTGATATTTAAAGTAAATTTATGCCATAAGGTATGGTGATTTTTAACCATTATGAATCAAAGGATACAAAGTTTCAGTTAGACAGGAGGAATAATTCAAGAGGTCTACAACATTGTGATTATAGTTAATAACAATGTGTTGAATTCTTGAAAATTGCTAAGAGAGTAGATTTTAAATGTTCTCACCATTAAAAAGATAGGTATGTGAGATAATACATATATTAATTGGCTTGATTTAGCCATTCCACAGTGCATACATATATCAAAACATCATGATGTACACCAGAAATATATGTAAATTTTTTTTTAGTTAAAAATTAAATTAGTTAACTAAAAAATAATTGTGAGCATCAGTAAATGAGGTCAGAATGGTGGAAAGCAGGAAATGGATGACAGTATAACAGGAATTATTTATTTATTCATTTATTTATTTATTTTGAGAAAGAGTCTCGCTCTGTCACCCCAGCTAGAGTGCAATGGCATCATTATAGCTCACCACAACCTCAAGCTTCTGGGCTTAAGCAATAATCCTGCCCTCAGCCACATACCACCACACCAGGCTAATTTTTTCTAGAGGCAGGATCTCACTCTTGCTCAGGCTGGTCTCAAACTCCTGGCCTCAAGGGATCCTCCTTTTGGCCTCCCAAAGTGCTAGGGCTACAGGTGTGAGCCACTGTGCCCAGCCATGAATTCTTAATCTAAAGTGATCATGATGCAATTATAACCTTGCTTTCCCGCAACTCCCAGATGTCTGTTTAAACCTGGGGTCTGTCTTATTCTCTACAACTCTTGAAGACGTCTGAAGTGGTCATAATGCAGATTTACATTAGATTAACAAGTATTCATCGTTTGTGAAAGTTCTGATAACCCTTAGAAGAAACACAGCCAAGCTTCCAAATGGCTGTATCAGACTCATAAGAAGGTAGTGGATTAAGTGCATTCTACTTTCTGTAGGAGAGAATCTCTACCTTGGTCTAGCATTAAACTAAAGAGAAAACAAAAATACCAGCCAGGGAAGTGAGGCAAGGGAGAAACAGTTTTGATTGTGAAATGCAGCTGAAGGAAAATATAACATTTTCTCAGTTGACATTTGTAAAAGTTTAGTTGAATAGAAGAATCCTTTATTTAATGTGGATCCTCTGAGTAAAGATTGCTCAGCTATGTTTATTCAGAATCTGTTGTGGGTAAAACACCCAGCATTCTAGTGCAATACAAGACACAAACCGTACCTTGAAGAAGCATACAACCTTTTAAAGCTTGCCTTGTGAATCGAACAAGATTATGAAACCTTTTTTTGCTATGTAGAGCTTCTTTGTTCAGTATTCCTTTTCATAGTTTTTCCTTCCCCCCTTTTTCTTAAAGTATAGAAAGTATTGAAACATAAATAGCTGCAGGTTTGAACTTACCTTAAAATGAATTTGCAGTTGCTCTGAATGAATTTATGATTTTTGGAGAGTTAATTTTAAGTATTCTCCTACTCTTACTCATTTTTCAAACTTTACCCCAAATTAGCTCTAAGTAAGCTGCCTTCTGTCTTTTCTTTTTGGTACAGCTTATTTTGTAACAGCAGTCTCCGGAAACTACTGGCAGGACACAACCAGTTGGCAAGGCTACCTGAAAGGCTAGAAAGAACATCGGTGGAGGTCTTGGACGTGCAACACAACCAGCTCCTTGAGCTACCGCCTAACCTGCTGATGAAGGCTGACAGGTAAAGCGGTTTGTTTGTCTGGTTTATTCATCTGAGTCTGTAAATACTCCCTCATTTATATTTTTGTCTTCTATGATCTGAGACCATTTGTATAAACTTTCTGATTGTATGTCTGTTGTAGATTTATGAAGGGAATAGTTTTACCAGCCACTTCTCTAACCATTTTGGAGGGTATGGAGTCAGGGGCATCCTGTAGATTCCTTATAATTTTGCTGCTCTCTGGAGAGAAGTAGGTTATGTTGTGTGTAGAAATGTGTTGTGGGGATGTCAGTGTAAAACAAGGATGAGAGATATACTCCTGTATCGCTACCTGGTCAAAACTCGTGCACCCTGCTGCATGCTTAGCGTAATTATCTTACGATTCACAGTTTGAGACTTTTGGTGATAGGGATAGATTTTCCTAGAGTTTGCTTAGTTCTTTTTTTTTTTTTATCAGTCCTCCTTATCTTTACCAATTTTCCCTTCATATTTAATTTCTTTTGAACAAACAAAATTTTTCTACATAATTTATATCATACACTAAGCATTTGAAGAATTCTGTTTTGAATGGGGGAGAGGTAAATTTAAACATTAGGTGAGGTTCTATTTTCTATGAGTTGCCACATGCAGAACTTTCTTTAAAGAGAGATTGAAGTAACAGTGGCGGTTCACTTACTGTGGGGCCTCTTGTGTGCACAGAGCCCTGTGCCTCATATTAACATGTTTCCTAGTCAGTTGGCACAAACCATCTCAACTTCTGTTCATGTTTATTTTTAGCGAGTGACCATTGCTTTAGAGACAGTATGAGGGATCTGATGTTTAGTGTATCTCATGATGAAGACCAAAAAGTTAAATTTAATTTTGCTTCTGCAAGTACAGAGAAGGCAAGGAGATGATGAGGGATCTTTTTACCTTAAAAAATAAGTTAGATGTGTTTCACCAGGTGTGATGTTATGTGAGTAAAACAGCAGTCTGAGAACTCTGGCTCTCTGGAGCTGAATTACATTCCCCACCATGTGTCCCCACAGCCCTGTGCTTACTCCTGTCACAGTACTCATCACACACTGTATTATTATTTCTCGTCTCTCTCCATTATTAGGTTATTAACTCTGTGAAGCCAGTGACTGTGTTTTAACACACTAACTGCCATGAGAATTGTATTTAACTCTAGTTTTGACGCTGGGGCTGCCTGAAGCATATATAAAATCTTACTTGTTGATGTTCTTATTGTTACAATTAATATTGACAATTCTAAAAACGTGTATCAAATGAATAGAAGTCAATAAAGTTCATTTTTCTATTTATGTTTACCTGTAAATTACAGTCAAACTTTTTATTTTATTTTCATAATAAAACACTGTGGCCCCAAGGAAAAGTTTCTGATTTCTGTCTACCTGGGGCGACAGAGCAAGACTCTGTCTCGAAAAAAAAAAAATTATAGTTTTTTTTTTTTTTTTTTTTTTTAAGAGACAGTATCTTGCTCTGTTGCCTGGGCTAAAGTGCAGTGGCATCATCATAGCTCATTGCAGCCTTGAACTCCTGGGCTCAAACAATCTTCCTGCCTCAGCTTTCCTAGTAGCTGGGACTACAGGCATGAGCCACCATGCCTGGCTAATTTTTTTATTTTTTGTAGAGACATGGTTTCACTGTGTTGCCCGGGCTCGTCATGAACTCCTGGCCTCAAGTGCTCCTCCTACCTTGGCCTCCCAAAGTGCTGGGATTATAGGCATGAGCCACCACGCCCAGCCTTAATCATAGTTTTATCCTCAACATTTTATACTGTGTGTGTAATAAAGGAAAGTACTCAACAAATATTTATTCAATAAACCATAGAAAATTTAAGGAATTTTAAATACTACCTTCACTCCTGGCTTCATATTTTTCTTCTTCTTCTCCTTTTCCTTTTTTAAAAAAATCTTATTCCAAGATGTAACTTATATTCAGTAAAGTGTACAACTCAAGCGTACTGCTCAATGAATCTGTACATATATAGATTGATACATAGATACACCTGCAACCACCATCCCTATCAAGATATAGAACATTTCCAACTCCCTTTTCCATGTGTTCTGTTTTCCTCATTAAAAAAAAAAATTATCTTCAGTGCACTTAGGTAAATTATAATTGCTTCCTACTAGAGAAATTATAAAGAAATAGTGGAATTGTGAGAAAATGGGATTGCCATACTATAATTGAGCAGTGCCATGTCATTCTCCTGACAAAAAGTGAAATGTTTCAAGATCATGTAAAGAATTTTTCTTGTTTTTACATTCATGTCAAAGTACAGTGTGCAGCACATGGGTAACTTTAGACATGTGGTTTTTGTTATAAAAACTATAGAATTTGATTTCTTCCCCTGTGGAGGATTACAAGTTATGTTATAATCTTGCGTTTCTTTTATAAAGCTAAATAGGCAAAATTTGGGTGCAATTTTGTAATGAGAATCCACTTATTCCCCTAGAGTTCTACACTAAATCTATAGAACCAAATAAATAGATTGATTCAGGTTTCAGGAATCTTTGAGTGAGATAAAACTATTTCTGAATCTTGCCAACTCTGGTAAGTCACAACTAGTAGGTGAATAGTGCTGGAATTTCCACTTGATAACAGTCATTCTTTATTCATCTCTGAGGTTTGGTTTTAAAGGACAGTTCTAGTGTTCACTGTCTGGAGGCAGTTGGTAAGCAGTCACTGAGTATCCTTGATGCCAGGGAAGATGTGCAAACAGATCCCTGGAGAGGCTCCTTATTTAGGAAAGGTGACTGTATTTTCACATGGAGATGGGTTTGGTCAAGGATTCGAGCAAAGGCAGCTGTAACTTCAGGTTGCTTCACGGGGATTCTGATGACTCCCAGGATGGAGGACCACTGCCTTCACTGTTGACTTTGTGACCCCAGGCAGGTCACTCTAAACCCAGTTTTCTCATTTTGCTTATTTTGTACATTTTGTAAGTTGAAAAAGGAAGGATTGTGTGAACTAGAATGTTTCTAGTAATGCAACGT
Organism: Varecia variegata; assembly: GCA_028533085.1. Taxonomy (NCBI): domain Eukaryota; kingdom Metazoa; phylum Chordata; class Mammalia; order Primates; family Lemuridae; genus Varecia; species Varecia variegata. The sequence continues at coordinate 10,106,316 of CM052443.1, read as the reverse complement.
GGACAAATTAGGATGTGAACTGAGCCACTGAAAGAGGACATTGCTGTAATGAACGACATAATCTAAGCTGGCCGTGTCAGCTAAAGGCATTTAGGCAGAAATCACCATAGTTCAAATAGACTGACCTTTCTAGCCAACTGCATTTTGGAAAATGTTGTAGGGGAAATTAACCAGCCTCTGTAAGCCTTGAGAGGAGGGCAGGGCATGCTGAATGCATTTCAGACACAGGGGAGTTCTGGAGTAAGGGGTTGGTTGAATTAGAAGGAGCAAGTATCCTGGTTTTCTTTTATGAGAAAAATGCACATGACCCAAAAAAGGCAGAAATTAGAAACTTTTTCAAGAAATTATATATCCCAGTGCCTTTGTTTTCCAACCAGTGTAATAGCTGTATCACCAGCATGGTACAGCAACTGATCTAGTAGAGTCAGAAAGCAAAGTTAAGAGAGTTGGTTATCTTAGGCAGATAGGATTATGGTGGGGGTAATATTGGTTAGTTGTTTTTTTTAAAGCACATTTTTGTATTATTTTACTTGTTAGAGGGTTAAAAAATGTTTTCTAATAATTTCCACCAAACTATGCTTCTTAATGGGTTAATACTTCTACTTATCCTGTTTGTACAGCCTAAATAATAGAAGGTTCACTTGCCTAGTTAAAAAAAATTTAGTATGTATTTTTTATTGAGGCATAATTTACATTCAGGAAAATTTACAGATACTATGTATTTGGTAAGTTTGGGAAAGAGGAACAAACTAGTACTGATGGTTGTTAAAGCAAACCAACCCAGAAAACATGCAGTTTAAAATATTAAAGAAGGTTTTTTAGGAAAGAATCTTCGTGACAGGCCTCTTACAGGTAGTTTCAGTTGTGATTTGTTTTAGTTTACATGGTTCAGTACAGCAAACATCTTACTGGTCTAGTGAGTTGTATGTCACTGTGCTGGATGGTGTAGGGCATTGAAAAATGACCAAACGTAGGAATTACCCTCAAGGAGCTTACAATCTAATGCAGAATTTAAAAAAACTACACAATAAACTGCGGTGAAAAGGTAGGTTTAAGGAAGTAGAAGAGATGGAAAATGATATGGTTGAGCATAATTTAGGCTCATGGTAATTAAGAACAACACTTCGTTGTTGTACAATACAAAGCTGTGTGTTTGGCAGATAGCTGCAGGCATTAATGACACTTTGCTTCAATTCTCTTTCCATTCAGTTCCATGATATAAATCTTAAAAATATGTAAGTTCCTGTTTTCATATTTTTTGTGTTAATAAATTGTTACCAGTTCTACATTTAAGTTTTATAACTGAGGAAAGACCCAAATACAAGCATTTGTAACTTAAAATGATTTAGTTCATGCTTTAAGTAGAACACGTGCTTGAATGTGTAAAGAGGACTACCAGAAAAACATGCATCATTGGACACGGAGCAGAAGACCAAATTTTGACTCTCTTTCTTGGGAGTTTTCCTTTGCTGTGAATCTTGCCTGCTTAACCCAGTCTTGTAGTTTTAAGTACGAGACTGTACTTAAACAGTACAGTCTGTAAAGTATTACAGCTTTAGACTAGTGTATTTTAATCTGCTATACCTGGTAGCAGGAAGATAGTTGGTAACCAAATAAGAGAGAGGGGAATCCACTTTAAATTAGATGACTTTTAGTAATATCTTCATCTTCCTCTGAAAACTTGAGATCAATTTTATTAAAATTCTTATGATTTGAATTAGCAAATGCAGTTTGAGTTTACTCTCCAGATTCATCTTTTTTGTCTTGCCAGTCAACTAAAAACATGTACTGAGTATCCCTTTAGAATCTTCTCCTTCTGTATGCCTTAATTATACAAGTAGTTATAAATCTTAAGTTCAAGTAAGTATGGCAGCACCAACTACCTCACCTATATTCATCTTTTGAGTTTTGTTTATTTTGACTTGCTTTTCACTGGCAGCTCACAAATTATAGACATACATGAAATATGATGGACCATATTATCGCCCAAAAGTTGACTGTGATTTTGTATCTTACTATCAGGGCAGGATTTGCTTCTGTTGGGTAACCTGGCACCTATTCTAACCTGGATCTTACCAGCCTGAATTTCTCATCTTACCTCTTTTAGCTTTGAGTTGAGGATTTTCTTGATGGAAACCCCAAAAGAGTTTCAGATAATTGGTTGTCATCAACAGATGGGCAGGAGAGGAGGTAGATTCCCCATGGGTCAGGAGAGTGGATGAGACATTGCCAGAGGTACTGCCATCCTTCTGTTCCTTCCTGAAATCTTGGCGATGACTGACTCCCTGTCCACCTAGCATCTGCATGCACATTTGATGGCCAGACAGCTTCTCCTGGGGAAGTCAGTCTAATTAGCAAAGCCAAAACAGACCCTTTAAGGGAAAGTTATAGATCCCTGTTGTGTGTGGGCATCTAGGTCTGTTTTTTCCCTAGTTGGACCAGTACATGGTATTTTCAGGGGCAGGAATGGGGGGAGTATGTGTGCAAATGAAGTTCATGGTAACTGCTCGTTTGTTTTTATTAACTATCCCCAGAGCATTAGTCACATTACAAACCAAAAGTTTTAATGACTCAGACAGAAGACGTGTAAATATCAAAGAGACTAAATGGGAACAGAAAATTTAGAAGAGCGTGATCGATTGACCATGACAACTGGTACCTTTTGGCAAAGACAGATATTTCTGGCATTTTGAAGAGCTAAGTTGCCTACCCTTTTTTTTTTTTTTTAAGCGAAGAGAGCTGTCTGGTGATGTTTTGTTGATTTGAGAGTCATAGTGGACTCAAGATAGTTTTTCTCAAAGTGTGTCTTCAGAATCCCCTAGAGTTGTTCTCAAACATGCAGATTCCGGCTCTTACCTCAGTTCTTGTCACTTAGACTTTAGAGGGATGGCCTGGGAATGTGCATGTTTAACAGGGCCCCCCAATGAGTTCAGTGCAGAGGGTCTGCCAAACACACTGGAAGCTAAAGTTGACCTCAGGTGCTACTGCTGAAATAAATAGATTTCTGTGAAAGAATTTTAATACAAAAATTGAATGTGAGTCTAGTGATGTTTCTGGATATCACATACATCCCCTCTTTTTAAAGTGTTGTGTTTCTCAAATATTTTAAGGTAAGTGGTTCTTAGCCAGGGTTATTAAATCAAAATTAACTGACAAGTTTTTCAAAGCTGGGGAATCAGTCAATGGAGTTTAGAACACTATGAAGAGGAGGAGAGTTTCCATCCTTTTCTCCCTGCCAACCCCTCAGACCCCCCAGGATTCACCTCAGTCCTGGAGAAGGGAGGGGTGAGCCACTGGAAAGTGGCCGATTATGTGATCTCGACAGGGAGAGTTCTGGTGGCAAACTCAATGTGTTGTTAACCAGAACAAACTAGAGGAGTTTAACCAGAAGTTTCTAAGCACTCCTGTCTGTGAACAGTGCTCTGAGCCTGAGGAGAAGCCACTAATGGATTATCAAAAGAGTCCTGCCAGCACTCTGAGAAGCTGCTTTTGTAATCCTTACACTGCTTCTCTGATGCTCCTAAAACAGATGAGTTGGGCAACTCTGCCTCGCCAGTGGGAGAGGGGTGTGTGTATAACCAAAAACTACTACGATGCATTAGGACAGGGGTTTTTGCACTGTGATGATTCTCAGTCATCAGAATTTTTTTATGTAGATTTTGGGGCCTCACTCTGACCTACTTAGCAAGAATATCTGAGGGTTGAAGTTGAGAATGTGCACTAATAAAGACTCCCTAGATAATTCTGAAGTGTAGTCAGATTGCAAACTACTGACCTAGAGCATCTTGTATGAGAAATGTTGCTCCTTTAGCAGCTCCAGCCTTAATTCAGTGAGAGTATAAAGTGTAAATAAAAAAGAAATAAATACCAAATCCCAGCAAGCAATCTCTCACATTTGCACTTCACCCCTGCTTCACCCTTGGCACTTTGTGTCAAGCAAAGGCAGAGTGAGAAAAAGAGAAAAGAGGGGAGCTAGCAATGGGGCTTAAGGTGGGTCTACAGCTACCACCTAAAGCTTAGGCAAAAGTACGTGCAGCTTGAAGGGGCAGCATGCAAAAAATATGGCTGTTGAAGGAAAATTGACAACTGAGTTGGTGAAGGGGAAGAGAAGCAAATGGGAAAACTAAAGATCCTACAAGACAAAAGTAAACCAGAACATCATAGGACACACAACATTTCCGTACTCAACTCAAACAAACAAAAATACATTATTGTATCTTGATTTTGCTATGCTAAAATAGAAGATGACACCATTGAACTAAGAATCTTATAAAGCAATCTGATACCATGAAAATGAAAAGGAAAAAGATGAGCGACCCATATTGAGTTATTATCCCCCAAAATAAGAAAACAAAAAACAACAGGCATCCACTGTGGAATATTCTCCCCCCAGAAATCTTTTGTGAAGCCTAAGGAAACTGTAAGTAAGAACACATTCCACGCAGAATTAAATATACTCAAACAAGCATTTTGGGATATAGAAAACAAAAAATTGAGAAACTAAGAACAGCAATGGACAAACAATAAGGAATAAAAAGAGAAGTAATTGAACTCAGAAAGTGGAAGAGAATGGCAGTGATCTCAGGAATGAGGAGTATATTACAGGGTGCCCAGGGGAGAATAGGCTCAAATAAAAAGTTAACAAGGGGCATTAAAGGCAGGAAAATGAATGAAAATGAGATAAAGAAAAATTTAAAAGGTTAGAGATAAAGCAGTGGAAATGGACAGACCAAAAAGGAATAACATTTATATATGAGTCCTTGAAGAACAAAGACAAAACCATGGAACAGAACTAATATTTAGAACTGTAATCCAAGAAATTTTTCCAGTGACAAACAAAAGATCTTAACGTACATCTGAAAGAGACTACAATTGAGTACCTGGAAAAAATTAACCCAGAATGTTCACTTTTGAGATGTATTTATTAGATTTTGAAGATATAAATTTTCATGGCTACCAGGAAGAATATCAGATAATTTTAAAAGGCAGATATTTAGACTGTCATCTGTCTTCTCAAAAGGAACATTTATCTCCACACAGTAGGCTCTAGGGACAATGATACCCCAGAGGATGAATGTTATCCAACCAAGAAGTAACTAGTAAATTGCTAAAGGGAATGACAATGAGCCTCGGAGTATATATAAATGTAGCTCTGAGACGAAAACAAAGGTAAAGAAGAGGGTGGAAAATTAATATACAAAAGTTTTAAGTGGTCACAAACGATAAATAATGCTGCTTAAAAATAGGAAAAGGGGAAAAGGAAAAAGTAAAGTAGAAGGAGGTTATTGACTGATGTATAGGCAATAGATGTGACTTAAAGAACACTATCAAAAACTGATAAGCTAGATAATAAATGATTAAATAAAAAGCCAAGGGACTAAGGTCATTCAGTAAGGCATAAGTAGAAAGGTAACCACTAGGACAAAAATACAAAATTCCCTAAATACAAAAAAGTAAATGTGTTGAAGAAATAATATATATCCCATAGAGAGAGATACATAGCAAGTGCATATGAATATGAAATATATGATAGAGTTGAGACCAAACCTCACATATATCAATACATATGCTTGAACTTACCCCCAAAATGGAAACAACCCAATATCCATCAGCTAATGAATGGGTAGAAAAAATGTAGCATATTCATATGTGAATTATGAATTATATCTCAATAAAGCTGCTAATAAAAAACATACTACCCAAGTATTGAGGAATACTTCCTTAACATTATACATATATACACTTAATCCTAAAGCCACTTTCTTAAAGAGGAAACCCCAGTTGCATTTCTGTCTACTAAGATCAGTAGTAACAGTACAAGGATGCCCACTATTTCTACTATGATTCAATTCTATACTAGATGTATTAGCTATGCAATTCGACAAGAAAAAATCAATTAGAGGTGTGAGAATTGGTAAAGAAAAGATAACCTATCTCTATTTGCAGTTAACATGATAGTATACTTGAAAACCCTAGAGAATCACTTATGAATGAACTCAGACAATAAAACATTTTAGTAAGGTGGCAGAATATAAAATTAAAAAAAAGTCTTCATGTATACAAACATAGCCATTAAAAGATATATTAGTAGCAAAAAATCCCATTTAAAATAGCATCAAAGAAGATTAAATACCAAGGAATAAACTGAAGAAATGTGCAAAAGCTATATGAATAAAATGTTAAAACTCATCTGAAATTCACAAAAGCAAATTTGAACAAATGGAAAGATATCCCCTGTTCTTAAATAGAATGACTTAATATTATTAGGATATCAAGTTTTCTGTAAGTTACTTTGTAAGTTTAACACAATTTTCATATAAATACCAAAAAGCTTTTGTAATGAAGTTAGACAAATTGATGCTATAGTTCATATGGAAAAAAAGGAACATACAAGAATAGCCAGGAAAACACTGACAAAGTAAAACTACAAAGGGGAGACAAACTTTACCAGATACCAGAACATGTGTGCTTTGGTTCTGCTGCTGAGAAAGCCTAGAAGCAGTGATACGTCAGCTCCAGTGAGTATATCCAACACCTAGACCTCAGTTTCTAAGTGCCATTCTCCAGGACAGGAACCAGGTACCCTTGGAAACAGAACTGATTCTAGGGCTAGAATAGGGTTAACATAAACGAGCCCAAAAGTAAAGAAGTCCTCAAAAAATGATGGGAACGTGTCAAAGAATACATGAGCCAACTTGGAGGAGCTCCCAAAAGCCACATCTGGGACAATTTGAGCAACAAATACAAAATGATACTAATGAATGATATCCAGTTGAATAAAATAAATATCTGTAAGATCATATTGATATAAGTAATTTAATAAATACGGACAGGTCTTACAGAATAATTCCAATTAATAAACTGAAAGTAGAAGGAATCATGGAAATAGAAATATCACCATTTGGCAAATACCACAGAAATGACTGTTGCAAGCAAGAATCCTAAATTAATGGGCAAAAGTGTGATGAGAAACAGGAGATTTTTGTAGTCTCCAGTGTTCTACCTACAAGTTTATTAATTACAAAAGAAAAAATTTACAGTGAATATACTTTGAAGGCACCACCTTAACCAAATGATCAAAATTAATATTGCCAATAATAAGACATTGGTATCGTGTACCTCCTTATATGATGCACCAGGAAGGGCACAACTTCTGTGATATTTTTTCTAAAAATGCATGACCTTATTCTAATGATGATAAAACAAGAAACAAACCTAAATTGAGGGACATTTTACAAAATAAGTAAATAGTACTCTTCAAAAGTGTTAAGGTCATTTAAGATAATAAGACTGATTGGAGGAGACTAAGACATGCAATGTGAGACCCTGAATTGGATCGTAGACCAGACAAAGGACGTTAGTGGGATAATTGCTACAATTAGGATAAAGTCTGTAGATTAATTTATAGTATTGTATCAGTGTTGATTTTAATTCATCTTTAAAATTGATTTTTGAGCTCTTTTTCAACAATTCTTAAATCTGTATAATTTTTGCCATTTTTTCTGTAGGCATATAGTCTTTATTGTCCAAGCCAGACAGATTCTCAGACCTTCAAAAATAATGGCGATTCTGTTAGATTGTATGAACTTTTCCTCATTTGCAATCCCCACTGTTAGGTGGTATTGCTAGACAAATAATTGTGGTCTTTTTTTCACACTGATTAGTGAGATGTAACATTAATGTAGTAGGTTACAACCAGCACTTAAAAAAATTAAATAGGATAGAAAATACCAGTGTATATCACAGAGTAAGGTTAAGTATTGTTTCATGAATCTTTTTTCTTTTCTTTTTTTTTTTTTTCTAAAGAGGGTCTCACTCTTTCACCCAGGCTTCATAGATCACTGTAACCTGAAACTCCTGGGCTCAAGTGATCCTCCTGCCTCAGCCTCCTGAGTAGCTAGGACTACAGGTGCGCACCACCATGGTTGGCTAACTTTTAAATTTTTTTGTAGAGACAGGGTCTCACTATCTTGCCCAGGCTGGTCTTGAACTCCTGGCCTCAAATGATCCCCCTGCCTCAATCTCCCAAAGTGTCATGAAACTTTTGTTTCAGTTACACGTGTATATGTTGCATGTGTACTCTCTGGTCACATAAAATGTACTTTGTTCTCTTGGTTCCCATCATAAAAAGTTTGAAAGCCTCTCCTTTAAGGGCTAATCAACGTTGTGAAGGTAGATGAAATTGTCAAAAGTGTTGTGTTGTGAAGACAAGCAATAAAAAAATTCAAAGCATTTTGTGTGACATTTCTAGGACATCTTGGAGACAGAACCCAGGGGATTGTCTAAAAGTAGGAGAGTTTTGCTTGGCTTAGGCAGTTTTAACCATTTGGATTTTTAATGGAATACAAGTCCTAATACTGATCTCCAGAAAAATCATTTAAATGCTGAATGCCTGGTGTGCCTATTTGTAAATAGGTAAATCTGTCATGTTATAAAATCCTGTGCTCTGTTTCAAGGACAGAATTTGGCTGTAAAATGTAAGGGTGTGCTAGAAATTACTAAAAAGCAAACAAAACACCACCACCACCACCAAAAAAAACCCATAGATGAGCCAGATGGACAGAATGTGCCAAGGCAGAGGAACAGAGCAATTGCTCAAGAAGCAGGAAATAGATTTGTCTCACTGCTGTTGTGGGCGACTTTCCAAATGCTTTAGGGCAGGAGCCATATCTGTGTATCTTTTCTTTGTGACTTTTGCACTTTATGCCAAGAAAAGTTTCTAAGTACTATGCTATTTACTAACTTGGTTAAAGAATTGAGTTTGAAGTGCTATGTACACATGATCATCTTGTGACCTAGCAGGTGCCCTGCTTGACCTCTTGCCTTTTTGGAGAAAAGGGACCTATGAAAATGTCCCCAGGAAAAGGTTTTTGTTGTTATTATTATTTTAATGTTTGGATTTTAGAGAGGTATTTTTGAGAATTGTGGACTCTTCAGATTGTTGAGAACTGGGTTTTATTTCTGGCTCTGCCACTAGCTACTATTGAACCATTCCCAAGCAATTTGACTTTCTCAGCTTTAGTTTCTGTCTTTTGTGAAATGTGAGGGGGGGTATATTTAGGGTGATGGGAAAATTCAATGGGATAGAAAATAGGGAAGATCTCGGGAATCTACAAGCACCTTATAAATGAAAAGACAGCAGTGATACCATGTTACTGCCTGTTCTGTAATTAGAAGAGAGTTGCATAGGGAGAAAGGTTATATGAATGAAACATCTCTTGGCACATTAAACCGTCTTTTTGCATACAGCTACAAAATTTTGTGAGGGAAAAGCTTGAGGATAGTTAATTGCATCATAATGAGTTGAGACCAAACTCGGTGCTTTAGGAATTTTGCTTTTTTACGGGGTTAAAAGTAGGGAATGTGGTTCTAAAGTTTATTTATTGAGTAAAACTGTTACCCATACTGGAGAAACTTTATAAAACTAAAGTGGCCATTCATTCTGGTGGAAGGATGACACCTAGACCATTAAATCAGTTTAATTTGTCTCCTGCTGTGAAACATTGTGAAGCTGTGGAGAGAGTGTTTTAAGAGGGTGGATATTAAACTTAATTTTCCTGAGACCATTGTGATAAAAATCTTTTTAGAACAATTGTTTGCTCTTTGTTAACCAACAAGGTGATTCAGTCAGACTTCTTGCAGTTCAAATGATGTCCTTTGGAACTAGCCTATGTAGTTTCAGCTAACTTAGTTTCAATTCCTTGGAGGGGGACGATGTAGGACTTTTTTTCCCCTTAATTTTGCATAAAGAGTATATATACTTCCTTAAGTACAGGCAAATTTCAAACAGACGAGAGGATAAGTCTTTTTGGAAATCACTTTCTTCCCTTTATTCAGATGCTGTGAGGGGTTTTTAAGTCCCTTTGGCAGTGTTCTAGATGAGCATTCATTTGTATATATTTTTAAAATAGCATTCCCTCTTTTTCTGGCCTAAAAATATGCAAACATTCATGAATTCACTCTCTTTTCATGTGTCCATAACTACGTATTTCCTAGAGAATTCTATTTTAATGAGATTGTTAGATGGTTTCCCAGCCAACCCTAGTCCATGATATTTTAGGGCAATAAAATGTATTTCTGTCATTTTAATGTATTCTAATTCTACACTGATGAAATTCTTAACAGGAAATTTAAGTCAGAAGGAATAAATGGGACATGAAGAAACAGACTCGTGAAAATACTCTAAAGACCTATGGTGCTGAAACTGGTTTCCTTCCTAGTTCAAAACCATTTCAGAAACTGCATGAGTGACCTTTATTTTCTTCTCTGTAGCACACACGGCTATTATTTCCCATGACTATTTATGGTCTGTACGGCCCTTCTCTAACTTCCTTTTTTTTTTTTAAATGTCAACGGAATACGTGTTTCTTTAATGGAAAATTTTCTATTTTGGGGAAGCTGCTTTTCCTCAGATAAGTAATGGAGTTGGTGTGTGTGCACATGTGTGTAAGTTGTGTGGGTTGTGCAAGATTGAGTAGTGCTAAATTAGTGGATCAAGAGCTTGGAATATATTAGGAGTCCTGGTAAAGACTCCTAATATAAAGCCTTTTTTAAAATCCAAGATGAAACATCACTGTACCTGGTATTCCATATTCTCCCTTTTTAAGGATGATTTTATTTTTATTTCTAACCTATGGCAAAATAGTCCTGAATTGAATCCTGAAAATTTCAAACCAAGGTGATTTTGAAATGAGGGAACAGAGAGGCTTGTTAACAGGGTATATCTGGGTGGAAAGATAAGGCAAATTTGACCCTACTAACTCGCACGGGTGAGTCCTGTGCACTGAGCACTCTGTTCCTAGTTGCTGCAGCTGCACAGGTGGACAGCCACCTGCATCGGAGAGGGTCCTCTCTGACCCGAGCCATGACACAGTCCATCCCAGCTCTGCCCTTCCCATTCCTTCAGAGTGATTTAGAACCTGATCACAGCAAGGATTTTGTTGCAGTTCCCTAGCTTTGCATTGTGCATTATCTACGTTTCCCAGTAACTGTGGAGGATTGTATAGTTTTTGACTGGTTTGGTTAGGTGTGAAACTGTTCTTTGTGTTTTATCCATTGTTCACTCTATCTTCTGGAAACTGTGACAGCATATATGTTATCTTGCTTATTTTTTTTAATGTAAATTTTATTAAAGTATAATATAAATACAGAAAAGTGGCCAAATCGTAAGTCCAACACTTGGTGAATTTTCTCAAAGTGAACACATTTGTGCAACCAGCACCCAAAGAAACAGAACATTACAATGTTAGAAATGTTGCACACCATCTCCTGGATACTGTCACCCTCCCCACCTAAGAGTTACACCATTCTAACTTCTATTACCATAGATTAGTTCTGCCTGACTTTGAGCTTTATAGTTATGGAATTGTGCGGTGTATCCTCTTGTGTCCAGCTTCATCTGCTCAGAATTATATTTGTGAGGTTCATCTTGTTGACGCATATAGTTGTAGTTCTTTGTTCTCATTGCTTTATTGTATCCTGATATTTTAATACAGAGTAAATTATCTCCTGCAGTTGTGAATGTATGCCTGTAAAATGTGACTTGGACATCATACTGAAACCTAGTCACTACATGATTTAGTTGTATTGTGATCTAATGCCTAATTGTTTTATTACTATAAGAACCCTCTTATTAAAAAATAAGGAATTGCTTTTCTCTTCCTTAAGTCAGAATATTAACTTTACTGTACCACTTTCTCTTTCACTGCCCACCAGCTATAAAAATAATCTCTTCTTACCTCTGTGCTTCCATAAAAATTGATTTTTATCTATTTGTATTGGATGCATATAGATAGCCATTGTATTCATCATAGATAGTGGGTCAGAGATCCATATGCCTGCTAAATTGAACTCCTGGAAGCCAGGGCTTGTCTTTTCATTCATGTTTCCAAAGCCAGCTTCTAATATGCCTGGCATTGATCAGAAACCCTTTAGGTTTGTTGAGGGTTCTGAGCTAGAGCTCTGGCTTATCAACAGCGTTTTGTTGTGTTTTGTCATTGTAGCCTGAGATTCCTGAATGCATCTGCCAACAAACTGGAAACCCTTCCTCCAGCCACACTTTGTGAAGAGACAAACAGTATCTTACAAGAGTTGTATTTGACAAATAACAGCCTCACGGATAAATGTGTACCCTTGTTAACAGGACACCCCCATCTGAAGATTCTTCACATGGCCTATAACCGACTTCAAAGTTTTCCAGCAAGGTAAAGGAGGGTCATAAAGTGATGTTCTTAATTGCATTTCTAAAAATGTATGCATAGATAGAAAGGGGAAAGGCAAAAGCTTGAAACGTTTATTTTCCAAGTAATGTAAAGCTTGTTTGCTTGTTCCCTGTTTCTTCACAGTTGTCTTTTATGCAAGGTATGATTGGTATTTCTCAAAAGAGAAATAAGGGTTAGAGGATACATTCTCAATATGAATGTATCCAAAGATTCAATCATAAGAATGTTCTTAAGATTTTGAAGGTGCGTTGTTTAACAGGTAAATTTTTTTTTTTTTGCTTCTTTTTAACCCAATTAATTTTTTTTTTTTAAAAAAAGTTAACCTAATGTGGTAGGAATTAAAATGTAAACCAGGAACCTGAAGGTTTTTTGTTATCTACCAACTTTTGCATCTGTGTTCATGTTGTACAAAGCAATGGTGGCCTGTACAACCATAGAAACTGTGATGTTGCATATTATGGCTCTTGGAAGATTCCATTTTTAATCTGTTTTCATTTTAATCTCTAAGTTTGGGGTAGTGGTGGCATTACATCTAGGCCTTAAGTGAATTTACAGAGTCTGCCTTGAGGATTTACTCCACTTCCATTTCACTGGCATTTATCCATCTAACAAGTTAGGACTTGGAACAGACACCCACACATCAAAGAAGCAAACACTAACCCCTCTGGTATTCTGCTCGTAACTGGAACTCAGTGTTGGGACCAAATCAAAATATTCACACAGCCTCCCAATGCTGCCAACAGGGCTACCAGTCTGTGTAAGCCCTTGCTAACAGGAAGGTGGCCCAAATATGTGTTGACTTAAACTATTACTCTGTTTTTTGGCATAATAAAATATTAAAAAAATTTCCCCCCATTTGATATTAATGATTAAACTATTTTATGTTTATTTCCACATACTTTATTATGGAATGGGAATATGATATTTTTGGGGGAAAAAAAACATGGTAATCACATAACCGTAAAGCATCTGAAAGTACTCATCATCCTCTCTCAGATGGTGAATGTATAAGCCCTGCAGGAGAAATGATCCTCAGCTCTAATGCTGAGGATGTCCCCCATGCCAGGTGTAATCACCCACCCTAAGTGCAGAGAAGTTTTTTATGCGCCTTGTAAAAATCCACCTAGCAATAATTCTCTCTCCCTGGGGGCTGTGATGTGGCTCAGTAGCTCTGCTACAAGACCTCTGCACCTCAGAGCCGGGTCTATGACTTTCTTGTCTCCTTCAGCCTCATGTCTCACACAAGGCCTGGCCTACAGTCAGCACTCAACAAATGGTTGCTGAATCAAAGAACATGCCCCAGTGATCAAGTCATTTTGTCTTCAAGTCTTTTGCTACCTTCTTTCCATGTTGAGAGATGGAAACTTCTTTAACTTTTTCTTTCTTGGGCCTGTTTTCTGTGCTTCTAATCATTTTTCCTGCAGTATTACCCATTAGTTTCTCCATATTTCTTTTCAAAATATGATGACAACATATTTAAATAATATTCTTACAAATTCAGGCAATCATAGATGGATTACTTCACAGTTTGTGTATGTAATGTTGTTTGTAGTATATCCTGATACCACATTGGATGATATTAAAAGATCTGATTTTGTGAGATCAAAACTTAGTTCTTGTTGTATCTTAGGCACATACTTATTTTTAAGATAAGCAAATAAGATAACCCTTGTACTTGAAAGATGACAAAGAAAAATTATGAAGAGTTTCTTGTTAAGTTGTTTAAAGGTGTATTGTAACAAATGAAACCATAACAAGCTGAAAGGATACCAGTAACTGTAAACTAAATGATTTGGATTACAAGTTTGAGTTATGCTGTCTGGGAATCCTGTACTTCTTAGAGTCCAGCATCACCAGGGGTAGGGCGAGGGTTAGAGGATTGCAGAGGTGGAGGGGTTGTTTTTTCCTCCAAATTTATAGAAAATGCAAGAAACTCTGATTCTCAATTTTTTCTTTAGTTGGTTTCTATACTTAATTAAGATTATAGACAAAGATTGAACAGTAGAAGACATTCAGAAGTATTCAATTACATTAGAAGACGTTATTTAGGCAAGGTTGGAGAGATCTTTGAAGATGTTTAACAAGAGTTGAGAGAAATTTCTTTGGGACCTGGTTTGAATACGGGATGTGCCAGAAGCCAAGAGGTGATCCAAACGGCCTTTCAGCTGCACCTGCTCCCGTCACCAGCCGGTGTTCATCATTGGTGCCTGAGGAATTTGGGGAGGGCCTTTGAAGGAAAAGTATATCTTAATTTGAGCGATAGCCATGTTCTCTATGTCCCCTTGATATTTCAGTGCCACTGCAAAGAAATCATACTCTCAAACTAAGCTTTTTTAACGCAGTTATATTGGATTAATGCTGGCTTTTGATCCATTTAAGTAGGATTTCCTTAATGTTCAGAGTAAGTTACATAGCAAAGTGATTGTTGCCGGGGTAACTTAATTTATACATAGATTTTTAGGGGGAAAGGGGTATCCATTTTCCTTCTTGTTGCCAATTTGAAGAGTTAAAGTTAAGTTTTTGTTCTGTGGTAGGAAAGGAGGTGTTAAAATACTTTGCATGCTCCAAAACAATAGTGAAAAATTATCTTGATTGTAAAAGTCTATTACAAGTGAATCTTTAAAGGCATAGTAAATTCATCTTTTGATTCTCATTATACATTATTTTTTAAATTGCCTTATAATTATTTTATAACTCCTTCTCCCGTGGATTTTCTCTTTTTTAGTAAAATGGCAAAACTGGAGGAACTTGAAGAAATTGATATAAGTGGGAATAAACTGAAAGCCATCCCAACAACTATCATGAATTGTAGGCGCATGCACACAGTGATTGCTCACTCAAATTGCATTGAAGTCTTTCCTGAAGTTATGCAGCTCCCAGAAATCAAGGTTGGTGGCTTGATTCCATAAACTCTAAGCTTCAAGGCAGCAAAGAGAGTTGATTCCCCCAGTTCATCAGTTCAAGATGTATGCACCTTTGTTGGATTTACTCAGAGTGGAGACCTCAGTAGTCCTTGCTCTATCCTTCCTAACCAATGGGCTCTACCATTGAGCCAGCAGAGTTAAAAACAAAACAAAACACTGGACTAGGTGTTGGGAAAATTATATTCCTGGGCTCTGTCCCTAACAAGCCGTGTGACATGAGACTGGCCACACAACTGCCCCATACTTCTTTCTCTGTCTATTAGTACTTGTCCTACTTATTTCCAAGGTGGTTATAAGGCTCAAAAGGATGATTCTGGTGCAGTAGCAGTTTGAAAAAGTGAAAAGTGCCACTGTACACCCTGCCCTTCCTAACTCAACTCATCAAATAGCATATCCCCCACAGCAGCCAATCAGTAATACCTCTCTGTATAGACTAGCATCATTGCTGTCACCATACATTCATTTCAATTGAATGAAATTGGCAGAACAGATATTATTCTCATTTGATAGGTCAGAACACTAAGGAGCTGAAAAATGAAGAGATTTGTGTAAGTTAAGACAGCAAATTGGTGGCAGAGACAGTCTGCAATTCCTGACTCCTGACTCGAAGTAGACTCATGGGATGAAACCAGTTCACTAGAATGAAAGCCATCTAACAACTTTGTATTCCTGCTTTATCTCCTTTTTGGAGTTATAGGGGATGTAAAACTGAGAAGTTCTTTATATATAATGTAGTTTTTCATTTGTTTCTTAGCATTTCTAATTATAAATTTTATGCTTAATAAAAAATAATTTGGTGGTTTCAGACTCGGAGCATATTCTAATCTAACAAGGAACAAGTAGCCCTTACTTAGCCATTCTTCACTTTTCAGGCACTTTCTGATATAAACCTGTGTATAAGATTAAGAAATTATATAGACATTTGAAGACACTTTAAATAGCATGCATAGTTTTTTATCTCAACAGTTTTTATACGTTTATGTGATTAAGGTGTGTACAAGCCATTTTCTAAGTGTGTGCATGTGTGTGTGCTTTAAGCCATGAAATGTTTTACTTTGGGCTTTAAGAGTACTATTATCTCATACATCACAGTGGCATTTTAGAATGTTTATAAATTTCCACAAATATTTTCCTTTCACTTCCTGTGTAGCACCTTTCACAGTGGGGAGTGGCAGGGCTCTGAAGGGGGGCAGAGCTCAGAGCTGGATCCCAGCTGAAAATTACTACTTCACTGCTCTGTTTCCTCATATGTAAAGTGAGGAAAAGAATGATACTTCCCTTACAGGATTGTGAAGATGAAATGAAAGAATATATATAAAGCATTTGAAAATAGGAGTGGCGCATAAGAAGCGCTCCCTAAATGTTAGCTGTTATTAATACAAGTCCTCCATAGGGTTCAGCTGTGATGTTGATTATATGGAGTAACTGTTTTGGCTGAAGCTCAGCAAAATCCAGGAAATTTACTACTCAAGCAAATGCTTCTTTGCCTCTAGCACAGGAAAGATGCCAGCTGAGCCTTCCAGGAGTTCCTGAGCTGCCCATTTGACATAGGGGCTGTGCTGTGTTATCTTTTACAGGGGGTTGTTAAACTGGTCTCAGTGTGAGGTGCAAGGTGATACAATAGCACAAAAGAAAGTAAGAGTCTCAAGATTAACCTCCTCTTTGCTGGTCTTAGTGCCTATACCTGCCTTTTAATGTTATATAACTCTTAAGTGTAGATTAGTTCGTTTTAGTTTTTTGTTTTTGTTTTTGTTTTTTTACTTTCTGGTTTAAAATACAAATAGACACTTAAATGCTTTTAGGTTTTGACTAGACTTTGCAAACTGAATCTTGCTATATGGAAGCTAATCCTCTCCTAGACTGTTGCTTGGATTTCTGGAGTCCAGGATCAGTGTCTTCTATTTCTGTTGAATTTCTTCTGCTGTTGTCTTCCCTCTGTACTGTGCTTTACAACTCCTTTTAAATTTTACTTCTGGAATTGCTTTTTAAATGGTTTCCATTCTTTTTCTTTGATTGATTTCTCCCCAGCTATTACACCTTAGCATTTTCCTTATGTTAACAATGTCCAGTCTTTGAGATGCAGCTCTTCCATTACCAATAGAGGTTTTGTTGTTGGGATTTTTTTTTTTTTTTGTGGGGGGTGTTGAGCAATGGCAAGTAATCTTTATGGATAAAAATAAAGATCTTCCAGCCATGGATAGATGGTGTTATTGAAAAAATAGTAGGTATATTATGTTAGAACTTTGAATTGATATTTTAATGTACTTTCTTGTGAGAATATTTTAAGTTGCAGTGCAAGTATTTATGCACATTGAACTGTCTAAAAGAAAGTTCCTGATAAAAATGGTTGCTGTATCTTAAATGATAAATATACCTATGAAAGTCTTCACTGCAAATTGAGCCCTAAAGCATGTTTTTAATGTAAAAGAAAGAATTTCATTCTAGGATAAGATAATGTAACCTATATTAAAATTGTATTATTGAGTTAATAATCCTAGATTACATTCATATTGCTTCTTGAAAATAAAGTACAATAGGTGTTAGTTGTAGAGTATCTCATAAAGGTATTAAGATCATTGTAATTATAAAAACTTAGCAGAAAACATTTTAAAGATAAAAGATCATGGTGTGTGTAACTAGCTCTCTCCAAGCAGTCTGATCTTTTCAGACGCTAAAGGAAAGTGCTTATTTACAGCTTTGTTACCAAAGCTTTAAAAGCAATTATTATTTGAAAGGGTAAATAAGTCTCCATACTAAACTATGTGTGCTAAAATGTGTTTGTAAAACACTTAAAAAATTAGGCCATTATTCATGTACACCTAAAACGTGGTTTGGCTGGACCTGGGCCTACATCCATGCTTAGACCTCTCATGACTGATGAACCCCAGAAGCAGAGATGGCTGTGGATGTGGCACTTGGTTGTCCTTCTCCTGAACTACAGAGCAGTCACAGTGGTGATGTAGTAGTTCTGCAACAAAACCCAAGCTGTTAGTCGAGTAATTCCTAATTAGG
>CM052443.1:9992284-10087659 GCA_028533085.1 Varecia variegata | reverse complement strand
ACTTACTCTAACCTTTTTTGAAGTGTATTTTAAGCAGGTGAAATAAATGCATGATACATATGGTAAATGAAATTTGTAATTTGGGATTTAAACACCATATCAGCAACTTCTTTGGCAAATTTTCATGTTCCTGTGGCTTCTTGATTCTAAGAACAGCATCTTTTAAAATGTTTTAATTCTCTTCAGAAGATTATTTTCATGTTTGTGCTATGTAATAAACTAGATAAAAGTTGGGTGAGCTCATACCTAGAATCTTTGTTACTTTAACTGGGAAATGGAGTATGTATGAATTATTTTTAATATGCCATACTCTTGAGGGCAATGGCTACAGGAAGTTTCAAAAATGGACAGACCTCCTCCTGGACACAGATCAGCTCTCAGTCAGCTAGAGAGGAAAACACAACCCCAGAGTGACCATGTGGCCAGACTTGGCATGGCTGGATCTTCACAAGCCCTGTTTTTTGTTCTTGTCTCTAAAGTGAGATGAAAGAGAGAGAATCAGCAACCATAAAGACACAAAGAACATGGGGAAATGGCTGGGTCAGAAAGAAAGCGGATTAGTTCTTTGTCAAGTAGGATAATGGCAATGAAGACACAGGGCAGGAACCAAGTTAGGTGTCAGTTGGGTGGCACAGTTGACCTAGTAGACTTAAAAGGTCAGCTAGGCATAATGCATATTCCTCAAACCAGTAACCACGAGCGGTCATCATCATGGTCCTGGAATCAGATTGAGTAATAGTTAGGAAATTTTCTAACACTCAGAAGTCCGGTGTCAATTCCTGTTTGGGACAGGGCTCCATACGAGGGCTAAGGAAGGAGGAAGCAAGCAGTATATACTTGGAAGCACCATTGAAGCCCCTTTGCTCCCTGCCTCATGAGGAATAGACTCACAGAAAGCTGGGACTGCATATTGTCTGTCTTTCAAAATTGGTGTAACGAGTTAACTCAGACTAGCTTTGTTATTGTGTTTGTTTTTGAACTCTAGTTTCAACAGATCTTTCTAAATTCAAAGCCATGCCCTTTCTGACAAAATATTACATACATCTTATGGAGCAGGTTATGTAATATGTACAGATAAATGACTGGTCCTCTGTGGGCTTGTGCATGTTAAAAGCTCTCTCTTTAGAGATGCGCCTGGAGAAGGGAGCACTGTGACTATGAGTCCTCAAAAGAAGTGGGCTGTGAGGTGGTCACTATCGTGCTGTTCAGATCCCTGAGAGTAAAGGGAAATGTGCTCATGCACCCAGCAATCTAGGAGACGAAGTCCCCTCTTCAATCTAAATCTACTTTTTACTGTTTCTGTTTGTTTTAGTGTAAAAATAATGACTCTTCCTCTCCACAGCCTCTGAGTAAAACTAAAGCCCTGGGAAGCATGTACCAGGTGCCCTGTAACTTTGTAACATACCACTGAGTACCGCTGAGGGCACACGAAACTTTTAAGAAATAATAATGTAAAGGAATTGTTTATACAGGATTATTTTCTTAAAGTCAAATTTTGTAAATAATTTAGTTTTAATGTTTGAGAAAATTCAGTATTTGGAGGAATAGAATACTGAGGATTTTTTTTTAAACAAATCTTTATTTACCCTGATTGTCATTTTTATCAGTTGAAATTCTTGCCAATAAGGTTCCTAAATCTAAAATCCAGTTGAGAAAAATCAAAGAGAGTTAGTATATGGAAATTTAAAAGGAAGGCTTTCTGTAAGATTAATCTTTTGCAACTCCCTGAAAGGTGAAGAGGTTTAAATGTTAATAAACATTTCTGAATAATTATATAAGTATGACTTTATATAATAAAATAGTACTATATTTTGGCCTTGGGGTCTGTATTTGAGGTATAAGGTAGGTTCAGATGGACTCATTCAGTTTATAGGTTTTACTTAGGTATATGACTATCCCACAGTAATGATCACTTTGCCTTCTACAACAGTAGGAATATGTAGTTATTTAAGGGAATTTGACTAAAAGTTATAGATTGAGAAATAATATACATATGTGTATATTTATTTTATTATTAGGCTACAGTGTTCTAGTTCCTCTATAGCTGTAATAAAGGCAGTTAGTATAGACTGTTTCTATGAGACACGATATACAGTTTTATCATTTGGTCCATCTCTCCAGAATAAGCCTTATCTTCTGTTCTTAGACCCAACAACGTCCAGCCACACCAACCACTCATAGTGATCTCCTGGCACACCATCCATACCCTGTTTTGTCTCCTTCCTGGTGTATGTGCTGTTAGCTCTCCTGTTCTCACATGCCTGATTAACTTTGATTCTATACAAAAATCTTCTCTTCTGGGTCTTAGTAGCTGTCCCTGTGCTATCATAGCCTGTGCACATTTCTGCCATACCATTGATGATAGCAGCTAAATGTTGTATTGTTTACTTCACCCACTAGCCTGAGGTTTCCTTGAGGATAGGGACTGTGTCTCCTGCCACCATAGTTCCCTGATATCTGCCTTATTGCCTGCCAATTTATAGGTGCTTTAATACATGTTCTTTTGAATGAATACTTGAATTTATTTGCTTATGAATTCAGAATGAGAATTAGTGAGGCTGTTCAGTGTGGAAATATACACCAGCAGCTTTTACCTTGTAAGACCAAGAAGTGCAGACTGTGGTTGGAAGCCCCATTTGTGTTGGGGAGCACAGTTGAGGTGTGGTGGACTAGTGGAGTCTGCAGGAAGGAAGAAAGCAAGGTGTTGCAGAATCTCTAGGAGCTAGTTGCCATTGCAGGGCAGTTTAGTCAATTGTTTAGCAGATATTATATAATACACTGCTATGAAAGTTGATATGCCTATTTCTTTGGTAATGTTTTATGAGAAAACAAAGATATGCTCCCTGAAGCTTTTGTGAGAATTACACTTAAACTATCCATCAAATTGTATTCCTTTTTCTCTGAGATAGACTGATTATTTTTATATGCTCTTATCTAAATGTATTTGTAATAATTTTCTTCTAAATCATGAGTTCTTTCTCAGCTACGAGTTATCTCACTTTTTCTGGGGATTGGATATTCTGTTTTGGATATTCTTACCAGAATTTTTATTATAACAAAGTAATTTTTGTTAGCTGCATTGTAGAATGGACCTGAAAGGGGGAAAGGTAATTTTATGTTAGTCATGTTTTAGCTGGATTTAACATTCTATTTAACAGTGCATTTTTAAGAAAATTGTAGTGCCTTAAACATAGAGTTACATTCATTAACAAAATAGAATGTGTTGGTACTATTTTTTTTCTCCAGTCTCACTCAAATATTTTCTGTTTTCTTAGTGGTAGCCTTTATAATTATTCAGCCAACAAGTGTTTGTTGAGTGCCTCAACAGTAAACCAGTGTTGAGGACCATTAAAAAAATATGAAATAGTACTTGTGTGTCACTCACTATGTTAACATTGGTAGAGCGGCACCAGATACCGATCTCCTATAATTATTTTTCAGCTTCTTACAATTTTTATGAACAAACTTCCTCCAACGTGCAGAAGTATAAAAGGGTGTTTCTCTGCTTATCTGCCATTAAAGAAACTAGTTGCGTTCTCATGTAGAAATAAACAGTGACATTTAAAATGTATCAGAATTGCACTGCAATGCTATTTATTCTAGGCTGAACTTAACCTAAGCACTTGTATTTCAGTTCCCATCCTAGCTGATTTAATTACTGAAGGACCTTACAAGATTCCTTCATTTATTCATTCAACAAATAATTGTCTACAACATGCCAGGCAGTTCGGTTGTTCATTTGTTCACCCTTTTAATGGAAGTACTTTTTGAGCATCTGCTGTGTCTGATGCACTGCACTTAGCATATACTGGGAGAAGCAATCTCTGCTCTCTAGGAGACCATAGTCTAGTAGAAGAGATAAATAAGCAGATAATTATAGCAAGGGACATCTAATTGAAAGAGAAGTTGTAGTAGAGTTGGCACTGAGTTCAGTCTTAAGAGGAATAAGGCAGATTTTACCAGGTAAAAGGCAAGAAACACCTGAGAGAGTTACAAGCACAGAGAGTAAGCATGTGCAGAGGGGCACAGACAAATGAGAGCTTGACCCCTGCAGGAGCTGTGATTACTCTGACAGGGCTGGAGTGTGAGGAAGCAGGTGGTGAAAGCAGGGAGGAAGGGCCTTATTGGACATCCTGAGGAGTTTTGCAGCAGTTGAAGGGCAGTTGGGAGCAGCAGAGAGACTGAAGCTGGAGTGAGAGCAGATGGAATAAACCACAGTAGAGGAACCACCCTGACAGCATGGAGGAAAGCGTCTAGTGACGGACACCCAGAGCAGCGTTACAGTGTAGCCAGAGCCTGGGGCTGGGGTGCAGGTCAGGCTGGAATGTGGGCCAGGGTAGCAGCACTCCATGAAAGGGAACTGGCTGAGTGAATCAAAGACTCAGTCAGAGAAGCCTTGATGAGCCAACAGCCTGGAAGCATCATCTCTAAGATCTGCATTACGACCTCCAGCATTACCTTCGTACATAATTACCCTACTGAACTCATTTCACACTTTGGTAATTTTACAGAATGAGCTATTTTATATCTATAGAACTCTGAAAGTTTAAATCTTTAGGTAACATCTTATTATAAAAAGTTTCTATCAATTTTGTAAAATTCAGTATTGCTGTAGAATGTCTTTAATTCTTCACCAAAGGCATTCTCTGACCCCTGAATTTGTTTCTGTCAATGACTTACATCCTAAATTACCCACACTTATCAGTCCTTTAGCTCATAATGCATCACTATCCAGTAGATTGTATTTATCCCCATAGGCCTCAAGCCATTCTACCCGCAGTAGATTGTCTTACTGTGCTGATATGTACTGACTGTGCTGGCAGCACGACCCATTATTGGCCAGTATTATCACAGCTTTTCCTTAAAGTCTGGTTGACTGTTCATGCAACCATTATTTATAATTGAAAAACAAACCAAAAAGAAGATGACCACTTCTTTGTTATTACTGCTTAGGTGAAGTGAATCAATGTACACCTACTAGAAGTAGTATGGAGCTATTAAAGGTCTTAGCGTCTTAGACCATTCAGGCTGCTATAACAAAATACCTTAGACTGGGTACATTACAACAGAAATACATTGCTATGAACAACAGAAATACATTGCTCCAGTTCTGGAGGCTGGGAGGTCCAAGATCAAGATGTCAGTAGATTCGGCCTGGCGAGGGCCAATTCCTTGTAGATGGCACCTTTATGTGTTCTCACCTGACAGAAGGAGTAAGCAAGATCCACTGGGCCTCTTTTATAAGGGCACTAATCCCATTCATGAGTGCAAAGCCCTCAGGACCTAATTACCTCCCAAAGGCCCCTTCTTAATACTGTCACGTTGGGGATTAAGTTTTAACATGAATTTTGGTGAGATACAACATTTAGACCACGGTGATGGGAATGAACATAGGGAAAATGGTTGCAATAGAGTGATAGAAGAGTAAGTGAAATGTAATGAAATTGTACCTACATTTATGATTTTTAAAGTTTTTTTTTAATAGCAATAATAAGGTTACAGGGAAAAAAAAAACTCAGAATGCTAAATAACACTGGTTGTATTAGGGTGGTAGATTTAAGGGTAGGTTTTCTGAGCTTTTATGTTTGCCCAACATTTTTTGGGCAATGTGGCTATGATGCTCTTATGATAAACTGTAATTATTTAAAATGGCAATATAATTGTATATCATTTCTACTGTTTAGAAGCAATGGTACGAAACATTTTATGTGGAAGCATTGTATTGTTTGAAGTCCGTTGAAAATATATTTCTCCAATTAAAAGTATAGATTTTCATTTTACCCAATCTCTACCCCTCCCCAATCTCTAATAAATTCTTTAAGAATTTTTCCAAATAAAAGGAAGATTTTGTCCACTTTTAAGATCCTGACATTCTTGAATAAAATTCCCCTTTTAATAGGCTTTTTAAGCATTTAAAAAAATTATTATAATAAGGTGCTAACTCAAGCCATATAATTGAAAGCTTCCACCCCATTCTGTCTGATCGTAAAGTCCACAGCACTGGCCAGTTCCCCGTTTTCTCTTGTGCGTAGTGAGCTTTCTCTACCCAGTTCCCTGTTCCCCAGCCACAAGGGCAGCACCTCTTTTTAGAGTGGCCTCATTTAAGCCTTAATCAATTTTGTGAGAGAGGATATATTACTCCCATTTAGAAGTAACTTATAATTTTTGTTCTAATCAACATGATGCCCCTTTCTGTGGTTGTTTCTCAAGCTAAATTAGGCAGGACCTGTTGGAGAGTCCAGGTGTTAATGCCTTGAGGGCAGGATCCACGCCTGCCTCAGGCTTTTTTTTTTTTTTCTTGCCTATAGTAGGCAGGTCCACCTGCTAGCTATCTTTTACCAACTTATTTAGCTCCTTTTGAAGTATCTTCTCATTTTGGGTGTGTGTTCCCTGCCTTTTCCTCACTTTGCATGTGTTTTTTTGTTTGTTTGTTTGTTTTTCATTTTAAGAAAGTCCCTCGCTGTTCATTTTAATGTTTGAGCTATAGCTCACCATTACAGCCACAACAGCCACAGAGATTTTGTGAGCAATAAGAAAAACTCCCATCCTTAGGATTTTTCAGTTAAATTGCTTCATGTTAAATATAGAGATAAACTTAATGGGAAAAGTAGGGAGAATAAAGAACATGGATTTTCTCTATTCACAAAAGTGAAAAATTTTACTGCATTTAGTGAAATCTGTTTTAAAGGTTTATGGCAAAGCAGCAATCTTTTTTTTTTTTTCTGCATTTGACCAGTATATTACAGTGAATGGTCAGACTGATTTGCCTGCACAGTGTAGGAGTACAGAACTACCTGAGGAACTTCTCTAGACCATCTCTTTCTTGTTTGCACTTGTTCTTTCAGTGCGTGGACCTGAGCTGTAATGAGCTAAGTGAAGTCACTTTACCAGAAAACCTGCCTCCCAAACTGCAAGAACTAGACCTCACTGGAAACCCTCGCCTTGTTCTCGATCACAAAACCCTGGAACTACTGAAGTAAGTATTTTGTAAAGCTTTGTAGCCCCATCATTGTTCACTGGCAGTGGGATTTATAACTTAGTAGAAAAATGAAACAGAAAATATGGAGCATCATTGACTTACTGTCTGCATCGGCACACATACAGGATATAGAAGACACAGGGAGAGCAGGGAACTGCCAAGATGCAAACTTAATTCTGGTAGTTACTGACAACATGGTTGTGACACTTAATACAAATGTTAAGAAAGGATTTTGAAAGAGATAGATGATGTAAGGAGAATTAACAGTTTGGTACTGAAATCCAAATCCAGATTATTTAAACAGAAGTAGCAATGTGGAGTAGTTAGATCCTGCTAATGTTCTCTTTGTGTTTTGGGAAGTAGTTCATTGATACCATTTTCTTGGTATTAATAAAGAATTACGGGTTGAAGTTTGCTATGTAAAACATTAAAGGTTACCTCAGTAGAAAAAAATGTCTTTATAAGAATGTTCAACCCAGACCTCTAAATGTCTGTTAGTAGAATTAAATAAATTATGCTCCACAATTGAATATTATGTATCCATTAAAAACAATGGTGTAGAACTATATTACTAACTTGAAAGAGGTCTGCAGTATAATATTACATGAAAAGAAAATTTACAAAGGAATCTGTATAGTACAATGACATTTTTTGCAAATTAAATTAGTGTGCATTTGTGTATATGTGCATGCGTGTACATGCACACACCTAGAAAATGCCTGAAAGGATGTGTAACAAAATGTTAAAGTGGTGTTATTCTCTGGATACTAGGATTATGTGTGCTCTTTCTTTCCTTTAAACTTTTCTAAATTTTCAGTATGTTTTGTAGCGCATATCGGCAGCAATCTAAACTGAGCTCATGTGCATCGTGCTCTCAGATTTAAGAAGAATTAGTATCAGACAATGAAATCACAACATTCATACAAAAGTGTTACCTTCTGTTTAGCATCTAGAAGGTTGTGGGTTCTTAATAACTTGGAAGAGTTTCTATCTATTATTTGCGCTTTTAGAGGGTTAGCTTATTTGATCTGCAGGAGTCAGGGTAAGTACATGTGGGATTGAGTGCCAGCTCCCGGACTCTCTCAGACTCAGTTAGAGATGAACAAGAGTAACCATTCAGAACACTTCAGAGAGCTGCACAGCCACACTGTATTCAGCTAGGCAGAGAAGAGAAATTGCTGCTTCACGAGAAAGGATTATTGGGGAAGAGGGGAGAGTAAGGATTATTTTTTTCTTTAATAATCAGACTAGGAAATGGAATTATTTCTTTTAAGATTCTGTGTTCTGTAAATATTATACGTGTCTTTAGAAATGAGCCTTCACTTTTCTCTAGGATTCAGAAAGGTAGCAAAGATGTAGTAAGAACCTTAAGGTATAACTTAAGAAGCCCATTGCACTGTTTACCATTTTAGATGAATAAAATTGAGCACCAGATCATATGGAGAGCAGATACTGGAGGACCGTTTTTTTTTTTTTTTTAATGCCTCTCTTTTATTGATAGTATTGAAAACGTTAAAGGGAGGATTCATAGCTATGGCCTTACTGTAAAATGAGGTATTAACTTGATTTGGGGATTTTTTATTGACATTATCTATGATTTATATGTTTTTCAGCTTTTTTAGAATATGAGGGAAAGTGAATGTTTGCTAGTAATTGAGAATAGAAATACTTCCTTACCCAAATATTTTTAAATTTCAGAGAAATTGCTACAAGTTATTTCTAGAATCAAATTGAATACTAGTTAGATACTGATTTACTTCTTTGAGTTTTAACTGGTTTCTAGGAAGTATATATATTAATAGTATTTCTTAAGTTCTTGTGATTGAGACAAAAGTATTTAGATGTTGTCAAGAGATGATACATATATATTTTTTCTCTTGTTTAAATAATGGGGGGGGACTTATTAGCAATTTACAAGTAAGCAGAATTTATTTCACCATGTGGTAGCCCGCTTTTTAACAGACTCCTTCACATCTGTTATGACTTCCTGTTTTGGGGGTATTAAATGGTTTCTGGTAGGCTGATTTTTAGGAAACCCCATTTGAAAGTTTATCCTTTTAATATTTCTGTTTTGGGTCCTGTTGGACCAGTTATGGCATATGAGAGCTGAGGTGAGATAAGAACTTAAATCTCCCAGTTTAAATACATGTAGTTAGCTTGTGATTTATTAAAATACCCCTCATTAACTTTATAATTTTACATGTGCATTTTATTTTATGATATTAGTCTCAGCATGAGTGGCTATCCACATGGGGAAAGAATGGAGAGTTCCAGAGAATGGCAAGTCCTTGATAATATTAGTTAAATATTTGAAGGGGTTATGTGGGCAGAAATTGGATTTGGAGATGAATATTGTAGAATTTTCTCACATCACCTAAACACGATATAATTGTGGCTTAGGCTTTGTTCAAGTCTGGATGTTAATGGTGTAAGAATATACCCAATGCAATACTTAAATTTTGTTTTCTCGTGCCAAGGCTGAGAGCTGTCGTTTTCATTCCTGGAAGAGAGCAGCCATCTAGTGTGGAGTGTGTGAAAGCTTCTACTAGGTGCTCATAAAAACTAATTTTCATGCTCTGTGTATATGCCCCTTGGTTTTCATTATGATGAGTAGCTGGTTCTTGTTGCTGATAAATATTTCACTCACATTAAACACAGTAAGAAATGATAAGTACAGCATGCTTAGCAGGTGTTTTTCATTTCTCAGATAAAGGTAGCAATTTGCACATGTTTAGTTTTAATGATTCCTGTTCCCTCCCTGTTTCTCTTGTTAGTAATATCCGCTGTTTCAAGATTGATCAGCCTTCGGCAGGAGACACATCCGGAGCTCCGGCTGTATGGAGTCATGGTTACACTGAAGCTTCAGGGGTGAAAAACAAGTAAGTCGGATGAAACTTTGGAGCAAGAACTGCCTCCTGTCTGCTTCACTTCTTTAATGGGATAGAAAGAAACCCAGTGCTATAGCACACATTTTTCTCATGTAAAATTTCTTTGAGTATGTTTCCCCAAAATGAGGATCCCTTATGACTTATGTTTGAACATTCAGCTAAGGCCCTGTTTGGCATCATATAAACTCCCTTTGTGAGAGACGTTGCTAGGATACAATGTAACTGACACGTTATATCTATGTAAGACTCCAGTGTTTGGAGAAGGCCTAAGTATTGAAATGCATCCCTGCTCCTTTGAAAAGTCCCTTTCTCTTTCTCTGAAGCCTGTTTACCAAGCAAAACAGGAATAGTATTAAAGGAGAAGTAGCTTTGATTGTCTGTATTCAAGATCACTCATGTTACTGACTGTAGAGCTAATTTTACAATCTAAATTAGCTTGGTAGGAGTTTGATGTCCATTCCCTGTAATGCCATCTGCTTGTCTTGCCACCAGGACTTGTCCATTTTAATTTCTTTTTCTTCCCTATTTTCACCAGCCGTCCCTCTCTGAGATACAAATGTTGATTTTCCTGAGAAATGTAATCAGGCATTTCAGGCTTGCTTGCATTGTGTGAAGAGGTGCTCATAATTAGTACTAGAAAGGTAAAGAATCCCATAAATTATAAGAGTCATAATTTAATTAGCTAAGGTATAAGAACACAGTATTGAGAGTAGGGGAAGAACAGAAAGTGGAGGAAGATCTAATAATAGCTAACATTAGTATTCAACCCTGGGTGCACATCAGAATCAGTCAGGTAAGGAAATTTTTTTAAAAAAATCCCCAGCCTAGACCCATTGAATCAGAATGTTTTAAAATCTCCCCAGGTGACTCTAATATGTATCTAGGACTGAGAACCACTAACTTGCTGAAACCCTTCATGGAAAATAAAGGTGGCATTGTTGCTGCCATGCTGACTGCTTTTCTTTGGGACAAAACACAGCATTAGCTCAAGTTCTGGATCTGACACATGGATCTTTTCCTCTTTCCCTAAAGTGTGATTTGGCCTTGTGCTAACTAGAGAAAGGGTAGCCCCCATTTCAACACCTCTGTTCTATTTGCTCAGTGAAGGCAGAATAACCAGAGGAGGCCTGCCTCAATTCTGCCTGGTCTCCAGTTAATGCCCTACTTCTATATGCTTTTCACTGTATGTCATTATATATTGGGGCCGGGGGAGTTAACTTCTTCTGCAGAGCACTCAGAGTTCCTTTCTGGAGATAATCACTTTTTGGGTCAAAGGACCTTGTGTATTGTTTACAAACATCAGTATGTGAAACTGCTTTCTAATTCCAGAACACTGATGTGAAATCCAAGATTGGTTTTTAAGTATCTCTAGATATTAGAATTTATTATCTACTCATACATATTAAAGCAAGTAGCCAATTAGATCTGGATTTTTTTTTTGCATAATTTCCTCTTCTACAATTACTTTCTAAAAAACTCTTGTTATATTATTAAAGTATAACATGGGTACAGAAAAGTGCATAAGTAAGTGTACAACTTCTGTGAATTGTCCTAAAGTGAACACCCCTGCAGACCACCACCTGGATCCACAAATAGATGATGAACAGCACTCCAGCCTTCCCAGGCTACCCCTGGCCCTCACTTTCTGTTTCCCTTTGCTTTTATACCCTTTGATTTTGCCAGTAAAAGTTTCTCAAGTGTTTATTTTTTGGTATTTGTTCTTGTTGTTTGCATTGTAGAAAAAGTGTTCATTTAAACAAAGAACGTTCTGCTTGCCATCTTGAAGGAAGGGGAGAACTGCGGCTGTCCCTGCCTCCAAATCTCAATAGGTGTCTATTCTCGTCTCTCCCTCCATCCTTTTCCCTGGGGTGCAATGTTGCCTCCCGTCAGGTCATTTCAGATCCTTTGGGGAAACCCAAGAAGGGAGCTGCAATTTGATAGTCTATGCTCTTCCTTAGACTAAAAAAAAAAAAAACCAAACAGGAAACTTCAGCAGAAAGAAATCCTAAAAGTGATCACTACTGTACTTTTTTTTAAAAAATCACACACATATTACTGTATGTTTTTCTCTCCTTTACACTCCCTCATTCTGACTAGCAAGGGAATCTTACAGAAGAAAGACAATTATAAGATGATTATAAAATTTAACTTTGCTACACATTGCCATATAATTCTGGATGACTTGTTTTTCTTAATAAATGGAGGCGAGAATTTCAAAGTACTGAGATAAGAACCAGACTGCCTGGCTTTGAATCTGGGCTCTATACTTACTGCTATGTGACCAGGAGCAGTTTTTCAATCTCTATTTAGCTTAATTTCCTCCTCTGTAAAATGAGAAAAAAATACTACGTGTCCTCATGTGACATAGGTAGAACAATGTGTGCCATAAACCCTATTTAAGTGCTAGCTACTATTATTATTTATCCCTGAACTCCTTAAGGGCAGGGATTATATTTTCAAGTTTGTATCTCTGGTATCTAGCCATGATACATAGCAGATGCTTAATAGTTTTTTTCTTTTTATTAATTTATATGCAGTAAGAAGTTATCTGTATTCTGTAAAATTTACCCTTTTTAGTGTATAGTTCTACAAGTTCTTCTGTTTTGTTTTGTTTTTTAACACATTGACTGCCGCACAAACAAATCAGAAACTTTTCTTGGGGCCACAGTGTTCTATTACGAAAATAGAATAAAAACTTCAAGTGTAATTTAAAGGTAAACATAAATAGAAAAACAAAGTGTATTGACTTCTATTCCTTTAATCCGTGTTTTTAGAATTGAGTTGTCAATATTAATTGTAACAATAAGAGCATCAATAAGTAAGATTTTATATATGCTTCACGCAGCCCCAGGGTCAAAACTAGAGTGAGTTAAACACAGCGCTCATGGCAGTTAATATGTTAAAACAGCAGACATTTATTTCTCACAGTTTTGGAGGTAGGGAAGTATCCTCATATGGCAGGAAAGTGGGTGGGGAGGGAGGAAGAAAGGGAGGGAGGGATGGATGGATAGATAGGTAGGTAGATCTGCAAGTTTTGATGAAAGAATATCATCGTGTAACCACCACACAATCAAGTTATAGAGCAGTTCCCTCATCCCCCAGAATTCACCCATGCCCTTTTTTTGTCAATTCTCCCCACCCCCAGTTCCTGGCAGTTCCTGATCTATTTTTTATCCCATTAAATTTGCCTTTTCCAGAATGTCATCTTTATTGCTGAGTAGGATTCCATTGCATGGATGTATTATGGTTTATTTTATGCATTCATCATTTGAAGGATATTGAGATTGTTTCAAGTTTTTAGCTATTAAGAATAAAAATGCTACAGATTGCAGACAGTTACGTACAGGTTTTTGTATAAATGTATGTTTTCATTTCTTGGTAAATGCCTAGGGGTGGCATTGCTGGGTCATATGGTAAGTGTATATTTACTTTTATAAGAAACTGCTAAACTTTTCCAAAGTGTCTATACTATTTTGCGTTCCCAACAGCAATGTATAAGAGCCAGTAACTCCACATCCTTACCAGCACTTGTTATTGTCAGTTTGTTGTTATTTTGGGCCATTTTAATAGTAACATCTTACTGCAGTTTTAATTTACATTTCCATAATGACTAATGATGCTGAGCATCATCTTTCCATGTATATAATAGGTTATTAAGTATGAAATGTCCGATTTCCTTAAGTACTAAGTTTGACAGTTGATATCTCTGACATTTCGATTTGACGTTTCTGGTTTTATTTTTATTGTGAAGGTACATGCTCAGTCTTTAAAATGCAAATTTTGGCTTGTGATTATCTTTCACATTTTTTAGAATAATTTTTGTGAAACCGTGGATAAGTCAAAAATTCATGTTATTTTTTAATATAAGTTCTGTCATGGAAGTAATGCAGCGCAGACAGCTCAAAATAGCACCGAAGTGTTTGGGAAGGATGTGGCTAATGAACACACAGTACACTGATGGTTTGAGAAATTCCATTCTGGTGATTTTAATACTGAAAATGAGTCACATGGCTGACCTGAGACCAAGGTCAATAATGATGAGCTGAAAGCTGTAGTGGAAGTGAATCCATCTCAATGTACGCATGAATTGGCAGCAAGGTTTGACATTACTATTCCAACAATATTGGACCATTTGAAACAAATCAGCAGGGTAAAGAAGCTAGATAGATGGGTTCCACATGAATTAAACAAGCATCAGAAGAGAAATGATCTCGAAGCTTGCCTTTCTTTGCCGTCACAACATAAAGGTGAACCATTTCTACACCATATTGTTATGTGTGATGAAAAATGGATTCCTTTTGATAGTCACAAGCATTTGGCACAATGGTTGGATAAAGAAAGATGAAGTGCTGAAACACAGTCCAAAACCAAATATTCATCAAAAAAAACTAATGGTGTCTGTTTGGTGATCCAGTGCTGGTATCATCCACTAAGCTTCACAAAACCTGGTCAGTCCATTACAGTGGATGTCTACTGCAACCAACTGGATAAAATGGTGAGGATGCTTGCAATTAAACAGTCAAGATTGGTCAATAGAGACAGGCCAATCCTCTTGCAAAGCAACGCTTGACCACATGTCGCATAAACAATGCTGCCCAAACTACAGTAGTTGGACTTAGAAACTTTCTGTCATCCACGGTATTCAGGAGACTTTGCACCAACTGACTACCCCTTCTTCCAGGCTTTGGACCACTTCTTGCAAGGAAAAATACTCAGTTCTCAACAAGCTGTGGAAAATTACTTTTGTGATTTCATCGCCACTTGCTCTCCAGGTTTCTTTGCTACTAGCATAAACAAGTTACTGTTAAGATGGCAAAACTGTGTCGATAGTTTAGGTGCATACTTTGATTAATTGATCAATTGTACTGCTTCTTGTTTGAGATACGATAAACTACACTTTTGATTTGAAATCGGACATTTTATATTTAATGACCTAATATTTACCATCCATATATCTTCTTTGGTGAGAATTAATTCATTCACAATTATGCATGATGTTAGCTGAAGATATTTTTGTAGACATCCTTTATCAAGTTAAAATTCTCTTCTATACCTCGTTTTCTAAGAGTTTTTACAATAAATGGATATCAAATTTTGTCATCAATTGAGATGATTGTATGTTTTTTCCTTCTTTAGTCTGTTGCTATGGTGGATTACATTGATCGACTTTAAAACGTTGAATTAGCCTTGCATTCCCAATGTAAACTCCACTTGGTCACAATGTATTGTCCTTTTTATACACTGTTGGATTCTATTTGTTAGTAATTTGTTGTGGATATTAGTCTGTAGTTTTCTTGTGATATCTTTGTCAGGTTTTGGTATCAGGGTAATGCTGACCTCTTACAATGAGTTGGGGAATATTTCCTGTTCTTGATTTTTCAGGAAGAGTTTGTATAGAATTTTTATTATATCTTCCTTAATCATTTAGAAGAATTCACCAGAAAAGCCATCTGGGCCTGGAATTTTCTTTGGGTTTTCACTAAACATACAATTACTTTAATATAAAGTTATCTCTTTCTTCTTGAATGAACTTTAGCAATCTGTGTCTTTCAAGAAATTTGTCTACTTCATCTAGTTTTCAAATTTATTGGTATAAACTTCTTCCTAATATTCCATTTAGAAGTATCTGTAGGATCTGTAGTGACGTCCCTCTCCTCTCTCATTCTTGGTATTGGTAACGTGTGTGTGTGTGTGTGTGTGTGTGTGTGTGTGTGTGTGTTTTTCCTGATCAGTTTGGTTTGGCTATTCAATTTTATTGATATTCTCAAAGAACCAGATTTTGGTTCCATTGATTTTTCTCTATCATTTTTCTGTTTTCTGTTTCATTCACTTTTCTTATTTTTATGATTTCCTTTCTGCTTGCTTCAGGTTTGTTTTGCACTTCTTTTTCTAGTTTCTTAAGGTGGAAGCTTAGATCATTGATTTGAGACCTCTCTAATTTTATAATGTAAGTATTTAGAATTGAGCAATTTCTTTAATATGGTTGAAGAACATACTTTGTATGACTTGAATCCTTTAAGTTTATTGAGACTTGTTTTTTAGCCCAGAATATGACCTATCTTGTTAAAAGTTTTGTGTGCATTTGGAAAAAATGACTGCTATTGGGTAGGGTATCAGATCAAGTTGGTTGGTAATGTTGTGCAAGTGTTAAATATTCCTACTGATTTTGTGCTACTTGTTCTGATTGAGAGACTTTAAATGTCTCTTTTGTCTGTTACTCCTTGTAGTCCTCTCAATTTTTGCTTGTGTATTTTGAAGTTCTCTTATTTAAGTGTGTAAACATTTGGAATGTTAAGGCCTCTTGATGAACTGACTATCAGTTTTTGTATTATGAATCATTCTCTTTATTCCTATAATAGTCTTTGTTCTGAAATATGCTTTATCTGATATTAACATAGCCACTCCAGCTTGCTTTTGATTAGTGTTAGCATGGTAGACTTTTTAAAAATCTTTTTAATTTTAAACTATTTGTCTCCTTAGATTTAAAATGGATTTCTTATAGGCAGCATATAGTTAGGCCTTGAATTTTTCATTCAATCTGAATTTGCTGTCTTTTTGGGTAGTGTTTAGACCATTTATGTTTAAGGAAATTATTAAGATGGTTAGGTTTAAATCTTCCAACTTACTGTTGTTTTCTATTTCTGTCATATGTTCTTTATCTTTTTTTTCCTCTTTTTCTTTATTCTTCTGGATTGTATATTTTTTTTATAGTTTGATTTTATCTTTTTTAGTCATTCTTATTAGTTCTACTTTGTGGTTTGTTTAGGGCTTATAGTATAATTATTAACTTGTTACAATTTGTCTTCAAGTAATATATCACTTTACATATAAGAACCTTATAAATGTGTACTTCTTCTCCTATTCTGGTCCTTGTGCTATTGTTGTCATATGTTTTACTTCTACATTTGTATAAAGTCCAAAATACATTGTTATTATTTTTATTTTAGCAAGTTATTTTCTAAAGCAATGTTTCTCAATTTCAGTACTATTGACATTTTGAGCCAGATAATTCTGTGTTGTTGATGGCCATGGGAAAGTTGGTCATGTGCATTGTAGGGGGTCTAGCAGCATCCCCGGCCTCTCCCCTCTAGGTGCCAGTAGGGCTGCCCCTCAATCCTGAGAGTAAAAATGTCTCCTGTGGGCAAAACCACAATTCTAAAGTGATCTTTAAAAGAAGAACATTTTTATACTTACTCACCTATTTGTCATTTCTGTGTGCTTCATTCTTTTGTGCAGATCCGGATTTCCATCTGGTGTCGTTTTCCTCTGCCTCGTTTCCTTTCACATTTCTTATAGTGCGAGTCTTCTGGTGGTAAATTCTTGTATTTGTGCATATGAAAATGTCTTTATTTTACCTTAACTTTTCAAAGATATTTTTACTGGTTTCGAAATCTAGGTTGTTTTCTAGTTTTTTCCATCATTACTTTAAAGATGTTGCTCCACTGTCCTGGCATGGTTTCCAGTGAGGACTCTGCTGTCATTCATGTCTTTGTGCCCCTACCCTCCGACCTTTGCTCCTGGTTTTTAGCAATTTGATTTTGATGTGCCTCAGTTAGGTATTTTTCATGTTTCTCTAGCAGTTAGTTGAGCAAGTGTTTCCCGGCCCTCTCTCCTCTTTAAAGAGTCCGATTCCCTGTATATCAGGCCACCTGGAGTTACCCCACCACTTGTTAATACTCTGGCTTTTTTTTCCAGTCTTTTTTTCTCTCTTTGTTTCATTTTGGATAGTTTCTGGGACACAGTCAAGTTATGTGGAAATAGTTTGATTCTTTGGAGCCGGGGCAGGGAGAGTCTCTGCAACTCCGCCGTCCCCGCTCGTCGCCGCTCTCGCGCGCCAGTGCTCTGCCTGTGAGCTCCCAGCTCCATCCTGGCTCCATCTCCTCGGGCAGGCAAACACGGCCTCTGCCTGGGTTCTTCCTCCCTGTGCCGCAGCCTGGACCTTTTCCCCAGGAGTGAGCTGGGCAGGCATCAGGCTCTCCCAGGGACCATCAGCCTGTGCTTCTTATTGCCCAATGTCTGAACACTTGTTTTTTTTTCTGTTGTTTTTTTTTTCTGCCTTTTAAAAAAGTTGTTTGAGGCTTTCCATATATTTTTACATACTACTTATATATGTTTCATGTATTTTTCCCAATGTTATAGTTGTCAGTCTGTTTTGGCCAGATGTGGAGGTTCTCCTTAATAACTCTTTATTGAATTAATACGTAGATATGGATTCATAATTGTGTATGGAAATCTCTTCTTCCCCATGTCTCTTACTCCCCTTTTTCACTGCCATTTAAAAATAAACTCATTAGAAGAGAAGGGTGGAGGAAAGCATGTGCGAAGCACAGCGCATGCCTCATTCTCTGCTCTTAGAGATTGGCTGGTACAAATTAGCTGGGCTCAGTTTACCTGTGCTCAGTCTCTCTGCAGCCATGAAGAAAGAGACAGCACTGGGACAGGCAAAACAGAGTCGGGCTGGGCAGGGAGAAACGCAGAAACGTTCTTGCCTTGCAGGTTGTGTGTTGCAGCCCTGTCGGTGAATAACTTCTGTGACAACCGGGAAGCCCTGTACGGCGTGTTCGATGGGGACCGCAACGTGGAGGTGCCCTACCTTCTCCAGTGCACCATGAGTGACATTCTGGCTGAAGAGCTGCAAAAAACAAAAAATGAAGAGGAATACATGGTGAATACGTTCATTGTTATGCAAAGGTAAAACTCAGAGCCCCTGCTGTGTTTTCTTGTTCTTTGGGTGTTTGCCTTCTGGTTAGAAAAGTGATGTCCATTTGCCCAGGGTTTGCCCAGTGATGTCCATGCCTGGTTTTGAATGTGGGTATCAAGGTGCTTTCGGGTGAGTTTGGTGTTACCTAAGCCCTGGGGCTGGGCTGGGCCTCAGTTGAGACATACTGGTGTTCAGACAACTTTGGAGAAGCCTGAGTCAATGACAGGGATTTAGTTTCTCTGAGAACTGGACCGCACAGGTCTGTACTGATTCCAGATTTTCACCAGATTGTTTGCAGTACCCTCCTTCTTCA
This sequence comes from Varecia variegata, assembly GCA_028533085.1. Taxonomy (NCBI): domain Eukaryota; kingdom Metazoa; phylum Chordata; class Mammalia; order Primates; family Lemuridae; genus Varecia; species Varecia variegata. The sequence goes on along the minus strand of CM052443.1, from coordinate 10,068,778 downwards.
AAATCATGTGAGCCCCAGAGGCTTTTTAGACCTTCGAGTAGGTGGACTGCTTTTTGAAATGTACTATTTCTATTTGTTGACCCTTGTGAAATACTGTCACTGGTTTGAGATAGTGCAAACCTGTATGAAATTGAGATGGTCAGAGTTTAGGCCAGGAGTTAAATCATTATTTATGTGACGTCTTCCCTCCTTATTCAATGTTCACAGCAGTGTTACTAGCAGAATCCTAGGCCATTGCCTGGAGCTTCCACTTGCAACTGGGCTTTATAGGTCATTGTGAAAATTGTGGAATGTTGTTTGTAATAACTCTTAGAGCTGAATGTTAGAAGGATTCCTTCACTCAAAGAACTGTTCATTCATGAGACCTTAATGGCTTTATAGGTTGTAAAAGAAATGCCTATTTATAAATATTGTACTACAGACTCTCGCTCATGTGGGACCCAGAAGTGACAAGTGTACTAGTGCTCCAAACGTCATGGGAGCAGCGATGTTCTTCTCTCCCTCCCTGGATAATCTGCCAAAGGAAGTAGCTTTGTAACAGGGTGGAATAGTGTCTGCTGAGGAATGCTGTTCAGAGCAGCCTTTGGAGTTGCACCTAGTCGTGGATGGTTCCTCTCAAAGAGCTCAGTAGAGGCAGGCCCAGTGTGGGTCCTCACTGCTAGACTCCCTCCCTCTGTCTTTCAGATTCTCAGTGAGCACGTACAATTAGCAATTGAACAATAATAGTAGCGAATATCGAGCGAGCCCTTCATATGTTCCAGTCATTGTTCTAAATACCTTACATGTCATAAATGTTTACCAGTTAGGTAATGTCGCTATTCTTATTTTACTGATGAGGAACTGAGGTGCAGAGAGGTGAAGCAAAGTGCCCTAAGAGCCAGTAGTTGATGCAGCCAGGATTTGACCTTGGGGAGTAAGACTCCAGAGAATGTTCTAACTACTGAGCACATCAGCTTTCTGTTTTTATCACCTCCTTGTCCTAGAAGAAAAGCAAACATGTGTCACACACTGAGACACGGGCACGTGCACACACACCACACCACACCACACATACATATACCCTTCGCAACCCCTAAGAGGTCTACTTTTTGTGGACCCTCAAGCACTGGATAACAGTTAAAAACTGAGAACCCCAAACTCTGTTTACTAGCTGTACTTTTTACAAATCATTGTGCCTATGAAAGGAAGAACATAGAGCTACCTCAGAAGGGCCCAGAGCCAAACCTGGTCCTGAACACTGGAAGCTGGAGTTTAGAGGCCCAGACTGTAGGCCCGTCTCCAGGGGCTCCGTGAGCCTCTCAGCTTCCCTGTGTGTCAACAGGGCGGATGCTGTGCGATGAGCTTACGGTCCTTAGCGGACCCGCGTGCTCTCTGTGAGTGACCTTCTAACGCGCACACGCAGGCAGCCCTGGTCTCCACGGCTGCTCTTGCCACTTGCTGACCTTGGACGCCTGACCGCAGCTGACAGTACCTGAGGCTCAGCTTGTAAAGCCGGGGAGGCCGTTTTTCTTAACGGATCACTCAGGCACAGCCGGGGCCTGGGAGGCATCACCATTCTGTGGGGCTTGTGATGGGAGGTCTTTGCTCCTTTTGATTTTCACAACTTGCAGGTGCTTCGTGTATAGATGTAAGTCTATGGATTAATGTCATGAATGAAAGGATAAATCACAAGCCTTTGGTGTTCGATTACTAGAATGTTCGTTCTGTGAATTTTCTGGAAATGATAGTTCTGGTTCTGAAAGTCTTCATTGTATAGGGGCAAGAACAGGAACAGTCCAATACTTAAAGGCTCATACCAGCAAACGTTCTCATAAAAGGGGAGGGGTGGTCAGGTTATTCTGAGTGTTTCTGTCAGCGGGGGCCGTGTGTTCATACCTGCTCTTGTGCACACGGTCCCTTCAGTGTCCCTGTCCTGGGAGCAGAGGGAGCTGAGAGGTGGAGGGAGAAAGCAGTGGTCATTTCCCTGCTGCCTTTGGACTGTGCTGATAGGGCAGAGTGGGTGACAAGGGGTAGCAGGCTGGACACAGCAGTCCAGGGGCTCCTGTGGCTTTTAATGGTAAAGTGACACTGTCTCCCAGTTGTGAGCAGATGCCGCTCAGTGTGGGTGTTTGTGATGTCCGATTCCAGAGGCTCTTTTCCTCTGGGAAGCTGAGCAGTGTGTGCTCTGATGAAAGAGGCCGGGCCGAGTCCCAGGTTCTGCCTCCCTCCTGGCCCTGTCCCGTGCTGCAGTCCTCCCATGGAGTTAACAAAACCGGCGTGTGACGGGTTGTATTCGAACCCCCTTTCTTCCGGTTCCAGGAAACTTGGAACTGCTGGGCAGAAACTTGGAGGTGCTGCTGTCCTTTGTCATATCAAGCATGACCCTGTGGACCTGGGAGGATCCTTCACCTTGACCTCTGCTAATGTGGGCAAGTGCCAAACAGTTCTCTGTCGCAATGGAAAGCCGCTGCTTCTGTCCAGATCCTACGTCATGAGCTGTGAAGAAGAACTGAAGAGAATTAAACAGCACAAGGCCATCATCACTGAGGTGAGGAAAAGGATCTTCCTCAGGGTGGCGGGGAGAGGACCAGGGCGCGGCAGAAACCAGCTAGGGAGCGTGTGCCTTCAAGGAATATTTTTGAAGTTGGTTTGAAATGAGAATTCCAAATCCATAATGTCACAAAGCACACTCGTGGCATGGGCTGTCTGAGAGCACGCTTGGCTGCCGGTAGTGGGCTCCGTGCCGGATGCCTCACAGGCAGGACGGCACTGTCCTCGCGGTGCTGTGCGAGGGTGCGGGGTTGGTGGCTGAGGGCTCCACCCCAGACTCACACTGCTGGTTTTCGTGCCTTAGCTCTGCCACTTAAGAGGCTGTGACCTTTAAAACCTCTCTAAGCCTCAGTTTTCTCACCTGTCAAGTGGGAATGGCAATGTATCTGCCTTATCTTAGAAGGCTGGTGCGACTATAAACTAGAAGCGTTTATAGTGTAACGCTGTGTAAATGTTCACACCACGTATTCCATTTGAGTAACGCAGTGCGTGGTTTGCCCCCACGGGCCATTTGGCAACGCATGGAGACATTTTTGGTTATCACAGCTGGGGTGGAGAGTGCTACTGGCACGTAGTGGGTAGAGGCCAGGGAAGCTGCTGAACACCCTACAATGCACAGGACAGTTCCCACAAAAGACTTACCTGGCCCAAAATGTCAGTAGTGCTGCTGTTGAGAAACCCTGCAGTGAGTCTACACTGTGACAAGATCCATCACCAGCAAAGCTTCCATAATGGCTTCCATGAGTTCTCCTCCATTCACTAATTCATCATACAATGCTGATCTCCTGCAGTGTCCTGAAAAAATGATGTGGGGTTCATCAGTGATCCCCACAGATGCACACCTGCCCTCAAGAAGTTTCCAGTCGTGCATTATTGATAAAACCCACAGAGCCATGTGTAGTTCACGGTAGACTGGTGAAAGTTTCTAGTCCAGTAGAGAAAAAGACTGATTATGGATGGCTTTGGTAAGGGTCATAAGAAAGAAAGATACAGAAAGGCTCAAGATACACCATGGGATTCTGTGGAAATGTGTGTGTAAACTAGCTCTCTGCATATTCTAGGAGCGGAGAGGGTTAAAGTGGACACTGTGTCAGGGAGCAGGCAGTCTCATATTGTACAGAATGTATTGAATTAAATGCCCAGAGTTATGCCAACATGATTGGAAGGTTAGTGATTTCTGCTACGTAAGTGAATCACAGTTTGTACGTCAGACTTCTCTTGTTTTCTGTGTCTCTCCTCTTCACTTTTGTCTGCATCGCTGAATACTCAACAATGAGGTTTTGTTTTGTTTCTTGAGGCACACCCTGGAAACACACATACAAATACACAAAACCATTGGTTCTGATGGACAGACATGTAAAAGAGAGAGCAGCACAGCAAGAGTAGTTTTTGCCAGAGTTCACACTTGGGGGACAGATTGCACCAGTACAGTCAAGGGAGTTTAAAATTGTGCTGGAAGCCCCATCTTACCAATTGTACTTCTAGGAGAGTGGCCTGCTTGTGAGTGGCATGGCAAGGTTATGTGAGGAGTTGGGATAGGCCCCCCCTAGAACAAACAAGCACCTTGCAAAATCCCAAAGAAAGGAAGGTGGTAGGATTAGAAAGGAAGTAGATATTGTCTGGAAGAAGTGCTTGCTCATCCTAGACACACAGAAAGTTGCATTTGTCCTAGTGGAGCCGTCTCTGGAAGGAGGTGTTAAGCCAGGTGCACGCAGAGGCACGTGATGGACCTGAGAACCCCAGGCTTGAAGAAGAAAGAACCGAGCAGGTACACAGAGGAAAAAATAAAAACTCAGGTCTCGTCGCTGGCAAATGGTCTGGAACTTTGGCTGCTGATTTAAATGGCACGAGTCCAGCTGAATTAAAGCCAATAGACTTTGCCTTCTCCATTTGCCACCAGGAAATGAAGTTCAAGGAAATTATAAGAATAAGAATTGGCACTTCTCCTGTAGCATCTGCCTCTCCACACATGGACATTCTTACCCAGCTAGTCACACCAGGATTTTCTCCACCATTTGAGTACTGTCAGTGTCTGTCCCCTTCAGGTCCCTTCTGGACCTTCAGACACAGCCGCCACTCATCCGTGTACTGTCGGAGAGGAACATAAGATTTGGGGGCGTTATCTTGAAACATACCTGCCTGGTGTGTCTTTGCTCAGGACTGGCTTATTTCAGAAAGGCTCGTCCTAGGTTTACAGGAGGAGCTACGCAACCATGCTCTAAATGGCTTGCTTTAGAGAAGGGACAGAACTTGCTACCTAGTGTAAACATGGTGCCACCAAAGCAAATAGCCGAATCTTTTCCTTTTGTCCCTGGGGTTTCTCACGAAGGGTACACAGTGACTGCTCATGTCTTCCCCGCGTGGGCCACACAGCACTGTCCCTGTGGTCCCCGGTTGGGTGGCCCAGAGGGAAGCTTCGCAGTTGCTCCAGGTGCTCTGTGTTAACGCTGTCTGGAAACCCTTCTTATTACAGGACGGCAAGGTGAACGGAGTGACCGAGTCCACGCGCATCCTGGGCTACACTTTCCTCCACCCCAGTGTGGTGCCTCGTCCCCATGTGCAGTCCGTGCTCCTGACCCCGCAGGACGAGTTCTTCATCCTGGGCAGTAAGGGGCTGTGGGACAGCCTGTCCATGGCGGAGGCTGTGGAGGCCGTGCGCAACGTGCCCGATGCCCTGGCTGCTGCCAAGAAGCTGTGCACCCTGGCCCAGAGCTACGGCTGCCACGACAGCATCAGCGCTGTGGTGGTGCAGCTCAGTGTCACCGAGGACAGCTTCTGCTGCTGCGAGCTCAGCGCCGGTGGGAGCGTGCCACCACCCAGCCCGGGCATCTTCCCGCCCTCGGTCAACATGGTGATCAAGGACCGGCCCTCCGACGGGCTGGGCGTGCCGTCCTCCAGCAGTGGCATGGCTTCGGAGATCAGCAGCGAGCTCTCCACTTCCGAGATGAGCAGCGAGGTAGGGTCCACAGCCTCCGATGAGCCCCCGCCGGGGGCCCTGAATGAGAGCAGCCCCGCCTGCCCCAGCGAGCAGCGCTGCATGCTCCACCCCGTCTGTCTGTCCAACTCCTTCCAGCGCCAGCTGTCCAGCGCCACATTCTCCAGCGCCTTCTCCGACAATGGCCTTGACAGTGATGATGAAGAACCCATCGAGGGTGTCTTCATCAACGGCAGCCGGGTGGAGGTGGAAGTGGACATCCACTGTAGCCGGGCCAAGGAGAAGGAGAAACAGCAGCACCTGCTTCAGGTGCCTGCCGAGGCCAGCGATGAAGGCATCGTCATCAGCGCCAACGAGGATGAGCTGGGCCTGCCCAGGAAGGCAGACTTTTCTGCCGTGGGGACCATCGGGCGCCGGAGGGCTAATGGCTCTGTTGCACCCCAGGAAAGGAGCCACAACGTGATAGAGGTGGCTACAGACGCACCTCTTCGAAAGCCGGGAGGCTATTTTGCTGCCCCAGCCCAGCCGGATCCTGACGATCAGTTCATCATCCCCCCGGAGCTAGAAGAGGAAGTCAAAGAAATCATGAAGCATCACCAGGAGCAGCAGCAGCAGCAGCCGCCCCAGCCCCAGCCCCAGCCCCAGCTGCAGCAGCCCCAGCGGCACTACCAGGCGGAGCAGCTGCCGGACTATTACGACACACCACTATGACCCGGTCCGGGCCTATTTACAAAATAAACTAACCGAGAAAGACTGAGTTGCGAGAGTCTCCCAGGCTCACATTAAACCAGGGGTTTTACTCCACGTCCTTATCCCAGGCACTGTCCCCAACCTGTCTTTGCAGCTAATCTGTAGGTTCTCTTTCTGTTGTTTATTTTTTTAAATACTGCTTTTCTTCTAGTGATGCTTTACCAATATGATTTAAATTTGTTAACTTCTTCCCCTAACATATCAGATATGTAAAGACAAAGAAGAAAAGGTTTAATATATTACAGAGAAACAGTTAATGTAATATTTTTTAAAATGGCTTTTTGTTTGGAAGGCAGGGCAGGATGCCATTGCTAAATGATTTATTAATATTGTAATTCTGTATTTCTTGCGGGGGGGGGAGGGAGGCCTTTTTTTTTTGTCTTGAAAATGATAGACATTTGTAGAATATGGAGACTAACTCCTAGGAGTTGCTTTACTCTGTCAGGTGACTTAAGTCACTGGGATTCACTAATTTTCTCTGAGAGAACAGTTGATTGAGAAATTTCTATTGTAAATAGCTCAGTGTTGTATAGTGATGCTTAAAATGTTTTGTAGTCTTGGCACAAGGACACAGCCTAAATAACTGACTTTTCTCTTCCTCTCCTTTGAGGAGCCCCCTGCCCACCCCCACCTCACAACCTACCTTCCTTCATTGAATGAAGAGGCCAGGCAGCTGGGGCGGTTCTGTCCAAAGGAGGCGGATCGTAGTCCGGGGACAAGAACCTGCACACACAGGCCCTGAAGCTGTTTTCCTCCCCTCTTGTCCCCAGCCTCCTGACTCTGCAGACACTTTTTAATTGTGTTCCTTACTGCTGCCACAATCAGCATGATTGTATAGAGTTCCATTAGACCATTTACATACCCAGAGTTATATTAAAGCAGAATGCACAAATGGACATGTCATAATTTTTGTTACAATAAATACAAAATTTACAAGTATTGGACCCATCTGCTTTTGTCTCAGCAGCCAGATGTGTCTTGCAATCACACCAGCTTGGGTTTGGACTGAATGGATGGAATGTTGGGGTTATCAGATACTTCTGACTTGGCTATTTTTTTAGAAGGGAAAAGCACCCAACAAGTTAACCTACACTGAATGAGGTAGTGAAATTAACTTTATGGCTAGCAATATAAATAGCAGATCTTACAGCCTTTGTAATTATTATGATGTAGGGTAGATGTTAAAAGGGGACTAGATAGAGGTTGCATAGAGGAGATCCCTGGAAAACTTCTCCCACAAAGCCAAGTTCATTTTCAATTTTCCCAGGGGCCCATGGATCACATAAACAGGTTAATATTCCTTTTATTTGAACAGTGAAAAAATGAGAGCTGGTTGGCTCACTCTGCAACACTAGCGGAAATCATGTGGGTGCAGTGGGGTGCACGTAAGATAGCCAGTATTCCTAACTGACCCAGCCATCTCCAGACTGGTCCTCCCGCCTGCACCTCCCTCCCTCCCTGTGCGTGTGGACCATACTGTTGGTTTTCATCTCACTTGGACCACCTTTCTATGTAGACCTGGACTCCTTTTTCAGGCCTGCGCTTGCGTGGTACCTGGCTAGTTCAGTGACTGGAAGTTCATAGTTCCTACCTTGTAGACTTGGTGGTGGGCTCTCTGTCCCTCACGGGGCAGCCAGTGGACTGGCTTTGTTGTGGTGATGACCGTACTGCATTTCCCTGTGGGGCTACTTGCACATAGTGCTCTTTGGAGATCACTAAGGAAGAAAATCTGCTCATCTCAGCCCAGTGAGGGACCCAGTGACCATGGGAGCTGAACTCCCCAAGTGCAAGCAGAGTCTTTTACTGGAAGCCAAACCGTGTCGGGACCCCTGCCCCAGCTGCACTCACCAGCCCCCCTCGCCTTCCTCTGTCTGCCCCACTCCACATGGGTCAGAGCAGGCTGGAAACTGGGTTTTCACACCAGTGCTTAATTGCCCCCCAGAAGCGACTTAGTCAGTTCTTAAATTCCCCCCTGGGCAGAGTTCAGCTGTCACCGTGGGTGGTGCCTACCCAGCCCATCAGTGTGAATCTCTCCTGCTGAAGCTCACTCGTAGGGGGCAGAACCGGGGTGTGGTCATCAGAGGCAAGGATTGCTTCTTGCTTCAGGGATTCCATAACAGGGCCCTGCAGCAGCTCCTGTGCCAGGGGCGGCCCCTGGACTGAGAAGGTCTCATGCGGAGACTGGCCTCATTTCCCAGCTCTTACCTCTGATATGGGAAGAAGGGATCTGAGACTTGGAATTGGTGTTTTCCTAAGTCCCCCAGTGCAGGCAGTGCTTGCTGCTGTTTCGTACATCATTGAGTCCCCTTGTGCACACGCTGCATATAAGCTACTGTGGGGATTCAGGATGAGACTTTGCCCTTTGGGAGTTTGTGGGAAATAGGGCGTGAAGACGGGAAGATAATTCAGTGAAGCACATGGTGAGTGACCAAACAGGCACAGACTTACAGGTCTCCACGCTCTTGCATAGGAGCCTCTCCAGTTATTTTCTGAGAAGTTTCTTTTCATTTCTGCTGTACAAAAGAGCATCTAATAGTAACGGAGAGCTGCTTATGCAACTGTAAAGTGCTTTCAGAATATTACAGTGCGTAATATGTGAAGATCCCTGAAGCCATGGTATCTGCAGGGTAAATGTCAGGGCGAAGGGCACGCCTGCCTGCTGTGTTCCTGCTTCCTGCTGGGACGTCCGATAATTGGGAGGGGGAGGGGAGAGGGAGGAAGAGGAGCAGACGCTGAGAAGCCCTGGCGAGGCTACAGCCTTGCGAGCAGAGGGAACGCTCCCAACCGAGCTTTTAGAAGTTAGTTGGTGTCGGGTCGGCTGCATGCTGTCCTGTGCGTGCCCTCAAGCTTCCTGCGCTTGCTGGCCGCTCCCCGAATACCGGCTTGGACGAGGCACACTCGGGCCGGCGTCCGGAGACCCAGCCCGTCCGACCGGGTTTCTCTTGATCGCTTTTGACTCAGCGCCACCTGCTGGTGAGTTAGACTTTGGGTGGAAATGGGCTTAACTCCTGTTCGTTTTTTATCCTTCCTCCACTCTCCAAAAAGAAACGAAGCTTAGGAAGTTTCTTATTACTGTATTTTCCTAGGCGGTTGATGGAAAGCAATCTTCCTGTGCCACTATTAAGTACAGCGGAGAAGCTGTATTGCATTGTATAGTATTGTTTATTGCACCTGTGGCGGTTTCTGCTTTGCAAGGTGGTGTAACTGATGACAGCTGGTTGGTTCCTATGATGGGCACCTGTTTTTCCATGGGAAGCTGACATGCAGAAATATTAAGATGTATAAACAGAATCATATAGCTTTGCTGGGAAAGAAGTCTATCCAATGTCCATTCAATTCCCGATTCCCCATTATCTATGCTTAAAAAACAAAGCAAAACAAAAGGCATGTGTTGTATGCTGTTGTATGCTCATAGGATAACACCTGAGAGTCCACTCCCTGCTGGCATAAGGCCCAATGGGGAGGAAAAAAATAATTCCCATTTGATCATGTGAACACTCATCAAAGGGTTTTTTGAATTCATCCTTGACACATACAAGAAGATAGAATTTCTATAAAGTGTGGGGTTGTGGTATCTGCCCTACCTATCTCTACAGAGATCAAATTGGGTAATGTATTTAAAGTAATTTGTAAATAGGAGAGCCTTATTTAAGTGTAAGTCGTGTTGTCATTGTTATAAATTAAGAACTAAGGGCGGTCTGAATGAAAATAATTGGGAACACAGCAAAAGTACCTTTATTAAGGTGGGCGAGGTAACACACACCTGTAGTCCCAGCTATTCGGGAGACTGAGGTGGGAGGATTGCTTGAGCCCTGGGGTTCAAATCCAGCCTGGGCAACATAGTGAGACGCCCCCCCATCTCTTTAAAAAAAAAAAAGTAACTTTTCAAATGGAAAACTCTTAGAGAAACATCTACTGGAATTGTTACAGGAGGAAAAGATACGGTAATGGTAGAGAAAATAGGCTTTTCTCATTTCTTGCCACTGAATTTCATTTTTCTTTCAATGCATCCCTCAACTCACTATGCAAATTAGTCTATGAAAGCCTTGTTTTATTTCACTATTGTCATTCATCTGTCATGAACCGATTCTTACTGCCGAGTATTTGAAAGATGATTCTAAAGTTTGGTTTTTTTTTCCCCTAATCCTCACCCCAACCAGTACCAAAATTACTACAAAGCTCAGACTTAGTTTGGCAAACCTGTTACCCTGGGCACTAAGTGAATGTGGGAATTACATCCAGTGGGTGCGGCTTGGGCTAGCGAGGGGAGCGAGCGCCCAGCTCTAACTGGCACCCACCTCATTCCCCACGTGTGTTCATTCAACAGTGTTTAGGAAACGCCAGCAAAGAGCTGGCCACTGTGCTTGGCTCTGGGTAGCCCGCACGGGGCCTCGAATACACGACATAGGTGTGATGGTGGCTGTGCCTCGTGAGGGCATGAACCAGCATAAGGATGGCACACAGGTGCACACCAATGTCAGAAACCAGTCTGGAGGCCCTGCCTAGTGTCCCCTTGAGACTGAGGAGGAGATGGGCAAATGGGTCCCCGAGGCTGCCTTCCATTTTCTGGGCAGTGTGGTAGGAAGGCAGCAACCGTGCCCTTGCCTGGCCTGAATTCAAGTCCCCATAAACAAGCACCGCATGTATGGGACTTCAGTTCATTAGTCCCTCCATTGTATTCTAAATCAGAAACACAGGGTTCCATCCTGTTCAAAGGAGAAACAATAGAACACTTGGAGAATTTTCTTCCATCTGCTCCTGACTAGAATTACTCCGATTGTCATTCCTCTCCTTTTCTAAGGACAAGGACGGAAAACTGGCTTCAAACTGCAATTTCAAGTACTTTCTAGTTATTACTGTTTCTTCAGTCTTATTCCAATAAACTTGTGCTTTCCCCTAATTACCAATCTTACCTACTGAAAGACTTGAAATGGCAACTTAGATGATTTTCCCAATGCTGCACCTCCAGATGTTGACTTTCCTTGAACTCATTTATAGGACATTTGCTTTTCTGAGCTTTAAGAAAACTGCTCCACAATTAACATTTGGAGGTTCTTAAACCAGTTCCCACTTAATAGAAATTGCCCTATAAGCCAGGAATAAATCAAACACACAAAATAAATGTCTTTTATTTGCCTTACTATCTACAATACTTTTTAAGACCTATTCAATATTCCTCCTAGAGCACTTCTGTAGGTTAAAAATAGCTTATTTAAATGTGTGTCACATGCCTGCTCACCTTAGGAACCATAAGCCACACTTCAGCAATGCACTGAAACCACCAAGCAAACCCATTAGGATTTTTTCCCTAGAAACGTCATTAGGCATGTGTTACAATGTTGCCTGCGTACAATTTGCATACTGTTTTCACATAAACAGTCTTGAGAGTCCTCAGTTTTCAAGTTTAAGTGTCCTCATTGCATTCCTAGGATTGCAGTGTGCAGGGTGTGTGTTCCGCCACTGCTCCTGGCACATGTTGCAAGGGATGAGCTGGGGCGTGTTAGGAAAGGGCGGTGGACGGAAACGCCGAGCACACCAGTTTGACCAGAGAGGGCTGTTTCCCTTCCATTTCATTCTAGTCTGAGCACCAGTCTGGACACCTAGTGTCTGTCCACTTCTGGGCAGAATCCAAACTATGTCGTTCTCTCGAGTGGTTTTCTTGTGTTTTCCTGCTGGAGCTCCAGAGAGAGGCTCCGCGATGCCCCTTAAGAAACTGCTGGGCGCCCGCGTGACGAGTGGAGCACGCACTGCGCAGACGTGCCGCACCAGGGGCTGGGAGAGTGCCGCAGAGATGGATGACAAAACCGCATTCCAAACATGACAGTCCACTGGAGAGACCTGGGAGCAAGGAGTGCAGCGGGGTGGAGAGCGTGGGGTGGGAAGGGCCGGGACGTGCCCCCAGTCTGAGGTTGCCAGTGGGCCGACCCAGGGTTTCAAAGGGCTGTTAAGCCCCAGCCCTGGGGTGTGGCCATTGGGAACTGGTTCAGCATGAAGTTCTTGCTGTCCAGGCTCTTCTGTCTGGTGACATTCTGAGAGCTGATACTAACTTTCCATCTCTGGTCATCAAAGAGGGACTAGTGTCCACATCCCACAAGCTGCTGCCTCCCTGCTGCCCAGACAAGGCTTGTCCCCACAATGGAGAGCCATTAGCCACTGCACTGCCACGCCCAGGAGACGCTTCCTAATACACCCGGAGCACGGAGGGCGCAGGAGTAGATAAGAGAGACCCTTGGTCTGCTGCTTCTCTGCTCCATTTTGCAGGATGTCCCCTGCCTGATCCTGAAGGTTGGTGGGTCCCACAGCCATTCCCTTCGCCTCCCCTCACCTGGGGCTCTCCGTCACTTCCGTGGCTGCAGCTGGGCTCATCGCCCACCCTCCTGGACACCCCCTACAGTAACGTGGGCACCACAGGCCCATGGGGCCAAAACCCTCCCCTCCCACCTCATCCCCACCCCCACCTCCTGTCAACTCTGCTTGCTCAACACCCCCATGAGCCCCTCTTCTCCTTCGTCCCGTCTGTTGAGATGCTCGGTTTTCTCCCAAGTTATCGGAACAGATTCCTGGGGCTCCTCCCAGCCGCTTTCATTTTTACCCATTTTGACTCAGTCTTGACCTCCACGTGACTGCCCAGGAAATCTTTCCAAAACACTGATTTTGCTCCCTCATCCTCCCTTTCTCCTGGCCCCTGGTACACACACCCTTTCCTCCCATCTCCTGATACTGTTAAAATCATGTTCTGTTAGCTCAGTAGTCAGTGTTTATATCCTTGTGAACATGTAAACACTATTCATGGCTGAGCCGTGTAGTGTATTCTGATTATATTTCTTTTCATAAACAGGTTTTTTTTTTTTGGAGGTAATACTTGCCTTTTTTTATTTTTTTACTCTCTTGGCCTTGTAGGTAATTACCATTCATTCATCCCGGACCTCTCCACAGAAGTGTGAATATGTTCAAACACGTTCGCTGCTAATCTGTCAGTTCCTCTTTTTCTTAGCGACATCCCTCTAGCACCTCTGTCGCCTGTCCAGTCCAGACTCTTCCTCCCCAGGCTTGGGACAAAGCCATCATCCAGGTGCCTCCCTCATCCCCAGGGACAGGATCGCCTGTCCCGAGTTCACACTTCCTTCACCTGGCGTGTATCCCTTCATTTTACTGTGAAATGGTCTCCAGCAACTTCCTTAGAAAATACGCATAGGAAGTACATTTTATGAGACCCTACCCGTCTGAAAATATCTTTATTTTCCCATAACACTTGATCGATAGTGTGGCTGGACAGAGAACTCGGGCTGGAACCGTTCTCCTTCCGCATCCCCACAGCCTTGCCCTGCTGGCTTCCGCCTTCTGCTGTTCCCATGGAGTCTGATGCTCTTCAGATACGTGGTCGTTCCAGAAAAATTTTATCTGTACAACTGTGTGTTGAGTCCCAACAAAACTGTATTTACCATTTATGTATTCTCTATGGCTGCTTTTGTGTTGTAACGGCAGAACTGAGTCTTTGGGACAGAGATCCTAAGGCCACAATACCTAAGATTTTACTGTCTGGCCATTTACTGAAAAGTTTGTCAACACCTGTGCTGTTTGAGTCCTCTTAGCTCATATTGGACCACTATGGATAATCCTCCAGTTTTCCTATCTTTATGTCCCTTTTGTCTTTCTGAGAGATGTACTTACTTTATCTTCCAAACTTTTTTTTGAAAATTTCTTCTGCTATCATATTTAAAAAAATTTTTTTTTTTTAGAGACAGGTCTCACTCTGTCACCCAGGCTGGAGTGCAGTGGCACGATCATAGCTCACTGCAGCCTCCACCTCCTAGGCTCAAGCGATCCTCCTTCCTCATCCTTCTGAATAGCTAAGACTACAGGCATGATTTTTTTTTTTTTTTTTTGGTAGAGATGGGGTCTCGCTATGTATTTTGTAGCGATGGGGTCAGCTATGCAGAGGCTGGTCTCAAACTCCTGGGCTTAAGCAATCCCCCCACCTTGGCCTCCCAAAGTGCTGAGATTACAGGTGTGAGAGACCACACCTAGCCTGCTATCATATTTTAATTTCCAAGTGCGTTTTATAGTTCTCTGACTGTTCCCTTTTTCTAGCATCCTGCCTGTTTCTTTTCCTGTAAGATATTAAATGGAATAAGGTTTTTATTTTGATGCTTGCATTGTCTCTGTCTCCTCCAAGTTGTTGCTGTTTGTTTTGGTCTCTGTCTTGCCCTAGAGGCTTTCGTCAGATGGCCGGTGCTCCTGGGCTATGGATTCATACTGAAGAGTGTGGGACTAAAATACTGACTGAAAGCTCGTGGGCCTGGGTGGGGCTTGCCCATGGGGAGGCGCTGTGCACAGAGGGGCAGCCAGGTTGGGTTGCTTCATTTGGGGGCCGCCCCTATTGTTGGTGTCTGTCATTGTTTTCCTTTAGGCCAGAAGGAGTTCTCTAATGGCCTTACTGGGGAGATGGGCAAGGAGGATGGGGGTATTTGGGCTGCTCGCCTAGTCTCAGCACGGAGAATTAACCCCCTGAGCACCACCTCCGTTATTGGTAAAGAGGTCAGGGAAGCTCTCTGCCTGCAGGCAGCCCCTCCGGATGGAGGAGATGGGCAATGAATGGATACATTTTAAAAAATTAACACGATTGTTTCAGATTGTGAAAAAAGATGTGATGAAAATAGAAGAAGGTGAGGTGCTCAAGGGTGATATTTGACCTAAGAACTGATTGAAAAGAAGTCAAGTTAGGATCTGGAGGCTGAGAATCTCAAGCAGAGGAAACTGCAAGCGTGGAGACCCGCAGGGAGGAGCAGGTGCTGGGATATTTGGGAGGAGCAGGCAATACACAGTGTCCCTCTTTGTTGCCCCAGTGTCTGAACCAAGAGCAAAATAAGAGAGAAATACGTAGAAGAGGGCACAAAGAGGACCTTTATTTCTGAAAGGTGACCGTGGGAAATGTGGTTTGTGTCACCAGGCAGGTGGATTCCTGCGTATGGGATCCTGTTGTCAGCCAGACTTGCCCCCAGCGGCGCAGAGAGCGCCCCCTGGCGGGAGGCGGAGAACTTGGGCTCCGGAGAGGAAGAGGAGTGGGGCGGGGCCACGCATGCGCAGTCCATCCCTCCAGACTAGCTGGGGGTCTGTGCTGCTGCAGGTGGGAGAAAGAACGCCAGGCTGCGAGCTGGGCGCCCTGCGGGACCCAGGGAGGGCAGCGTGGCTGGAGCTTAGAGATCCAGTGGGGGAGTATGTGAGCTGAAGCCCGAGTTGGAGGCTAAGGCCAAGGGATATTAACTGTCAACCTAAATAAGTGACTGAGGCAAAAATCTCAATCAGTAGAGGTTTATTAAACCAAGATTTTGAGGATGCGCCAGGGCAAAACACAAACTGCCGACAAGCTGTGGCTGTTTTTCCCAAGGGGAGATGTTAAGCATTTTAAAGGCATACAGAGAGAAGGAAAAAGGCAGGGGGTAGAGGGGCTGATGAGGTCGTGCCTACATTCTTGTGAGGCCCAAGAAATCTACTTTTTACATCAAGTAAGAGAGAGAAGGAAGTATCAGTTATGTAGATGTCCCTGGGATTTGCAGATGTCTCCAGTTCTGCAAACTAAAATAAAAATTTAAGCCCCCCCAGCCAACTGAATGGACCCCTCTGCTTGGCCAAGCAGACCCCACAGATACCCTGAAAGCTGAGTTGCTGGCTATGAGAAGAGAGGTCAGACCTGCCTCCTCATCATGCCCCCTTCCCTTATTGGGGGTATCCTTGCTAACTCATTAACAGGACCAGGGCTGTGCAGGACAGGGCTTGAAACACACCTGCAGGTCATCCATTTACTCAACAGATCACTTGAGTCTCAGTATATGTCCAGTGGCTTGTCTCTGATTAACAGACTTCCTTATCTCAAAGCATTCCAAGCCTTTCGACAAAGCTTCATTTCTTTAACCAATTAAAAATCAAAGAATCTTTAAACCCACCTATAATCTGTGATCTGCCCCCCTCTATGTCCCTGGTGCCATTTCAGGCCAGACCAATGTATGCCTTCCATGAATTGATTTATGACTTTACATGTAATGCCTGTCTCCCTGAAATGTATAAAACCAAATTGTCACCCAACCACAGCAGTCCACTTGCTCAAGGCTTCTTGGGTGTGGCTCCAGACCATGGTCACTCATACTTGGCTCAGAATAAACTCATTTAAGGTATTTTGCAGAATTTGGGTTCTTTTCCATTGACAGTTACCTATAAGATAAACTTATAATTTATTATTAGTGTGGAATGGAACAGGCTTTAGATTTAGGTGTTGGGCATAGGCATCATTTGTATGTCCTTGCTTATGGGAGGTTAGCAAGAAATTTCCTTAATGAATAATATGTGGGGCCAGTTTTTCACAGGTGCCTGAGGCTTTTACCTTCTCTTTTGCATAAGGAGTTGGGGGTGGCCCTGAGACTTTGATTTTCTCTTACATAGCCAATACAGTGCTCCCAATGTGACAAGGACAAATGGGGATTTCTAGCCAAGGATCTGGGGGGGAAGGGGTTAATGGACAGAAAATTAAGATGAAACATCAGCAGTGAGGGGGATTCTGACCCAACGACACAGCAGGATTCTTGCTGAAACAGGCTAGGGTGATAAGATACTGAGTGTGATGAAGAGGAATTTGATCAAACATCAAGGGTGAGGGATTTTCTGCCAAAGCAGCCCAGCAGGATTCTTGCTAAAACTGTACTGAATGGGCCAGGCACAGAGCCCAAGGTCAGGGACCTAGAGCAGCCTGACTCAAGATTGGTCAAAGGAGAGAGTGTGTCACTCTGACCCCAACAGTGGGAATTTGGGCAAGTCCCTTGTACTCGGAGGACTTTAGTTTGTGAAGGAGAGCTTTGGGGCAGTGACCTGGGGTCATTTCCAGCTGTGTAATTCACTGCCCCCAGGAGAGCACTGTTTCCCAGGGCACTGCCCCAGGGACAGGCATCCATAGTGAATTCATCCCACTGAGCTTGAGTTTAGGGAGAGGACAGCAGTTTCCCCTGGTATTTGACTGCCTGTTTCACTGGGAGTGCTTTAGTGATGAAGTAAACACTTTGGACAGTTTGGGACCTTTTCATTCTAGATGGATGTGATTTGGCAAAATTTAGCTTAAAAAGGAAAAGACAGAGGGCTTTGGTTTTTTTGGTGTCTCTGGGTCTATTGCTAGTGACAGAATTGTGGTGTCACTGTTCCAGTGAAGTCCAGGGAACACTCCCAGGGACAGCAAGTAGGGAGGAGGGTTGGCCTGCACTTGGGGAGGATCCAGGGTGTCACAAAACAAATCACAGGGCGTGCTTGGAGAGGTCTCCAGTTCATTACTGCGGAAGGGAAGATCTGTCGGACAAGATGCAATTTATGGGTAGGGAGCTGGTGTTTTTATAGAAGGAGGAAATATAACTCTGAGGTAAGGCTTGAGCACAAACCATATTTGGGAAGGTCACGGTGTCTTCCATCACCTTCCTGTGGAGCGCATTTGAGGGGGAAAGAGGGATTACAGCCTGCCCTGCAGAAGTAGTGGACAGGTTTAGGAAAAATATCTGAGATCCCATTTAGTTTATCACTTTTACATTTGGTCAGGATTGTTTATTTAAATCCCTGGAAAGTTTTTTTTTTAAAGGGAAAGTATTCATCTTTAAGGATTTTGGTTCATACGTTTTAAACATTTTTTTTTCTCATTCCAAGATTTGAAGTGGGCATCGCACATCTCATAAGCGCCTCCTGCGTGGCAGACCTTGCCTTCCTGACATTTGTATCGAAGGGGATCCCACCGCGCCTGGCACGTTATAAGCTTCCAGGATAATTTTATATATAAAAATGTACCGGCTTTGCAAACAACATGATCCTCTTCTTTTTGATTGGTACTCTTCTTGTTTAGCACTAGATATGACTAACCAAATTTACAACAGTGCTAGAAATGGAACAAAGCCTTTTTGCCCCAGAAGCTATGGACACATTTTAAAATATAACCAATAACACTTTTTCCCAACTATAAAGTAATGTGCATGTAAAAGTTGGAAATACAGTAACGTGAATGAAGAAAAATGGCTCATGATCTCACAATCTAGAGATAAACACATTAACAGTGCTTAATTTTCTTCCAGCTTTTTTGCTAAGTGTCATTTTAAAATACGTAATTGTGACTATGTTATATTTTATATTCTTTTTTATGTTTTGTGCAACTTGAATTTTTCTTAAAAATTATTAATAACATTCCAAAACTGTGTAACATTCTGTCAGGTGGATTACTATATGTGCAAACAAAGCAATAATGCCGGCCATGGGGATGGTTTTCAGCTTTTTGCTATTGTAAATAACAATGCATGGAACATCTTTGCTATCATCTTCATTGGAGTTTATGAACAATTGGAGCAAGAGGTGGGGATCTAAGGCTGTTCCTCCCTGCATCCTGGGAGGATGTGGCCTTGGATTCTGTGGTGATAGCCCACTGCCTACCATATCTGCATGTGGATTTTTAATAGGCATCACAAACTCATCCATCTGAAACAGAACTTCCAGTTTTCTACTCCAAAGCATTCCTCTCTTAGTCTTTCTCATCACAAAGATGTCACCATTGTCCACTCGTTTGCTCTGCCCAGAACCCGAAGAATCATCCTTGATTGTGTTTTCCCTCACCACTCCGCACAGACGGTTCGGCGACAGGTCTTATTTTTAAGATGTATCCCAACCACCCACTTCTGTCCGTCTCCACTGCTCGTCCAGGCTGCCGTTATCTCCCGCTTGTGCTTCCGGAGGGGAGCCCCGGGCGGTGCCCAGCCCACCGGCTAGTCACACCGGCTCCTTCCCGTGGGGCAAGCCAGGCTGTGCCCCGTGTAGATCCCTGGAGCTGCTCTTCCCTCACTGTCACTGGCCTCCCCGTTCTGGCCTCAGCTCGGGGTTACCTCCTCAGACGCTAACAGGAGGGTCTCCCCGACCACCCTGACTTGAAGGCGCCCCCTTCGGGGCCACCCTGCGCTACATCACCGCATTTCAGCGTCTTCATCTCCTTCGTCAGTACTTGAGATGATCTTGTCTGTCTGTTCACGATCTCCCCCGTTGGGCTGTTAGCTTCCTGAGAGGGGACATTCGTCTGTCTGAAGTGTCCCTAATACGACAGACAGTAGCAGGTGTGTGACAAGTGACACATGTTGAATGGAGGCATGAACAAGTTCCTTCTCCCTCGGTGAGGTCCCGTGAAGGCTGGGGTGGCGGCATGGGGTGTTACAGAATGCCTCTGCTCCTTCTGGGACGTGATGATTGGAGCAGGTAGGGGGCTATTGTTTTGTTTGGTGGCGTCAGCATCGTCTAGCCCCAGCTTTGTCAGGTGAGGTAAGTGCCCGGGGTCCCAGGTGAGGGCCTGCCAGATCCAGTCTTCTTACTGAGGAGGTTCCACTCCGCCTCCTTGGCTCTGACAGAGGGGTCACTTCTGGGACAACCCAAGCGGAGGTGCAGTGGGCCAACAATAGTCTGGCCTTGGGGAGGTGACTGACTAAAGGGGCATGGAGTGTTCTGTCTGGTGCAGGAAGCCAATCCGGGAAGGGGAAGCCGCCCTGCCGGGAGCCAAGGTGCGGAGGCCGGAGCATCACCCTCCTGACCGCCGCGTGGGCTCTGCCTCCTGCTCGCCCGGCTCATGTGATGCCTTTGTTTGCAGCCCAAGCTCTTGACTCTCCTCTTTTTGCCAAATACCAAGGGCAGCTCTGTCTCCTTCTGACCTCTCCGAAGCTGCGGATACAGTGAATCACTTTTCTCCTAATTGTCTCCTCCACTCTTGGCAGGCTTCCTTAAGGGGAAAAAAAAAACCCTTTGCGAGATTAATATTAACCACAAGGGATATGTTTTTCCACTTTTTTTTTTTAACATCTCATTTTTCAATTTCAATTGATTCGGCTTGTTGCAACTACAATACATTACAATTAAACATTAGAGGCAGGAGCTAAGGGGAGAGGCATATTGACAGAATTTGTGTCAAATATTGAAGTTTTCAACATAAAAATGAATCACTTTATTATGTCCTATAGACAGCCAGCTGCTGGGAGCAGCACGCTCCCAGGCTGCAAAAGCACCTATCGATCAGCCTGGAACACATTCCCGTTGGGCTTGAGCTGAGCATCTATGACTCTCTGTGGCTTTTGTCCCCTTGGGGGAGGAAAGCCAAGCCAGAGTCTGTGGTTCTCACTGCAACGGCATCCGCGTGTGCGCCAAGGCTGGGATATCTGGTGTCCTCGGACTCATGAGAATTCGTCATTTTTGTGGCACCCCAGTGAGCTAATGCTGAGGCAGGCTCTCGCCCTGCTGCTTTTCCACCGGGTAGATAGAGCTCGGTGGCAGTGCTGAAGAACGAAATTGGAGAAGGAATTAGAGAATTGCTGTTTGAAGGCAGGATTGCAGATTATTTTACCAAAGGCTATTTAAACTGTGACACACACACACACACACACACACACACACACACGCATGCACACACTGGGTGCCCCGATTAAAACTCAACTCTAAGAGTTTTGAAATCTTGGTAGAATATAGCGGATTCCATGGGAGACTTTTTGTCCCCAGAGGAGGCTAAACCTTGTCCTGTTTGAGGCAGACTGCAGTACAAAATCCACTTCCAGTACACACACATTTATAAAGATGGCATGAGATCTCTCCGTATCAAGGAAGATTAGAGATCTTCCTTGTTGCTTTTTATAGCAGCTTGCACAGTACTTTATGGAGTGTGTGTGTACCTGGTTTTATTCCATCTGTTGATGAGCATTTGGGTTGTTTGCAATGTTTTGTTGTCATACGTAATGCCACATTGCCTCGCACAAACATTGTTTTGCTTTTCTTCCCTAGTATCTCTCTGAGATGGATTTCTAGAAGTGGAATTACTGAGTCAAAGGGTAAATGCATGTGCAATTTTAGTAGAGATCACCAAATTCTCTTTCATAGAGGTTGTGCTGTTTTGCATTCTTCACAGTAATATATGAAGGTGCCTTTTCTCTGCAACCTCACCACAGAATGAGCGTCATATTCGTGACTGTTTCCCAATCTGATAGGTGAGAAATAGCATCCCAGTGCGTTTTTAATGTCCATTTATGTTACTGTGAATGAAGTTTTGTATCTTTTCATGCCTTTAAGGGCCACTTGCTTTTATTTTTTTGTGAATTATCTGTTGTATTTTTTGTCAGTTTTTTTCATTCAAGTTGGTCCATTTCTTCTCAGTTTTTCAGCTCTATCTATGTTCAGGAAATGAGTCCTGTGTCTGTAATAACAGTTGCAGATATTTTCCCCAGTCTTTTGACTTTGCAATGTTCTTGTTGCTTTTTAATTAATACAGTTTATTTTTAAGAGCAGTTTTAGATTTACAGAAAAATTGCCCAGAAACTACAGGGTTCATATATGCCCACTCTTTCCCTTGCACACAGTTACAAAATTTGATAGTTTTGTAAGAAACTGTCTTCCGAAGAGGCTGCACCATCTGTTCCACATTTTCACCATCAGTGGGTATGTTCAATATTTTGGATTTTAGCCATTCTGATAGATGTGTAGTGGTATCTCATTTTAATTTATGATAGTCTAATTATATGTGATGTTATAAATATTTTCATATGTTTAATTGTCATCTGTATAGTGAGGTGTCTGTTTAGATCTTTTGTTCACTTGTTTTGTTATGTTGTTTTTCTTATTGTTGAGTTTTAAGAGGATTTTTTTTATATTTGGGGTATAAATCCTATATCAGGTATGTATTTTGCAAATATTTTCCTCCAGTCTGTGGCTTGTCTTCTTACTTTCTTGACAATGTCTTTTGCAGAGCAGAAGTTTTGAATTTTAATGAAGTCCACTTTATAAGTTTTTCCTTCATAAATTGTACTTTTGGTGTTGAAGCTATTACATTATAAAAGGTCATCACCAAACTGAAGGTCACCTAGATTTTCTCCTATTTTATATTTAAGAAGCTTTATAGTTTTGCATTTCACATTTAGGTCTATGATCCATTTTGAATTAATTTTTGTGAAAGTCGTAAAGTCAGTGTCTAGATTCATTTTTTTTTGCCTATGAATGTCTAATTGTTCTAGCATCGTTTGTTAAAAGACTATTCTTTCTCCATTGAGTTACTTTTGTTTCTGTATCAAAGATTAGTTGACCATTTGACAACTAATTTGTGTAGGTCTATTTATGGGCTCTTTATCAATTTGTCTAATCTTTCACTAATACCCCACTGTGTTGATTACTCTAGCTTCTAAGCCTTGAAATTGGATAATGTCAATCCTGTGACTTTGTTCTTCAGTATTGTGGTGGCTATTTTAAGTCTTTTTGCTTTAAACTTTAGAATCAGTTTGTTGATACCTACAAAATAACTTTCTGGGATTGCATTGAATCTATAGGTAAAGGTGGGAAGAACTGGAATTTTAAAAATATTAAGTCTTTCTATTTATGAACATGGAATATCTCTCCATATATTTAGATATTCTTTGATTTATTTCAACAGAGTTTTATAGTTTTCATCTTATAAGTTGTACATATATTTTGTTAGATTTATTTAATTTTGGGGGTGCTAATGTAAGTGATGTCATGTTTTTAATGTTAAATTCCAGGTGTTCATTGCTGTTATATAGGAAAGCAGTTGACTTTTGTACGCTAACTTTGTATCCTGCAACCTTGCTATAATCACTTTTTAGTTCCTGGAGTTTTATTGTCAGTTCTTTGGGATTTTCTACATAGACAATTATGTCATTTGCAAACAAAGTTAGTTTTATTTCTTTCTTTCCAATCTGTATATCTTTTATATCCTGTTCTTGTCTTATTACATTAGCTAGGACTTCCAATATGATGTTAATTAGAAGTAGTGAGACCAGACAGCCTTGCCTTGTTGCTAATCTTAGTGGGAGGGCTTGTAGTTTCTCATCAAGTATGATTTTAACTGTAGATTTTTTGTAGATGTTCTTTATCAAATTGAGAAAGTTTCCCTTTATTCTTAGATTGCTGAGAGTTTTTATCATGAATGAGTGTTGGATTTTGTCAAATGATTTTTCTGCATCTATTGATATAATTATATAATTTTCTTTTTTTAGGCTGTTGATGTGATAAATTATATTGATTTTCAAATGATGAACCAGGCTTGCATACCTAGAATAAATCCCACTTGGTTGTGGCATGTAATTCTTTTTATACATTGTTGAATTTGATTTGCTAATATTTTGTTGAGGATTTTTACATCTATGTTCATGAGACATATTGGTTGGTCTGTAGTTTTCTTTTCTTATAATGTCTTTGTCTGGTTTTGGTATAGGGTAATGCTGGCTTCATAGAATGAATTAGGAAGTGTTGCCTCTGCTTCTATTTTGTGGGAGAGATTGTAGGAAATTTGTATAATTTGTTCCTTAAATGTTTGGTAGAATTTGCCAGTGAACCTATCTGGCCTGGTGCCTTCTGTTTTGGAAGATTATTAATTATTACTCAATTTCTTTAACAGAAATAGTCATATTCAGATTATCTATTTATTCTTGTATGAGTTTTGATAGATTGTATCTTTTAAAGAATTGGTCCATTTCCTCTAAGTTATCAAATTTGTGGGCATAGAGTTGTTTATATTCCTTTATTCTTCTGTTAACATCTATGCTTGTGTTATTTTCTTGCCATGCAAAAAAAAGTTTTTCTTAATGTATTAACATTTATAAATATCTTTTTTTTTCTTTTCTACTGCTTCTGGATTTTGAAAAAATGTTTCTTCTTCCTAGTAATAAAGCAATTTACCCATGTTTTCCTTTAGAATTTGTATGCCTGACTCATTGGCATTTATCCTGGTGTTTGGTGCAATAAGCAGATTCAATTGTATCTTTTCCCATATGGTTATCCAATTGTTCAAATATCACTTATTAAAAATGCCATCTTTTCTCTACTAATTTGAGATGTTACCTTTATAGTAAGGTATATTTTCCTACATAGTTAGGTTTATTTCTGTATTTCTGATTCTTTTTTATTGGCCTGTCTAGTCATGTGTCAATACCATATTGTTTTAATTGTAAAGATTTTATGCTGTTTTAATATCTGGTAGCCTCCCCTGTCTAACCCACACATATTATTCTTTTTTTGCAGAGTTTTCCTAGCTATTCTTGCTTGATTTTTCTTCCATATGATCTTTATAACTAACTTGGCTAGCTCCAGAAAATAAAACAAAGAAAACCCTCACTATCACATTGAATTTACACATAACTTAGAAAGAGTCAACATTTTTATGACATTGAGTCTTTCTATCAAAAAAAATATATGATTTTCAACCAAGTCTACTTTCATGTGTTTCAGGAGTATGTTATAGTTTTCTCATATAGGTTTTACACATTTCATGTTAGGTTTTTGTCTATTTTATTTAAAATATTTTTCATATTATAAATGTATTCTATTATATATCTCCTAGTTAATCATTGTTTACATGAAAGTTATTTTCTGGATGCTAAGTTTCTGTTATTTCTACTGAATTTTCTTATTGTTTATAGTAGCTTTTCCATTAATTTTTTGTTTCCCAGATACATAGTCATATCATCTACAAACAGAGATAGTTTAACCTTTCTGTTTCTGGTTATTATTCCTCTAATTGTTTTCTCTTGTTTGATTTATTGGGTGATATCTCCAATACAATTGTGAATATGAGCATCCTGGGCAACCTTGTGTTTTTTCCTACTGTTAGTGTTTTCTACGTCTAGTGTTTCTCCATTAAGTAAACTGTTGGCTTTGGGCTAAATTTTTAAAAAAGTATACAGAATATACACTTTTTTAAAGTAAACTTTTCATTGAAGAGTAACACACATAAAGAAAAGTGCACACATTATTAGTTTGCCGATCAAGGAATTTTCACAAAGTGCACACACTTGTGTTGCCAGCACCTCAGGGAAGAAGTAGAAGGTTACTATTGCTCTAGAAGTCTCCTTCATGTCCCCGCCAGTCACCACCCCTGCCAGGGACCACTATCCTCCTAACTGCCAACCCTATCGGCTACTTCTGCCTGGTTTTGGACTATATACCACAATGTATTTATCCATTCTACTGTTAATGGACATCTGGGTTGTTTCTAATTCGGGGTTTTTACAAATACTGGTACTATTAACATTCATGCTGAAAGTTCTGTTGGATTCATTCCCAGAAGTAGAATTTCTGGGCCCTAAGATATGCATATTCTCAGCTATTGTAGATACAGATAAACAATTTTCTGGACTATTTGTACCAACTTATGCTTCCAGCAATATATGAGAGTTTTAGTCGTTCCAAAATCTCATCAACCTGTGATGTTGTCTGTTTGATTTTATTTGTTGTCTTGTCTTTTTGTAGTGTTATTTTGATGTTGAGCAACTTTTGATGTGTTTTCGGTCATTTGGGTATATGCTTTTGTGCAGTCCCTGTTCAAGTCTTTTGTCCATTTTTCTGTTGGGTTGTCTGTCTTTTTTAATGATTTGTAGCACGTTTTGTACATCGTTGGGTGTATGTGCTGTAATTATTCTCTCACTCTGAGACTTGCCCTTTCACCTTCCTAATGTGATCTTCTGAGGAACTGGGGAGGAGGGAGTGGGGATGAAGGGCAGAAAAGAATATAAATGTATTTATTACCACTGAACTGTACACTTAAAAATGGTAAAGATCGTAAATTATGTATGTGTATTTTACCTCAGTAAGAATAAATTTAAATGAAAAAAAGTTCTTAATTTCAATTAAGTCCAGTTTACCAGCCTGTTCTCTTAAGGTTAGTGCTTTTTAGATATTCTCCCATGTTTTCTTCTAGATGACTTCGTATTTCATCTTTTACATTTAGATCTATGACCCATCTGGAATTGATTTTTGTGTGTGGTGTGAATTAGGTGTCAAGGCTCATTTTTTCTCATAAAGTTATCCAATTGATCCAACCCCATTTATAGAAGAAACCAGTTTGTCCTTATTATACTGCATTGTCACCACTGCCATCAATCAGGTGACCGTGTGTGTGTGTCTGTGTCTGGACTTTCTATACTGTTCCATTGGTGTATATGATCTTGGGCCTTTATCACACTGTCTTAGCTGCTGCAGCTTTACAGCAAATCTTTTTAAAAATTATGGTAAAATATGCATAACATAAAATTAACCATCTTGACCATTTTTAAGTGTGTAGTTGAGTGGCATTAAGCATATTTGCACTGTTGTGCAGCCGTCAGCACCATTCATCTCCAGAACTTTTTTCATCTTCCCAAACTGAAACTCCGAACTCATTAAACAGTAACTCCCCTCTCTCCCCCGAGCCTCTGGCAACCACCATTCTGCTTTCTGTCTTTCCATATTTGCCTGCTCTAGGTGCCCCACGTAAGTGGATCACACCGTGTGTGTCCTTTCGTGTCCGGCTTATTTCACTTAACACAATGTCTTCAAGGTTTGTCCATGTTGGAGCACGTGTAAGAATTTTCTTTCTTCTTAGGGCTGAATAATATTTTGTTGTATGTAGACACCACATCCATCTGTTGAGGTTCACTTGGGTTGCTCCTACCTTTTGGCTACTAGGAATCATGCTGCTATGAACATGGGTCTACAAATCCCTGCCTACGTCTTTTGAAATGGCTTGAGGAGTTGCCTTTAGGAGCTTCCAGAGGGAAAAGGAAAGAGCTTGGTTGGGTCAAGAACGGCTGGCCCGGGTGCTGGTGGGGCGGCAGAAGTGATGCCTGTGCAGGGCGCCGCGCTGCTCTGGCCCTGGACTCTGGGGCTGCCAATGGTGACAGAGGAGTTTGGGTCCACAGCTGGCCTCTGGCTTGGGGAGACCGCGCAAACTCGGGCACTCGGCAGCGACCAGGAAAGACAGAAGAGCAGAGGGTCCTCCCAGGCACTTCGGATTCCCCAAAAGCATCAGAAACTCAGTTCTGGGCTGCCGGATATTGGGGGGTTCAGTAGCTAATGGTAGTCAAGGTGGGTTTTCTGCTAACTCAGCAGAATGGAGATTTTTGTGCCCCCCCCCCCCAAAAAAAAAAGATACACTGAAGTTCTAACCTCTGGTGCCTCAGAATGCAACCTTATTTGGAAATAGAATCATTAAAGAGGTAATTAAGTTAAAGTTAGGTTAACACAGTAGGCCCTGATCCTATACAAAGGCCCTGAGCCTTATACAAAGGGAAAATTTGGACAGAGGCATGCACACAGGGAGAACACCATGAACTCCAGAACCGTGAAAGAATAAATTTCTATTGTTTAAGCCACCCAGTTGGTGGGACTTTGTTATGGCAGCTCCAACAAACTAGTGTAGAGATTCAGAACTGGATTTAGGGAAAATAAAAAATGCAATCTTTCTTACACACCCATGTTTGTGGACAGAGCTTCCCACTATCTGGAGATAGAAGAGCTAACATCCTTTGGGCCAATGTGGTTTCCTGGAGGAAGATTCTATTTTTTTTTAATTTATTTTTTTGAGATAGTGCTTCACTCTGTTGCCCAGGCTAGAGTGCAGTGGCATGATCATAGCTCACTGCTGCCTCAAACTTCTGGGCTGAAGCCATCCTCCTGCCTCAGCCTCTCAAGTAGCTGAGACTACAGGAGTGCACCACCACGCCTGGCTAATTTTTAAAGTTTTTTTAGAGACAGGGTCTCGCTACATTGCTCAGGCTGGTCTAGAACTCCTGGGCCCAAAGGATCCTCCTGCCTTGGCCTCTCAAAGTGCTGGGGTTACAGCCGCCATGCCCAGCCCCTGGGAGAAGTTTCTAAAATTGTATAGTATCCCTCAGCTGTCCGCTCAAGATTGTAACATCCCCTCCTGAGAAAACGCTTTCCCTTCCCTCTGTCCCCACATGAGTGTGGAGAAGTAAATTCCACATCAGGACGAGGAGGCTGGCGGCCAGGGAGGGTCCGAGGTTTGCCCAAGGATAGGACTTCTGCTTCCTGGGCCCACGGCTGCCCCGTCACCCTGTGCTGCCAGGACGTTCTCTCCTCTGTGGTCAAAGTTCTTCAGGCTGGAGTTTCTCTCTATGAGTCAGATCCCGATCCAGTCTCCTGGCAAGCAACAGGGATGAAAATAAAGTTTCCAAGCTTATATTGAAAAAAGGAGAAATCCACTACTATTACGAGGACAGATGAGAGAGGCCCAACTTGGCAGCAGTAGACAGGAAGATGATCTGGGGGTGTCGGAGGCAGAAACCCAGTAGGAGCCGATTGGATTCTGTGTCTGATAAAGGAATGAATGCGGAGGTACGTGGCATAAATGAAGACGTGGTGTCAGGGTCTACACAGCGCCAGAAATAACTGTGGTTGGTGTTGGTCAGACACTGGGAATGAACCCTGTGTCTGAGTTCAGGATCCAGTTCTATTGGGGCTCCACCCACTAGTGTTTATGCAGAGAGCACAGGGGTGCTGTCTGCAGGGGGTGGGACCTGGACAGGAGACTGGGGCTGGGGGAGCCGGGAAGGTGGGCTGGGTCTGCTGGGGGAGGTTCCCGGCAGCAGAGGGCAGCTGGGGAAGGTGTGACTGTTTCAAGTTGGATCAGATGCAGCCGTGGAACAAGGGTTCCCAGACTGGGGACCAAGTGTCCCGGGAAGTATTTACACCAAGGACAATGGCCACAGATGGGTCCTCTGTGTCTAGGACAGTGTCTCTGACTGCACACGTATTTTCTAGAAAAAGCACACTTAAAATTCATTTCATTTAAGCACAGGGAACCTTGAGGTTGTGCAAGTTTAAGAAAGTCTCTGTTCACAATGAGAGCAGTAAGAATAGGGGAAATGAAGAAAATGGTCTTTGAAAAGAAACGATGCAAAGGTTTTTGCAGTTTGTCATGAAGCCACTAGGGGGCAGGGGACGATAGCTGTTGGAGCCACTGAACACAGCAAACTCAACCTTTTTTTCCCCACCAAAAAATGCTTAAGTATAAAAGAAAAAGTATAGCCCAAACCCAAAATGGCTTTATCATTATCAAGAATT
This sequence comes from Varecia variegata, assembly GCA_028533085.1. Lineage (NCBI taxonomy): Eukaryota > Metazoa > Chordata > Mammalia > Primates > Lemuridae > Varecia > Varecia variegata. The sequence continues at coordinate 10,039,683 of CM052443.1, read as the reverse complement.
TCTACTTTTCTGAGGTAGCTTATATTTTACATGTAGAGTGCTGAGCATCAAATGCAACTCTACCTTTAACTTGAAATTCAGTGAGTAAAAATTCAGTCAAACCTACTGTTTAGCACCGTGCGTCCAGCTTGACCGTGGGAATGTGCACAGACGTGTGTGTTATGGTCACTGCCCTTAAAGAGCGTTCAGTCGAGTTGGGAAAGTGAGGAGCGGACAGTCGACATTCAGAGTTGACACAGCTGCGTTCTTGGTGGCAAGGATTTTGGTTTTGAAGGATCCTAAGTCCAAGGTAAGCCCAAAGGGAACCAGCCACAGGTGCAACCTTGTTCTGGTCTCAGGAAAGTTTGAAATTGTTACTACATGATGGGTCTTTTCCACTGGAACCACTCCTGGCTCACAAAGCGCAACGCAAGACAATAGTGTCAGAGTGGCCCAGCTGCCAGGTGCAGTGGAAAATCACAGTCATTTACCTCTGTTGGTGCTTCACAGCTTGTGAGGCCCTTTGAGTTAATTGTCTCATGCAGGGAATGAGGCATTCGATGTGGTCCGCCTGTGGGTGGAACGAAAGCACCTTTTGACCCTGAGAGGCTGTGATCTCCCAAAAATCTTATGCAATAAGGATAAAAGATAATATCCCATTTAAAGAAGCTGAGGCTCTGAGGATGTGTTTCTCCAAGTTCATTCACTCAACAAACCTGAGGAATGTGAAGGGGCTCACAGAACAATACAGAGAAAACAGACACATCACCTTCAAAACACAGTGTGATCTGAGGTGCCATAGAGACGAGTACAAGGTTCCAAGGCTCAGCGGATGGGAAGGGACCAGAGGAGGCAGCACAGAGGTGGTGATGTTTTTAGTTGCCCTGACCATCCCCAACACACCTGGCAACAGCAAAACCAAAACCACTACAGAGGGACACATCTGTGATCCAAGCTGCACAGGACTCCCACAGAAAACAAAACAGAAAAAAACAAGACCATCCCTGTGGAAGACAAGCTTGCAATTAAAAAAAAAAATTAACACAAAACGGACATATTCCATCCTGAGTGAAAGTAAGCATTCACCCCAAATGTTGTAGCTTTCAGATAATAAAATGCTCAGATAATGAGTATAAAGTAATATGTTAAAAATAAAAACCATAGAAGAGAGACTAACGAGGATAAATATGACCAGATGTATTTCAATAACAAAATAGGACTTCTAGAAATGAAAAATATGATGATTTAAACCTCTCAGTGGATGAGGTTAAGCAGCTGGTTAGACATAGCTAAAAAAGAGTTTGTAAACTGGAAGATGAAGCCAAGGGGAGATAGGGAATATTAAGAAAATATTAAGAGACATGGAAGATAGAATAACAAGAGCTATCATATCTTCTCCAACTGCACCAGAAATAAAAAAAAAAAAAGAGCTATCATATCCCTAATAAGAATTTAATGAGAGAATAGAAAAATAAATGGGTGGTAATCCTCAAAGAGCTAATGGCTGAGGTTGTTTTATTTGTTTTTAGAATTAATAGAAGATATGATTCCTCAAGTTCACGTAGCAGGGAATCCTGAGACAAAAATGAAGGCACATCTAGATACATGAAAATGAAACTGCAGAATAGCAGAGAGAGAAAAGGGGATTAAACTTATCCTGATTAAGCGGTGAGGGTGGGGTGGGAAGAGAGACTGCTTATCTATAAAACAATGACAGGTAGATTAACAACAACCTCCTTAGTATCAACAAGAGAAGTCAAGACAATGCACAAGCTGACGGAAAATAACTACTAGGGTAGAATTCAAAACCTAGTTAAATTATTATTCAAGATTGAGGTCAAAATACGGTCCATCCTCCGTATTTGTGGGTTCCACATTTGTGGATTCAATCAACCACAGATAAAAAATATGGGGGAAATAAACCAATAAAAAATAATACCACAGTAAAAAAATAATACATATTTTAAAAGAATACAGTGTAACAACTATTTACATAGCATTTACACTGTACTAGGTGTTATAAATAATATAGAGATGATGTATGTGCATAGGTTACATGCAAATGCTATGCTATTTTGTAAAAGGGATTTGAACTTCTGCAGATTTTGGTATCCACAGAAGGTCCTAGAACCAATCCCCCATAGACACTGAGGGACAACTATGAAGAAATCTTCAATCAAATTAAACATTGAGAATTTACTCCTAGCAAGCCCTCTCTGAAAGAAATACTAAAAAGTATACTTCGGAGAAAAAAAATTAGTTAAATCTAAAAGGACTGAGTAGAATGCAGGAAGACTTCGGCTTTTCCCTGTCATTTTTCTCCCTCCACTTCCTACCTTAAAAGGGACTGCAGATGATGTTCACTGGATGGCGATGGCAGAACACAAGGGTCCTCCCGTTGTGCACTGTCCCGACACCCCCCCTTTTCACTGTCTCTACTCTTGTGCTCTGAACACCTCTGGCTGGAGTTCCCCATCAGCCCATCACTCCTGGGACTGAACATGTGTATGGCGTCCAGCCAGACCCCAACCTGCATCAGAGGAACTCCCAACGGCATGTAGCTCAGGCTATAAAATAGCCACACTTTCTGATTTTAGGAGGGAATCTCCCATAACCCATTCCCCCATTTCTCCAACAGCATCCCAATCATACAGGTGGACATCTGACTCTGTTTGGGTTCTCTCTGAACCAGACCCTAAGACAAAGATTCCAGATCCAGTAGTTTATTTGGGAGATGATCGCAGGAGACGCCGGCAGGGAGTGGGGAAGTGAGATGGGGATGGGAAGGCGGCCAGTAACGCCTGTGTTATCTAGCCAGCTGCCACTGTGGGTGGCTGAAGCTTAATTCTGCTTGGGAAATTCCAGAAGCCGCTGTAGAACACACCGGCTCTTGCCGATCATTGCTGGGAGGTGCTCCCGGGGGCGTCACTTCCCTGGTACTTTGGGCTGCTGCACAGGTGCCAGAGGGAGCTCTGGGGCAAGATAACGTCCTCAGATGAAGAAATGGGGTCTGGCAGTTGGCACTGGGGCCTGTCGGCACTGAAGGGGAAGGGCGAGGGGTTGTAAGCGGGGCTCTGGCAGCGTCTGCTATACCCCTTCATTCAATACCTTTAGGAGAATGCACTTTTCACAGGTGAAAATAATAAGACCCCAACAAACTCAGGGCAATATTGGTTGCCTTCTTCATAGATAAAAGGAACTTCAGAACTTCCTGTTGCTTACTGACACTTTCTAAACGCCCGCCCTGCCCCCAGCTCCCGGTTCTCTGGCAGACATCGGGAGGGGTTGTAGGTAGCCTGGAACTTTTCACCGTCACTAGTGACAGAGTCTAAAAACACCCAGGTGTGTGATTGTCCGCTGGCTTTGCTAATGGCCTGGCAGGTGGTCCAGCAGGTAGACGAGTGCGCTGAGAACCGTGCAGGTGCAGCGGGCACTGAAAACAGCAGGTGATGAATTCCAAAGAAGCAGAAAATCCAGAATACTTAAAATTATTGCTGACTTAAAATCCAAAAATGAGGACACACTTATATATGACTGCTATTTTCCCAGCTTCGAGTACTATAAAAAGAACTAAAGAGAAATAGAATTAGAAACACACCTTTTGGCACTCCTAAAATAAATTGCAATAAAAAGCTTTCTGGAGTGGCAGGAAGATGACCAGGCAGATGGTGTCGCACGCTGTAATTTAGCCTTGGCCGTAACTGCAGCCAGTGACCTGTCCTGTCCTATAGAATGGCTTTAATGACCCTGTTCTTTTTCTTCTTTTGTTCATTTCTGAGGTCTACAATTTTATTTTAAATCCATGATATTTTATAAGGTCTCTAATGGCTTGGACATTCTTATTTGGAATAAGAGGGTTCAGTTACTTACCTCATCTGTGAAACAAAGATGCTGGTCCCTGGCACCTCCTCATTTCAGCTTCCTTCTTCTCCTCAAAAGGAAGGATCTCAGCTGAGAGCCCTCCATGTCTTGGCAGCTGTTAATGAGACTAGTAAAAAAACAAAACAAAAACCTGTGGTATTTCCATGCTTCCTGGAAGAGAAGAGAATTATATCAACTCCTCTGTCCCTAAACTGAGACAAGCCACATCACTTGAATAGGAGTCTTGTTATATTTCAGGATCAATTTCAGCTTTCCATCATCCATTCTGTCCATCCGTCAATCCGTCCTTTCATCCGCCTATCCAGTAATCCATCACATCCAGCCAGCCAGCCAAGCATCCTTTCTTCCATCCCAGCCATCCTCCATTCTTCCATCCATCCAACCCAGGCATCCTCCCTTTCCTCCTTCCCTCCCTCCGTCCTTCTCTCATCCCTTCCTTCTTTTCTTCCCTCCTTCCTTTTCTCTTTTTTTCTCTCTTTCCATTAGTGCATCTCAATCATTCTTCCATCTCTCTATCTCTCCACCCATCCATCCATCCATCCATTTATCACAACCATCCAACATTTCTTGAGTACCTCTGGTCGAAGCTAAGCTAAAGAAATGCAGAGGTAAAAATGGTTTTACTATCAAAGAATTTATCCTTTAATAATATTTTTAAAATTTAGGAATGGGGATAATCTTTTTTTCTTTTTATTTAAATGGAAATAATTTTCTTTAGAAATATCTGCTAATCTTCCCACATTTAGTAGTAAGCATATTCAGGGGAGAGTGAAAAGTGAATTCTTGAGAATTTTATTGTAATTCAATATGGGGCTGTCAAGCAAGTGTCTTCCAAGGGATGTGCTCTCTTGTTGTTCAGCCCTTCCTTCTGTGGACTTTTATTGAGCATTATTGATGACCTTGTCCACTTTTCTAATGGAGTGGGAATTAAGATCCAGCCTTCCAGATGTCCAGGAGGATTCAGGGCACGTGTGTGTGCAGGCAGAGTGAGCAGCCCTCGGTGTTTTCTAACACATGTTCTAAGCCCAGCCTCACTTTGTTGGTTCACTAACCCTTAGCAGAACTCATAACCCCCAGGGTCTCTGGATCTCTATGTAGAGTTATGGCCTTGCCTGCTTTTGCATAAATTGTGTGCAAATGGTCTGTGAAAAGAACATTGAAAACTACCAACTATTAGACAACAGTATTTCATTTTTAAATTGTTTATTACTTCCTAATTACATCAATGCTAAACATCAACTATGGAGAAATCAACAGATTCAAATGCAAAAAAATTAAAGCAAACAAACATAAAAACCTTGTAGTTCCACTACCCGGAGCTGACCTAAGATGTGTTTATTGACATGGAAAGACATTGTTGATGAATGCTCAAGGTGGAAAAACAGATTATATAACAGGATATATGTAATGAGCCCATCATTAAAAATATAATTCCATAATACAGATGTATCTGGAAGATTATTTTTATTAGCTTTAATTATAATATTGATATATACTATCAAAACAGTAAGATAAGAAAAAGACAAAAATTAAAATTGACCTTGACCTACCATCTAGCTATAACCACTGGTGACATTTTGGTGTATTATCCTTACAGAGTTTATCTGTGTCTATATCACATATTTATAAATATTGTACCAGGCCTTACATACAAATTTGTAACCTGCTTTTCTACTCTATGATAGCAAATGGCCAACTTTTCATGTCAATACATATACTGCATGATATTTTAATTAACTTTGAGTGTTCTGTCCTATGAATGTATCAGTTTACTCAACCAATCCCCTGATATTGGGCATTTAACATGTCCATCTTCCAAAAATTTGGAATTTTCCCCTTTGAACAACACGCAATCAGCATCCTTGCAGTTAAGTTTTCATGTGCATATATGTTGTTACATTTCAGAAATATTGGACTATTCATTCTCCCATTGTAGTATGTGAGAATTGTCCCTACCCCTCCGTGAGTCAGAATATATTTGTTTAAGTTTGCATTGGTGATGCATTTGTATTGTTCAACAATTAAGAGTAGCAGAAAGAGGACAGTGGAAAGTCTTCCTCTGAGTCGTGTCCCCATCGGTCCAATTGGCCCCCACAGGTAATTTCTTTAAGCAGTTTTTTCTATATCTGTTCAGTTTTGTTTTGCAAAACCAAGAAAATTCAAATATAGATTCTTATTTTCCACTTTTTTTATATGAAAGGTAGCAAATTATATACACTGACCTGAACCTTGTGTATTTTTCTTAACAAGATGTGGTGAGGCTCTTTCTGCATCAGTACTCAGAGCACACCTTCCTGCCCTTTTCAGTAGCATAGTGTTCCATCCCAGAAGGCGTCAAAATTCAGTACCGGCCACCTGTTTGCTTCCTTTGTTTTCTATTGCAAACGATGTTGCAATGAGTAATCTCACGCATATGTCATCTCACACGCATACCTGTAGCCATCGGATAAATTCTCAGAAGTGGAATTACGTATTTGTGATTTTTGATAAATATGGCCAAATTCCCCTCCATAACGGATATACCAATTTACATCCCCATGACGCAGTTAGCATTCTAGAGTGCCTGTCTTTCCACAGATTGGCCAACAGAGTGTGGTATTAAACATAAGGATTTTGGCCAATTTGGTGAGTGAAAATGGTATTTCAGTGTTGTTTCTGTGAATGTTACCCATATTTTTCTGTAGCCTTCCTCCCTTCCTTCTTTTCTTCCTCCCTTCCTTCCTTCCTTTCTCTTTCTAGTAGCTCTTTGTATATTAGGAAGACTAGACCTTGTTTGTCATAGGAATTGCAAAAATATTTTTTTCCATTTATCATTTTAAAAAATTTAGCATATAGTGGTTGGTTTTTCCTTTTCATGCAAAGGTTTAAAAATGCAGTAGAACATGTTGGTCTCTTCCTGTATGCCTCTGAATTTTGAGTCATAGGTTCAGAAAGGGATGTTCTTTGTGGGAGAGCACACCCTGGGCCTCCAGAAGCAGCTTTGCTCTGGGAGGCCAGAAACATGCGGGCTGCGGTCCTGACCACACACCGCCCCCAGGTCACACACGGGAGTTGCCCTCCTTGGGTTGGCGGAGGTTGGCTGCCCTTTCTTTTCTTTTTGTTAAGCCTCAGCGCTGTAAGTGTCTCACAAATCCATTTGAGAGAGAACAGAGGGAAGAGAGTTAGGAGTGGGCTCATGTCAGGGGAAGCAATACCACCAAGCCTTGAAATTCTCCCCCCACGCCTCCAAGCCCCCGCAGGCTGCAGTGAGGACTGCCCAGAGCGGTGGTGCTGCCAGGGGGAGGTGCTGGGCTGAGAGTGTGCGTGTGGAAGTTCTGGACACACTTCATGTGCTGTCAGACTGCACTGATCCCAGCCCAGTGATTTATAAACCGTGTCCTACCCAAACTGAGATCCACTGAACATCACCAAGAAAGTAGGAAGGGTACATGTGGACAACACGTCACACTGCCATCCTCCCTGGCTCTGACCAACCATCTAGAAGAAGCTTTGGACTTAATCACGCAAACGGATTCGGAGAGTTGGACAAGCTCGGGAGCCGGGGCAGAGCCTCACTCTAAGGCAAGGCTCCAGCACTTTGCACGGGTCACTTCGGTTTGTCTTCACAACCCCCAGGGAGGCAGATGCCACTGTCACCACCTCCTCCCACACCCAGGTGGGAAAACCGAGGGCCAGAGAGGTGAAGGAACGTGCCCCAACTCCCCACCAAGGAAGCGTCAGAGCTGGGATTTGAATCCAGGCGACGGGAGGCGGGAAGTCTGAGAGCAGGTGTGGGCAGTGTTGTTTCTTCGGAGGCCTCTCTCCTTGGCTTGTAGGTGGCCGCCTTGTCCCTGTGTCTTCACGTGGTCGTCCCTCTGTGTGTGTGTCCCCATCTCCTCTCATAAGGACACAGTGATGTTGGATTAGGGCCCCTCAGTGATCCCGTTTTATCTCACTGAGCTTCAAAAGCCCTATCTCCAAAGGCAGTCACGTTGGGAGGTACTGGGGGCTAGAACTTCGACGTGTGAATTTTGGGGCCAGGAGGGTGACAGCTCAGCCGACAGCAGCTCAGCAGTGGGCACGTTTCCCTTTCCTCGGAGCGTGAGATTGCACTCTCACGCCGCGGCAATCTCACTGGCCTCTCCCAAAGGCGACTGCTAACAGGCCTGCTCATTTGTTTCTCCTTATCTAGTGGGGAAAATTCTCAAGCCACATATGGTCATGCATAAAAGAATGTGTTCTGGGGGGGACAGCAGGCTGAAAGAGCCCGCCAAACCGTAAAGCTGTGAAATTCTGCATTTCTAAAATATTAATATTTCCAGGAAATTCCAACGAAGAGATGGTATGGAAAGGGGGGCAGGGGTAAAGAGACGGGATGCCACAAATAGAAGCCCATCCTCAGTCCAGGATGCTGTTCGTCCTAGAGGCCGAGCCCCTCGCGTGGGTCCTGTCGCCTGCCCTGCGCCAGCGGACACCTTGCTGGCGCGCGTCAGTGCAGGACCGCAGAGCACGGCTCTCTCTCTCCTGGAACCGTAAATTAAGGTCTGTCCTGCGCTCATCTGTTCGCCAGGTCTTGGCAGGCTCTCGGACCTTGGGGCTCTTTGAGTACTTACAGCCTTTGTTCAAATAAGCAGCCTCCTGATGGCTGGCCCAGATGTGAAGTCCACATCTGGAAGCTATCCCTAGTCTTGGCCCAAGTGTCCAGGCTGAGATGTGTGTTTCAGGTAGAACCACACCCTGCCTGTTGATCCAAACCTAAGAGCCTTTGCAGGGGAGGGGCCCTGGAGGCTGGTGGCTGGTTTGGAGACAGTGTGTTGGTTTAAGTCCTAATGGGTAGTCGTTTGGAAAATGCCGGGACCACCTGCCAACAGCACTGCACTGTGTTCCCATCCTATCAGCCTTCCTTGGCTTTTGAGGGGCTTTTTTTTGTTTTTTGGCATGGCTCAAAGTGTCAGGCCTGCTGCAAGCATCCAGCATGTGACCTACCTTATCTCACTGATGCCTCCACCTTGGCTTGGCCCATGGTGGCAAATGGTTATCTGAACTGGGTCTCCCAGTTTGGGGGTATACAGCTGAGATTTATGGCACAGGCATGAGGGTGAAATATTTCTACATTGCTACGTGCTGAGTTTAGGGAGCACCTGTTCTTAAGGAGAACTCTGTGCTACAAAGCCAAAAATACAGCCTGGCCTACTTCGGACCGGCACAGCCTGTCCAAGAAAGGAGATGCTCTGTTCAGCATCCCTAAGGAGGGGGAATTGCCAAAGAGGGGTTCAGTACAGGCAGGAGGGTGGCATTTCTGGGACAGTGTGTCTTAGTAAACACTTGGACGATGGCAGCTGCAGCCGCCTGCCTGCTGGAGGCTCTGGGTAACACTGTTCCCCTTTTGCTTCTCCAGTTCTCCGGCTAGTGATTCCCTGCAGCTACTAATCCTGGAAAACCCTACCTTCCTCTATTTTCTCTTCCAGCCTTTCCAAAACCTTTTAACCAACCCCCCATATTAACTCTCCTCTGTTTGAAATACCTAGAGTGGTTTGTTTTCCTGATTGGACACTTATGGATAAAAAATGCTTAGCATCTTGCCTATAGTATAGTCAAGCCATTATATACATTTTTTAAAAATTATGCACTTGGGTTGATGTATTACCTATGAATATAATTTCAGGATAACAAGGGAGAGTATTGCAAAATATTTATTACTGTAAAAAAGGGGTGTTGAGCCTGACAGAGTTGAAAGTCTCTCATCTATGTCATCCTTTTTAGTGACCTCCTATACATTCAGGTTACTGCTCACATGTCACCTGCCACTTACACTATATTAGTGAGTTGTTTGTTGCCTGTCATCCTCCACTAGAATGTAAGCTTCATGAGGGCAGCTGTTTTGGTCTGTTTTTTTCACTGCTAGACTACCAGTATCTGAATATGTCAACTACTCTATAGAGACCAAATCAGTATTTGCATATGGTAATTACTCAATAAATATTTTTTAATAGATGGATGAACCCTTTAGATCTTGGCTTTGACATTATTTCTTCCTGTAAATTTTTTCCGACTTGACTTGGTCAGGTGACATGCCCATCCTTGTGAATATAATGAGAACAGAATTGTGACTGAGAACCAAATAACAGACAAAAACAAAAAACAACAACAACAAAAGCCACAATAGCACACCGCATCCACAATATCCAGTACAGAGGTTATTAGAGTCCAAACAAATGATGAAGGAAACTGGTTGCAATATGGGTAGAGGTACATCTACTCAAATCAGGTAATAAAGAGTTGAAAGAGTTTTGATTAAAATGTAGAAAAAATTGAAATTTGAGGTATGTTCAGAGAAGACGTGATACTTTGTGTTGAAAACTGAAACCCATTTGGAAAGCATGGCCCTGGGTTTCCTGTTGACAGAATTGGCCCAGTATGTTCACCCAGGCTTAGGTAGAGTCATGGACGTGGTGCCCATGCCCACGTCCCACTCCGGCTGTGACCAGTAAGGAATTACGCTATGGTTCTGAAACTTCATCCCAATAATATTAGTGCTACCTGAAGTGTTAGAAATCTGTCCCCTTTGCTTAAGTGGCTTGATAATTCCAAAATTATATAAAAATTAGTAGCGACATGGTGAACCTGCGGTATTAATACTTTGTGTTAACTTTACTAATAAATTTTATAACCAGGATGATCTGCATAATAAATAAGAGGTAGAAACAATATATAATACATTTGAAACTCTGATATATCAATCTTGTGATTTCAATTTGAAATATTTCATTGGTATTAGATTTGCAAATTTAATTTGCAAAATCTAAGAGAATTCGATTAAATTTTTAAACCATATTTGAATGTTTAAGAAAAACTGAGCTGCTGCATTTATAAGTTTGATTAATTAAATGTGCAAGAGTTTCTTAAGCACTTAGAAGATTTTGTTTTATAAATCTGTCCAGTCAGGCATTGGAAATGCTTGAACAAATTAAATATGTTAAATATATAAGTGTGTTTAGAATGTTTAAAAGAATGCAATTATGAATGTAAGTTGGATTTAATTGTTTAGAAGACTATAACTATTAAGCTTAAGTTAATCTAAGATTAATGAAAGAACGAGTGAATGTAATATTTCTTATTTTTGAACAAAAATTACTAGATTTATAAATAAAATACAATTTGTAAGTTATACATAAAAGTGTAAGACTATGTACATTTTAAAATTTACTACTTTAATAAATTAAATATTAATTTTAAACTTTAATTATAATAAATAGGCCTATATGTTCACAAACTCTCTGCAATATAAAGAAATTCAGAAGATACTCCCTACAGAGTATTAGAATCTTTAATTTTCTGTCTTCCAAATTTATCTCTAAATTCTTTAATTTTCCTAGTATAATCAATTCTTTCTATCTCATACATATTTTTAGATGATTTGTGTAATGGATAGCCTCCATTAGCACAAATAATTCACTTTTCACCTACTTACTGTACAATTGGTCTTCTACGATCCTGGATCCTGGATTAACAATAAAATTACTCTACAACTGTGACAGTAAGATGTATGTGGATGATCTTCACAGCTTCTCTTAAATTCTGTCTCTCAACGGTACCTGATAACTTTCTCTTCTAGCAATATAGCAATTAAGTACTGAATGACCCTCCTGACTGGAACAACTAAAATGATTTAAGAAAAAATTTTAAGCCAAATTTTAAAATAATGATTACAAGTGAGGAACACACCAAGCCCAAAAGTGAAATGACAGTAGGAACACTGGGAGGGTAGCAGGTTCCAAAGCCAGCTTTTCCTCCAAGGGCTTCTACCAAACTCTGGAGATCTTGAGATTTCACTTTGACAAGTGGACTGGGCATGGGGGCCTGGAGATAAAGCCTACATCCTACCCAAAGTGGGGATATAGTGGGGGACCCCCAATATATAACTGGGACCCATACTACATATGTGTGGGAAATAAGCCCCACTGCACAGAAATACATAGCAAAGCAATTTGCTTCTCTGAGTCCTGCTGCCAGGTGGAAAAGGAAAAAAGATATCCCCTGAGAATTTGTAACCATATGCCAGCCTCATGCAAGATTTTATCTCAACTCACCACTAGTGTGGTCTGGAAAACATCAAGCAGACTTTAAATTAAAACCCTTGGTTAGCAGCACCTCTGGGTGATTCATAGAAATAAATGTCCTTTCTGGAAAACACATAATTCAACCCAGGTCTGCAGGAATTGCCACAGGTGAAGTTGCAAAGAATATAAGCAGCTCAAAAAATTATGAAATTTATGAGGAATCAAGACATCATGATTGAGAAGAGGCAGAAACAACAGATAGTAAAAATAGATCTTTTAGAAGTTCACACACTTATTTTCACATAAGGAATACACATTATCTACATCTAATATGTTTTTAAAAATTAAAGGGAAGCTTGAAAATGTGAACAGGGAACAAGCAGATTTGAAAACAAACCAAACTCAATAGCACTTCAATAAATAAAAATTATAACAATTATATATGTTTTTTAAATCAGTGGACAAACTGATTAGGTACAGGCGAAGTGGCTATTTGTAAACTGGAAGATGGAACTGGAAAAATTTAGAATGCAGTCTAAAATAAAGCTCAATGGATGAGTGGATAAAGAAAATGTGGCACCCCCATAATAAGCTGAAATAAATAATATAAAAAAAGGAAAGGAAAAAAAAACAAATAAATTTTCTATTAATAGTTAAACCCATCATTTCTGTAACCAATTATATTTGATATTACTTAAAAGTTTTTGTATTGCCATCCCTCTAGATGGTTTTATATGAGAAATAGAGAAAATGTCTGAATTAGAAATATGTCATTAAAAATATTAATTTTCTCACTGTTAATAGTTTTAAAAATTAATCAGTAAGTAGAGGAAAAATGATAATTAAAGATCCCTCTTAATTGGATGATTATACAATTACTTGAGAATAATTTTCTTTCCTTTATATATTAAAATAAAATAATTCTTAAATCTAAAAAAAAAAAAAAGAAAATGTGGCATATATAAACAATGAGATACTATTTGGCCATAAAAAAGAATGAAATCCCATCATTTGCAGGAACATGAATGAAACTGGAGGTCATTATGTTAAGTGAAATAAGCCAGGCCCCAAAAGACAAATATCACATGTTCTCACTCATTTGTGGGAGATAAAGAAGTTGTTCTCGTGAAGGTAGAGAGTAGAGTTAGAATGATAATTACCAGAGACTGGGAAGGATGTGGGTTTGGGTGGTAAAGAGAGGTTGGTTAATGGGCACAAATATGCAGTTAGGAAGAAGGAATAAGTTCTAATGTTTGATAGCAGAATAGGGTGAGTATAGTTAACAATAATATATTGTATATTTCAAAAGATCTAGAAGAGAAGACTTGAAATGTTCTCAACACATAGAAATGACAAATACTTGAGGTGATGGATACCCTATATACCCTGACTTGATCATTACACATTTTATACATGTAACAAAACATCACATGTACCAAATAAATATGTATGACTATTGTGTATTAACAAAAAAATTTAAAAAAAACAGGCAGCCTATGGAAGATTGAACATGTAGACTCTTCACAGTGATATTACACTGTAAATATAATAAATAACAGAAATGTAACTAGAAGATTTTTAAATGTTGGGCAATTAAGCAACATGTTTCTAAATAACCTGTGGGTCAAAGAAGAAATTACAACAACAACAACAAAAAAGATAAAGAAAATATGAAACAAAGGTTAGGAAACATGGCTTACAAAGTGAAACTGTTTACCATGTGTCTAATCAGAGTTCAGAAAATAACAAGAATGAAGAATAGGTAGTACTCAAAAAATAATTGCTGCAAATTTTCCAGAATTTTGGAAGTGCAAAAATCCTAGCTCCATCACAGTAGAGTTAAAGAGGAGCAAAGGAAAGAGAAAATCTTAACAGCAGCCAGAGACAAAAGAAAGATCTCACCTCTAAAAAGCAATTGTTAGACTACTGATTTCTCAATCACAATATTGGAAGCCAGGAGACAGTGGAATCAATCTTCAATGTGTGAAATAATTCTCAACCCAGAAAGCTATACCGGAAAAATATCTTAAGAATGAAACCAAAATAAAGAAATTTTAATATCAATAGAAACAGAGAGTTTATCATTTAAAAAAAAACACAACAAATCTCTGATTAAAGGAAATTCTAAGGGATGTATTCTAGGCCAAAGGAAAGTGATTTTACATGATTGATAATAACAGGAACATCTAATTTGTAGGGAAAGGCCAGGATTAAACAATGGACAACAATAACATATAAGTTGGGAGGAGCATGTCTGGAGTTAAAGCTTTATAAAGTCCTCAATGGGTGCTAAAGTCATTAACTTTAAATTTTGTTAGCATGTTAATGCTAGAGTAACCACTAAACAAAGGGACATATTGCACATAATTTCCAAATAAGTGGAGGGGGGAGAGATGAAATGACAAAAAGAAGAAAACATTTTAAAGGGAGGAAGAACAAAGACAACAAAATAGAACAAATAGAAAGAATACATAATAAGATGGTGAATCAAATCCAAGTATATCGGTAATCACTATAAATATAAAAGGACTAAACTGTCTGTTGAAAAGACAAAGATTGCCAGACTGGATTTTAAAAAAAATTGCAGGTATTTGCTGTGTAGGAGAGAGACTTCTTAAGCATAAAAGTACAAGAAGATAAAAAGTCAAAGGATGGGGGGGAAAAAAGGATATGCTAAAGAAATAGTAACCAAAAGAGAAATTAAGTAGTAATATTAATATTAACATCAGACTATGTAAACTTTAAGGCAAAAAGCATTACTGGAACTAAAGGTCACGACATAGTGAGTGATAAACGGTTCAGTTTTCCATAAATACACAACGGCGCTAAATTTGAATGTAACTAATAACAGAATCTCAAACATGCATAAAACAAAAATTGACAGCTTTATAAGGGAAACTACCAAATTCACCATCTTGGTGAAAACTTTTAACGTATCTATTTTGGTAAATATTTCAAAGAATTGACATCATATAGACATAAACTTTAATCATAATTTAATTAAATTAGAAATAAAAAAGATAACTAAAAAACATCATCCACTTGTCAATTTACATATAACACTTCAAATCTATTACTATATTAAAAACAAAATCACAGTGGAAGTTAGAAAATATTTGTCACTAAACAATAACTGAAAATTATGTATCAAAATCTGTCAGGTGCAGTTAATATGATAGAGAACAATTTATAGCCTTAGATGTTTATATTAGGAAAGAAAATCTGAAACTTAATAAGCCTAGGAACCAACTGAAGAATTAGGAAAAAATGCAAAATAAGCCCAAGGAAAGAAGATGATAAAGGTAACAGCAGATATTAATAAAATAGAAAATATATATTAGAGAGGATCGGATCGACAAAGCCAAAAGTTAGTTTTTGAAGGACAAAACCCCAAAATAAACATCTAGCAATATTAACCAAGAAAAAAAGAAAACAAAGATAAACAAGGAAAAGGGATTTAAAAGGGAATTATAACTACAGGTGCTGCAGAGGTTGAACAGACAGAGAACATGATAAACAACAGAGACTGGCCATATTGCCAGTTAGCAACCTTGGATAAATTCATTCTCTCCTTTATAAAATGTTTGAATTAGCTCTGATCTTAAAAATCTTTTAAAGCAGTGTTTCTCACAATTTAATAGGGGTTTCATGAAAATGCAGATTCAGACTCAATAGGTCTGGAGCTGGACCTGAGAATTTGCATTTCCAGCAAGACCCTCCGTGATGTAGGTGTCCCTGGCCCACTTTCTCAAGAGTCATTATCTTATACATCTGTGTTACTATCTTTTTAGACAGATTCTATCTTGCATTCCATGCTGCTTTTTTTCAACATTCCCAAGTTCCCAAATTCCTTCCCAAGCCACCTAGATATGGTAAAGCTAAGATTCATCACAGTCAAAACCTTAAATCACCTTTAAGAAGCCAAACAAAGAATAATATAAAACAAGCCCAGCACACTCTAAGTTACTACAAGCTGCAACTAAAAGGACGTCATTCCTAAAAAAGGACACCTACAATTAAGGCCTTTCTTCCTTTCTTTTGCTTTTTTGTTTTGTTCTGTTTAGATGAGCCAATTTACTCCATATTATGGGAAACGGGTGAATTGAAAACTGTTATGTATGTACACAATACCTGCCAATATTTGACTTATAATGATATACAATTGCATAATGCATTCATTGACAATAAACACTCTGACAATTTTCTCTTTTTAACTATATAAGTGGAATTTCTACTTGTCTCCACACAGTGTTTCAGAGGCTCATCTTAATTATCCCAGCATCATTAGCAGTTGAATGAAAAGTCAGTTTGATGTGCAGTGTGGGAGAAAAAAAGTCTCCACAATAAAGCCTTCAAAAGCATGAACTTTAACTTCAAACTCTGTTTGTGTAAGTCAAGGAGAAATTGATTAAGTCATTTTGCTTGAGTGCACAAAATGAAAATTTTCTTCTACTCACAATTTCTAACTGTAATAAGGGTTGTCATCTTTAATATTTTTAGGCCCAAAGCTAGAGGGGAAAAAGCATTTCTGCACATCTATGTACAGCCTGGCAAATATTAGCCATCTACCCCCAAATACCTGGACCCAAGTGGAAAAATATGGCAGGTTGTTCTGGCTACCCCAGAAAATGTGTAAGGAGAGTTTTTAAATAAAAAAATGACATAGTTACCAGCATGGCAGACACCTGGTGTCCCTTGCTTATTGCTGCTTGTGCTTTCACAGTGTCCTTACTCTAGCCTAAGCCTGGGGCTGGATGAGCAAAAGCAGATATTTGGTAGAGGTCAGGATTATCATTGGAAAAAAGCAGGAGACCCGCCCGAGGAAGTACCCAGTTATTCCACCATCTTCAGATGGGTTCTAATTAGCTGCACCTCAACACAACACTCAACCTAGAACCAAGTATGCCATTTACAAACTCCAAAGAGCAAGCATCCAAGGCAAGCAAGTTATAAATGAGTCTAATGCACCAAGCACGGCGTAACCTGAGTCAGAGACCCAGCACCTGAACCACAAAGCACCCAGCTGCTGAGAGCACACTCTTGGGGTACCCTCCTTTCTGGTCGTGGAATCCCAGCAGAGACGTTGGTGACCAAGGACCGGGTGGACCAGGATAGGAGGGAAACCACTTTCCACGGACACAGAGAAATCGACAAATCATTCCTTCTGCCTGTGTTTTCAAAAATCTAGCCCCTCTCAATAAGCTTTTCCAAGGAAATCTAATCTAGTATCTAGTATCAGGGGGTTTTGTGAGCAAATCACAAGCAAAGAGAGTATATTAAACACATATATTTTTCACCTCTCCCTTCTGACATTTCTGATAAGATGATAGCAGAGAAGTAGAAAGGAATAAACCCCTAAGAACAAAGAATATAGACGAAGGGAAGAGAGTTCAATGAAAATTGCAGGATGAAAACTGGAGGGACAGCTGACTGAGCAGGACTGAAAAAGCCACAACCCACAGTGGACTGTGGTATCTCTAAGGAGATGGCCCTGATGCACCCCAAGAGGTCAGGATGTGGGGGTACCAGGAATGGCAGAGAGAGGGCTGAGATATCCACTAGAGAGCAGGGGCCTGGGTTGAATGTCAAAGAGCCTTTAACCCTCTTCTGCTGGCCCAGACGGATGCTAGCTACCAGCAGGAGGCCTGGCCTTTATTTTCTTAAGGAACTGAATGGGAGGAGTTTAGCTTCAAGCCATTGACACAGTGGAGGTGGGGGTGAGGTACCCCGGCTGAAACAAGGGAGCGAATACCCACAATCTGCACATGGAAGGGTCTCCTAGCCTAAGGCGAGGTCACAAGTAACCAATACCCAAGACATTTTCCATAAATTAAATGAGCTAGATTAGTAGCTCCAACGTCTTAAATAAAATAGGTGTAAAGCCCTTGATAAGGCAAAAGCATTTTATCAAAACTAGTCTATTGGCAAAGGCTTACTGAAATTAACAGTGCTTAGGTTTTTCCAACTCTTTCTGGTAATATTGGGTGAAATTTTTTAAATGCCTAAGTGAAAGAATAAATAGGTATAATTAATCATCATTTACTAAGTCCTAGTAGAGCCTTTTTGGTGATATTTTTCCCAAATCGAGACACTAAATGACTCCAATGATTAAAGAACCAATCTTTTGAATCTTTTGTAAATCAGACAGCTTCCTTTTGTGTGGGGAGGGAGTTGACTTTTACTAGAATGGAAGGAGAAGCTAATTGAGTTGTCAGCTGATAGATTACTAAAAATAATTTTGATGATGGATTATTAGGTGATTTTGGAATATCCTTTGGAAGGAGTTCAAAGAATTGTGTCATTTGCTGTAAAAAAACGCCTGCCGTTTATTTATGGAAACAAAGATTTTTAGAGCTTACATATGCAAAAAAGAAAACTAGGAATAGAATTAAAGCTGAACCCTGTCTTACTCCAGCAATAAGTAATAATTCACCTATGGATGAATCCGTCTCTTTAAGAGAGGCATTTCCAATGGCATTTTACTTTTATATGTAATAATTATATATCAACATTTGAAATATATGTATGTAGTTTTGATCATATGTGAACTAATAATAATTATAGCAATAAATCAATCCAGATAAAAATCAATGTTCCGCACCCTATGGCTACTGGAAATTTAAACAGTTTAAAATTTCAATTTATGTGCATATTTCTGTGGCAGAGAAGCAGGGTAGGGTGATCGATTAATACCTTGAAGCACACAGATATTGCAATGGGATAAAATTCTGTGGGAGTAGAACAGAAATGTGGGTTCTAGAAGAAAAAAGGAAGGACATAGAAGTTCTGAGAGTTAAATAAGAGTGGTTCACATCCTTTATAAATGAATGACGGGGGTTTTCAACTCTTACAGTACTTAGACTTCATTATTTTATATTTTAAAACATTTTGTGCAGCAGTTTGTTTTTTAAATGCCAATGTTTATAACACTGGCATGGAAATAACAATATTTCCATGAAGCTAAACTGTCGTTCTTCATGGAAATATTAATGTAACACTGATTGCTGTGGCACCTGGTTCTGTCTTGTTGTTTTAATTTCGACAAACCCATATTCTTGGAGGGCATGAAATGGCTCGCCTCTTTTCTGTCGGACTGCTGTGAGATCTGTGTGTGGGGTCGCCCAGGTGGTGTCACGGGCGTCACCTGCTGAGAACCCTCCTTTATCCCACCCCACTGTTCTTGCAGTAGCCCAGGACACTTGCATGTTCCTCGGTGACAGGAAGATTGTAAATGCTGATGGAGGTACCTCATTTGTGGGGTGGGATTCAGTTTTACAGTGGTCACAAATGACCCTGAGTTCACGTCTATGAAGATTTTTAAAAATTAGCATCAAAATGAAAATATTAATATGAAATTTTACAAATACATATTGTAGAGAATTGTGGCCCCGTCACATCCTCGGATCCCCGGAATTCTGTAGATCCCAGTGTGAGACCCACACCTCACGGTCTCAGCTGTCACCTACAACCTGAACGAGTGCAGATCTTCCCAGTTTAGGCAGGTCCAAGAAGACACAACAGAAAGAGAGTTCACGAAATGGAATTTTCCGTCTCATCCACTCTAAGCAACTCAGAGCAAAAGTATCTCTGAATTGCTCACGGTGCCTGGCAAGGGGCCTGGTACTTGTGATAAGTACTCGGTAATTTGTTTGTTAAAAGGATTTGAATAAAGGATCCAAGTTATTAAGTCTCTCAGGATGGACCTCTGATGATTGATTTTGTTTCCAAATATTTGAAGAACAGTTTAATCTGGGCTTAAGGTCTCTATAGATCCCAACTGGACCCTCTACAATCAGATCACTGTGGTTCCTAAGCTCCTTCTATGTGTGTATATATATTACATAATATACTATATAATTGTAATATAATAATATGTATTATGTTATATATTACTAAGTTCCTCATGTCTATTTTTATATAATATAGTATGCAATATATGTTATATATAAATATATTATCTATTTTTTAGCAAATATTAAATATATATTTTAATGTAGATATATTAAAATTATGTTAAATACACAATATATTAATTATACTAAAACAAAAAATATATATACATGAGCTATATCACATGTATGATATGTAATATATGAAATTATATTATAATTCATCCACCATATGACGGAGGTCGTGGACACTGGGGCAGGGTGGCGCTCTGGCAAACTCATCTTGAAGCCTCGAAAGCGCAGTGAGTTCACTCGAGTGCGTGTTTCTGTGCAGCGTATTCAGAGGAGTAGAGGCTGCAGCCACTATTGCTAAGCAGCGTATTCAGAGGGAGTAGAGGCTGCAGCCACTGGCGGGAGCCTAAACCTTTGGGTGTTTTGTATGTTGTTCCCGCACTGTCTTCACAACAGCAGCTTCCGTGTCCAGGTCTTCTGTGGAAAAGGAGTTTTTGCCATTGACTGATGGTCTAATACAAATAAGGTTTTTCTCAGAATGCCTGGCACAAAAGGAAAATGCAATAAATAACAGCTGCTTTTCTGTGCTTATGTTCTATAACATAAATTCACACACAGCTTTGGGAATAAAGTCCTTTGAATGAAATTTCCAAAGCCTTTATTATATGTAATTTATTTTCTATAACTTAACTTCTTCCTGGGTCCTTCTAGAATGCAGCGTAGAACCGTCTACACACATCTGTATGTAGTGTCCTAAGACCAGAGCAGCGGACTTGCTGTACTGCTATCCGTTCACACAGCAGTCACGTTTTGGTGTCTGCTCTGCACTTCAGAAATAAGGGATCAACACATGACCGAACATAAGATAGAAGATTCTGTCAGACTTGAGATCTAACTTGTCATAATTTGCTCATTTGAACCTTAGGAATTTAATTCTTTCATGCTCGACTAGTTCTTCTTTCACTTTTAAATTATACAATTTCACTTTTAAATTATAGAACTTCCAAAAAATTCTGAGTTGAAATCTCTGAACCCAAAGGGGACATACTGTGTCGCACTGTCTTACAGGAAGGCACACCAAACGCACTAGCGTGGAGCCCACAGCCTGGCTGCATAATCTTGGGTGACCCCACTGCCCCTTTGGGCCAAGTTTCCTCTTCTACCAAATGAGAGGACGGACTGCACGAACTCCAAGCTCCTAAGCTCCCATTCTGCTAAAAGCAATAGGCAGAGTCTACGCATAATCCCAAGGATAAAGTCAGTAAAATGTTCCCAGAGCTCTGTAGTTTACCAAGCACTGTCGCAGTTGGTTTCTGTAACACCGCCATGGCGTATCATCATCATTCTCTTCTAGGAAGGCTTCCCTTCAATACACCACACAGGACTCCTAACTTCTCTCCGCTCCCACTTCGGTAGCACATACCACACTGTGGTTGTTTTCCTTTAGTTTGAAATTTTTTATCAAAGTCATACATATATAGAGTAAAAAGTCAAATTGTGCCCAAAGGCTGGAAATAAATCTTAGCCAGCCTTTCCCCTCCCCGAACCTCTGCACACACTAGTTCCCGTACCTCGAGGCAACTACTTTGAACCCTGTCGGCTGTGGCTCTGGCGATTGCCTGCACATCTCTGTATGAGATGCCTGGACGGCTAGTGCTTCATCTGTGCGTCTTAGATGCTATCTATTGTCTGCTATGATGGATCGCCATTTTAAATTAAATCATATTCTTATGACTATGGGTGAGTATGACTTATTTCGTTTCCGACACTCCGTCATCTCTGCCATCTGTCTGTCTCTTACGGCACCCTGGTGGTGCCTCAGATATGCAGGGAGCCCCGCTTTTTTCTGACCCTGTGCTCCTGCCCCAGGTTGGGCTGCTGCTCCTCTGTCTCTTGGAACCTTCTCTTCACCTTGCTCCTGGCGTACATCCACTCTTTCCTGGTCCCAGCCATTCATTTTTCTTCGTTGACTTCTTGATCTGTCTGGAGCATAAACCTCCATCCACTTCGCATGACACAATGAATGGAAGGTAGAGATTCTGAGTCCCAGCATATCTGAAACTCTTTTGCCTACATTCGAGAGAGTTTAGCAGAGAGCCAAATTCTAGATTCAGTTCATTTTTTTGAGGATCTGGAAGGCGTTGCTGCCCTATCTTCTACAGCCTGTGTTGAGAAAACTGATGCCAAGCTCTGCTTTTTATTCTCCTCAGAAAGCTTTTAGGAACATTCCTTTATCTTTGCTGTTTATAGCATTGTGCCTCGATGTGGACCTTTTCCCTTTGTTGTGCTGGTTACTCTGCTGTTTCAGTCTGGGGACTTTTGGGTGCCTACTGCTATGGAAGCCCAGTGACTTCCAGGGAAAAGTACAAAGAATTGGGTTAATGGAAATACACTTCCAGATTCCCCAACTTCCTTGGGAATCTTGCCTGATACTGATGTGCCTGACAGAGTTCCTAACACCACCCAGAAGGTTAGCAAAGCAACCCTTCTGTCCGTGCTATCGGCTTTATGAATGAGCTCCCAGAGGCTTCCAGACCCTTTCCTCCATCTCGACCCCAGGCCTGTACTCTACCCAATCACACGCCCAGGAATGGGAAGAATCAGGTCCATGGTACCTTTGAAGATGAGGCTTAGAATGCATTAAGGGTTGCAAGTTAGGGCCAAAATGATTTAAAACACAGTTTGATTCTAGTAGACAGAGTACTAAAATAGTACTGCAAATTTTAGTTCAGCCTAAAAGAAATTCAAGATAATTATTGGTCAAGTTTCTAATCCAAATTGTGGAAAAAGACTCTTTGCTAGATTTGCACATCAGTGGTTTTATAACAAGGCATGAAAGCACAGTAACCAAGAAAAGGAAACCCCAATAAAATAATGCCAGGAAGCCTTCACTCAACCCACCTCCAATGGCCTTTCAAAACAGACACCAGGAAGCAAATGACACACGAAACACATCTTTCCTCGAGCAAGGGTGAGAGCGTTTTTCTGAGAAGGGCTTTCCTTGGGTTTTATTTCAGAGGGAGTAGCAAGGCACAGGGAGGGCTGCAGGTGCACTTAGCCCGCAGCAAGGGGAGATGGGGTTGTCCTGAGCACGGGCTTGGAGGATGGGGTGGTGAGATTCTGTAGGAGGGAAAGAGAAGAATGTGCTTGTCAAGTTTTGGTGTCTCAGTGCTTCTGAAATAGGTGGAAATTATAGCTCGAGTTCCTTCACCATGGGAACATCTGGAATATAAGTACTTCTGTGCATATTAAGAAGACTATTTATAGTTTTCTACGAATGTTAGAGAAGGCAATTATGTAAAATACTACTGTATTATTAGGTATCCGAAAAATACCAGGCTTGCAATAACTGTTTGCAAAGCTCTAAAAGCGATTCAGACTTTCACAGATCTGTCTACTCCAAGTTGGTAAGTACTAGTTTATTTTCCCAATGCAGCAACACCAGTAAACTCGAGCGCAAGTCTCTGCTGACACCGATGAAGTGACATCATCAGGCGTGTCCTTGCTGCTGGAGTTGTGTCGGGGCTGGTTACACAACTCATACCGAGCCCACTTCTGGGATTATTTAAAAAATTCTCCAGCACACAACCACGGGTGTTCTATGGCTAAGTAAAAGGGGCTACAGATGCACACAAAGACCACAGCCACGAGGAGCTTGCTTTCTCCGTGACATCCTGATGACTAACACCTTCTCAGGTGCTTAAGACCCATCTGCACCTCTTAAACATGGGAAGCATTTCAATTGTGTGAGGTTGTCATTTTAGGCTTCAAAGCATACTTTTGTGGTTGTCACAGCCCATGAGCCTGGGGCAGCAATAGTAAAGTCACCAATACTTGTGAAAAGCCACCAAGATTTGGCTCTTTAATTGATTCGCTGGTTTTGGACAAACTTTTGTTGTAGTGTCTTCTCCTGTCTTCCAAGAATCGATGGTGGGGTGGGAGGAAAGGCAGATGAGTGCTTTGACATCTGAGATTCAGGTGACCCCACAGCATTTCACACTCAAGGCTCTGTGCCTGCACCCAGTACTTGGAGATGGGGGGGTTTGGGAGCTGACAGGGGCTTTCCTGCCTGTACCTTGGTCTCATCTGGAAACTTTTCAGGATATGAATTGTAAGTGTAGGATTATTTCATGCTATTAATATAATATTGTACTGAGATCTGTGTAATATTGTAGCGAGTGATTTTTAAGTCAATGACATTTTGTTCCTGCTAAATTAGATATATATATATGTATATATGTATGTGTGTATAGAGACACACACACACATAATGTTTTGCTTTTGCATGATTCTGAAAGTTTCATTTTTGGGCAATTTGGGAGGTGATCCAGGTGGATGGAAAGATCACTGAATGGGGACCCAGCCATCCTGGGTTCCAGTCTATGCTTTGAACTCACCTGCTATGAGACTTTTAGCCAATTTCTTGGATTCTCTATGGCTTGTTTACATCTATAAAATAAGTCACCTTGATGCTTGTGGATTCCTGAGATCACGTGTAAGCCTGAGTCACTTGTTGGTGAGATAAACCATACTGTTGGCTTATCCAAGCAACATCTCTGCCAGAGAAGTGCTTCAACCCACAGTATGGAGAACAAAATCAGGAAGGCCAGGAAGCACGGAAACAGAGATGGACATACATCACGTATTGTTGAAAAAACAGGAAAAAACTGGGAACACAGGGTTCAATAAATGACAGACCACCATGAGATGGAATAATATGTAACCATAAAAAGGTGTTATAAAGCATTTAATTAGAGGTAAAAAAGTTCATAATATACTGTTAAGTAAAAAAAAAAAAAAAGGCAGGCTATAAATAGTACACACAGCATATTCTCATTTTTGAAAAATACATGGGGTGGCATGGGACAGGGTGTCTAGGTATCACTAGTCCAAAAGAATATTTTGGCAAATTTACAAATCAGAGCTTGCTTTACACATAGTTTTGCCACCATTTACTGGAGATCCTTCTGCTTCTTAAACGTCTCCATTGCAATCAAGCCCAATTTTCTAAAGCAACGCAAGACAGCTAACAGCTCTTCCTAACTTTCCACGCTACCGTTGCTTAAGGAAGCATGACCCAGGCCTATTAAATAAGAATGTGAATCTTGATCTCGTTTGGAACAGGAGTGTGCAATGCTGAGTTCTCTTTTCTCACCCCTTACTCTTTGAATTACATAATAAGAAACCACTAGAAAAAATAACTAAATTCAAAAGTGAAAGAGTAGAGCCATGAGATGAGAGAAGGAGGCACAGGAGAAAGGTAGTTTAAATCCTGTTCACTTAATAATGAAATAGAAAAGTGTGGGTGTGGAAGGAGGATTACAGAGCTATTAGGGAACTGGTCACTAGAGTGGCAACGAAACCACTGGCTGCCAATGGAGAGGAGGAGCAGCATGGAGCAGAAGGAAACCAGAAACTAGAAAATCCAAGAATGTAGCTCGGAGGTTGCTAATAATGCAGCCTACCCAAGCATGTGATTTAATTTCATCTTGAACCACCCAAATCCTCTCTTGAATATTAAGTTCCACTGAATGGCATTGTTTGTAGAATTCTTGTCTTCGTTCATGAAAGAGGAACAAAATTACAAAGGCTAAAAGTAATTACATTTTCAATAAACTAAAGCTACCAATTCTTAAATGGGTCTTCTTAATTTCAGTGCACAATTTTAAAAATATTTAACTATTATCTCTCCAAGTTCTTCTTCACTTTAGCAGTTGAGGATGGAGCAACCAAATGGTTATTATTATTTCTGCAAATCAGAAATGTGAGAACATTCAAAATACTGTACTGCCATGTCCTATATCAAATAAAAAATGCAAGTCAAATGTCGTAGAAAAACTGCATAGCGCACCTAGTGCCAGGGTCCCAGGCTGGCCTTTCCTCAAATGCCAGGGGAAGCCTAGATGGTTGAATGGGGCCAGTCCTGTTCAATCCAACCCCCAGACATACACACCTCCTCCATGTGGTGTCACCTCGTCATTCCTGAGAATAGATAATGCCTTCCCTGTGCCAGACACACAAGAACTGACCTTCAACCTTCCATACCCAGAGCCTGAACATTCCCCTCTTGGACGTATAAACAAAGAGCAGCATGAGCCAACAGGAACCGGGGAGGCTTCTTTATTGTAGCATAATGAATGAGAGTCTCCCAAGGAAAAGATGATTCCCTAAGAAAAAGTCACCCCGAGGGTCTCACTTAATAGTAAATTATTGTTTTAGTGTATTAAATTGTACCCTGGAGGCCTAAGGGAATTACGAAAAACGGCCTGATTTACTTTTACAAAGTGATTTACACACTGGAGTGTAATCTGTCTCAATAAATCTGAAGCCTCTACAAAACAAGCCACTCCTAAGGTAATACAAAGCAGGGCGATTTCAATTATATAGTTATTTACCACCGCTCGATTCTGCTTCCCTCAGAGTCAAAGCCGGGGAAAATAAACACAGGCCTTCTCTTTAATTCATTCTGTCACATGAAGACCGTGTTCTCGTGTAGTGCAAAAAAACAAGGGGAAATGCTGTAAAAGAAGAATCTCTCTCTCTCTCCCCCTTCCTCCTCCGCACCCCTCGCCAACCCCCTCCCTAGGCACCATCCTGAGATGCTTTGAGATTGGTATGTTTCTCAGACACAGCCAGGAAGATTTACAAAGGACACAAAGCTCTCTTGCCCAGAGATGATGGAACAAAGGATGTCTTACTTGCAACATGACTGCTCGTCATTTCACATTTACCTGCCTGTCCTCTGGTTCTGCAATTTGATGCATACATAATTAAAAGGTGAATCTCAAGTTCAATTAGTAGGACAGTTCATTACCTGGCAGCTGAAAACAGATTTTGAATAAGGTCACTCTTCTGTGACTTCATGTATTATAGTATCTTGAGTTCACAAAACTCTTTTCAAAGTTAATATTTATTGAGGGTATTTCCCCAAAGAACATTTGCTAAAGTTGCTACTGCCAGAAGCGGAAAATATAGTTCACTTAAAAGCAGTTTTATTTATGCAGCGTGAGAGTATTTATGTAACTATTACTGACTGAACGTTCAGCCCATTTTCTTATCAGCAGTGTACTTCCCCAAAATGAGAAGGGGGAATAAGAAGCTGTGTGCACTGAAATATCCATCGAGTTAAAACCGTGTTTAGCAAGAGATGCTGCAAGTCTGGAAACGGCTGCCCAAACAGAAAACATCTCATCCATATAGTAAATAATAATAATAAAGCACTGATCAAATTCAAAATCATAAAACACGCACACTCAGATTCATTCAAATTGCTCCTCTTCCTGAAAAACGTTTTTTAAGTCCAAAATTTCAACCAGGAAAGGATTCTAACCATTTCAAAGTACATTTAAAAAAAAATCTTTCCCCTTCTCATCCCCCAATTCTTCCTACTAGGGTGGCTGGAAACTCCAGTCACCTGCCTCACCCCGAGGCTCATTCTGTCTACACCTGGGTTGTGCCCTATGGCACCCGCTCTCCATGTGTGGTTACTGAGCACCTGGAACGTGATTAATCCAAACAAGAAAGGACTGTGCACATCAGATTTCTAAGATTTGCAAAAAGAGAGTGGACAACATCTCACTAGATTTTAATGTTGACTTTTGTGTGGAAATGATATTTTTGATATATTGGACTAACAAAAATATATCATTGAAATTAATTTCTTCTGTTTCTTTGTCCTTTTTAAAGTTTGGCTGCTAGAAAATTTTAAATTACTCCTGGGGCTTGTGTCGTTTCTCTGTTGGACAGCCCTGGTCTATACTGTGCGGAAAATACCGGTTTCTTTAAGGGAAACATCCCACACGTTGTCATCTGCTCTTCCTCCTTCCTTTCCACTATCTCCCCACGCTCCCAGCACCCTGCCCCCTTCCCATCCTCTGCCCCAAATTTATCACAGGCATGTTTAAAGTGTCTAAGTGCCACGTATGGGGGTGGTGAAGGCCCTTCAGAAAACCCCGTCTGGCCCCACTCTGCCCGCGTGGACGCTGCCTAGCTGCGCCCCGCCACGCCCGGCGCCGAAGACCGGGTCTGGTGCCTGCCCTGCTGCCGCAGCCCAGCCTAGACCAGAGGAAGGAGAGGGGGTGTCCTGTCGGTGGATTTGGGGGCACTGAAGTCGCAGGGTGCCCAGCATACAGTAGGCGCTTAATAAGCAGGCGTTTGACACGGGACACATCGAAAGTGCCCAGGAAGCTAAAGCAGCCATGACCCAGGCCCGGTGGCGCCCGGCGTGGAGCCCCTGTCCGGGGCCGCTCAATGCCTCCGTGTCGCTTGGGCTCTGGGGCCCGGCGCACCCAGGCAGCGGCTTCTGGGGGCAGTGAGGGTGCAGCAAGGCTCCCCAGTGAAGATTTTCTGCAGCTCTAGCAGACAGGAAAGCTCTGGGGGCCACAGAGGAGCCATTGCCAGGCCCAGGAATCACAGAACAAGGACAAGGGGTGCGTGGTGGTGACCAAGGAATCACAACCAACCCGCCTTAGTCTGTGATGGGCTGGGGATGCGAGAAGGGTGGAACTCAGCCCGCGCCCACGCGCCCCTTCCGGCGTGGAGGCTGCCTTGTTTCTCAGCCAGCAGGAATGACTCGTTGCCACGCAGGTGAATGTTTGCTTATGTGATTTCCAAAATACCAGCCCTGGGACTCCTGGTTGCACTTGACCTGCGGTGGGTTAGAGGACACCCCTCAGGTGAGTGAGGTGTGTCTGGACCAATGACCATTCCTGAACCCTTCAGAGGCCACCTTTGCAACCGCTGTGCCCACTGTCCTCAGCTTTGTGTCTCAGTCCTGGAATTCGGCTTGTAAACTCACAGCTTGTAAAGATTGGGTTCTTCTGTGTGCAAGGTGGTGTTTGGTTTTAAAAGAAGCTTTTAGAAGGCTCTTTGCTTATGGCCAGATTAAGAAATCAAAAAAGCTCATGAAAATTATATTGAAAGATATACTCGGCTTTCATCACACATAAAGGCAATTAAAAAATACAGATTTGTTTACTATATGGTTTAATTTTATTTATTAAAAATAAGTTGGCTACTGAGTGATCAAACATAGCATCTGGACAGCCTAACATGACCTGTTTTCTGATACGAGGCTGTAAGTACACAGCATCGTCTATACAGCATTCTTGCTTAAAGTGTTTAACCTGAATCTAATCATCAGAGACTAATCAGACTAGTGTAGGATGTGGGAGATTCTACAAGACAATTAATGTGGACTAAAAAAAATATCCAAGTAATGGAAAACAGACGAACCAGGCAAAACAAAAGGGGATTATTCTAAGTTAAAAGACACTGAAAGAGACATGAAAGCATAATATATGAACCTTAGCTGGATGATAAAAATTTTTAAAGCTGTAAAATACATTGTGAAGACTCCTGTGGAAATTTGAATATGGACTATATTAGATATTATAATAGTAAATCAATGTGGATTTTCTTTGTGATAATGGTGTGGTTAGGTGGGAGAGTGTCATCTGGGGTATCTAGATGTTTGTGGAAGTACTTAGGGGTGAAGTGTCATGCTGTCTGAAACTTACTTTCAAATGGTTCGGCTAAAGCATACATATATCAAAGAAAAATAATATCTTGTCTAAGGGAGAGATAAAACAAGCTGCAATTTCCTTACAGGAATAGTCTAAGGAACTGGGCCGGGTTCTCACCTCTGTTCCTGGTGGAAGAGATAAAGAATTCTTGGTGGTTTTACTCATACCTGGGAATGAATTTAATGCTATAAAGAACCAGACAAGCAACTTTAAGTGCCAAAAGTGGATTCGCCCTCCTTGGAAAGGAGAATTCTAACTGTGGCTGTATGACAAGTATGCTGCTGGGTTTGTTTTTATTTCTCAGTCTGAAATGAGGATCGATCATGTTTCAGAGGACCGGAAGAAGACAGGTTCAAGCTGGTCAAAGTAAAGCCCGCCGTGGTGGACGCCTTGACAAGGGCCTCTGCTTACTATGACTCATGTCCATTTGGAAAAAAATGAAGAGTTCTCTTACTATTTTGAGGATGGGGTTGGATCAGGAGGGAACACACTATTTTTGGAGTGGCTCTCCATTTCTGTTATGCACCAGGCACGTTTTGGATGCTGGAGCCCAGGCAGCCCTGTCTGTCTCTTTCTGCACAGATCACAGTGGGACTCGTTGGGATCAACAACGAAGAAGACAGGGACTGGGAAAGAGACCTGGTCAGACGCTACGTCTGAATGCTGAGTGTCAAATGATGCCCTCTTGTTGGATTGCTTGCGAACTGCATCAAGGATATACCAGATTTGAGATGTGAGACAAAGGCACTGGAGTTTAGAAAGCAATCTTGCAAATGTTAGGAAAAACAAACGCTCTTTCCGTTTGTACCACTGGATGCTCACATAGTCCCCAAGTGGCTACGTAAGTGTTGGTCTAGGAGGGTACATGTGCATGATGAGTCCAGTCAGTAAATCAATAATTTCTGAAAATAAAAAACATAATTTGATTGAAAAATTAATCTCTAATCATTGTATTTTTTGTAAATATTGGCAAGTTTGGTGCACCAAAATGCATTTTTAAAAAATTTTTTCCTTTAAGAACTTTTGTATATTTTTTCCCGAATTTCACCAGTGGTTTTGCTGTTTTTCACCCCCTCCTTTACTTGTAATTTATTTTCATCCAGTTATTCTGGCTTTGGTGGTTTGTTTCATCCAATTATTGGTTTCATCCAATTATTCTGGTGTTGGTTTGTTAGGGCCAAATTGGAAGCAACCAAACGTCTAACAATAGGAGTTCAGTTGGCGGTAATTCAAAAGTGTAATGGTAAAGGATTGGTTCAATAAATTGTAAAAGGTGTTTTACATTACACACAAAAACTTTAAAAATGTGAACTGGTAATTTGTAATATTCAGCTTGTCCTCATTCTAAAATTTCATCAACACATTGGCAGATAAGTAAAACAGGTTAAAAATAAATTAGAGAAAAAAAATTAAACTCTGAAAAATCCCAGATAACTTTTTTTCTATTTTATCATATAGGGTTTAAGATTATTTTATTTTTATAAAAGAAGCTGCATATTCATTACATTAAAAGAGATACAATGGAGGCCTTCGTGGGCCCCAGCCTGCCTGTGGCTGGGGTGGCCTGTCCGTGGCTGGGGTGGCCTGCCCGTGGCTGGGGTGGCCTGTCCGTGGCTGGGCTCTGCTGTCTGCCTCATGAAGCAGAGTGGAGGGTTTGTTTTCTGGGAAGACAAAGTCATTTTCTCCTCCGAAAAACCCATGTGCCTAGTTGGCTTTGCCATTTGCCAGGAAGAGGAGGGCAGGGATTGAGGCCTCATGAGTCTGGGGTTTCAGATGAGGTCGAGAGAGAAGACAGGGGTTGGAACCAGAAGATTCTAAATGGAACGTGGTTACATTCAGAACCTGCCAGTGTTAACTCAGCCCGAGCTTCGTGACAGTCATAGATGTGGATTCCTTAATAAAAATAAAAGTAGCCCCTTCCCCAAAGGAAAGAGGTACAGTCAAGCAAAAGGAAGATAAAAATGACAGCAGTCCTGGCCATCCAGCACCCACCACCACTATCATCTTGGCCTGTTTCCCACCAGATGATTTTCTGTGCACTTGACTGGCTTTGACCTCCAAAACTCCATCAAAATGGCTTTTCTCAAGGTCACCAATCACTTCTGTGTGGCTAAATTCTCAGTCCTCATTCCACTTGACATATCCATCAGACACGGATGATGCTCTCTCCTCCTGGAAACCCTTTCTTCACTGAGTTTCCAGAACAGCACAAT
Source organism: Varecia variegata (assembly GCA_028533085.1). NCBI lineage: Eukaryota > Metazoa > Chordata > Mammalia > Primates > Lemuridae > Varecia > Varecia variegata. The sequence goes on along the minus strand of CM052443.1, from coordinate 10,008,145 downwards.
AGCCCGATTCTCCTCCCTCCCAGGCTGGCCTTCTCGTCTCCCTCACTGCTGGGTGTTGGCGCTCCAGAGCCCCGTCCTGGGAATTCTCAGTCTTCACTCGCTCCCTTGATACCCTCATGCTGTGTTTTTGCCTTCAAACCATTTATTCTATTATGCATTCATTTACTGATTCAACAAATATCTGCTGAGTATCTGTTAAGTGTCAGGCACTGTTCTAGTCACTGATGATTTAATAAAAGAACAGATGAGGGAAAACCCCCATTAGGGAGCTTGTAGCAGGAGCCTTTTCATGGGGAGGGAGACTAGTATTTTCTAGGCTCCTAGAAATATTCAAAATAGTGTTAAAGGGTCAGGTACTGGGTTAAATTGTAACCCTCCAAAATTCATGTCCACCTAGAATCACAGAGTATGAGCTTATCTGGAAATAGGGTCTTTGCAGACCAGTTAAGATGCGTTCATACCAGATTAGAGTGGACCTAATTCCAATGATTGGTATCTTTACGAGAAGGCCGTGTGAAGACACGGAGAGACACAGAGGAGAGAAGACCACGTGAAGAAGGGGGCAGAGACTGGAGTTGCATCTACAAGCCAGGGAACACCAGGGATTGCTGGGAGCCCCCAGGAGCCAGGAGAGAGGCGTGGGACAGTCTCTGCCCCAGGGTCTTCAGAGAGAATCAACTCTGCCAACACCTCGGTTTTGGACTTCTGACCTCCAGAACTGTGAGAGAATAAATTTCGGTTGTTGCAAGAACCCCAGTTTGTTTTTTGTTATGGCAAAAGTTTGTTATAGCAGCTCCAGGAAACCAAAACAGGTGAGAAGTGCTATGGAGACAGGCAGAATTGAGGGTAGCGCGTGCCCAACAGTGGAGGTTTGAAACTGTAGACAGGGTGGCCAGTGAAGCCCTCATTGCAAAGGTCATATATGAATACGAACCTAAAGGAAGTGACAGTGAGACTCTTGGAGAAGAGCCTTCCAGGCAGTTGTCCACAGCGGTGGCTCTGACAGCCTAGCCCTGGACCGGCAGCACCTGGGAATTCATTAGAAATGCAAACTGCCTGGCTCTGCCCCGACCTGCAGAGTGAGAACCACTGGGCATGAGGCTCTGTGTTTTAACCCTGCCGGGGTTCTGCTGCACCTCCAAGTTTGAGACCCACCGTCCGCATCACTCTTGCCCATTCTGCTGTGGCTCCAGGCTGTCCCCGCAGGGCTCTGCCCTTGCTGTGGCCTTGCCCTGCACGGGTCCCCCCTCGCCGTCAAAACCACCGCCCACACCCTGACACGCCCTTTGCTTTTTCCTGATTTATCTTTCTCAGTAGCACAAATCTAGGTTTATCAGACACCCGGGTTCTGAGTCTTGGCGAGCAACAGGTAGGGAACCTGAAGAGCGAGAATGACACACGTGTTTAATAAATCAAAGTCACGGGGCGGGGGGCAGCTTGGGCTCAAAAGAAGGAAGAAATTATGTCAGCACTGCAAGGGAAATGAGAAATCACCTAATCCTTGGGCTTCCAAATTTATTCAGATATTTGTTTTGAAAAAAGTCGTATGAGTGATCATAACTAGAGCCTAATTCCTCTGGCTGGCAGAGCGTGAGGGGCCTCGGGGGCGTCCCTAACCCCAGCGTGTTGCGGGAACTGTTGACTTGGTTATCTCATTTGTTAATGGGGAAATTGGGGCTTACAGGTGGATTTAATTTTACTTAAAAGAAATTAGGTCATCTCTCAGGCATTGTTTAACAAAAACATGCTGTAATTTAGTGGCCTCTCAGATCTGCTCCGTCAGAATCCTGTGCTTGTAGGGCCTGTCTGGTTGCGCCCCCATCACCAAGCGCCCCTCACGCAATCGCCAGCCCCGCCCCTCCGCCTGCCTCTCGGTGGCATCCTCAGTTCCTCCAAGTTAAAAATGTTGACTTTTTTCCTGCCCTTTGTCCTCTGAATCCAGATTCCCTCAGTTCCTCGCTCCTGGCTCCAAATTCTCATTCATTACACCTGAGCCTTCTAAGGCGAGAGACCATGTTTTATGATTCCAAATGTTTTGGGCTCAAAGTAAGTGATTCAGGCATTAAATTGGCTTAAAAACAAGACTAATGGGGAGGGGGAAGCAAATGGATAGAGGAGGAAGGGGAGAAAATTGATTCATTCTATGAAAGTGAGAAAGAGAGCTCTCATGGCAGTTTGCTGTGTTGAGATGTTGTGCCTTTTCCTTATGCAGACATAGGCATTTGGACATAGCATATTCCATTCCAATGTATTTACCCAAGATAAAGGAAAACATATGTACACATAAGGATTTGTACATGACTGTAACAGCAGCTTTTAAAAGTAATAGATAAAAACTGGAAACAATCCAAATGTTTATCAGCAGGAGATTAGGTAAGTTGTGGTACATTCATACAATGGAACTCTGCTCGGTAACAAAAAGAACCAACCACGATTCACTCCACAACGTAGATGAACGTTATGTCGAGCTAAAAAAAGTCAGAACCAAAAGAATGCAAATTGTATGATTCCTTTTATATGAAATGCAAAAACAGGCAAAACTTCGCAGTGGTGATATAAATCAGAGTGATTGCCTCTGGGGTGCGAGGGTGGGCTGCCTGGAAGGGAGCACCGAGGAGACTTCCTGGAGTGATGGGAATGTTCTATGTTTTGATTGAAGTGGTGGTTAACATGGGTATATAATTGTCAAAACTCATCAGACTGAACACTTAAGATCTGTGCATTTCACTGTTTTTATGATACCTGAATAGAAATAGAACATTGGCAAATGAGAATATTCAGCCTTGAGGATTATTAATATGGATTTCGCTTCTCTCCATGGCATCCTGGGAGGCAGAGGTGAATGTATAATTCACCAAGGCAAATTTCAGGAAGGACAAGAAGTCGCATTTCCCTCTGTCTGTCTGAAAGCTACCCACGTACAGCTGCTGTGTGTGGTTGTGCTGGTAGAAACACAGGTCATAGGTGTCAGTCTTGAATCCTCATTGCATTTGGGATGAGAAGAAGAAAGAAATCAGCCATTCAGATATATATGTGTGTGTGTGTGTGTGTGTGTGTGTGTGTGTGCTCGTGTGTGTATTTTCATGTATTTAGCTAAAGTTTCCAAAGATATGCCATTTGGTTGTCATATATTCCTCTGTGCCATGTCTAACTTTCAGTGAGGCCGTGCACCTGCAGACGTGGGTCTTCTCCACCCACACCTGTCTCTGTCCTCCACGTCCGCCACGATTGCAGAAGGGAAGAGAAGGCAGCTGCACCAGCTTCCCGCATCATCCGACTTAGGGTCCTCACTGGCAGCACCGTGACTCACTCTGCACGTTTGGTAGCTCCCCTACACGTGTAGGTTCCTAAGTTCCTCCAGAGGAAAGAAAGCTGCCTCTTCTTCAAGGACTGTTTGGGCATCCATGCTGTGCTAAGCCCCGGGGGGCCTATCAGAGGTGTGAGAGCTCACAGTCACTGGAATCTTCTTCATCCCCCTCCCCCTCTTCAGACAACTCACCTGTGCGAGGATGAGTCCCAGGTAGCGTGGTGTGAACAGCGGTAAGCGGGGTCCCTCCTGGGCCTTTCTCTAAGAGCTTACAGTCTACCTGAAGGCACAAAGAGCAAGATAACAACACAAATCTTTGGCCGGTGTAGCACATGTGGGTAGACATCACTGGGTCACTGAGCTCTGACCTGGGTTTTCAAGGAGGAAAGGATGATGAGATGCATGTGGCCCTGAGAAACGAGTCTGGCTGGAGAGGAGAACTCATATGTGGAAGCAGAGGCTGAGAGAGAGAGAATGAGAACACAGAAAATAACACGTGGTGAGCAAGGCACCAAATGAGTGACAGAGGCATTTGGGCAGAGGCACTGTCCTAGAAAAATTAATCAAGCATTGGAACAAGACAGAGGAGAATGACTATACCACTGTGAGTCTTCCCCTAGGACCTTGCCAAAAAATGTCTAACTTAGCCAGAACACTGGTGCCTCTGATGGTCAGCATGAATGTTAACAAAAAATGATTTTTTAAAGTTGCTAAAGATGTGGTTTCTTTGTTCAGATAATTTCAGTCACCTGAACTGCTGGCTGACAGGTATTTCTTACTAAAATATTTAGCTTTACTGTTGCTCTCACTCAACTAATATTCCTTTTCATCTCTTAGAGATGGCAGTACCTTCTTTGCAGAGCATCTTACTATTTTTAGTGTTGTCATGAACTCAGGTTCACAGGAGCCTTACAACATCTCTCCCTTAACGAGGGCAGTCTGAGGTTCAGACAGATAAAGTGAGCTGCCCAACGAGGTCACGCTATTAGTGCAGGGCAGAGCTGAGATTAGGATGTAGGTCTTCTGTTTTCTAAACTGTCTGAGATTAGAACTTCAGTCTTCCTGGACCTTGGACCTTGGTCATGGTTTTCTGTTTTCCTTTGATATGGACTTGTTGATAATTTCTCCATGCTGAATTGTGTTTGGCAGCCAACAACTAGGGTGCTAGTGCCCTGTTGTAAAACTGTAATAGCTCTATTTTGATAAGACTAGCCAAAATTTATTGCTGCTTTAACCTCTCTGTTGCTTAGGCAACGAATATCCTGAATTAAGACTTGGGCTATTTTAGTTAAGTTTAAAAATTTATTACCTTATAACCACTCAGCCCATCACTTTGCTCATGTTCCACTCCTATGAGTCACACTGACCCCCCAAGAGTTGCTTCAAACTCTAAATTAACTAAGACCCGTGGCCCTGGTGCATGTGAAGATCAGGAACAAATGCCTTGGGACTCACACCGACAGCGCCTGCTCGTCTCCTCGCTAAGTCCGCCAAATGAAATGGGCAGAGGAACATTCCATGTCGACTTTTCAACACCGCCTTTTATTGCTGCATCACTATCTACTGCAGAACAGAAGAGCTCATTTCATAACAACTGGCCTGGCACAGGGTTAATTCTGGAACAGAAAGGTTGCTAGTGCCCATGTGTCTTAGTTTGTTCAGGCTGGGTGGCTTATAAACAATAGAAATGTACTGCTCACAGTTCGGGATTCTGGGAAGTGCCCGATCAAGACAGATTTGGTGTCTGGTGAGGACCCACTTTCTGGCTCATAGATGGCATCTTCTTGCTGTGTCCTTACATGGTGGAAGGAGCAAGGCAGCTCCCTGGGGCCTCTTCTTTTTATTTTTTAAGAGACAGGGTCTTGCTCTTTCATCCAGGCTTGAGTGCAGTGGCAAGATCATAGCTCAATGCAGCCTTGAACTCCTAGGCTCAAGCAATCTTGCCTCAGCCTCTCAAGTAGTTGGGACTACAGGCATGCGCCACTGCACAGGGCTAGTTTTTCTTATTTTTTTGTAGAGATGGGGTCTGGCTATGTTGTCCAGGCTGGTCTCCAACTCCTGGCCTCAAGTGATCTTCCCAGCTCTGCCTCCCAAAATGCTGGTATTACAGATGTGAGCCACCACACCTGGCCCTGGGTTCTCTTTTATAAGGCCACTAATCCCATCCATGAGGGTTCCATTCTCACCGACTAATCACTATCCAAAGGCCCTACTTTCTAATCCCATCACCTTGGGGGTTAGGATTTCAACATATGAGTTTTGAAGGACAAAAACTTCAGACCACAGCACAAGGGTCAGTGAGGAAAACAAACACATAAAAACCTCACTGTGCAAAGCCAGCTTTGGAGTAGTTTTGGCTTGACCCTCTCCCCGACTGCTTGCAGGAACATCGAGTCCCCTTGCTTTTCCATCTTGTTTGACTGTCCCTCTCTCCCATCAGCACTCTGTCACTCTGATCCGAGCTCCCAGCACCTCTTGGCCAGATGACTGTGCTAACTTCTGGCCTTCCTCCTTCTACCTCACCCTGGCATGTCATTCACAGAAGCAACGTTGCGTCTCAGTCTGTCCTGCTTCTGGGGATACACAGTAGCTCGCCATCCTGTAGAAGAGAGAGATGAATGAGAAAATAATCGCAATGCGTTTATTAGACCATGAGCTCCTAGGACAGGCCTTGCTGGTCTTGTTCTCTGTGCCTAGTATTCATTGAATAAGTAAATGAATAAGCAAATGAACAATTTCTGAGGGTTATGACTAGACACATGTTCAAAGAGCTGCGAGAGTCTGCAGAAGACAGAGACTGACCGAGTCCGCAAAGGAAAGGGACCCGCTCAGCTGGGTGAAGTAGAGGGCAGGTGAAACTCGGCAGGTGACACTGAGCCTGCAGGGCACACGCTCTGCCTGCTCCAAACCTTCTCCTGGCTGCTTCAGCCCTCGAGGACTCTCCTCATCCAAACTGAGCAACTTAACTATCTTGGCACTTCGTATTCCTGGTAGTGTTGTTCTCTTTTTCATATAAATGTGTCCTGTGCCCCTGATTAGACTGCATTCTCTTTGACAGTCTACAATTGATTGATTCCCTGTATGCATGGACAGGCATTCAGAAATATGGTCACTTTTTAATAGAACGTATTCTCCTTTAGGAACGCCTTCCTTTACATTTTATTTACATATGAGACAAAAGGAACGCTTCCCTTCAAATAGGAGTTTCTTTAGGACCTGTAATGGTTAATTTATAAACCTTTAATTACTTGCTAGGGAGTCTGGGACAGGGTCAGAAAGAAAGTGTAAAATGCCAAGTGTAACTGTCAGTTGTGGTTCATTCAGAAATGCAAATAAAGCATCTTTGAGTAAAACAAAGGAAAACTATAATTTGATTTACCCAACACTTTGATTTCAAACATACATCGACCCCATTAAAAAGAAATAATTTTAGAGAGGTTTAAATACTGGTGAATATATTATTTGTCAGCTGTAGCAAGTAATATATCACAGAAATCTCATGAGTCTATAAGTACGATACAGAAGATGACTTCACATGGCTGGCATAGACATCTCTTGGGAGAATTTAACTCTCAGAGGGCTTTGTTCTAAGCATTTGTGGGTGCTCACATTTTTAAAACTGTCCTCAAATACTTTGATTTGGTTTGATTCTGGAATGTAATTAATAAAAGACACATACAACTTCAATATGTGATGTGTAAAATCCAATCTAAGGGGATTTTAAAAATTAGCCATAACTAATAACTAAGATAAGGTTTGACTCTTAAATCTTAACTAGTTTCCATGTGTCTATTTATTAAAAAAGTAGTTTTTCCCCCTTTTTTTCTTTCTTTATTCATCTTAGTTTAAGTAAAAATCTATTATAGCAAAAATGCAACAGTGGCATCCTGTGGCTTGGCCTGTGAATGACAGGTGTGTGTCAAAATCGTGGTCTTGGAGGCTTAGAGGCACAGCTACATGGAGGTACAGGATCATTGTGAAGAACATGGCAATGCCAGGAGGGAAAACACCATTAGTTACCTTTTTAGACCTAAAATCATTATAAATGAATCATTACGGTTTCTATCTTTATTTCATGAAAATAAAGCATATACAAAATTTAAAATTGAATTGAGCATAAAGCTATAGAAATTTACTTATTGTTTCTCTTCAAAAGTATATTTTTTGGGGAATCTAACATGGGGTTTGCCCCTGTAATTTTTATACAGAGAATATGCCATTATTTATTTCTTTCATGATGTTATCTCACATCCCACAATATATAGGTTAAACGATGTATTTGTCTTTCTCACATCATATTAAAGACAGAGAAAACAGGGAAACATTTTTAAAACTGTAATTCTTATGTAAGTGTAGGAATGCATACCAGACCACTGACCATTGTCTTCCAGCCCTAGGCAGCCACTAATCTACATTCTATCCCTACAGATTAGCCTGCTCTGGACATTTCATACAAATGGAATCATGCTGTTAGGTTCGTCTGTGTGGTTGTTCCCTGGTCCCCTGGTTCCCAGTGTCAAGAATGAGTACTGGTACCGAGTAGAGCCCATGATAGAGTGATCACAAACGTAGAACAACTTAATACAGTTTATCACATAAAATAAATAATGAAAGTAAAGGAAGCTACACAAAGGGAAAATGTGTTCCGGAGAGAGTGGAACGGGTCAGTTTCCAGGAGTGGAGAAATGATGGAAACTGAGCACATGCTGCCTTTTATAAGCTCACTAGTTTGTCCCGCCTTTCCCCTGGCAGGATTGGTTGCTGTTTTCCCGCCTTTGGGGGTGATTGACAGGTTGTGATTATATGACTTGTTACATAACAGGCTAATTTATATAACAGTTTCCATTCCTGCACATAGGTCTTTTCTAGAATTTTCCATGAAGCTCCACCCATGTTACGCTAATTAGATGGTAATGAGCTCAAGGTTACTAGGAACTTTTTACTATGTATGTTCCCCCCAGGGTACAGTTCCTTGCCACACTTTGGTTCCTAGCTACAATGCAGTTCCTGCTTTCTGCCCCTAGCCACCTCCTTGCCACCTGTTTACCCTCTGCCAAACCTAACAATGCAACGTGTGGTCTTTTATGACTAGCTCTTTTCACTTAGCATAATATTTTAATGGTTCATCTGTGTTGTAGCAGGTACTAGTACTTCATCCCTTTTGACTGCTGGATAAAATTCCATTGTATGGATGGATATACCACATTTTATTTATTCAGTTATCAGTTGATGGATATTTGAGTTGTTTCCATTTTTGGCTATTATAAATAATGCCACTGTGAACATTTGTATACAAGTTTTTGTGGACATATCTTTCATTTGAAGGGGTAATATACTGAGGTGTGTAATTGCCAGGTCATATGGTAACTCTGTATCTCAGCTTTTGAGGAACCACCGGACTGTTTCCAAATGGCTGTACCATGTCAGTGCATGAGGGTTGCAGTTTCACCACATGCTCACCAACACTTGCTATATCTGTCTTTTTTATTATAACCATCTTGGTGGGTGTGAAGTGGTATCTCTTTGTGGTTTTGATTTGCATTTCCCTGATGGATATTAAGGGTACTCATTGACACTGGGTTGATCCTGTATTTCTAGGCTATTTCATTTCTAGATAATTTTTTTCAGGGACAGAGCTTCCTAGGAAGTGTATTTTCTAATGTATTAATTTTTTGAAAGAAAAGTCATCATATGATACTCATATTTCCAGTTTAAGTTTAAGATCACAGGTTTTTATTCTTTGCTTTGTATTTGGTTCTCTTTTTATACTGAAAATATGGTTTCTAATGACATTAACATAATTACATATTTGTTTCAGTCTACAAAATATATATAATAGTTTCATAAGAACAAAATCAATATTTAATTTTTTTTCAATTCTTTTTGTCCCTATTACATATCCTACTAGGGATGTACAAGAGATTACTTGGTGGTTCTTGACAGGAAACACCTGCAATCCTAAGAATCTCTGAGACGCTTCCATCAACTGCCTCAGCTTGCAGCAATGAAGCAGGTGGTTCTCATACATTCACTGGGCATATCAAGTCTGCCCAAACATCTGGTTACATCCGTATGTGGAGAATAAAACCCTCAACTCCTCTTCTACCTATCAGAGCTCAGTGACTGCAAACTTATGCAGAGCCATGCAAAGAAGGAGTTTCTGGGAAATGTAGTTTCTGGCTTCTCCTGTGCAATTCAGAGACAACTGTAGCAGGAAGTGATGATGATGCCAGGTGGATGTAGACACATCAATCTTTATACGTCTTCTCTTGTCTTACTGACCAGCCTCTAGGAAAATGTTGAAGAAAGTACTGAGAGTGGACATCTTTGTCCTATTCTTTATTTTAGAGGGAACACTTCTAACATTTCTTCTTTGAGGGTGTTGTTTGTACATATTTTCTATCAGGTTAAGGAAGTTTATTAACTTCTAATCCTAGTTTATTATGATTTTTTACAAATCATGAATTCCTGTAGAATTTATCAAATGCTTTATCTGCAACTATTGAGAGAATCAGATGATTTCCTCCTTTGATCTGCTAAAGTGGTAAATTACATTTGAATATCTTTTCCTCCTGAACCATCCTTACATTCTTGGGATAAATCCAAAGTGATTTTAAAAAAATATATCTCTAGATTTAATTTGCTAATATTATGTTAAGACTTTTATAATGTCCATGATTGAGATTGGCCTGTGATTTTCCTTTCTTATATCCCTGTTTGGTGTTGGCATCAAGGGTTTACTAGCTCTGTAGAATCCTTACTATGGTCACAGGCTCCAAGTGATACAGGCCCTCCCTGCTGCTCCGTGTCATTTCCTACCACCTTCCCCCCATTGCTCACTCCACTTCAGTCTCACAGGTTCTCTGCTGTTCCTCAAACAAACCAAGAGCACCTCCTTCTCAAGGCCTTGGTGCCTGCCTTTCTCTCTGCCTGGAATGCTCTTGCTTTAGGGAGGCACATGGCTTCCCTCCTCCTTTCATTAAAGTCTCTGCTCAAATAGCTTCTTATCACAGAGGCCTTGCCTAGCCATCTTATCTAAATTAGCATCCCTACCTTAAAGTTCTGTCTCCTTAATCTCTTTCATTTTTCCACTTAGCTCTTATCATCACCTACCATATTAATATTATCAACTCATTGTGTACTGTCTTCCTCTTCTAGAAGGCAATGTCTATGAGGGCAGGGACTTTGCCTATTTTGTTGCCTGCCATTTCTACAGTACATTGAACAATATTCATCACATAATATTTATTGATTAGTGAATGAATGAATATATTTTTCCATGTTTGAAAAAAGGAGGAAGGTTTCTGTATGTACTCCACATAAAATACCAATTTTTTACTTGAAAAAATTGTAACTTCTATTTAAACCAAAAAGGAAAGGAAAGTATTACATGCAGCATGCAGAGGAATATTGGTGAAGACGTCAGTCTGCTTATCTGCGGTAGGTCACAGGAGTAGGTTGGTTGAGTAACTCTCCATCCAGCTCCACACTTCCCCTGCTTTTTCCCAGCAGCTCAGTTGCTTGATGAGACCTAAACTTTTATTCCTGAGGAGTTTGAGCCTTGGTGATTCTGCCCATGTGGGGTTGATGCGGTGCTTGGCTAACCCTGACCATGAGGCAGGTGGTACAAATGGACACCCTCAGGGCTAAGCCCCGCCCCAGATGTCCACGAATGCTGTTCCGGCTTCCTTCCGCTGCGCCCCTCTCCCTACAATCAATGCAGATCTCTCCAGCAAGCACTGGGGCCTCCGTTTTTGCTATTCGCTTCCTGGCCTGAGGACACCGAAATGCCAGGTAGCAGTTTCAGTTCTCATGCAAGAGAACTGGTGACAGGGCCACTGCTCTGGGGATGGTTATTTAACTTCCTGTGGGTGTGTTATGGTGTTGGGGAAAAATGGGCACGCAGAGAATAGTTACAGCTCTTTCTAGCATCAAGTGGTTTTTTAGAAATTCCACTCCTAAGTGTGTACCCAAAAGAATTGAAAATAGCCAGGCAAGGGTGGCCTGCGCCTGTAGTCCCAGCCACTTAGGAGAGCGAGGTGAGAGGATTGTTTGAGGCCAGGAGCGTGAGGCTGCAGTGAGCTATGATTGTGCCCATGAATAGCCACTTCCTTCCAGCCTGGGCAACATAGTGAGATCTCATCTCTTAAAACAAAAAACAAAAAGAGGCCAGGTGTGGTGGATCATGCCTGTAATCCCAGCACTTTGGGAGGCGGAGGTGGGAGGATTGTTTGATGCCAGGAGTTTGAGAACAGCCTGAGCAACACAGCAAGACTCTGTCTCTACAAAAAATGAAAAAACTAGTCAGGCGTGGTGGTGCACACCTGTAGTCCTAGCTACTTGGGAGGGTGAGGCAAAAAGGATTGCTCGAGCCCAGAAGTTTGAGGCTATAGTGAGCTAAGATCATGCCACTGCACTCTAGCCTGGGTGACAGAGCAAGACCGTATCTCAAAAAAAAAAAAAAAAAAAATTTAAAAACCCAGCAGAATTGAAAACAGGTGATCAAACAAATGCATGTACACACGTTAATAGCAGCACTATTCACAATAGCCAAAAGGCAGAAGCAGCACAAATGTCCACAAATTGATGAATAGATAAATTGTGGTATATACATATAATGGAATATTATTCAGCCACAAAAACGAATGAAGAACTGATTCATGTTACAATGTGGATGAAGCTCAAAAACGTGATGCTAAGTGAAGGAAGCCAGACACAAAGGTCACACACTGTACAATTCGTTCATCTGACATATCCAGAATAGGCAGATCCATAGAGACAGAAAGCAGACTGGTGGTTGCCAGGGGCTGAGGAGAGGAAAGATTGGGGAACAACTGCTCGATAGGGATGGGGTTTCCTTTTAGGATGATGAAAATCTTCTGTAAATAGGGGCGGTGGTTGCACAACATCGCGAATGTACTAAATGCCACTGAATTGTTGTTCACTTTAAGACAGTCAATTCTATGTTATGTGAACTTCACCTCCGTAAAAACAAACAAACCCCTCTATGTTCTTACATGCATGGATAGTCATTGCACATTTAAGAGAGACCAATCGAATGAGCATTTGTTTTTGATGTCATGTATGCATACATGATGTCATGTATGCTATAGAAACTCCTTTGAGAGAGCTGTGTTTTTAGTTAGAAAGTAACACATAAACAAAATCATTTTTACTTATAAGCCTGGAGCCGTCCAAGACATCTATAACTGTGCAGAATCACTTTGGGTAATGAATGATTTAAAGCATTTTTTTAAAGGTCCTGAGGTTTATTATTCACAGGCCCTGGCAGACAGAGACTCCCCTGCAGGGGAGGCAGAGAGGGGCAGTGTAGCAGCATCCTTGGCACTCACTAGTTCAGCTGAAGTCCCGGTTAGTGAGGACAAGAGGAGCCTCGAGGGTCCAGACGTAGAGGTGGAGGCAGACCCAGCTGGAGCTGATCTTCACCCAGACAGCTGGCCATGTGCTGGTCATGTTCTGGAACTTTGCATCAGGATCATCATGATGTGCAAGGAAGCCAAGCAGAGCATTAAGTGGAAGAAGGAGTAGGAGTAGCTGTACTGCACTCCCTCTTGTTCGTAGCCCACAGCCCACCGAGGCTGCCCATCTTCTTATCGCTGGCACCATTGGTAGTTCTGTCACCAAGGATCACGCTGTCACTCCCTGACAGGGTCAGCTTGTCTACTTGGCTATTGCTGGAATTGCGGATGCTAGAATTTAAAAGGCAGAGAACAAAGACCAGCACCCCAATGAAATTCTCTGAATCCAGAAAAGGCCCACTCTTTGAGGGTGGAGCAGAGGTAGGGGCCGGAGCAGTGGAATTTCCAGGAGCCAAAGTTGGTGCAGTTATGTGTGTAATGATGCTCAGCAGGCCGGGGTTGCGGGAACGGTCAGGTTCATTGGACATGGCTGACCAGTGAGGTACATGGTGTAGAGGGTGATTATAGAGGACTGCAGGAGGCCGGAGTCAGGCTGGTGTTCCTGAATTTTTGGGTGGATTGATATAAGTGAAACCCCAGTGCAAAGGATCAGATTAATACTGATGAGGCAGAGGTACACCTGGACGTGTCTCGATTTGTCAGAGCCTTGCTTTGTTTCTGCCTGTGGTTGGCATCCGATAAAATCCATATATAGTTTGGCTCAGTGCATTCTTCTCAGTATTTACATCCCAAGGGGCGTTTTAAGGGACATTTAAGGTTCCTTTCCCCTTAACTCATCAAAACAAAGTTATGAAAAATTGCTTTGATCCCTAATAGGAATTGTTCACGAGACACATGAGACCATTACTTTCTAAACAGAAAGCTGTGCTTTGCCAAAAGCTTGGGGAGTTAACAGCATGATGTTGAGCACCTGACACTTGAGATCCAACTGGGTCCTAAACTTGGCTCAGGGAGGCCTCCCAACCTCCAGCCTAATAAAGCCTGTTAATTAACTGTCAGGCCTGCCATGTAACAAGTGAACTTTTAGTTTCTGTGCCATGTTCCTGGTCTCAGGCCAGAAATGATAGGTATAAAACTTTACCACTAGTGAGACATTTCGGAGAGAAATTGGTATTTGCATGATAAAGGGTTGCCTTCTGAATCAAATGTGCATCACAGGACATGCATTTTTTAATAAATTAAAATTTAAGTAAATGTGTTCCCAGCAGCCTTTTTTGGGTCTTTCCAGATAGCCTGCCACTTGAGGACGAATTACTATGAGGCTAATCCGAATCTCTTTCCTATTGCTTTAATGTTTATGGAGTTCAGTGCTCATGGTACAAGGGTGGAAAATAGGGATATTATAAAATTATGACCCAAATTCCTGCTTAAATAAACTTGAACTATCTTATGGTGAGGAAATATTTAAAAGGCACGCGACTGGGGATGTAGTTAAAGTTCTTTAATTCGTCAGCGGTAAAAACCAAGTCAGGTCAGTGTGAACAAAAGGAGGAATTTGTTGGAAAGGTATCGAGGTGTCTTGCAGTGGTAAAGCACGAGTGGGACTCAGTCCTTGGGCAGACACCAGGGCGGCTCAGGGGCCTCTGCAGCGGCAGCCCCTGGTGCTGCCTCACTTTCAGATTGTGCTAACGACTACAAGTATGAACTTTACAGAGAGGTGGGCACGGGAGAAGCTTCTCTGAAACGTGGAGAGAACAGGCTAGGTGATCCCAGTTGTCACCCAAATGAAGTGGCTACACAGTAGTTAAATATTTAAACAACCAGAGAAAATCTTAGAGTCCTTGATGTTATCCCTTCTTTTTTTGCCCCAAAACTTGGGAATTCAGCATCTGTTTGAACATCTTCTGTGATGGTGCGCGTACTACTTATGAGGACAACCTATTCCGTTATCGGACCATATGAAGTACGAAAAAGTCCTAATTATAAAGGGAAATTTGACTCCTACGCTTTGGGCTGCCATTTAGCAGATAGATCAAGGTTTATACCATGTACACATACATGATAATCCTTTGTATACTGAAGACAAATCAATACATGGTCCTCCTAGAGTTTTCTCTTCTAGCTAAGCATATTAAATGCCTTCAAACAGTTTTTTGTGATGGTAGCATTCACTCTGTCCAACCACTTCTGCACATAATTTAGTCTCAAGTGGCCCTCTTAAAATGTAGTATCTGGGATTGACGTGGTCTGAACAATAAGCTTCTGTTCCTGTGGCTTTGGATTGCATTAGCCTCACTGCATTGACTTGGGTCGTACTTGTAGGCCGTTCAGGAGCCATTGCCAAATCAACTCTCCCCTGTTATACTCCTGTGCAAGGAATTTTTAAACATAAATGCAGGAGGGTACATAAGTCAAGTCAAAAAGGAACAATGAGTAGTCATTATTCAGAATATTCTGATTTTGACTGTGCCTTCCATTATATTAGCTGTCTTCCTACCACCAATTAATAGGCATAGATTCTACACCTTACTTCAAGTCATTGATGGGGGAAAAAAAAATTGAACTGACCAGGGCCAAGTACAAAGCCTTTTCATTCAGATAGAACTAGCCATGTCTCTACAAATTGACACTGAACAGTAGTCTTTGAGGATAGTTATTAAACTATCTATGAATCAGCCCAAATGCAGGGTATCTCAGAATGTGTCTGATGGAGGAACTGTTCCTCTAAATATTGATAAGATTTGCTTTTAAAAAAAAAGTCCTTAGTCTTTATTATTGTGCTCAGTGAATCATTAATAATGTTGAATACTCTGTCTGTGTGTGTCTGCGTGTGAGGGTATCATCTCATGGAGTCCTATTGGACACACTTGGGAAACACTGATCTCATTCTGTTACTACTGTATCATACGGCATGCAAGCTTCCAGTGTGTCCCCCTGGGATTAAGCGCCCCCTTCTGTAATCATGATACACTGTGCCCCTAGCATGCCTGTGTCCCTACAATCTATTAGCTCTGTCAAAGCAGGAAATAAGGGAAGAGAGTTAAGAACTGAGCCCAGGGGTTGAAGACTAATAAAGGCCCAGTTGGCTGGGAGAATTCAAAGACATGCAATCCTGGGTCTTGAGGGGGCCCAGACATTAGGTTGAAGAATGAGAGACAAAGGTTGAATCATAGG
>CM052443.1:9961629-9991784 GCA_028533085.1 Varecia variegata | reverse complement strand
TATATATATATATTTTAGTTGGCCAGATAATTTCTTTCTATTTTTAGTAGAGACGGGGTCTCACTCTTGCTCAGGCTGGTCTCGAACTCCTGACCTCGAGCGATCCACCCGCCTCGGCCTCCCAGAGTGCTAGGATTACAGGCGTGAGCCACCTCGCCTGGCCCAAATGGTCTTAAAGTATAAAAACACGGGCTCCTCTTTGGAGAGGCTCATCATAGTATATTCAATTCTGTTTAAATTATATTCTTATTTTTCATGGCCTGTGGAAATTTACAAGAATGAAGAAGTCTGGATTAGTTTTGGGGGACCAAGAAACATTGCTATATTTACTGCCTATGCAGGACTGTGCTAGTAATACTGTTATACTCCGAAAGACATTTGGAAAATTGGGCTCTGCTATATGAGGAGGTCAATGGATTGGCTGTGCCCTGGAGTCAGAAGAACCATCGTTCCAGCATCCAGTGAGTCGACCTCACTGGCCAGATGCAGGGTGACAGGACAGTGGACAGGCTGACCACGACATGTGTGTCCTGAACATACTTCATAAACACCTAGTCTCAGCGCCAAGACAGACAATAAATGTCTCCCTCACTCAACCGTGTCCAGGATTTAAGCAGGGCCTTCTGCAGTGTCTCACTGGGGGCCAGAATTCATGGTGAGTGGGAGGGCTGAAGCCTTGCTTAATTGCAGAAATCAAACACAAAGAGCCATAGTGTTAAAGATGGGGAATTCAGCGCTTGGGGACTCTTAAAAAAAATGTCCTCCCATAGAAGGGGCCCAGAAACTTCCTCTGAGAGTCACCTTTCCTGCTAAGCTTCCTTGTATACAATTTATCCCTGTGGAGAGAGATCAAAGGGAATTCTGGGCAATTGTTTTTAGTTATTAACTAAATGAAATTGATCTGTAGTTATTGTAACAGGTAACTGAACCATGGTCTAGAGAGAAGATAAAAGAAGAATCTGGGTTTGCTGTGGTCTTTATTAATTTCTTATTTACCATGAATACCTCTCCTGTGTTTGTCTATGCTCCCGCCTACCCACATGCAACGAGGAAATGCAGAAGAGAGCAGCAGAGCATCTCCTCTTGGCGCAATGGGTTGTGTTTCTTTAACTTTGGGGCCTTGACTTGTTGGAGAAGATACCACGAAAGGCTCATATCTGTGATTTCATTGAACAGACCCTGAGAACTGGGACAGCAGTTCTGGCACTCTTTTGGGTAAATTACATGATAAGAGGTTGTGTATCAGAATAGCCAACCAGCTTATGAGGACCCAGAAGACAAGATACCAGGTCCAGATGAGGCAGGGAGCATTGATCAGGTAACTGAGGTCTGGGCCAGTACAGTTCAGAGCCCAGAAGGTCAGAGAATTAGCAAGCCCAACACTAGTGCATTGCTCTCTTCTGCCCTGTATAAGTAAGAGCACCTTGAGTTTCCTGATAGGAGGGAGGGAGGGTGAAGGTAGGGCAGAAGGTGAGGCCTTCATGGTGGTAACGAGAGTCTGTCTTCCTCCTGTCACGGAGAACCTTTATCCCTCCTGGGACTTAGCCTGGAGATGTGCTCTACACGTTTCTTGAGGGGTCCTCTTGTCCACAGCACCCTGTTCATTCGGGGGCTAGTCTATTGGCCTTGCTTGGAAATAATTCTTGGTCAAACCAGGCATTCTTTCTAACCCTTGATCTCCTATGAAGAGGAAACGGGGACAAGAACAGTGGTAGGGCAGGCATTATCCCTGTGTGCGTTGAGGATAGAGCTCAGAGCACTAGCTAGGGAAGCTAGGGAAGAGTTTCGAGGGATCCAGAGTCGGGGTGAGGACAGTGCGTGAAAGACGCAAAGGGAGCAAGAAGAAATGAAACCAGAGGAAATTGCTGGGCTGTGGCTGTGGAGCTGGAGGAGGCTGAGCTTTGGAGGGAGGCATCTCTGTTTACTGGACACCCTCCCACTGCAGACCATGGTCTCCCTGAAGGCTGGAGCTTCTGGATCAAATGGTGTGGATGGCTGGGTGCTGACTGCAGCGGCTGGTGGTGGGGAGGACCCACATGCCTGGGGAAGGTGAGACTTTACACATATGGCACCATGCTGAGTTTGGCCTCAAGGGCCAAACTGGTGAACTCAGAAGGGGAATCCTGATGTAGTCGGAAAATTCAAACCTCTGCTCCGCCACTACTAGCTATGAGGCTTTGTGAAAACAAATTAACCTCTCTGAACCTCAGTCTCTTTAACTATTGTGGTAGGCTCAATAATGACTCCTCCAAAGATGTCTATATTCTAATCTCTGAAACTGATGAATATACTACCTTACGTGATAGAATGGATTTTGCAGATGTGCTTATGTTAAGGATCTCCGGGCTGGGTGTGGTGGCTCACACCTGTAATTCCAGCACTTTGGGAGGCCAAAGTGGAGGATTGTTTGAGGCCAGGACTTCAAGACCAGCCTGGGCATCATAGCGAGACCTTGTCTCTACAAAAAATATATATATATTTTTTTTGAGACAGAGTCTCACTCCATTGCCTGGGCTATAGCGAGTATCGTGGCATCAGCCTAGCTCACAGCAACCTCAAACTCCTGGGCTCAAGCGATCCTACTGCCTCAGCCTCCCAGGTAGCTGGGACAACAGGCATGCGCCACCATGCCTGGCTAATTTTTCTATATATATTTTTAGCTGTCCATATAATTTCTTTCTATTTTAGTAGAGACTTGCTCAGGCTGGTCTCGAACTCCTGAGCTCAAGCAATCCGCCTGCCTCGGCCTCCCAGAGTGCTAGGATTACAGGCATGAGCCACCGCGCCCGGCCAAAAAATATTTTTTAATTAGCCAGGTGTGGTGGCATGCTCCTGTAGTCCCAGCTACTCAGGAGGCTGATATGGGAGGATTGCTTGAACCCAGGAGTTTGAGGCTGCAGTGAGCTATGATCAGGCCAATGCACTCCAACCTGGGCAGCAGAACAAGACCCTGTCCCTAAAATTAATAAATGAATAAAATAAAAAAAGTTAAGGATCTTGAGATGGGGAGATTATCCTGGATTTTCTGGGAGGGCCCAACCTAATCATAGGGTTACAAGAAGGAGGCAGGAGCAGCAGAGTGAGAGTGAGAGAGGGGATTTGATAACAAAAATAAGGTTGGAGTGATGGGAGGAAGGCTCACCAAACACAGAGTGAAGGAAGCCCCTAGAAGCTGGAAAATGCAAGGAAACAATTCTCCCCTAGAACCTCCAGAAGGAACATAGCTCTGCCTACAGCTTGATTTTAGCCCAGAGAGATCTATAAAATTCAAAATAAAGGTACCCTCTTTATAAGGCTGTTGTGACAATCTCCCTAAAGCATTTAGCATAGTGTCTGCCATGCACTAGGTGCCAAGTAAAAGGTAGATTATTTTATCCTTTGTTTTTAGAAATTATATTATCAGAGCCAGGGATGGATCCCATCTGAGTTCAAGGCCGCTCACTACATCATACTAAAGACAACTTGGGGTGGTTGGAAGTGGATGCAGCTTTTCCAAAGAATCTGTGGTGAAGCATTTTAGGATTGCTGGAATCCAAAGAGATGCTTCCTTTATCTAGAAAGTCTTGGGGACCCCAGTGCGCCCCTTGAGTACCTGTTGTATCATCAGTCCTGCAGACGTGTGTCTGATTTCCTGCATTCGATCTCGGCAAGTCCAAGTCCTTGGTGGCTTTGGCAGGACTGCGCATGCACCTGAGGCACCATCTCATATGAAGACGATGAAGACAATGAGTATCACCAAGCTGTGTGGCTGTGAAGTGGGTGAGAAGAAGGTAGAATGTCTTTCACAAGTTGCTGCGTGGCTGTTAGGGTGTTGCATAAGTCTGTTGACTTCATTTCATAATTTGCTGATCATTCCTGTTTATCCCTTTCTGGGTTCCTGCTATCCTCACTGGCTTTTTTTAGTTCTGAGAGACTGAATATACAAATGGACAATGGCCAGACCACATATGAAAGTAGAATATGACCCATTGCCTGTAGCAGCCAGCCCAGAAAACCAGCCCATTATCCAGGGTAACCAGCCCAGGAAGCCAGTCCTTCATAAGTCAGATCACTATCTCTAGTAACAATCCAGGAAGCCAAACAATAATCCCCTGTAACAGTTGGCCCCAAATGGCCAGGATCTGATTAACAACTGACAGCTTTCTTGACTTTTTTCCTCCTGATTCCAATTTAGGACCAACCAGAGAAAGGCAAATATGCACCTCTAACTGCTCATGTAGGACATCCTGCTTCTAGTTAGCCCACCTCTCCGTAGGCTTCCCCATGCCAACAACCGGCACTCAGGGCGAACCCAATGCCTTCTCTTTCTTCCATTATAAATCTTTCCCACTCTTCTGCCTGTCTTTGAGTCTCTGCTAAAATGCAAGGGATAGTGGGTGGCTGACTGCCTTGCTATATATAGAAAGCTCTGGATAAACTGCCTTTGTTCTTCTCACTTGGTTGGTCTTTGTTTATTTCCAAACACCATACAACTAGCGAATGTGCATTTGGAGGTGAGAACATGTTCTACACTCTTGGACCTGGACAAATGTGTTGTCATGTGATGGGATCAGAGTGACCACAATTGTGGCTTCATGAAGCCCAAGATACCTCTTAGTTCCTGTCTTTATGGAGTGGCCAATTTGTGGAGTGGCTTCCCTAGGGGCAGGAGATGAGTGTGATGAAATAATGACTCAGTTCTATTTGAACTTGAATTAGTTATGGAACATAAAGGAAGTAATTAGTAAAGGCGATGGGAAAAGTTCAAAATTGGAATTTTGTTTTTAAGTAACGCTTGGAGAGAACAATTTCCCAATATGAGAAGACAACACATTTCCCTATTCCCCAGCTCACAGATCTCATTTTAAAGAAAACAATGAGAAGGTAAGTTTTGAGTGGTGTCATAGGGAATGTTAGAAGCTAATGTTACTAATCTAAAAACTATCAGTACAAGGAAATATACAGGTGGTTATGGGGCAGAGTTATTGCAGGAACTCTCTGTAGACGTCTCAAATTATTGGTCTTTGAAAACAAGGTCCACATGGGATGCTCTCTGCAGTGCCATTGTCAACATCATAACTAAGTTTATTGCGATATCTTATCAAGATGCATTCTCATGATGTGTACCTGGCTCCAAGGACCACAGTTGATTATTATCTTGGGGAGTAATTTATCATTCTCTCGCACACTCGCTCACTCGCTCGCTCTCTGTAAATAAAAATGACAAGTCAAGGTTTGGTAGTGGTTAAGAAAATCGTTGACATGGGTAATTAAAAAATTTTGCTTCTTTGGTTCAGTTTCTTAATTTGAATCCTTATGCTGTCTTTGCAGTTATTGTGGGTTTATTATTTTCTGTAGCTGTACAACTTTTAATGGTTCGGCATAATAAATAATATTATTTTCCCTTTTATGTGGCACCACAACCCCTTCTCATTTGCCATTTTGCTCTCTCTTACCTCATTTTGAGGCTGGTAGAATACGGTAGGACAAACCTCACGCTCCCCCTGAACTGAGAAAGCAAAAGATTCAAAGAGGCCAAACACTTTGCCCAAAGTCATACTTAGCAAGCTTGGATTTGAACCCTGATCTTCTGACGTCAAGAGTTCCCTGCCTGCCAATAGGACTTGCAATACTTTCATTGGACACAATTAGGATCCAGTTTCCCCTTTGAACAGACAACAAAAGTTTCAAAAGTAAGAATTCCTTGGGGTAAGCTTGCAAAAGGAGAGTTGAGGCAGTTGGAGAGGAAGACTTACAACTTAATTAGCAAGTATGGGGTGAGGTGGGGGGACGTGGGGGCATGCAGAGGAAGGCAGTTTGCAGACACATTGCTTGTGTGTGAGCTGTAACATAGCTGTACGCTGAGTCTAATACTGGGTTGGCCAACACAGTGGTCACCACCCACGTGTGGCTATCGAGCACTTGAAACGTGGCTCGTTCAAATTGAGATGGGCTACAACTGTCAATTCCACATCGAATTTCGACTTAGGTGAAAAAAGAATGTGAACTATCTCAATAATTTTTATATTTATTATATGTTGATGTGATAGATTGGGTTAAATAAGATATATTATTAGAATGAATTTCATGGGGTTACTTTAAATTTTTTAATGTGACTACTAGAAAATTTAAAAGTACACGTGAGGCTCACGTTTGTGGCTCACACTTTATTTCTGTGTTACAGTGCTGGTCTGGAGTTCTCCCCTCTGCATGCAACGGTTACTTGGTAGGTGAGAGTAAGTGAGGCCAGGAGTCCGGCTATGGGTCAAAGAGGACAGAGACTTGCAGTAGAGGGTGTAAGGAAAGAAAGCTGGTCCATCTGGCCCCAGGGAATGGGGCCCTCATTATGCAAGAACATTAAAGAAGGAGCAAGAGCTCCATGTGGCAATTTCAATGGAAACATTTTCACTTCTGAAACCTAAACTCCACCCAAGGCAAAACGGATTATTGCTTCCTGGAAATCGAACCAGGGGACTTGAAAGTGTTTCATATTAAAAACAGAAAAACCCAAGAAGGAGAAAAATAATTATATTTCTGAAAGCTTTTAGAACAAATGTTTGCTTGTGAGAAATAGCTTTCCTATAAATATTTCATTTCTCCTTTTTTTTTTTTCCTTTTGTTCTCCAGCTGAGAGGTTCTACATGGATATAGAAGATGATGTTCCCCTTGGGAGAGGGGATCAAAGCCCTGGGTCTACATGCTGCTGAGTTTTACTCACAATCTTTGCAGCTTCAACCTCTACCCGCCTGCAGGGCTCTGAGATAGAGTGGGCTCGAAACTGTGGAAAAACAGACAAATAACATGGAGAAAAATCCATTGCTACATAGCATCCAAGCCAGTTGTTCCAAGGCTTGTCTAGAGAGAGAGAGAGAGAGAGAGAGAGAGAGAAATGTTTATGGTTTACCCATTATTAACACCTGGACTGGGTGTTAATAATTCCTAGAGCCTAAAACCCAGGCCACACCTGTCCTCCTCGTGGAGCTCAACAAATATTTGTCAAATAACTGGATCCATTAATCAAACCACTAATTGAGCATTGAGTGTGAACTGATGTGCCCAAGGTGTTTAACCTGAGGAAATGATGAGACCACTGATAGAAAACAGGAAGCTAAGGAAGGACCTAGACTTGGGAGTAGATCATACATTTGATTTGGCCCATAGCTGGCCTTAGTTGAGATGATAGTAAATAATCAGGTGTCCATGGGCAGCAGGTGGCTGAAAAGAGAAGACTCAAGCTTATCTTTGATGATCAGCAGCATTGAGCCAGTTCTTACCTAGGGAACCAGGGAGTATTTGGTGTTATCCTTCTAAAGAGATGTTGATGTACAGCATGAGTCCAAATGGAGGAGCTAGGATGGTGCAGGGCTGGAATTGTGGCTAGAACATTCAGCTTCAAGGAGCAAAGCCTACAGGGATATACTTTGTATCTGCATTTGGTAGCCTGAATGCAGCGGAGTAGACGTGTTCTGTGTCACTGCTGGGAGATAATTCTCTGTGGATCTATCTTGTTTCTGTTCATGTTGCAAGCAAGGCACTGATTGCTCTTTGTTCCAGACTATCTTTTTAAGAATATTCGTACAATGAATAGCCTTGGAAGACAGAGATAATGTCTCCTTCCACAACAAAGAGCAGACATGCTTACTGCCCAATATAAAAGATTCAAGTTCCCTAAATTCCAACTTCCTCTCCTATATGACAATGCATTTTGCCTGCAGGAATCACCTGCCCCTCTCCATATTGCCCTGTGGGAATCGGGGCTTGGGGACCCTGCTTAAAAATGCTGCTAACTCTGGCAACTGCAATAACTGTGAGTAATAAACTGTCCTTTGTCTCTGACCCAGGAGTCTCACGTTTTCAACCAGCACCCATAAAATTGTGGCAGACTGACTCACTGGCTTGTAAGTAGGGAAAAATTCAGGCCCCTCAGAGTTTTCAATAGTCACCCTCTGAGATTTGTATTCTGGGGTCCATGGAGGAGCTGCAAGAGACACTGAAAGGAGTCTGTAGTTAAAGTCAAGCCAGAGAGAGTTCTCCTGTAGCAGGTGAGAGATGAGAAAAGAAAAGAGCAGGCCCTGATTGCTTTGGGGGTATGCCTTTCACTGTGGAATTGGGCTCAGATAGCATGTGATTAAGAATACTGACAGAAAGACTAAGGACACGTGAGGTGAAGTGGGCAATGAGCTGTGGTTTTTTTTTTTTGGTTTTTTTTTAATGCAAAATAACAAAAAGGGATTTTTGACATACGAGGGCTGTCCGGAAAGTATCTGGCCATTGTTAATATAACAAGAACAGTTACATGGCTGGATACTTTCCAGATAGCCCTCCTATATTTGCAACAAAAAGAATACAAATAGGCAAAGATAGGGTAATACTTACAGACCATACAGAGAAGGGAGAAATCTCAGGTCTTCTTTTGCCTTTATTCAGCAAATTATGAAGTGCAAAAAAGATAAAAAGAAGAAACTATAGTCTACTTTTATTGGAGAAGTATTAGGAGAGAGGTCCAGGGCTCTATTTTTGACCTTGACCTGTTTTGTAATGTTATCAAAGACTTAGACAGAAGCGTAGAAGGCTGTCTTATCAAATTTGTGAATGACACAAATTTAAATTTGGAGGGCTTGATGGTGCGACGGAGGTAAGAACCAAGACTGGGAATATTCACATGACTCGGCATGCAGGGCAGAGACCAAGAAAAAGAAATTTTACAGAAATGTCAAGACTTGAGTTTGGGCTAAAAGAAGTCAATTGCATAAGTATTTGGAGACTTCCTAGTTGTTCATGGAAAAAAAAAAAAAGGGCTGGGTCAATGTCAATCTCAACTTCTCAGACAACAATACAGAGCCGAATGTGGCTCTGATCTGTATTATCAGAGGTGTGGCTTCCAGGTCAGGAAGGGAATAGCTCCAAAGCAGTTGGGACAGGACAGTTGCTGACCAGGCGACAGTATTCTAGCTTGGTGTAATCTTCTAAAGGCATGTTGAAAAATAAAGTGCATCCAAATGGGACAACCAGGATGATGAAGGTTTGTGAATGGCTGAGACATTCAGCTTGAAGGAGAAAAGCCCACTGGGAGACATTAATTGAGTCTAAGAGAAGAGACTTGGAGTGTTGAGGCTCAGGGTATCAGGACACAAACTAAGTGGGAAACACTGGCTCCCTTGTAATTTAGGATTTACTTGCTCCAAAGCAAGTGGCTGCTTTGGTTATCTAAAAATGTTAACTTCAAAACAGAACTTTCAGCTTGTTTCCCTCCTTTGCATACAATCTTTCATCTTAGGGAATGCACAGGATGAGATCTCCAGTCTACAAGGAGGAACACACTATCAACAACTGTGGCTCTCCCAGGGAGTAAAACTCAAGACTGGTCCATCTTGGACATAACCAGGAGGGTTAATTACCAAGAAACAAAAGGGTCTCCTTCTAAGGTGGCTTCACCTGTAAGGCAATTCCTTAGCCTCGTCCCTGAGGGTGGTGGTTTTACTGTCTTGTTAAGAAGGCTTTTCAAAGTCTTGTTTAATGATGATGAATGGCAGGGAAAAATCATGCAAACACACTATAAACAATTCCAGGGCACAACCAATATCTCACACTGTACTTTATTTTTCTTCACAATATTAACTGGAAAGACAAGGAAAGTTTAATGGCAATGTGACTTTTTCCAACAACACAAACAAAGTGCCATTATACTTAATGGTGGTCAACTGGAGACTTATTTTACCTTAACTATGTAAAAAGTATGCTTACCATATATTTTTTTTGTGTGTATAGCATTGCAGGATTATCAGCCACCCCTAAAAAGTATCAATCTTAAAAACAGCCATGGAAGGTAAAAGTATGAAAATCTTGGTAACAAAAGCTTTCAATACAAAAACACTTATTGTACACTTATTTTAAAACAAAAATAACTGCAGTAACTCAAAACAAAAACAAATCTTGGTTGAGAACTTAAGAAGATATCATAATAAACACAATCACCAAAAGAAAGTTTTCCCCAAAGAAATTCAATCTTTTATCACTCCTTCAAATGCTACCCTGAAGGGAAAAACTTAATGAAATGAGCTATCTGGAGGGTCCACTGAAGATTTCCCAAAAGGTGTAGGTGTATGGCATTACTGAGTATTACACTATAATCATATTTATTAGCAGTCCCAGGATTTTTTGATTAGGCTAGCCTTTCCATCTTCCATGAGTATTTTTGTCTTCTATGCTGAGCTTGGTACGCAGAACAACCTTGTTATTGATGGTATGTTGGCTTTAAGTTATTTTTCTGGGGTAGTCAAGATGAATTGGTGCAATACCATCTATACTCCATCTGGTTTTCTTTGTGCCCAGTGAGATGCATATTTCATGGTTGTTCAAGGTCATGGTTGTCCAAAGACATGGAACAGAATGATTCATTGGGTAAGGCTAAAGGACTTGTATTATCACTTACCCAATTCAGTTTAACACTTTTATTTAATCTCATTTTATTAAAATTTTTTTCCCTGTATTGTGCATAATAAGCATTTAGAAACAGATGTCCCTGTCAACCAGAAGGTTGACATTAAATATCCTATTGGTTAAAATTGCAAATTTATTGTTTAAATACCTATTAGACATATCCAGCTTGAAATGTACACCATTGCACTGCCAAACTGCACTGCACTTTGGAATCTAAATGTTTTACCACAGAACTTCAAAATGTTTCTCATTTGTCACATTGACCTTACTGAAGGTACCTCATACCCTATAGCTCTGGCTATTCTGAAAACTTCCATTTGCTGATCCCAACTTGGGAAGGTTTTACTTATTTAAAAATTCTTCCTCCCTCCCACCTCTGCAACAAATATCCTTTGTGCCATAATAATTAAAAAAAAAATTCCCTGAAAGATCCAAATTGAATAACAATAAAGATCTGATTGGAACCTTCATAAGCCTGACAAGGTAGAATTGTATTTTTTAAAAAGTGTGTAACCACATTTGTCTGGGCTGCAAAAGACACCGCAGAATAAGATCAGAATAGAATTTCAACTGACTCCCTAATTTCCTTAGAAGGGCTTATATTTCAAGCCCTTCCTGTTTTTCTCTGATAGAGTAGGTGTACATTACTAACTATAAGTGATAAGAAGGTATAAAAACAACCACTGCCTTAAAAGTACAATTGGAATTAGTTTAAGTTCACATTTATAAATGATTTGTTTTAGGATAAGTTTCATTACAAATATAGACTATTTGCAATTCTGTTCCTTCAATAGATCCTTGATGTGAAAGCTAGACATGTGTTGGGATTGCCCTAATTATGTACGTTTAATCTTGATTTTTATAACACCTCTTGATTTATAATCACTTCCTAATTTTTCCCACCGGGCCAGAGCTAGGTCTTTAGATGGTAAGCAATAAGCATTTACTAATGAAATAAAAGTCACATGTAAATGGAAGGCCGCATCTGAATATCATAGATAAGTGAGCTGGGGCAGAGATAATTGGTTTTTTGTTTGAACTAAATCAAGGTGCTTCCTTAATTCCAAATGTGACTTTTATCCAAATCTTAAGACTACAAGAATTGTCAGCTCCTGAAAAATCTTCTGGGATGAACTGTTTGCCATAGAATACGTCAGTTGCCATTTTGGTCTCTTAGGGGACTTGTGCAGCAAGGGCTTGGGAGGACCCAGAAGGTTCTTAGATGCTCTTCTCCTTGGGGCTCTTTTTAGAGACCCAACTCCAATTTGGAAAGTATGTGTGTTCTGTTTAACTCTGAGCCTACCCAACACAAAGAGGAGTACTTACAGAGGACTCCCTTTCGTTTATAAAGAGGAGTTAAGATGCAGGTGTGACCCCCTTCTCAACACTAAATATGGATGGCTCTCTGTTGCCTAGTTGCAAAATAATTTGATACCATGAAAAAAAGGAGGAGGAAAAAAATGACTAGTTGAGGCTTTTATATACATTCATTGCTTCTAACATGTTTTTAACAATAAGAAGAATGCAACATCAACTACTCTTAGAGCTAGTGCAGCCACAATACTGTACAGTTCTGGAGTCGGGCGGCTGGCACATTTATCATTAAAACCAGATAACAAAACCCCACAGCCAAAGGAAACCAGCCAGAAGTTAGCTCCCCCCCATAACTTTTTTTATATATACAATTTTTCAAATACTCTGTGACTCCCATTTGAACAACAACAACAACAAAAGACAAACAGGCTTTATATTAAAAATGTCCATGTTCTTCATTGTTACTTCTAAAGCAGCTTGGAGGATCTTGCCACTTGGAGTGTACTGCAAACTGACTCCATTAAAATGATCTTGGCAGGATAGCAGCACAGGATTTGATATTCCATATTCATCACTTTGACAATGTAAACCTTTCATAAAATAATATTTTGCTTAAAAATTAGCATCATTCAAGGGTCTCATCATTCTGTTCCCTGAGGCCCGCCAGGGAGGTCTGGCTTCATACCACAGGTTTCCTGCTTTCTTGGTGGAGTGTAACCACCACTGCGGTTCAGGAAGGCCCAACAGGAGAGCCATGGAGACCCCTGCAGAAGGAGGGCAGGAGGGCTCTGGGTGGGTCTTGATTTCAGGCCACGTAAAGCAACTCTCTAAAGGTCAAAACCACCATAGCCAGATTTTAATTCTCTGGCCATTTCCCATCTGGATTTGCAACTGAATGAACCTCATGGGTTTAACCAAACATGCATGTAATCCTAAGTAAAATGAGTTAAATGCTGGATTGCCCAGGGACAAGTAAACCTTCAAGAAACAAGGTCAAAGGGACAACAGATATATCCATCACAATAAACAATTCTATTGACATGGAAATGCACACAACTTGGTTAAAACAAAGCTCCCCAGTGGCCAGTGAAATCCAGGGTCTCTCAGGTAGCTGAGACTCAGCGCTCATCTCACCTTCTCAGAAATGCTTTTGAAGAATCAACAGACAAAAATCTCAAATGGAAAATGATCATTTTTGCTAACAAATAGTGTAGACGCCATAACTAAATATAATTTCTTTAGAAACGCTGAGATGCATGTATCTTTTTTTTTTAAAGCAGCTTTCGAAATATCAACCACAGCATTAAACAATGAACATAGTACATTCCAGAGTTAATACAGATAAATGGTATATAATGTGATAATGCCACAAAGTTAATGCACAAATGTCTCAAGGCTGACTCTAAACTTGAAAAAAAATACTTTCTAGTTTATTAGCTGGAGATTTCTCTTCTTTCACTATTTCTCTATAGTTTTCCACCTTTTTTTTTTAATTTTCATTTTTTTTAATGCCCCAGGATGTACAGATAATCCCCACATTCCACACCTGGAACTCTTTCTTTTTTTTTTTCTGTCAAGTTTTCAAATAAAACCAAACTACAATGACAAGATAATGTTTTACATGTAATTCCATAGCCACAGGTCAATTAATCCATGACACCTCATTTCAACGCTTCCTTTAGGATTTATGACCCTCCCCAAAGTCATTTAAAGCCTTGCTTTAAGCCGCACAGGCGGGCTGCTGGCCGCACAGCCAGTGCGCATGTGCCGGGGCCAAAATGGCGGCAGCCATCTCCTCTCATGTTTTGTTTCCGTGGAGGCTTCCCAGCCTTCACCGTCTCCCTCTGCTAGGAAAGGCACAGCGCCTCTGTTCCTTCCTTCCACAGTGATACATGTCTTAAGAAGAGCCGTGGCTTCCAGGTTCCACGTGAAAACGGGCCTACCTGGGGGGGGGGGGGCGGCTAGCAGGCCCAGGCCCAGCCCCTCTATTGCTCTTTCCTGGCGGTGGAATTCGGAGCTCCGTCAGCTTCCAGACATTCAGAGACCACACTGCTGTGTTTAAAACCCCTGGAGGAGGCCCGCGGGTGCCCAGGCCAATTTCCAGGACCAGGCCTCTGAGCTGGGACGCAGGGCAGGCTCTGCAGACTTGGGTCTCTAAAAGCAGGCACTTGTGGCGGCCTGTTGCTCTGGGTAACTCTTAGCCTTTCTGAAGCTGAAGACGTCGCCGAAACGCTCAATTCTTCAAGTTCCAGAGGATCACTTCCTACTCAGACAGAGTCAGTATTGGGAGGAAGGGGGGTGGGGGGTGTTGCGTATCTAAAATATATGATTATACACAGTCAGGGCTTAAGGTACTGGATGTTATTGTATAAATTGCTAAAATGCTTCTCGGCACAATTGGTAGCTTAAAAAAATACTTTCCTATGGTTTAAGGGCATTTTCCCATCGCTGTCCTTCTGCGTGGAAATCCCGGAGGGTACCGTGTTCATCTGAAATTCCCAACTTTTTTCCTCGAACCAGGTATGTACCACGTGAGTTATATGCAAAGAGTCTGTTCTTCAGGCCAGGAAAGATTGGACTTCCTCCCAGCACCCTCCCTTTATTAATATCCCAGCCTCCAGGACAAAGAAATGCAAGTAAAATGAACACCTCCCCAGCCCTCCCCACAGTCAGGTCTTTGTCCATGTGTCTGCTCTTCAGATGGTGAGTTAGTCCAGCCAAACAACATGGAAAACAAATCTGTGTTTATTGGCACTGAACACCCAGGTGGAGCCACACGAAGTGGTGCTTTGCAATTCGTGGTAGGGCTTCCAAAGACAGGAGTTTCGATGGGACTGTCTTAAATAAATAAATCTTTTTTTTTAATAATGTAAAAAATAAATGATATTTCCCTTTGGCAGTAAATAGCTGATTCGACATTTTGTCTGAAAGCTGTTTTGTGTGTGTGTGTATGTTGTTTATTGGGTTTTTTTTGTTTCTTTGTTGTTTTTTGTTTGTTTGGTTTTTTTTTTTTTTTTTTTTAGAGAGAGCACAGCTTTGTTACATGGTACATCACTGACAATGCATATTATTTCTACTGCTTTAGTGAACCTTTTGCATATTTGTTTGGGGCAGGCGTGTTGACTTCACTTGTGGCCCAGATAGGCACCCAGGGTGATGCAAGCTCCCACCAGGGCCAGGCTGAGCAGAGTCTTCAGAGACAGCCAGGAGAAATCAAATAGAGGCCGCATGCTCGGGCCATACAATTCCACAAAGGCGTCCTGCAGTGGGGGAAGAGGAGGGAAGAAAAAGAAAGAGTATTAAAGAGAGCATGCACAGAATGCCACCCCACTGAGAAAGAGGCATCCTGCCACAGCAGCCTGGGCACCTTCACAAGGGCCAGAAGGGAAAAGAAAAACACTCTTTGGAGAGCATGATTCAGAAACCACTTTTTTCACTCATTCGAGAAATATTTATTGAGAACCTGTTCACTTGCTGGGCACCTTAGCGATACAGCAGTGCATAGAATAGACTAAAGGTTCCTACCTTTTATCTAGTGAAGCACTATAGACAGCAAACAAAATAAATACATCATATTAATAGTGTGTTAGAGAGTGGTAAGTACTAAGGAGAAAAATAAAACAGCAAAGGCAGTTAGGAAATATTGGAGGTTTTGCAATTTTAGCTAGCATGGCCATTCACAAAAATAATAAAATGCAGCAATGATGACGACTGTCACTCCTTTATCGAGTGCTTGCTATATGCCAGGCACTGTACTGAATGCCTGACATGCATTATTTTACTGAGTCTTCATACCAATTTTAGGAAGTC
Organism: Varecia variegata; assembly: GCA_028533085.1. NCBI lineage: Eukaryota > Metazoa > Chordata > Mammalia > Primates > Lemuridae > Varecia > Varecia variegata. The sequence continues at coordinate 9,976,241 of CM052443.1, read as the reverse complement.
ATTTTATGTGTTCTTGTTCTCAAGGTGAAAAAACAGACTCACAGAGGTTAGGGGACTTGCCTAATAAATGGCACAGCCAGCTTTGAAGCCAGATCCAAACCAGCCCCTTCACTCTGCTGATGCCCTCGCATGGCTAACGGCAGCTCTGTGAGAGCGGGTAGCCTGGCAGGGTGCTAGCTAGTGGGTAAGGAAGGGCGGGGTGCCTGGCCCCTGAGGTCGAGAAGACGGTTCTCCCAGGGAAATGCAGCTGTCGGAGGGTTTCTCTTGGGGGTGGCTAGACTGGACGCCCACCAATCTGCATTTAACTCAAGTTGTGAAATGCAGAAAGCACGTGCTCTGTGAGGTGTCCCTGGACACGCGGGTCCCTGAGGGTAGACAAGGGCTTCTGCTTTCTATTCCTATTGCTGCATCTGAAATCGGGGGTGAAGTGTGTTGTAGCTAAGTTCACCCTCCGGATTGTCTTAGATTGAACAGATCATTGAGTGCTCATTTCCTAGATTTTGGAGAGTTAATGTTTCACATTTGGGCCCAATGAGTATTTGAACAACTCCCTGCATGAATATTTGAATGTATAAATCAGCAAATGGATGCTTTTCACTTGCTGTGATTTATTCAGGTATGAAGAGGAAGACAAGGCATAGTTCCAGATTATTCCCAACAACCCTGAATCAAAACACATGATTTTATTATAGGAAACAGTAACAATACTATGACTCCGGGCACTGCTGTGAGGAGGAAACTCTAACAATGTTCACAGTGATTTTTGTCTACCTGGGGCAAGTTCTGCAGTAGATGGACAAGGTAGCTGTGCATGGTCTTGGTACGTTGTAGGTGCTTAGGAAATGTTCAATGATTGATTAAAGTTTTCTGAATTCAGTCATTGGTTTGAAGTCTGTCTTTGGCCTAACACTTCCTCCAGATGCTTGTTAATCTGTTTGAAATTATTCCTTCCATATGTAACAATCTCTTGGAATCCTGCAGAAGTCTTGAAGTGAGGGTTTAAGGCACTGTTAGAGGAACGTCCCACATTATTACATATAGATTTAGACAAGTTACTTTTCATGTGTGCATAGTAGTCCATCATATATATGTCATACTTTATTTAGCCAATTCCTTAGTTAGGCTGTTTAAAATGTTGCTATTATAAAAAATATTATGATATATCTTTGCACATAAATGCTTATATACTTGTTCAGTTGTTTTTTTGAAATAAACTCCTAGAGGTGAACTCAGTCATCAAAATTGCTTCTGGCAATGACGAAGGACCTGTGTGAGCTACCCTCACTCTCTTGTAGGGTGCCCTGTGACCAACGGCACCTTTTGCAAAAGGCGGGCAAGCATTTAGGTCAGCGGTTCACACTGAGGGTGATGTGCCCCCCACAGGACATTTGCAATGTTTGGAAACATTTTGGTAGTCATGATTTGGGGTGAGGGCACTACTGGCCGCTAGTGGGTAGAGGCCAGGGATGCTGTTCAACATCCCACAATGCACAGGGCAGCGCCCACCACAAGGAAGTCTCCAGCCCCCAAATACCAAAAGTGCTGACGCTGAGAAACCCTAGTTTAAAAGATACCCTGTGATCACAGACCACTGAAAAACAGATGGTCCATCTGGTGTGTCACCCATGTTGGTCAGATTCGCACAGGTTGGTTAGTCAGCCCGGACAAGTAACTGCACACCAACCAGTGGGCACCCTCTCTTCAGACGTACCAGCCTGACTTTTACCAGGCGAGGGCGTAAGGGTTTTCTTCTTCTTTTTTAATATCTATTGTTAAAAATTTTTAAATTTGAGTCTTAGAAAATCGAGGTGATGGACATAAATGAGATACACGTTTAGTGCTCTCAGCACAAACCTGAGCTATAATCATGATTGTTTGTCCAGAAACACACCTCGAGGACTTCTTTACACGCAGGAGAAACTCCATTTCCTCCAAACACATGGCAGGATCCCACAGACACAGCTTCAAATGTGGAACAGGTCCCCTTCCACGGTTCTCTCTCTGCGGGACAGGCAGGCCAAACCCCCATCGGCCCAGCCAAACGACACCCTGAATTCTTCAGAGCCCTGGCACTGGGTTGTCTGCAATTCAGCTTGACATGGAGAGGGTCCATGGCTGGGTCCTGAATTCCCAGAGTCATCAACGGAGTTTTCTGAGGCAAAATCTGAAATGGACTAAGCCTCTGGCCCTTTCTGGACCGGGAGCATCCTAGGAACGTGCAGGAATCAGGACAAACTCTGGTTGGCATTTTCTCCCAGTCTGCCTGGCACATGGAACCAGGGGGCAGAAGAAAGGCCTCCCCAGATATCCCTACGCCTCGGGAGCTGGCATGATTCCCTTTCACAACCTTCACCCCTCACGCAAATAGCAGTGCTTCTAATGGACCACACAGGCTGTTTCTGATGTGCGTCATAAAGAAAAATGTCATTTCTAGAGTGAGATGAGCTAAACTAGCATCTCTTGATCCAAAGCGTGAGCACAGAAGTGCTATTGCAGTCCCCGGGGCTGGGACTGGGCTTGGAGAAGTCTGGGTGAAGCCCAGGCTGCAATGTTTTATTCATTGATGACCTTGAGCGTATTACCCAACCCTGAGGCTCATTTACTTCACCCATCACCACAGAATTGGTGGTTGGGAAGATTAGTGTAGGTCACTCAAAGCCGTTTGTAAATGCGATATAGAACGTGAACTAGTGGAAGGACAAACGCCTTGTTCTCGAGTCTGTGGTCTTGCACACCTGCGACGGACCTGCTCACCCGCACCGCCCCTCCAGGTTCTGCCGAGCCTGCCATTTCACAGCAGCAATCTCCTAGCTTCTCTAAGCTTTTGGTTCTGAAGGCGATCAGTGATTTCTATAGAAATTATGAATTAAAATGTGCACGTTCATGTTCTGGTGCAAGATGGGAAGTGACAATACAATGCCCATCTATAGATCTTCATAAATTACTGGTCAGGTTGAAGGACTAGGGGGCGAATCATTTAACCACCTTGAGCTTGGATCTGGCCCCTCCACTTTGCCCTTCTGTGATTCCAAAGTGCAAAGGAGACCCTGTGGCTTCAGGACAGAACATCCTAAAAGCTACTTTCGTAGAGAGTCTTCTTGCTTTTTCAAACATCCTGATTAGGGTGATTTTCAAAGTCTGTTTGAACAGTCTGTCATTATTTGTTTAACTCTGAAAGCTGTTTTAAATAAACACATGCTCATTTTATGTATTAAAAGCAACCAAGAGGGACAAAGAAAACCTGGGTCCTCACCATGTGATTCAGACAAAATCCCAGGCCATATATTTAGGAGGCTCCGCATCCCTTGCTCATGTCAGGACTGGCCAGGGCTTACCCGGCATCAGCGATGCGCTCAGCTCCCCCCAGGAGGGTTCCTTGTGCCCTTTGCGTGCCCCTCACACTGGGGAGGCGGTGGGCAGGGCCCCAGCTCTGGCTGCTTTTTCCACAATGGCTTCTCCACAAACTTTAAATTCAGAGGCCACAGAGGCTCTAAGTTCCAGCCGGAGCAGGATGGCCAAACTCCCAGCCCAGCCTCTACTCTCTGCTGCAGGGTGGGAAGCAAACCAGGAAGGGGTGGACAGGACAGACCCGAGTCAGGACTCCCTAACTCAGCAGAAGTGTCCTCATCCCTCCTGCACTGTGACTGTGACTCGGTCATGGGACCGCTCTCACCCCCTCTCTCTGTCTCTTCCTCTCTCTGCCCTCCTGGAGGCAACACGCCCTCCAAAATTTGCCTTTTCCCCTTTAGAACCTTTCAAGGAGTTTCATTTAAATCTGATTGCAAATAAAATGAGATTAGAAAAACAAACCAGTCAGATTGGCAAAAACACAAGAGGGTGTTGATACCGAGTGCTGAAAAGGATGAAGTGGGGTGGGTTGGGGGTCCCCAAAACCTTTACACCCAGACAGAGGGTAGTGGAGAGACCTTGAGAATTGGGTAATGCATATCCAAAGCCTTAAAATCATGATCCTTTGGCTGGTAATTCCACTCCTAGTTATTGATCTTGAAAAAAGAATAAAATGCACTATTTATAATAGCATAAACCTAGAAACAACTGAAATATGATTGGTTAAATGACTTATGCACAGGAGCACTGTTCACCCATTAAAAGTCATACCCTATATTTATTTGTTGGCAGGGAAAGATGTTCCTAACATTATACTGAGCGAAGCAGGACAAAACAGTAAGCAAAACATAATTCCATTTTTGTGAAAACCTAACACGTGTGTGTGTGTGTGTGTGCACACACATGGAAAAAAAGAATATAAGGAGAAATGCCAGAATGTTAACAGTAATTATCATCGAAGGCAAGAGTGAATGTGAAGAGATGGTATTTATGAAGCTATTATGACTTTTTTTCTTAGGTTTATTGTCTAATTTTTATACAAAATATGTATTACTATTTATGAAGTATATTTTAGAATATACTATATATAATAATGATATATGCTTAAGTGCTTATTTCATCTGAAAAAAAGAAAACCCCAGACTCCGTAATTTGACAGACAAAAATGTTGGGATATGTGGACTCCCAGGCAGGAGCAGCTTGGCCCAAATCCACACAGCGATCCTGGGGGAAGTGGATTCCTCCTTAGATCCAAGCCCAGAAGAGCTGCCAGGAGCTCTGCCCAGTTATACCAGTGTCTGCAATAAGAGGTTCAGGCTCTGAGCTCAGTGCTGATTTTCAACTCTCTTTCTACACCCGGGAAATTTAATATGGCTTGGCTGGCTATAAAAAAATTCGAAATTCAGCTACATTCTACAATCTTTGAGCCAACTGTGCATGCAGGCACTATATAATCAAGAGGGGATTGGAAGGGGGAAAGCCATCCTGTCCTCAAAGAGCTTACAGTCTAGAGAGGGTCACGCCTCCATGTGCACATCTAAACTAGACTAAATCAACGTGTGCTGCCACTTTGCCCCCTTCAGAGTGGAAGGTTCCATCAGAAGAAGAAAGTAAAAAGAAAATCACATGGTGCCAACAGGAAATCAAACACTGCTACCAGACTCCTTTGATATTTTCTATTTTTCATGGCTTCATAATTTTGTCTCCAGGGGGATCTCCTTTCTCATGACAATCTTAGAGTTTGGGAAGAAAAAGAAAGAAAAGGGTGAATCAAAGTAGCAGAAAACTTTGAGTTGGAAGGAACCTCTAGGTGTGTTCAGATTTCCTGCCCTGGTGTAATTACGCCTAATAAAGAAGCAGATACTCAGTGGACAGAGAGTGTAAACCCGGGGTTTCACTTGCCACCTGCACTTCCCAGGTTAGAGCACTGGTGAGCAGCTGGTTCTTCTGTCTCCCCGGGGCCTCTCCCTGCCTCCCTCGCCTTGCTCTCTCCCTCCCTGCCCTTCTCTGCCCCAACCTTGACCCCATCCCACACGATCCTCATCTGGGCTTCCCAGTGGTGCTGAAGAAAGTCGCCCAACCGTGCAGACTGGTGCTGCTCTACACTTGCAGTCTCCAAACTTGGTGAGTTCTTGAACCCTCTTAGCCATTGCCTTTGTCAGATCTTTTCTCCGTTCCCTTCGATGACTGTTCTAAACAGCCACCACTTTTCTCACGTGTCCTCCTCACCTTTCTGCAGCTAAAGCCACCCTTTTCTTCTCTGAGAACATCGAGGCCACTGGGCAAGAATTACCATAACCTCTTCTCCCAGCCCAGCCACTAGCTCCCATCTCTGCCTGTCCTTCCCTGCTCCTGTCGCCCTTCATCCTGATTCTACCACCTCTCATTGCTTCTGGAACCTTCCTCTATCAGCTGTCCCTGCTGTCAGCTACAACTTCAACTTCAGCCTTCCTTCTGCCTCAGATTTCCTCAAAGTGTCCATGCTGGTGCACGTCCCGCCCTAACCATCACCTTCTCTCTCCTTCCCCTCCTGGACAAGCTTCCGACCCACCCTCATTGGCTCACTTCCCACCCACCTGTCACCCACTCTGTCTGCTGCTTTTTCTCTTGTGCCTCCGAAGCCACTCCCACAGAGGCCACCAGCACCCTCCCTGTGGCTAAATTCGCCAGATGCTTTTCAGCTTGTGTCTTGCTAGGTGCTTCGACGCACTGGACACTGGACCACTGAGAGTCTTCTCTGCCTCCTGGAGAACCTCCGCTCTGTCTCCTGCGTGGGTACCTCCTCCTCCACCTGCCCTGCTATGTACTCGGTGCCCCACAGGCTCTGTCTGGATCATCTTTTCTCTCTTTGGTCAACCTCCTTCCTGCTCCCGGTCATAAATACCGTGCCTGTGATGCCGTCTCTGAAATCTTTATATTCAGCCCCACTTTCTCCTCTAAGCACCAGATTCTTATTCCAATTGCTTTCTAAGATGTCCCCCAGGAAGGTACAATCAACCTGCCCCCAACTGAAGCTGTCCTCACTCCCTGCACCAAGCCTGCCTCTTCTGGCCTTCCTCATGCCCATGTTGTCAAGTAAACCTATGCCCTGAGAGTGTCCCCCACATTCATTCATCAGTAAATCCTACTGTCTTAGCTGGGGTTCCCCCAGAAGCAGACCCTAAGACAAAGATTTGAGTGCAAGCCGTTTATTGGAGAGATGACGATGCTAGGAACTCTAGGGGAATGGGTAAATGAGAGAGAAAGAGTCATGCATGAATTACCTTATCAAGAAAGTTATTGCTACTGGCGAGTGGAGCTTAATCTTAGTGGGGAAATCTGAGGGCCAGTGTATAACATGCACCTCTTATTATCCCATGGAGGGACCAGGGAGCCGGAGGGTTTTATACACCAACTCCTGCCATTCATTGGCTGGAGTTTGCGCCTATGGAGCGTCAATACCCAGCACTTCCGGCAGGTCATGTGCACAGGTGAAGTGGGCTCTAAGGGCCAGAGGAAGCCCTCAAGAAAGAGATGCAGATGCTTTATCTCTTGTAGCTGGAGGTCAGCTAGTCAGCACTGAGCAAAGGGTGAGGGGACAAGACTGGGCTGTATATGCACCCTGGATTTTGCCACCTAAACATTTCTCTCTCTTGATTGCCTTGTCTCCCCAGGATGACTCCTGTGATTTCCAATTTTATTTCTCTCTCAGCCCTTAAATCTCCTCTTTGTGTTGCAGCCAGAGAGATCTATTCAGAATCAAATCTCTCATTTGCAAGCTTAAGCCCAGAGGTTCCCAATGCTCTGGCCCCAACCCAGTTCTGCTCAGCTTCTGTCACTTTTAAGTCAACTTTGGTTCATTCAGAGATTCAGTGCAATCATTTTCTGCAGGCAACTTTCTCCAAATCCCTAGGATGAGTTTAATAATCGTCGGCTGTTCCCTGTTCACAGTATTATATGAAGCTCATCTGTTTACATGTCTGTCTTCCCCATTCAACTATCAGCACCTGGAGGTGCAGGACCATGTTTTATTTATCTTTGGATCCCTGGACCATGCGTCTGTCATATTTTAAGCACTCAGCAAATGTTTGCAGAACTGAAATAAACTGATTTCCTTTACTACATAGCAGGTTTTCCAAACATATCCTAATAGATGATATATTTTTTTAGGAGATTATTCAGAGGCCAAATACATGACTGGCTTAAACAAAAGTCAGTGACCTTTTTTTTTGCAGTAGCCTCTGGTGTCTTTCTCCCAGGGACTTATGTTCGGCCAGTTCATTAAGGGCATGGTGCACTCATCGGCCTGGGACCTGACTGGTCAGGGTCCATGCCATACTGCTTACTAAATATTTTGAATATCGTCCCACCCATAGGCACTGTGGTTCTCCAAGGGAGGGATGAGCTGAGCAGCGTGCTCCAAACTCACTTGACCACTCAGCTCTCTGCCAGGGAGACTCCTGCTGAGCTTTGAGTGTTAAGAAGACACATCTTGACAAATGCTGCCTAGAGGTGAAAGAGCAATAATCAGGGCATTTGGCAACAGGGGCAGTGTTGGTGCTGGTTGTACAGGACAGGGGAGATGACCAAAGGTCAAAGGCTGTTTTTGGACACGTATGCAAACATAAAGACCACCGGATGGGTCCTCACCCTGGATTCTGCCAAGGGGTGTGAGGCTCATTCGCGATACTACCTAAGATGCCTGCAGCCCCATAGAGTCTGCTGACAGGCGTGCAACTGCCCGGTGAGAGAGGAGGAGAAAGGAGGAGGTGGAGGAAGGGAGCGAGACAGACACACGCTGGCAGAGATGAGAGCTCTCCGTGAAGCTAAGGAAGTGGCGATTCTCATGACACCAGGCTTGGCCGAGAACAGAAGGGAAGCAGCGGCCCTGGCTGTTGGGAGTGGTGGCCGGCAGAGCACACGCGAGGAAGTGAGGCCTTTTTTCTACCTGAATAAAGCAGCTGGTGAGGAAGTGACTCCATTTCCCCCCTTATCATTGGCTCGGCAGGATTTCCTCTGCAGCCACATTGTGCTGAATGAGTCTAGAGGGTTCCGTCTGCGGAGCAGAGTGGCGCTGGCAGTTGCAAGCTTCTGTCCCCTGTGACTCCTCCTCCCTCACCCTCCCTTTACTCCCAAAATATTAATTCCGGGTTTGGGGGAAAAGGAAAAGGAAAAAAATAACCCTCGAGCATATAACTGAAGGACACACAGCTGCCTGGCCTGCAGATTGTGAAGAGACACACACAAGCGTGAGAAGCACAAGGACTGTCCTTCCTGCATCCCAAAGCCACCTTCAGTGAATGGGGGTTGATCCTGGAGGAACTTCGGGCCCAGGGGGAGGGGCTAGTTGAATCGCAGGCCAACAACAGACGATGAAACCTAATCTGAACGTCATTTGGATGTAACTAGAAACCTGCTAGAAAAATGGCAGGAGATGAAAAACCCAAACAAAACAAAAACAAAACTTGCCCGCCTACCAGGGAAGTTTTGGTGTATTTTGTTATGCAAATTTAGCTGAGGATGCAAATTAGGCAGAGGCCCTCAGGAGCTTGGGAGGCTGAAAAATGAGAAGCCCCAATGGCTGCTTCCTTTCTCGGGCAGGGCACAGTTTGAAAATAATTTGCAAAGGTGTCTGACCCTCCTGGGAACCAGCAGCCACAGAGCCAGGTCAAAGGATCCTTGGCCATGTCCACCTGCTAGCGGAGACCTGAGCTGAGAGCCCGCTGTTCCCCAGGGCTGGTTCGCAGAGGATTCCTAGTCTAACAGGCATCTGGGCTGGGGTAGGAGGTGCTATCGGGAGGGAAGCACTGAGACAAATTCCCCACTGCTGCACTAGCTATGCAAATACTTAGGGGAGAGGCTACCCAGCCACCTGTGGGCTCAGGTCCCTCTTGCAAGGAAGTGTGACCAGTCCAGTATTTCCAAATACAGATATACTTTTGAAATGAGCAAAGAAATGCATTTATAGCAAAATGTACTAAAAATATGTTAATGATTATGCTATTTGATTCATCAAGTTCATGTAATAAACCATAACAAGGAAGACGAAAGGCCGTGTCTATACTAGACCCTGAAATCTCACCGTCAGTAGCTTATTCATTCGGTAACCACAGACATTTTTTGTAAAGTGCTGAGGAATCTCAAAGCTAAACAGGACACAGGCCCTGCCCTACAGTAATTGCTTGGTAATACTCTAATCCCTTCGCAGCCGCTGTAGTGGCCGTGAGCGTGTTCTCAATACAGAATTCAAAGCACTCTGTACATGTAGGCATGTTTTTCCTGCAGCGCCCTGGCCAGGAGCGAAGAGACTGATGCTGCTGTCCTCACTTTGCCGCACACCTGTGGACGCCCTAAAGAAGGTGCCGTCCTCAGGAGCTCACACACACAGAGGTCTCAGTAACCTGCCTTCCAGTGTTTTGGCTTTAAAACAAAGTGTCTTCATTTTTCTCCCTTACCTTCCTCATTCCACTACCTTCTTTTGGCTAGAGCCCTTGACCACCCTTTCTTGCTTTAGGCTTATTCTATTTTACTGTTTTAGGGGAAATGCCACATTATGATATTGTGTTGGGCATGAAAGTATGACCAGTGAAAAAATCTTAATTATTACAACTCAATAATGAAAAGCTAACTAGCCTAATTAAAAAATTGGTAAAAGATTTGCATAGACATTTTACCAAAAAACATACACAAATGGCCAGATTGTACATGAAAAGATGCTCAACATCATTAGTCATTAGGGAAATGCAAATTGAAACCACAAGGAGATATCACTTCATAGCCACTAGTGTGGCTGTAATTTAAAATGGACAATAACAAGTGTTGACGAGGATGTAGAGAAACTGGAACCCTCACACAGTAGTGATGGCAATGGAAAATAGTGCAGTTACTGTGGAAAACAGTTTGGGGTTCCTCAAAAGGTTAAACAGAGTTACCATGTGATCCAGCAATTCACCTCCTGGATATATATATACCCGAAGTAATTAAAAATGTATGTTTACACCAAAACTTGGACACAAATATTCACATCAGCATTATTCATAATAGCCCAAAATGGAAATGACCCAAATGTCCATTGACTAATGAACAGATAAACAGAATGTGGTCTATCCACACAACATAATATCATTCAGTCATAAGAAGGAATGAAGCACATGCTACATGCTACGACACATTCTATAACATGGATGACCCTCGAAAACATGGTGCTAAGTGAAAGAAGCCAGGCACAAAAGGTCACCCATTGTATAACTCTATTTACATGAAATGTCCCAAATAGGCAAGTCCATAGAGACAGAAAGCAGAGTAGTGGTTGCCGGAGCTGGGGAGAGGGGAGAGGAGGGAGTCACTGCTAATGGGTCCAGGGCTTCTTTTTGGAGTGATGAAAAAGTGCTGGAATTAGATAACGGTGATAATTGCACAACCTTATGAATATGCAAAAACCCAATGAATGCATCATCTTAAATGGAATTTATGGTATGTGAACTATATCTCAATTAAAAAAACTGAATTACGTTTCTTACAGTAAAAGGAGAGGGACCATTTTTATACTGTACGGAGTTCGACAGAAGTACTAGTTTGTTCTGTAACCCTTGCTCATAAATATACGGGGAATGGGACTCCTTTGGTTAAAAACTTTGCGCCATTGTCATCCTCAAATAACAAAACAAAACAAAACAAAACAAATGTACCAGGTGGCACAGTTTGTGTCCCATATGTGAAGTCAGGATGGCTGAGCACCAGTCTGGGCTCCTCCTCACGAGATGAGCAGCTCATCCTACCTCTCAGGACTTTGATTTTCCTCATCTGAAAACTCTGCAGCAGCTCATCTCCAAGGACTCTCTCTCCGCTCCACCGCCCAGACTTACAGAGTTAATCATCGTACTCTTTCCCCCTTTCTCGTGCACCCTTTAGGACGTGATTTGGGATATGCTGACGCATGTCAGAAACTGTTACTGTAACTGTTGCCGATGACAGATCTCCCGGTTCTTCCCTGCATGGCCCATCTCTGCCACACGCCGCTTCTACGCCCCCCTCCTCCCCCAAACGCACACCTGGCCGCAGAACCCTCCCGCGTGAAGCAGGAGGAGGCCGCCTCGGCACGGTGGCCAAGCTGCTGTGGCCTCTCACATGCTTCTGTGCTTCTAATCTGTTTGCTTTTATGAGCATAATCCAGTTTATTTGTCCCCTAGTCCCCACCCCTCGTATTTCCACAGAGCCCTCTGTCTCTCACGCCAATTTTAATTAGACCTGGTGACATCAGTGTTCCTCAGAGTGAGAAGAAGGTGGGAAGCTTTGCGTATCCTCAGTGCCAAACAGGGTTCTCCACGGCCTGTCACGGGCTGGGGATCCCACGGGCAGACCAGCGTCTTAAATAGATCCACCAACTGTTCTTTCTTGGGCTCTGCGGCCACAGGTGTGGCTCCCTCCCCAAACCTCGCCATTGCCCACACCTGTCTCCGTGTGTGTGCGCATGAACGGAATCACCACACACTCCCCGGGGCTTGGCAGCAGGTGACTACACTACCTGTAGGTCATCGTTTGGGCCAAGGACACGGGGGTCGGGTGCCTGCCATGTGACCTGGGAATGTAGGGCACAACCAAGGCTGCCTACCTGTATCTCTGCCGCTGCAAGAGTTAATTCATGAAAATATGCTAAAAATGGGAACTGAAAGCAGATGCTTGTTAAGTTCTGCAGCTTGGTCTAATCGCTGTCATCAGGACATCACTGCTGGGGGGTGGTGGGGAGAGGGACTCCTTCATTTATTAAACATAGAGGGCCAGAGTTGGGGGCCAATGTTTGGTTCTCACTTGTTTAAATCAGTAAGTGTTGACTGAGGTTGGCCGGAGGGGAGAGTACAAAGAACCTACATTTCCTAATAGGAACCTGCTGAAAGTGGCCTCAGACCTGGCGGGGGGCGTGTCGGAGTGAAAGAGCAAAGCAGACCCCGTCTGGCCGGTGATTGCCAGCTTCCAGCCATGCCTCGTCCGACACTCGCTTTCAGGACTGGTTAAGAAATCAGCCTGGGTGTCTCTTCTGGAAGCTTCACGCTGCACTGGCTCCAGGGCTCTGGAAGACCTACCGCAGGCTCAGACATCTGTCCAGGACCAGATCTGGCCTCAGACGGTGCTGGTCCTGTTCTCTGTTTGGAGCAGGTAAGTCACAAGCTGCTGAGCCCTCACTGCCTGCTAACACCCCCTCAGCAACACCCCCTTCCCCGCTCCCCATTCTGCAGCCCAGTGAGTCGCTCCGTGATGGTCAAAATGACCACGATATTCTCAGAGCAGCGTCTCGTCCACACTGTCAATCCCCCCATCAGTAAGAGAAGGATAATCATGTCCTCTGTGCTGGGGGCTGGCGTCTGCGGCGCGCTCTCTCGGTGTGCTCCATGTGGCGTGCTAAGAAGAATCTGCTTTCATTTTGCAGTTTATGATTGAATTCAGTTCACCTGGAAAGACTCAACACGAATAAAACCAGATGCATTTCAAGGCACACTGCCTGGCTCTTTGACAATCCTCTTCCTTCCTCCTCAGATAGTCTTCCTGTGCCCAGAGAAGGCAGCAGACCTCTCTATCACGAGGAAAATGCAAAGTCCCTGTCAATGGCAACAGCTGTTAGTACTGAGACCTGCAGATGCCGGGCAAGGTCGGGGCTGTGGTGCGGGATGCAGGCTCGTTAACGCACGGGTGAGATCTGCCGGCGTGGCGTCTTCACCGTGAGGGACCGCTGAGTGTGCGATTGCCAAAATGACACGGCCGTATATACGGAGAGAGAGAGAAAGAGAGAGAGGGATTGGGAAACACAGAAAGACGGAGAAAGACAGAAAAAGCGAGAGATGTTGAAGGCAATCATGGATGAGCTTCAGATGAGCAGAGGGAACGAAAACTCTTCCATCAGCACAACCTCCGGGGCGGGGACAGTTGACAGCTGGCTGCCCTGACACAAGGACACCCTCTCGCAGTGAAGTGAGCCTACTGGGGGCACCAGCAAGGTCAGAAAACCACACGTGCCCCACCGTATGAGGCCTGTCAGTGTTGTCGGCAGCGGGCACTTAAAACGAGGAAAGCCGTGCCCCTGGGAGCTCGACTTCCAAGGCAACCGTCACTTCCCGTCAAACGCTCAGTGTGGGTCAGACACATTTGCAGCTCACAGCACCGAGCCGGTGGGACTCTGCCTGCAGAAGGTACTCAAGTATGTGCCGGCTGGATTTGAGAGGGGATTTGAATTACACCACGGGGCCTTCATACACAGATTACTCCTCAGGCAAAAGGGCGGGGCCAGCACGTCCCAGGAGGGACTGGCAGCTCAGTGGCCAGTGTCCATGCCTCGGTGCATGGTCTTGGGGCACCTGCCATAGCCGAAACCTTGGAGCGAGTCGGCTCAAGTTGAATTTAGTGATGCAAACATTCAGTGAACATTTGCTTTGTGCACGGCACCGTGCTGAGTGCGGCAGGGAAAGTCGGGCGACCACGGCTCTGTATAACAATGAGCTCCTTAAGGCAGGGATGATGTCATCCTCATTACCCAAATCAGGTACTCCATAAACGCTCTTCCAATGGGACAACTCAGAGATGTTCACTCCAAGGTCACAAGAAGAAGCTCGAGTTTACGCTGGTGAAGGCTTCAGGAGGGACTGCGGGTCGAACAGATTTCTGTTTCCACCGAGGGAATCCCGTGGCCTGTCTTGGTTCCACAGGCAACAGGCTTTTCATAATATTCGGTACAAACTTTGGATGGCTCTTCCTAGCACCGCATGGGTCTTCTTTCTTGAGTGTGGCCCTGGTTCCTCTTGCTTTGATCTATCCTTGGGACACATCTGTCTCAAGGGATCCAGTCGCAGTCAAACCACTTATCAAAGTATCTGTTTAGTGTCTACGTCTGGCCAGGCACTGACTCTGAGATGAGAAGGGAGAACAAACTGTGGTGCCAAGCCCCACGAGGTGGCTTTTATAAACAACACTAGACAGATGAAACTGCCGTCAGAGAGGTCACACAGCTTGCTCCGAGTCACACAGCTTAGAGTAGCAAAGCTGGGATCTAAATCTAGGACTGTGCAATGTCTAGAAATGTGCTTTTTGGAGGCAGAAAAGACATAGAAGATCCAGTCCCCGGGGAGACAAGCAATGCATCTGAGAGGTTAAACAGGAAGTCCTGAGGAGTGACAATAAATGCATCAAGGGTTCTTAAGATGGGCTGGGCTGGAGGGGACAGCGAGGGAGACAGGAGCTGAGCCTTAAGGACTTTGAGTAAAGGAGGGAAACGGAGGATTTCAGGGCATGGAACAGCA